>CM077116.1:378017470-379217470 GCA_039619475.1 Icerya purchasi | reverse complement strand
AGATCAGTGGGCAAAAAAACTTGAAGTCTTACGGGTAAAAGCGAGAAGAAGAAGAGCAGCACGTTCGTCTCACCAACGCCAAGAAGCAGTAGATCAACGGCGAAGACATATTCGTATGCAATATCTAATTATGCAAGCATGCAATTCATCAGCGAGATATCTCTGGAAGCGTTTAATTAAAATCATCGGACAGTGCTCCGTCAAATGAAACCTGATTATTTCGCAAATCGTTCAATTTATAGTCTAAATTTTCTGGGAAACATTTTTTCTTTCTTTCCTTTTATTTCCATTTCACTATTCTTTGTTTATATTTTTCTCCTTACAATTTCTACGAATGTAATTATATCTATATTATTTGCTCGGCTTCATTCTTATGAATAGGATTGTTTTCATGGGCATGCACATTATTTTTATAGTACCTACAATAAAAGGATTATTTGCATCTACATAACGGAAATTTTTATTTTTTATTGGGTTATTTTATATTACTTTTACACGATTATTTAATTTCACTTTGTTATTTTGTGTATAATTTCAATATTACTATTCCTTTCCATCTGGCTGTTTAATTTCATTTTGTTTCACTGTTTTTTTTTTTGGTTTTTTTTTTTGTATATAATAATTTCGATATTTGTTAGTAACTTCTAAATTAAAATATCTACATCTCGCGCAACGTTGCATGTTGTAATCAAAATGTGTAATAATAATAATAATAATAATAAAGATTATTTTATTTCACTTGATTGCATTCCACAGCATAGCCATAGCAACACAAAGTATGGGTATTAAATTGAATGGTGTCTTTTTTCAGTGAATCTATGTTTACTACAATACTTTTATCTACTTCCCCAATCATTAATATCATTCTAAGCCACAGCGAAGCGTGGCCAGGTTCAGCTAGTAATTTATATTTCAGTTAACACTGCAATGTGATAAGCTATGCAGACGATATAATGTTAGTCTCGGGAATAAATAAAACGGAAGACGTATATAAAATAAATGAAATAATAAAAAATCTGAGTAAAAACATACAAAACTTAGGCTTACAATTTAACATAAATAAAACCCGAGCACTACTAATAAGTAGAAAACAGGACAGGAAAGAAATGATACACTGCATTGAACAGCGTTTTTATCTATAAATAAAGATAAAACAAAAGTAGTAAATGAAATAAAATACTTGGGAATAATTAAAGGCACGGTAATTTAAATTTTAGTAAACACGTCGAATACAGAATAGACAAGATTGAGATTAACTTCAAACTAAGGTCACTGTATTCAAATATGTTCGGTTTCAAACATAAAGATAGAATAGTACTTTACAAGGCTATTTTTGGATTTATAATACTGCTCCACTTTATACTTTCTAGTTTTGCGAGAAAAAGACAAAAATACGATGCTAAAATTACAAAGGAAAATATTAATAATTTTTGGTTATCGCACAGTATCACATACTTCAGTCAGAATCATGTCAGGAATAATACTACCCATAGACTTAAAAACGGTAAACCAAATTAAAACATTGAAACAAGAAGAAAACATTTTCGACGAGAAAAAATTACGAAAACAGATCAATAAAATTAATTCAAATAGTATACGACACTCTGGAAACTCAGATGCGATAAATCAAAAATTGGCAAAGTAACAACACGGGAGGAAATAGTTCCGATCATCGAAGAAAGACTACAAATGAAACATTTTCATTGTAACTTCACCCAATCTTTAACCGGACATGGAAATAATAATGGAGAGTACATTTCAAACGTTTTAAAATTGCTGAATCGGATATCTGTGTAAAGAGACTGTGAAGAGAAATCAGATGATTAACATTTGATTTTTGAATGGAAAAAGTTTAAAAACGAAAGAGAAAAAAGGAAGATAATAAAAAAACCAATAACCGAAATACATAAGACTTTTTCAATTTGCTTAATTTCGTTGACTATCTAATGAATAATAAAACACAATAATTAATAAGAAATAATAGCGGTAACAATTAGAAGCTCTGGCTGAGAAGCCGTAAGGTATAGCAGAGTTAAAAAAGATAAAAAAAACAACACCGTTATCCAAAATTTCAAGAAAATCGCGAGTAAAAAGTCGAAAATTCAACGAACAAAATTTATTTACTGCTATCTAACAAATGCCTAACAAAATATCGCTACGAAATACTAATTACAAAAAATGAGAATAACACTCCTAGCGGGTATAAATATTTAAAAAAAAAAAAAGAAAAAAAAGTATTTGATTACAAAAATCACGCATACAAATTACCATCAAGCGTCAAGCGCATACTGACAAAGAATAAACGGTAGCTTATTTTAGGGGACTTTCGCGCATAGTTCCATTTTTCTCCACCAGAAAATGTAGGGGCGCTAGTGTCGCATCTGAAAACACGATCCGCTCGCAGAAACTAACATATGTATTTTATTTGGGAGGCAAAAGTAACCGAATTTTTTTGTTCCAACGATGCAAATTCATCCGAGTTTTTTCGTGATTCACCAAATTTCCTCAAAATTCCCCCGTACGGTCCCCATGCATTTCCGATAATTTGGAGCGTTTAAAAATTAGCTTAAATATAATATTTAAAGCCGGAAACCAAGCTCCGATCGACCACCTTTTATCATTCAAACATATTTTTTATTTTATTTATTCCATCTGTAAGTATTTATGTATGTTTTCCGAGGTTCTAAAAATAAATCTATCAATGTCTCGCCCCTCAACGAATGCGCACTGTCCGATCCCACGCACATTCTGTTCTCATTAGTTTCCCTATCGTTCATAATAATTTTTCCAAGTCCAAGTAATATAGAATTAGTGCAAGTATATTTATTATTTTTTCTCACTTACGATTATTTTTCCGTCCGTAAGTATTATAAAATTAGTCTAAGTATATTTCTCATTTTCTACAGTTCCAAAAATTTTTCCTTATTCTCCGATCGTTACAAAAGCGCACTGGCTAGTGATGGGCAACTTCGAAATGTTTCATTCGAATTATTCGATTGTTCGATAACTTCGAATGCATTCGATTGTTCCACAGTTGCATTCGAAATGTTATTTCATTCGTATAATTCATTCGTATTCACATCAATCATTCGAATTAAAATCATTCAAATTAAAATCATTCGAATCAAAATCATTCGAATCAAAATCATTTGAATTAAAATCATTCAAATTAAAATCATTCGAATCAAAATCATTCAAATCAAAATCATTGGAATCAAAATCATTCGAATCAAAATCATTCGATTGTTTTTTTTTTGACGATTGCTGATTGTTTCGATTGTAAAAACATTTCGAAATCGCACATCACTAGCACTGACAGATCACACGCTTATATCTACCATAGTGTTAGCCACCACGAAAGCGAACCATTCGATCCCGTGCACACTCTGCTCTCGATAGTTTCCCTATCGTTCATAATAATTTTTCCAAGTCTAAGTAATATAGAATTAGTACAAGTATATTTATTATTTTTTCTCACTTACGATTATTTTTCCGTCCGTAAGTATTATAAAATTAGTCTAAGTATATTTCTCATTTTCTACGGTTCCAGAAATTTTTCCTTATTCTCCGATCGTTACAAAAGCGCACTGGCTAGTGATGGGTAACTTCGAAATGTTTCATTCGAATTATTCGATTGTTCGATAACTTCGAATGCATTCGATTGTTCCACAGTTGCATTCGAAATGTTATTTCATTCGTATAATTCATTCGTATTCACATCAATCATTCGAATTAAAATCATTCGAATCAAAATCATTCGAATTAAAATCATTCGAATCAAAATCATTCGAATCGAAATCATTCGAATTAAAATCATTCAAATTAAAATCATTCGAATCAAAATCATTTGAATTAAAATCATTCAAATTAAAATCATTCGAATCAAAATCATTCGAATCAAAATCATTCGATTGTTTTTTTTTTGACGATTGTTGATTGTTTCGATTGTAAAAACATTTCGAAATCGCACATCACTAGCACTGGCAGATCACACACTTATATCTACCATAGCGTTAGCCACTGCGAAAGCGAACCATTTGATCCCGTGCACACTCTGCTCTCAATAGTTTCCCTATCGTTCATAATAAAGCCTAAGTATTATAGAATTAGTCTAAGTATATTTATTATTTTTTCTCACTTACGATTACTTTTCCATCCGTAAGTATTTATGTATGTTTTCCCCGGTTCTAAAAATAAATTTATCGATGTCTCGCCCCTCAATGAATGCGCACGCATCATTCTCGCGCACGTGTCATTCGTTCGCGTTACCAGTTTTTTTCAAAATTAGTCCAAGTATATTTTATTATTTTTCTCATTACGATTATTTTCAGTCCGTAAGTATTTCTGTATGTTTTCCGAGATTTTAAAAATTAATCCGAACAGACATCCAGACTGTTGTGAAAGCACACTAACCATTCCCGCACAGATTCTACATTATATGTTACTCTATTACGAATTCTTCAAAAATTGATTCAAATATTTTTTTCATTTTTTTTTTTCAATCCTAAAAATTCATTCTTTCTACCCCCGCCCCTCCCAGCTAAAATTACCGATCTTTCGTAATCTTTATTTATTTTATCGATTCTAAAAATTAATCAATGGTTCGCTTGAAAGCGCACCGTACATTCCCACACACATATCTTCCATCACGAATTTCCCCATCGATCATGAACATTTTTCAACGTTAGCCACAATAGCATATCACATTGGTCTCGCATACGCACCACATGCAGTTCTATATGTTTAATTTTTTATTAACGATCTTTATTTTTTGTACAGGTATTACTTTTTCCTACACAGTCATGTCATCATATACACTTAACATTGTCAAAATAATTTTAACCTTTCGAGAAAGAAAAATCTCCGATCAATAAAAAGTATTTATCAACATCACAATTATTTTTAATATTAATCGTTTCGCTACAAACATAATTTTTTTATTTAATAAACTCATCAACATCATCAATCGTTTCAAGACATTATTGTTTCAAACATCAATCCCTCTTTTCCAAAAATTGATAACCTCTGCAGGTATATATCTCGTCGTCGCAACAACCTTTAGCTGCATGACTTGCATATCTTCAAGACCACATGTACATTGCTCGCACGCTATTTACCATTATTCGGTACAAGAATATTTTTCACACTCCCTCACATACATATGCGCATACACTCAAAGTCCTCGATTACTTTGCTCGTATACAAATATATCAGCTTTCTCCGACGGAACAACATTTTTCTGACGTAACATTTCCACTGCCACAACCGATTCAAAGGTAGCTAATGAGATAGACTATCGAACGGAATCATTCAAGCAGTCAGTATTAGTTTTATGTTAAACATGTGTATTTTCTCGAATCTGTGTTCACGCATTATTAAAAAATTTACGTCAATGTTAAAGAAAATAATTTCCTACGTTTTTTCTCTTTTTTTCTCTATCATTTTTTTCTGTTTTTTATCTTTCCTTTTTCTCTTTCTTTTTCTCTGTCTTTTTTTTAGTGAAAAGTTTGAAATACATATTATTCAATCATGAATACTAATATAGTTAACGTAAGCAGCAACTCAAAATCAATTAAGGACGCCGAATTTATTCAGAATTTATTTGCAAGTGATAGCGACTCGCATACGTCTTCGTCACTTCAATTACCGCAATCAGATGATGGTTATTCTTCAACAGAATCAACATATTTTGCACATAAAATCGTTGGTCCAGTATTATTGTCAGATCAGATGGATATAGTGGAATATTTTGTAGATTTCAGCTTCCATAAGGATTCTGATTATGGTTTTCTAGTAACCGAACTAGCGATGATTGATATGTCTGGCGGGAGGTGTTTACATACGCTATACAAGCCAAGCAGAGCATGGTCTGCATCAAAAATGCCTCATTTACAATGCTCTTCCGTGAGTAATTACTTGAAAAACCAATCATTATTTCCCTGTCGGGAAGAAATATTCATGGCACGTGATGTATTCACAATATTGTCCGAAAAACCGAAGGCTCACGTATATATTTTAACCACTTATGCAAAACTTATATTATGGGAACTTAACGAAAAGTCTGAATTGTTGCGTGACTTGGACTACGAACTCGTTAATATGGAGAAAGTCTTTCGAGTACCTAGTATTGATGATTTATATCAAGAATACTCTGGTATAAGTAATTTGCTAACTTGTAAGCACCATTATGAGAATGATATTTTTCATTGTACGATGAAAAATGTTATGGTGATGAAGACGTGGCACGATCACGTTATCCGCCCGCTGAAGCTCATGAACAATCTCAATATAAATGATTTAAGCCAGTTATTCATTACAGCCACCAAGGAAATGATAATTACATTATTTCCAAGTTGCATCGGGGACATTTATATATTTTTACCGGACAGATTAAAACAGGATGATACGATAAAATCATTTCTACCATGCTACGATCACGAACATGATAAAGAATATTATATCGATGGTGATACATTACACAGGAGTACTCGAAATTGTGTCAAAGTAAACGATTGCGACGACTGTCAACATTCAATTCATACGGATTAAAAATTCAATAAAAGACGCGGAATTTGAAAGCTGGAGTTGTCTAGATCCTACGGAAGTTGAATATGAACATAACAATTACCTTTCAATGTACCAAAGTCAGCTGTCGCGTAGTATGTATAATATGTGAAATAAAACCATATTTTTTTCTTTTACTCGCATTTTTATTTTTATTATTTCAAAATCTTTTACATTGTTTCACATAAATTATAATGTATGTATGTATATATGTATGGAATTTTAATATGTAATAATATACATTTCATACATTTTATTTTATTTCATGGTCATATAATTACTTTAAAATTATTTAGATACACCGCAGATATTATAGTACCGAACACATCATTTATTATTTCATTCTATTTCAATTAATATGTTGTATGGATGAAATCGAATCAATTTATGTAACTGTTTATTTAAATTTAAATAATCTTTTTCTTTTTCTTTTTTTTTTTTTTTATCTCTCAGCATATGCATGCGTGTATATGCTTACATATACAAGTATGAAAAAAATTATTTTTTTATTTTTTCCTCGATATGAATGGTAAATCTACGACTTTATTTGAAAAACGGTCAAAACCTAATACATAGATTTCAAACTTTGATGGAAATTTCCGTAAAACGTTCAATTTACACTTATTATCTTTAAAAAAAAAATTTTTCATTATTATTATTCATATCATTTAAATAGACTGATACAACAGAGAGAGAAAATAAAAAGCTAAATTTTTACACGTGAGGGAGGGAGCTGATGAAAACGTACGAGTCTTATTATTTGGAATACAGATTATGAAGGAAATTTTTATTCAATGTTTCGTTCTAAGATTTTTCATTTTTTACATTTAAAATTTTTCAATACGAAAATATTTCGAAATCTACAGGAACGTCTACGAATAGTCTTCGTCATTATAGAAGCACCTGCAGATCATGTATCGACACTGCATGCGCGTAAGGGTGAGTAAATATGTGTGAACATGTGTGTGTATGTATGCTTGAAATGTGCGAAATGGCTAATAAGAAACAACCGTTGAATCGCAACGACAGGTAGAGATCCGCTTATAGAATAAGAGAGTGAGAGTGAGATAAATTATGTACCTTTATTATTGCAGAACTGCACTGCAGTGGCAGACATGAAATATCCGTTTTCGAGGCAGTTTTATAAAAAAGGCCGAAAATTAGCTTTAAAACTGGATGAATGAGATAGTTGATAATAAACATACCATTAAGACCGGTATACATGTATGTGGGCATGTGTGTGAGCGCACGGTTAAATGAATGCAAAAGATTATTAACTGCATAGGCATTGTTAAATACAACTATACTAATTTATCCGTAAAACTAACAAATTTTACCGTTGTTTTCTTTCCTTTTTTTTTCTTTCGCGTTTTACAAAAAATTCATGTTAGTTCTAAAAATATTGCTAAATTCAAATTAAATCGATCATGTTATTTTATTTTTTATTTTTGTTTCTTTAAACAATGTGTTACGATCGTATTTATCTTACTCAATCTTTTACCTAATATTCTAATGGTTTTAGACAACAGCAGAAATATGCAAGTTACCTTGGATGTATTATATTTTATTCGTGTATATGTGTATACACGCTTTCTATACAAGCACATGCAAACATCGGATACCGGAAATGTATGATAATATAATTTTTAAATCAATGATTAACGTATTATTATTATTTTTTTTTTTCACCCTGTGATATACAAAATAACATCATACTTGCTTTTACAACAATATTTAAATTCTACAAAAATAAATGTCCCCAGGGTGGGGAGTAAAAATATCATGAAGAATCACTGTTTTTTGTTTTTTTTTTCTTTCTTTGCTTCACAATCTTTTTTCTTTATATTATTTTTTATTTCAGAGATTTTTTAAAATAGTTTTCTTTACACTCCAATATGGAATCTGTTAATTTATTGTACATGTCATATAATATGATAATTGCTAAAATTCGGAAAGTTTTTTTAAAGAAGTAATTGACAGAAGAGTATACTTTTGAAAACAAGAGAGTGAAGAGGCTATACATAAAAAGCAATATGATGCATTAAACATAACGAAAAAAAAAACAAAAAAAAACAGAAGAAACGTAAACACAAAGACTATTATGTTTTTTCATTAATCTATTCAATTACAACTTTTTTTTCATTCATCTATATTCTAAGTTCCATCATAAGTTTTAATTTTTTATATGATGCCTACTAATTTCTATGTTTACTTAATTTATTTACTTTTCCACGAATGTTTTTAGAATTAAATTTTGAAAAAATTAAACATATTTTCGCACCTGCGTCAACTATCACATTAAATACATGTAGAAATTTTCATTTCAAACACCGCCGGAAAATAACATGGGTTTTTTTTTTTTTGATATTTTTTAAAAATTTATTCATACTCTCTCTAATTATAGCTATTTTTACTCATTTTTATATTCTACATACAATGCTTGAGGTATTAGATGATGCAAATTCTAAATACACCATATTGCTATTACTCTGTTTATTATTTTTTTATTTGTTACTCGTTTTTTTATTATTTTCTTATGTATATGTATTAGAATTAGTGATGTGCGATTTCGAAATGTTTTTACAATCGAAACAACCGATAATCATCAAAAAAAAAAAAAACAATTGAATGATTTTTGTGAATACAAATGAATTATTCGAATAAAAACTGGAACCATCCGAACACAAACAAATGAAGTATTCGTTAAACATCGCCTAGATTCTTTCGAGAGAAATAACATTTCGAATGATTGTTGCAAATAGGAATGAATTATTCGAATAAAAACCGAAACTATCCGAACACAAACGAATGAAGTATTCGTTAAACATTGACTAGATTCTTCCGAGAGAAATAGCATTTCGAATGATTGTTGTGAATACGAATGAATTATTCGAATGAAATAACATTTCGAATGCAACCACGGAACAATCGAATGCATTCAAAGTCATCGAACAATCAAATAATTCGAATGAATCATTTCGAAGTTGCCCATCACTAATTAGAACCCATATGATTTTACAATAAAAAAAGTGTTTATACTCATTATTGAAGTTGAATATAGATAATATTTACATTTAAAGGAAAAAGAAAAAGTTATTTTTATTATTCCATTCGCACGCGAAAAAAATTATGAAATGTAAAATATATATATATAATTCATGTAATATATTTACAAACGATTAACAGGAATAAAAGAAAATTAATTTAAAAAATAAATAAATATCACAAAAAATTGAAAGATGGAAAAATTACAAGATTATGATTCGTACAATGCTCACAAATTGGCTCCTTTGATCGGGTTATGTTGGAATTCGAACAAACTTGCATGGTTGCATTGCGGACAATCTTTGATTAAGGTGGGATGTACTGCACTGAGTGGAAAAGAATCTGGAATATCATAGCTATGATGTTTAAAACATGGTAAGAAGCGTTTGATACGTCGATCATTCTTCAGTGCTACAGTTAATTTATTGTAAAAATCGCAAATTTTTTGAGGGCATACATTAATTAATATCTCTGCAGTAATATTTTGCATCAAGTCGCACGTAGAATATTTTACTAATGATAATATAGGTCTAACATTTACATCGTACCATTTCATCATCACATATACATTCTGCAATGAACACCTATGTATGTTTTTATCCGTGTGTGCATCACATTTTACAACTCTTGATATTCCTTTATACATATTATTTAATTTCCTTAAATTGGGTATACCGAATTCTTTTTCTAAATTAATAATCTTGAATCTTGAAAGTGATGTTTCAAATAGTTTTATCCATATAGTGGTAATTTTTTCATTTCCTTTAATGTAAATATTCAATGGTTCCAAATCTTCCAACACATTTTCTATATCACCAGCAATAGATTCGTAATTGTAATCTCCTGCATTCCACGGAATTGAATGACAGTTTTGAATTATCCTCATGTTTTCTTGTTTTTTATTATTGGATAATACATCCCATTCGAATGGAGGCTTGTAAATTCTATGAAATTGAATTTCACCATCGATACTTATTATTGAAAGTTCCTTAATGATGTACGTATCATTATCATATTTAAAACATTGAATATCGATAATTACCTCACGTGCTACTATCATTGTTACAGTTGTTATTAAAGAGAAAAGAAAAAAAAACTAAAACTTTTAATAGTAACTAAAATTTAAACGTGTGAAGAACACTAATTCGTGAAACTAATAACAAGCGAGCGAATACAGTTATTCAGAGAGTTGACATAATGTCTACCTTTGAATTAGATGCATTCGATGAAATGTTGCATCAGAAAAATGCCCTTCAAACGGAGAAAGTTGATTGCATACATTGATGAATGAAGTTGTTAAGAACTTGTACATACATATACATTTTGTTTGTGGTAGTGTATGCATGTACACATGAGATCTTACATATAAGTAAGGGTCAAGATCCGGTTTTAACAGCTGTATCAGACGATCTTAACGTGCAGCTATGTACATGCAGGGATAGACTTTAATATAATCATTATCGATGGTAAACGAGAACATTAATTCATTTTTAAATTTTAATATATCGTCTTCCGTCACTAATAAGATAACATAAAAAACTACTAACTTAACTGAATATATCCTTCTTCAACCAACTTTTCTTCAATCATTCGAATTTCATCATCTACACCAGCATTTCACACTTTTTTAGATGTATGCAATAACAATAATCACCCAACCAATTCATTAGGATCGTCTGAATAATCGATCGGTGTATCTTCATGACATACTCCGCCATCAGCACAATGCTTAGTCTTTGCTCCATCATAGTAAATTTTTACACTTGATCCATTAGACTGAAACATCGGACGTATTATTTTTCTGTATTTAGGAAATGTAGTACCCTTTAATACACCAGTAGCACGTAAATGAGCTCTAGTACACTCAAGTATTTATTTATATAGATCTAAATCATTATTTTGTATATTTATTCTCATCTATATGCGATACCATTAGTAAATGAAAGAGTCCGGGTGTGTAAGGAAATTTTATTTGCTTACTTCCTTTTCCTAAATAAATTTCACCATATTTTCAGTCCCAAGAAATCAATGTCGATCCTATCAGATACTCATCAATGTTTGTATCATAGTGTATTCCATATACTTGATCATTCGGAACAAGTTCATCAAAATCTGTATGAAATGAATCTACTTCACTTATGTTAAACGACTTAGCTTTGAGTTTGTTTTTTAATATTTTCATCTTTAATTTCAGACTCAGCGTCACTTCTCTGTTTACTATTAGACCGTTTTTGACGTTTTTACCATTGATGTATCATTTATTCCATAAGAATCCATTTTAATCTTTCAGATTTTTGTAATGCTTCATGAATTTCCAATAATGGTTTCATAATAGGTTCCAATATGGCAGCTGAAGTACTTGTAATTGGTTTCCACTCGGACTTCAATAGGTTATATTTTTACATTATATCGCTACATATCCTGTCTAGTTCATTTTTTCAGTCTTGCTTCCTTATTCATTCCATTATTGTTGTTATCAGTATTAACCAATGATTTACTCTTTGATAACAACATTTTAAATAACTAGAATTTCATCAAAACTTGTGAGTAAATCTTCCTTTATACATACATTTCACCATATATATAAGTCACTGTGAATTTCATATTATTTTAAATACTTAAAATTTACTTCATGTTATATATAAGGTATTAAAATTCAATATAAGTAGATAGAGCAGATTTTCTCTAAACGTAACATTGGCCTGACAAATTTCTGGACTGAAAGTAAATCTAACCCAATACTCCTGCTACAGTTGTTATGCCAACAAAGGAGAATAAAATATCGAGATTTCAACAACATAAACAACAAGAATTTGTATCATTTGTTATATTTGATGATTTCGAGTGTATCCTACAGCCTCTTAACAATTAATCATGCACTAGAATTCTAATACATATACATAAGAAAATAATAAAAAAACGAGTAACAAATAAAAAAATAATAAACAGAGTAATAGCAATATGGTGTATTTAGAATTTGCATCATCTAATACCTCAAGCATTGTATGTAGAATATAAAAATGAGTAAAAATAGCTATAATTAGAGAGAGTATGAATAAATTTTTTAAAAATATCAAAAAAAAAAAAACCCATGTTATTTTCCGGCGGTGTTTGAAATGAAAATTTCTACATGTATTTAATGTGATAGTTGACGCAGGTGCGAAAATATGTTTAATTTTTTCAAAATTTAATTCTAAAAACATTCGTGGAAAAGTAAATAAATTAAGTAAACATAGAAATTAGTAGGCATCATATAAAAAATTAAAACTTATGATGGAACTTAGAATATAGATGAATGAAAAAAAAGTTGTAATTGAATAGATTAATGAAAAAACATAATAGTCTTTGTGTTTACGTTTCTTCTGTTTTTTTTTGTTTTTTTTTTTCGTTATGTTTAATGCATCATATTGCTTTTTATGTATAGCCTCTTCACTCTCTTGTTTTCAAAAGTATACTCTTCTGTCAATTACTTCTTTAAAAAAACTTTCCGAATTTTAGCAATTATCATATTATATGACATGTACAATAAATTAACAGATTCCATATTGGAGTGTAAAGAAAACTATTTTAAAAAATCTCTGAAATAAAAAATAATATAAAGAAAAAAGATTGTGAAGCAAAGAAAGAAAAAAAAAACAAAAAACAGTGATTCTTCATGATATTTTTACTCCCCACCCTGGGGACATTTATTTTTGTAGAATTTAAATATTGTTGTAAAAGCAAGTATGATGTTATTTTGTATATCACAGGGTGAAAAAAAAAAATAATAATAATACGTTAATCATTGATTTAAAAATTATATTATCATACATTTCCGGTATCCGATGTTTGCATGTGCTTGTATAGAAAGCGTGTATACACATATACACGAATAAAATATAATACATCCAAGGTAACTTGCATATTTCTGCTGTTGTCTAAAACCATTAGAATATTAGGTAAAAGATTGAGTAAGATAAATACGATCGTAACACATTGTTTAAAGAAACAAAAATAAAAAATAAAATAACATGATCGATTTAATTTGAATTTAGCAATATTTTTAGAACTAACATGAATTTTTTGTAAAACGCGAAAGAAAAAAAAAGGAAAGAAAACAACGGTAAAATTTGTTAGTTTTACGGATAAATCAGTATAGTTGTATTTAACAATGCCTATGCAGTTAATAATCTTTTGTCATTCATTTAACCGTGCGCTCACACACATGCCCACATACATGTATACCGGTCTTAATGGTATGTTTATTATCAACTATCTCATTCATCCAGTTTTAAAGCTAATTTTCGGCCTTTTTTATAAAACTGCCTCGAAAACGGATATTTCATGTCTGCCACTGCAGTGCAGTTCTGCAATAATAAAGGTACATAATTTATCTCACTCTCACTCTCTTATTCTATAAGCGGATCTCTACCTGTCGTTGCGATTCAACGGTTGTTTCTTATTAGCCATTTCGCACATTTCAAGCATACATACACACACATGTTCACACATATTTACTCACCCTTACGCGCATGCAGTGTCGATACATGATCTGCAGGTGCTTCTATAATGACGAAGACTATTCGTAGACGTTCCTGTAGATTTCGAAATATTTTCGTATTGAAAAATTTTAAATGTAAAAAATGAAAAATCTTAGAACGAAACATTGAATAAAAATTTCCTTCATAATCTGTATTCCAAATAATAAGACTCGTACGTTTTCATCAGCTCCCTCCCTCACGTGTAAAAATTTAGCTTTTTATTTTCTCTCTCTGTTGTATCAGTCTATTTAAATGATATGAATAATAATAATGAAAAATTTTTTTTTTAAAGATAATAAGTGTAAATTGAACGTTTTACGGAAATTTCCATCAAAGTTTGAAATCTATGTATTAGGTTTTGACCGTTTTTCAAATAAAGTCGTAGATTTACCATTCATATCGAGGAAAAAATAAAAAAATAATTTTTTTCATACTTGTATATGTAAGCATATACACGCATGCATATGCTGAGAGATAAAAAAAAAAAAAAAGAAAAAGAAAAAGATTATTTAAATTTAAATAAACAGTTACATAAATTGATTCGATTTCATCCATACAACATATTAATTGAAATAGAATGAAATAATAAATGATGTGTTCGGTACTATAATATCTGCGGTGTATCTAAATAATTTTAAAGTAATTATATGACCATGAAATAAAATAAAATGTATGAAATGTATATTATTACATATTAAAATTCCATACATATATACATACATACATTATAATTTATGTGAAACAATGTAAAAGATTTTGAAATAATAAAAATAAAAATGCGAGTAAAAGAAAAAAATATGGTTTTATTTCACATATTATACATACTACGCGACAGCTGACTTTGGTACATTGAAAGGTAATTGTTATGTTCATATTCAACTTCCGTAGGATCTAGACAACTCCAGCTTTCAAATTCCGCGTCTTTTATTGAATTTTTAATCCGTATGAATTGAATGTTGACAGTCGTCGCAATCGTTTACTTTGACACAATTTCGAGTACTCCTGTGTAATGTATCACCATCGATATAATATTCTTTATCATGTTCGTGATCGTAGCATGGTAGAAATGATTTTATCGTATCATCCTGTTTTAATCTGTCCGGTAAAAATATATAAATGTCCCCGATGCAACTTGGAAATAATGTAATTATCATTTCCTTGGTGGCTGTAATAAATAACTGGCTTAAATCATTTACATTGAGATTGTTCATGAGCTTCAGCGGGCGGATAACGTGATCGTGCCACGTCTTCATCACCATAACATTTTTCATCGTACAATGAAAAATATCATTCTCATAATGGTGCTTACAAGTTAGCAAATTACTTATACCAGAGTATTCTTGATATAAATCATCAATACTAGGTACTCGAAAGACTTTCTCCATATTAACGAGTTCGTAGTCCAAGTCACGCAACAATTCAGACTTTTCGTTAAGTTCCCATAATATAAGTTTTGCATAAGTGGTTAAAATATATACGTGAGCCTTCGGTTTTTCGGACAATATTGTGAATACATCACGTGCCATGAATATTTCTTGTTTTTCAAGTAATTACTCACGGAGAGCATTGTAAATGAGGCATTTTTGATGCAGACCATGCTCTGCTTGGCTTGTATAGCGTATGTAAACACCTCCCGCCAGACATATCAATCATCGCTAGTTCGGTTACTAGAAAACCATAATCAGAATCCTTATGGAAGCTGAAATCTACAAAATATTCCACTATATCCATCTGATCTGACAATAATACTGGACCAACGATTTTATGTGCAAAATATGTTGATTCTGTTGAAGAATAACCATCATCTGATTGCGGTAATTGAAGTGACGAAGACGTATGCGAGTCGCTATCACTTGCAAATAAATTCTGAATAAATTCGGCGTCCTTAATTGATTTTGAGTTGCTGCTTACGTTAACTATATTAGTATTCATGATTGAATAATATGTATTTCAAACTTTTCACTAAAAAAAGACAGAGAAAAAGAAAGAGAAAAAGGAAAGATAAAAAACAGAAAAAAATGATAGAGAAAAAAAGAGAAAAAACGTAGGAAATTATTTTCTTTAACATTGACGTAAATTTTTTAATAATGCGTGAACACAGATTCGAGAAAATACACATGTTTAACATAAAACTAATACTGACTGCTTGAATGATTCCGTTCGATAGTCTATCTCATTAGCTACCTTTGAATCGGTTGTGGCAGTGGAAATGTTACGTCAGAAAAATGTTGTTCCGTCGGAGAAAGCTGATATATTTGTATACGAGCAAAGTAATCGAGGACTTTGAGTGTATGCGCATATGTATGTGAGGGAGTGTGAAAAATATTCTTGTACCGAATAATGGTAAATAGCGTGCGAGCAATGTACATGTGGTCTTGAAGATATGCAAGTCATGCAGCTAAAGGTTGTTGCGACGACGAGATATATACCTGCAGAGGTTATCAATTTTTGGAAAAGAGGGATTGATGTTTGAAACAATAATGTCTTGAAACGATTGATGATGTTGATGAGTTTATTAAATAAAAAAATTATGTTTGTAGCGAAACGATTAATATTAAAAATAATTGTGATGTTGATAAATACTTTTTATTGATCGGAGATTTTTCTTTCTCGAAAGGTTAAAATTATTTTGACAATGTTAAGTGTATATGATGACATGACTGTGTAGGAAAAAGTAATACCTGTACAAAAAATAAAGATCGTTAATAAAAAATTAAACATATAGAACTGCATGTGGTGCGTATGCGAGACCAATGTGATATGCTATTGTGGCTAACGTTGAAAAATGTTCATGATCGATGGGGAAATTCGTGATGGAAGATATGTGTGTGGGAATGTACGGTGCGCTTTCAAGCGAACCATTGATTAATTTTTAGAATCGATAAAATAAATAAAGATTACGAAAGATCGGTAATTTTAGCTGGGAGGGGCGGGGGTAGAAAGAATGAATTTTTAGGATTGAAAAAAAAAAATGAAAAAAATATTTGAATCAATTTTTGAAGAATTCGTAATAGAGTAACGTATAATGTAGAATCTGTGCGGGAATGGTTAGTGTGCTTTCACAACAGTCTGGATGTATGTTCGGATTAATTTTTAAAATCTCGGAAAACATACAGAAATACTTACGGACTGAAAATAATCGTAATGAGAAAAATAATAAAATATACTTGGACTAATTTTGAAAAAAACTGGTAACGCGAACGAATGACACGTGCGCGAGAATGATGCGTGCGCATTCATTGAGGGGCGAGACATCGATAAATTTATTTTTAGAACCGGGGAAAACATACATAAATACTTACGGATGGAAAAGTAATCGTAAGTGAGAAAAAATAATAAATATACTTAGACTAATTCTATAATACTTAGGCTTGGAAAAATTATTATGAACGATAGGGAAACTATTGAGAGCAGAGTGTGCACGGGATCAAATGGTTCGCTTTCGCAGTGGCTAACGCTATGGTAGATATAAGTGTGTGATCTGCCAGTGCTAGTGATGTGCGATTTCGAAATGTTTTTACAATCGAAACAATCAACAATCGTCAAAAAAAAAACAATCGAATGATTTTGATTCGAATGATTTTGATTCGAATGATTTTAATTTGAATGATTTTAATTCAAATGATTTTGATTCGAATGATTTTAATTTGAATGATTTTGATTCGAATGATTTTAATTCGAATGATTTTGATTCGAATGATTTTAATTCGAATGATTTTGATTCGAATGATTTTAATTCGAATGATTGATGTGAATACGAATGAATTATACGAATGAAATAACATTTCGAATGCAACTGTGGAACAATCGAATGCATTCGAAGTTATCGAACAATCGAATAATTCGAATGAAACATTTCGAAGTTACCCATCACTAGCCAGTGCGCTTTTGTAACGATCGGAGAATAAGGAAAAATTTCTGGAACCGTAGAAAATGAGAAATATACTTAGACTAATTTTATAATACTTACGGACGGAAAAATAATCGTAAGTGAGAAAAAATAATAAATATACTTGTACTAATTCTATATTACTTAGACTTGGAAAAATTATTATGAACGATAGGGAAACTATCGAGAGCAGAGTGTGCACGGGATCGAATGGTTCGCTTTCGTGGTGGCTAACACTATGGTAGATATAAGCGTGTGATCTGTCAGTGCTAGTGATGTGCGATTTCGAAATGTTTTTACAATCGAAACAATCAGCAATCGTCAAAAAAAAAACAATCGAATGATTTTGATTCGAATGATTTTGATTCCAATGATTTTGATTTGAATGATTTTGATTCGAATGATTTTAATTTGAATGATTTTAATTCGAATGATTGATGTGAATACGAATGAATTATACGAATGAAATAACATTTCGAATGCAACTGTGGAACAATCGAATGCATTCGAAGTTATCGAACAATCGAATAATTCGAATGAAACATTTCGAAGTTGCCCATCACTAGCCAGTGCGCTTTTGTAACGATCGGAGAATAAGGAAAAATTTTTGGAACTGTAGAAAATGAGAAATATACTTAGACTAATTTTATAATACTTACGGACGGAAAAATAATCGTAAGTGAGAAAAAATAATAAATATACTTGCACTAATTCTATATTACTTAGACTTGGAAAAATTATTATGAACGATACGGAAACTATTGAGAGCAGAGTGTGTGTGCAGGATCGAACGGTCCGCTTTCGCAACGGCTAACGTTATGATAGATATAAGTATGTGACCTGTCAGTACGCTTTTGCAAACGATCGGAGAATAAGGAAAAAATTTTTGGAACCGCAGAAATTGAAAAAATATATTTTGACTAATTTAATAATACCTAGGCTTGAAAAAATTATTATGAACGATAGGGAAACTAATGAGAACAGAATGTGCGTGGGATCGGACAGTGCGCATTCGTTGAGGGGCGAGACATTGATAGATTTATTTTTAGAACCTCGGAAAACATACATAAATACTTACAGACGGAATAAATAAAATAAAAAATATGTTTGAATGATAAAAGGTGGTCGATCGGAGCTTGGTTTCCGGCTTTAAATATTATATTTAAGCTAATTTTTAAACGCTCCAAATTATCGGAAATGCATGGGGACCGTACGGGGGAATTTTGAGGAAATTTGGTGAATCACGAAAAAACTCGGATGAATTTGCATCGTTGGAACAAAAAAATTCGGTTACTTTTGCCTCCCAAATAAAATACATATGTTAGTTTCTGCGAGCGGATCGTGTTTTCAGATGCGACACTAGCGCCCCTACATTTTCTGGTGGAGAAAAATGGAACTATGCGCGAAAGTCCCCTAAAATAAGCTACTATAAACATCGTAGCAGTAGTTATCAATATAAAGCTCTGACAACTCAAATTCTAACTGTGGCGGTTTTAAGAAATACCGTCTGCGAAGGTAAAATTATTGCGTGAAAAAAGTTGGGGATAACGTTAATCAAGAGATTATCGAAGAATGAAAAATATAAAATAAGCAAATTAACGGGAACAAAAAAGGGGGGGGGATGTTCGTGATCGGTAAAACTGAAAGACGATTATCAACTACGGTGATGGTAATACCACTTATAATTTTCTCCGTTCGTCAGTTTCTAGACCGAGAAAAGTTATTAAATATAACTAATCACGAGGACTGCGAGCTTTTAATTTTTTGCAGTAGACTTTTGCAACGGTCAAAGTCGAAAAAAATTATCTTCCCGCTTTTAGCGCATTTTTAGAAAAAACTTTTTATTCCAAAAACCGCGTAATTTATGTTAAGATTAAATACATCTTATCAGTCAAGATGCTTTTTATCCTGTTAAATAAGAGCTCTTCTTTTAGAATTTCGCTTTTTGAACCTGTTTTATTACTTTATATGGCTGTAAATTTCGCAATTAATTATTTTTGAAATTATTTAATTATTCGCTCGCCAGCCTTTAGCTCCTTCACCCCATTTATCGTCTAATCTTAATAACCCTTTGCACCTCCTTTTACCTTCATCCGCTAAGTGATGCATTTCTCTTCTAATCTGTTTAACGTTCGTTGTTACGTCTTACTACGCCTTTCAGAAATTTTCGTTAGTAAATTCACTAAACTGATTTTCTTTTCACTTACTGGCCGACTCTTTCACACTCCCTCTGTTTACTTATTCATTATTTTCTTTGAATGAAATTTAAAGATAGGCGATAACCTACAGCGCTTCTTCCCATTCCACACCTGTATTTAGTGCGATGGTACTGAGACACATGTCTAATTCCAGTACAGTTACTTTTTGTTTCTTTTTTTCCTCTCCAAACATGATCGCAACGCTATCGATACGATATAATTTTATTTTGTGTTATTTTTTTCTATTTGCTTCTTTGAACGATTTTTTCTGTTCAGGATATGAGCAGACGCTAGCAAAGTACGTTTGGTATACCATATTACAACAGAATTTTGTACCCAATTATTGGGGAATTACTAACCAAGACTGTCTCTTTAAAGGATCGGTTAAATTAGTCCTATTTTATATAACATCTCTGTTAATGATCTATTTAATAGTCACTTATCAGCTAAGTGACGCCTACCAACGCTGATGACTTCGTAAAAAAAAAAAAAAAAAAAAAAAGCAAGTTTTCAGATGTAATACAAAATAATTAATATGCAATTAAAAGTTTCAACAGTGTCAGACTAGATATCTCATCCGAAAAGTTTACATCTGTTATTTTTACTCTAAGATTATATAATACGAAAAGCAACTGTGTTAAAATACAGCCATTATAATGTTCATATTAAAAGTGAAGTATTTAAGGCTATACTACTTGGGTTGTCGTTTTATTTGAAAAACATACAAACCCTACATGGTAAATAATAAATATGTATAACACGTTAAAGACTTTGAGCCTTCATCTTAAAATTCAGATCCGCTAGTTCTAGAATTACTGTAGAAGGCTATAATTCGTTCTGGATACGGTTCCATGTTTATAGTTCAACGCTTCAAAGACACTAACCTTAGAGAACAACACTAGATAGTTTATAAAACATAAGTTTTATGTTCCGGACGTATTACTTACTACTGCTACAATTATTTTTATGCTTATGGTATGCGAATTTCCTTTTATAGGTTTCCTTACAAACACTACACATTGCTAGGATATTATACTGCAAACAAACCGTTGCACATTTTTTTATGCATTCAGCCTTATCCGAAAATCTATTATTACAAATATTACACTCATTTGCGCGACTGAAATAATGTTTGTGGCTAGGAAAACTATTAACGGTCTCATACATTTTATTACATAAATTAAATACCCCGGAATATTTAATATATTTACCACCTGCATTATTACCAGCACTGCTAACACATTGGCCAGCTACCCATTATTACATATCGAGATTTTCCATCTCTATATCAACACATCCAAGAATATTTCAATTTACATTTTTTCCAAGGTATTACTTCAAAAACTGAATACAGGAACCGACAATTGCATCAATCGATCAGACCTCCAAGGCAAGTGCAGTAAATTGCATTCAATCAACTCTTCAATTTCACGATTTCATATCTAGTCGTCTCCAAGGCCGTGTCCACGGGGGAGAGGGTTAAACCCATCCATTAGAACTGAAATAGTTATTATAAGTACACAAAAATTTGAAAAAATCAAAAATTTAAAATAAATATTGATGATTTTTTAGGGTGTTCTTACTCTAAAAAAGAAAGAAAAAATATGCTGAATATTTTTAGAGGTACTTCATTAATATTTTATGCAAAATTTTTTATTACGCGTATAATCAATAATGTAATTTTTATTAATGTTCATATATGAGGTAATTCATTTATGTAAATTATTAATAAATAAATCAAAATTATGGAAATTATTAATATTACGAATATTAGTGGAAAATGTATCGTTATTTATAAAATCTCGAGATCGACAATTACAGGTTACTCGAATATAATATCAATAATATAATGTTACCAACTAGGCCAAAAACTCGGAATAACAAGAAATCAAAATAATATATATTGCATATACCCTAGAGGGGCAAATCTACGAATTGATAACACAGGTGATATTCGGTTTTAATTAAATTAATGAGAATAATCCCCAATCATATTACAAACGAAAATAGCATATTGATGTATGGAATAAGGAGGTGGTGAAATGGCTGAAGGAATGGTGCAAAGAATAAAAAACAAACTGCGTCCGAATTCCTCACTCCTAGATAGTTTTCAATCATGTAGCTACGGATATAACATGTATTCTGTGTTGTTGTTTTTGTGTCTCCCCTCTTATAACTTACTGTTCGGAATTCATAAAGAAGATATTGTTTACGCTATCATGATATACATGTATATATATCACTTTAAGAGTGAATGCAGGTATGTGTATGTTTTTTTTTTTTCCTTTTCACCTATATATATATATATATATATATATATATATATATATATATATATATATATATATATATATATATATATATATAAGTTATATATATATATATATATTTACTAAGACATATATTAATTAAGGTTTATATAATTTCGATGTGTATAATAAATATGTATAAATTTGTAACGTGTTCAACAAAAATAAACGATAATAAGAGTGTCGGGCACTCACACAACGGGCATACTTGCCCAGTGAGACCCACAAACTTATTTTAAAATTTAAAAAAAACAAAATAAATAAATAAATATGCGAAGTAATTAACACAAGAAACAGACGTATGCTTAAGGAAATATCGGCTGAAGCAGAATTAAAAATCCGAAAGATAAATACAACATAATAAGACCGTGAAGGAGAAATCGAAAGATTTATTGAAGTAAAAGCACGTTTTAAGAAAATGCGAGTTGAGAGCCTCATTAGCAGCAACAATATCATGGGAAGAGATAAAAAACAGGATATCAACGGCAAAGAATAAAGAGAAACAATTTAAAGGAGTGCAAACAATAAAAGTATAAATGTTAAAAAAACTAAAAAGAGTGAGACTGAACGAGAAGCTTTGAGGAAGACCACGAAAAATCTTTCTTCAACCGCAAAGAAAAGAAGAAGAGAGATGAATACAACAATTCGTCATTAGATTAATATAACAAGGGAAGTGAATTAAACTAGAATGTTAATTTCTGATATTTCATACCTTAAAATTGGTAGATAAACATTATCCGCAGTACTGCCTATCTTAAAGAATCAATAATCTCTCTAACGAATTTTTGTTAATTCCGAGGCTACAACAGTTCCATCGTAGTAGATTAAAAACAGATGGCATTAATAAGCTAAAGAAGTATTAGATGTGAAAGAGATAAGAAGAAGAGAAAGAAAAACAATAAGGAAGCACGCACAACCGCCGATGCAAATAAAAGGTATTTATATTAAGAAGGAAACTAAGGTAAATAGATAAAGAAGAAAATAATAATAAATTGTAACGATTAAAATTCAACAAGAAGCAAATCGAGATTGTAAAACGATTCAATGAGAAATACTACAGCAAATTTATGTTACAAAATGTAAAAATGTTTTTGGATAATAGGAACAATATTGTCGATTGAGAGTTAATCTACAATGCCTAAAGCTATGTTACCATATATATATACGCCAGCTAATCTCACAACTGTACAAATATAACAGCGAATGTGGGAGAAAGAAACAGTCGGAAAGAAACTCAGCTTAAGTATTGAGTGAATCAACATGAGTCTATTCGAGAGAAAAATGAATAAAATAAATATACCAATGTCCGCAAATAGGTATGGGCACTATGGCAACGGTATCTTTAATAAGTAAAGGAAATGTATCGGGAGACGGTAGTGAAAATAAATCATCGGTTAACTGACTCGGATGTTTCACACGAGATAAAATACGAATGATTAGGCGACAGAATAAAAAAGAAAATCTAGGAAGAGACGGGTAAAAGAGCAAATAGTTCCGAATCACCTCGCGACTTCCTAACTAATTTGTTTATTGTTAGAAAAGTGACACAAGATAGCCACTAAAGGATGAGAAAGAAGCAATATTATTAGAAAAAAGTAACTCCATGATGGCTGTAGAAATATTTTTAATTAAGAGACAAGAAATCAAGGGGAAGAGGAATTAGAAGTAACCGAAGATACAAAGTTGATACCCGTAAGATTTGAAGGAGGAAAACATTTTTAAAATTTCGATCAGCTTGTTTCTTTTTTTGTTTTTTTTTTTTTTTGAGTAAGCGTAGTGTATCGATTTATGTTTGGTTAAATCCCTGATTTTTCCTAAAATATTAAGCGAGCGTCGGCGTGATTCTGCATCACGCGTTAGGCCACGTGAAATTTAGAAATTTACGTTTTTATTAAAACATATCGAAATCAAAAATATTTATTAATTCGACTAAATCGGTAACTGTTATAATTAATGAAATAAAATTCGTATGTATATAATTGTTTTATTTAGATTAGATAAAATTCGATTATAAAAACATACTGTAAGCATTTTAACATATAATATAAAAACATACGATATATTATGATAAAGGAAAAAAAAAATATATATATAAAAAATATAAAACAACGACTATTTTCGAATACTATATCGTTCATGATCACACAGCAACGCGTAACGTAATGGGTAAAAATAAAACGATGTAGCGAAATTATTCGGTGTTTTATATTTTTTACATTTATTTTTTTTTTCGTTTATCATAATATATATTGCGTATTTTTTGATATCTACGCTATTAATTTGTATTGGTCAATTTTTGTTGAACGCGACATGTTTTTGCATATCTAAATATTTTCGAGTAAAAAATTTCAGTAATAATAAATTTGCCGCATACTCGTAGTAACTACAAAAAAATTTCACTAAAAAAGAAAAAAAAATATGCTTAATATTTAAAAACAATTTTAAAACATCGAAACAATAGACAAAATATAAATTATTAATACCAAGAGCATTTTAGTCCTCATAAGAATAAACTTTTCGCTAAAATTAATGGTAACGTAATCGAACAGATGTTATTTTTATAGAGACGTATATTGTGGATAAAATTTTTTCTGTGTCAACATTTGAACGATATATATAAGTATATATGAACTTCAATAAATATTTATCGTGTTCGAATTAAATAAAACACAGCTGTTTTAAATATGCACTACAAAAAATTGTTACATTTTCCCCCTTCCTCGTTTTTTCTGCATTTATCAATAAAACTGTCAACCAAAATCGCGTAATGAATAATTAAAATATTTATCCGGTAAGAAACATAAAAAAAAAAACCAAAGAAAAAGCGATACACATTTACAGCGGGAGAAAATAATAATAATGGAAAAGAAAAGAAAAAAAAAAAGTAGGTAAAAACTCGCTTAATAAGGAACTAATAAATGCTGCCGTTTATTTAGTAATGTTATAGAGAAAATTTCGTCATCACTTAAATGTTGAACGGAAAATATACTGCGATTTATGTACACAAAGGGTAGCAGCAGGACCTAGACGAATAGCGTTAGAAAAGAAAGCAATTAATAATTACGATCGTGTTAAAAGGCGTGTAAAAGTGTAAAAAAAGTATCATAACGATTTTATAATATAGTTTGAAAAGTTTTAATTTTGCTCGAAATTAAAGTAAAAAAATCATAAATTATATAGCGGATTGTTAACGTTCAAAAGTTAATGGTTTAAAAGCGTCATCTTTGTTTTTATTAATATAACGGGTTTCGGAGCGGTATTTAAATTTTTTCCTTTATTTACACCGTGGAAAAAGTTGCGCTCTATGTTTCATCATCGCCTTCTTTTTGCATTTATTCTTTTCTTTTTACAGAATATTCGGCCAGCATATAAATTTTGAGCGCCCATTGTTGTTTTAAAACGATTTAATATATTCATCATGTATCTATTATTATTTATCCTGCATAGATATTTTTCACGGTATTTTTTACGCTGTTTTTATCGTGTATATGTTGTTCTCTAAATCGTTCGTGTTTGTAGTAATTTTCGACTTAAATTCCCGCTCATTTTATATAGCATACTAAAAAATCCTGAACTCCCTTGGTCTAAAAGTTTCACGATGACAAGCGAATTCATCATACTACAAGGCATACAATTTTGCGGTAAATTTACAAAAGAAATATTTTTACTTGAAACACGATGATAACTAATATATATCGCGTCCTGTTACCAATATATTAAATAAAGAAAAATTGTAACTATATTAGCGATTATATATACATTAATTACAACGTAATTCTTAGGCCGCCCCTAATAGCCCCAATTTTATGTAACGAAAAAACATTCAAAATATTTCCCAATTATATGTAATGAAAAAATGTCACAATTTTATGTAACGTTTGTTATATTTTAACGCTTCAAACTTTTCTACATCTGTCGTTTTCAAACCAAAAGGCGTATCACGTATAAATGTGGTAAATTCTTCGCTATTGCACAGTTCATCGTCTCGTTTTTGTTTCCGCAATTCACGTTTGCCAAAATGGCCGAGTTTATATATACTTATATATGTATATATATATACAGGGCCGGATTATAGCCGAATGCCGCTGTGGGCTCAGTAATTTCTGCCGCCTTGAAATAATGTATAAATTAAGTAATAAAAATTATAATCGAGTAACTAAAGTAAAAAAAGACATAAAAGTTAAAAATTAAAAAAGTTTTCAATTAAAAAATTTCACACATTTTTAAAACATATCTAAATTTTATTATAATTCTATACATACATTATTCTTTCATGTGTCAATTACAGTTTACATTTTTTACAACGCAATTTTAAAGATGCAAATTCATTTATTATATCATCAAAGTTTAAATTCTTTACAACTGTTCTTCAATAAATAAAACAGATAAATCATTTAACTCTTTCGGTGAGACATTGTTGATCTGAAAAAATTTTTAATTCTTTTCATTGTAGGAAAGCAACGTTCTGCTGAGCAAATTTTATTCAACGCTAATCTTTCTTTGTGTTTTTTCCCATCATGTGTTATTATAATTGTGTTTTTTGTAGTGTTGTTAGAGTTCGTTTTTCCAATTACATAGTTTTTTGTTTTTTTTTGTTTTTTTTGTTTTTTTTTTGTTTTTTTTTGTTTTTTTTGTTTTTTTTTTGTTTTTTGGGGGTTTTTTTTGTTTTTTTTTTGTTTTTTTTTTGTTGGGTTCGTCTACAAGGACATTGGCCCAAGAACAGAGGAAAAAGGAGGAAGAAACTTAGATCTTTATACGATCAGAGATAGCCGACAAAAAGGAATCAAGAGCCTGAACAACAGAAGGAGAAGGAAGGGAGAGAATGAACGAAGCACTGTATGAAGTGGGAATACCAATTTGTAAAAGGGAGGAGTAGAAAGCAGCTTGATCGGTTGCAAGAGATGCACACTCGAACATTACGTGATCGGGATCACACGCAAATATACTTTTGTTTGTTAAATGATTACAAATTAAATCAAGTGTACATTTATTCTTAATATATTATTTTCGCCGTTAGCGTGTTTATTCATCAGATTCGCTATTCAGAATAGTTTCATCAGGTTATGGGCCCAGCACGCTTACCGCAGTGCCCCAGTGCCACACTGCTTTGAGCACCTTTTATCGTTTGGTACGGCAAGAAATAATATAAATAGTTCTTTGAAAAATCTTCTTAACTTTTGTCGTATCAATGAGATACTACATTTGTGAATTTTCAGTTTTTTTTCCAGTCTTGTTTGACCGCTTATCATGCCGACCAGCCATTGTCTCGTGCACACCTCGAGAATTTCCTTTAACTGCTAATATTATACGCGTTTTGCCTAATAATAATGCACGTGTTCCGGTTTACACTTCGTTAATTTTAAATTCATTTCTCGATTCCTCTGCTTACATGTCATTTGTCTATAATCATTCGGAAATTTTACCTAAATCACAATATATTCCCATTTTAACTTTTCTGGACATCAATGCAAGTTAAAAAATGATTTTATCACATTCTTCTCCTACCCTGCTATGACTAAAACGCCATAATATGTAATAATATTTTGGAAATTTTAAATATTTTTCAAAAGAAAAAACTTTTCAAGTCTCATGCAAATTTTCCGCCTTTCGAATTTTGCCGCTGTGGGCTGTAGCCCATTTAAGTCCGTGGTGTAAATCCATGACTGTATATATATATATATGTACATGTATATACATGTATATTTTAGCTCGCACTGAAAATTGATTTCTTAATACGTCGTGGGTTCTTTTTTCTGGGATTACTTTTTTGACTGCTGCTTATTGAAAATATTTATGGCGCTTTTCGATCCGAGTTCAAGTTTCGTGACTTCGAGGAAGTTTTACGAATTCGCGGAAATCGTACGCTTAGTGATCGCACAGAATCAGAATAGTTTCCGTATCGAGCGTTGTGTCAGCCGCGAAGCAACTTATTTACCCTACTCCGAGCAAGTGAAGGGAGCTGATCCGATTTTAGTTAAAAATGTAAAAAGAGTAAAGTATACCGATAAGGTGTAGTGGAGACTTGAACAGAGATTGCTTTGATTACGGGCCAGATTGTTCTAGAAGGCAACTGCTGGGACGGTTAGAACTGTCGTATTTGAGCAATTTTTAAGTTTCACAATTGGATTTACTGCTACGTCGTAATTTGCGGATATGAAACAAAAAAAAAAAAAAAAACAAAAAAAAACAACAAAAAAACAAAAAAAAAACGGCTAGCGAACGAAACTCGTCGTGTACCAAAAAAAAAATTCCAAAATCGATGTTGGTCTGTTTGAAAATTCTTTCTGCTTACAAAGATCGTACTCCGATTCCAGCGATAATAAAAGAAAACGACCATTTTCCATATATAGTCGAAGGCAGTTACAATTCGCGCGTCTCATCTATTACCAGTATGATATTTCTAACCGGTGTAGAGTGGCTTTCTTGACGAAATATACAAATCGATACTGTGCAAGCGTCTTTGCTGAGCACGATAATTTGTGACA
Organism: Icerya purchasi; assembly: GCA_039619475.1. Lineage (NCBI taxonomy): Eukaryota > Metazoa > Arthropoda > Insecta > Hemiptera > Monophlebidae > Icerya > Icerya purchasi. Next base: position 379,188,460 of record CM077116.1, on the reverse strand, counting down.
TCTTGAAATAAAATAAGTTAAAATGCAATTCTTTTACGCGATAACTTCTTTAAAATACGAGTAGATGGAGGAATTCCATCAACGCGGAATTATGTTTTTTCCCCTTTTTTCGTGGTTTTTCTTTTCTATGCGCTATCTTGCCGCGGGAGTAATAAACTTCAGTTTTTTACGCGGTAGATTGGAGTAGGATCAGTTACAAACGTTACGTCGTTGTAGGATGCGAGAAAAGAGTGTCAAACACATAACTGCTTTATCACCATCGTGTCTCTGCATGCATTACTACGTTCCTTTCGCCTAACTAATCTTATCGCCTATTGCTAAAGAATACGTGTAACTTTCGATGAGGTAGTGTACATCGATTTTGACCCCCACAGCTTTAGAGCAGCTTCTCGTATTATCTTTATGAAGAACGTAAATTTTTATATACGACCAATTTGCGCTATCCGCGCTGAGACCGATACTATACTTATTAGTATTTTAATTTCCGCCTTATCATTTTGTTTTTATGCCAACGTTCCGGAATATCGAGATTTTTAAATCGAAACTTTTCTTTCTGAAAATGTTTTCTTCTTAAGATATTTTAAAATATTTGCTTCATTTTTAATTCTGGCGGCTACTGTTCAAATTTTTAATTTTCTTCACAGGTGAACTACCCTCAACATTTAATGAACTGGACTGTATCTTCCTCTTCAACTGATTTCTACGTCGCTTTTCTACAGATACATAACTGAACCTGCCCCAGATTAGTTATTTTTTATTCTGCCTCGCGCGACGGAAGACCATTATTAACTCTCTTTACGATTCTTATTATGTACTTCTCTTTAACTTTGAGTATTTTGTCAACATTCTTCATTCTATTATATATCGGCCTCTTATTCGAAGTACTCCTTCTTTCTTGAAGTAATTAAAAAGTGTAAACTAATACACGATAAAAAAAGCACAAGGAAGAAGTCAGTTCAGAAAATCCGTACACCACAATTTCCAAAAAATTACAGATAATTCCAAGCAATTCCGAAAAATTCCAGGCAATCCTTAAAAATTCCAAACTATTCCAAATAATTCCAAACAATTTCAGACATAATTACAGATTTGTACACCATAATTTCACACCGCTCTTGATATTCCTATTTTCTTAAAAGTTTTAAATCCTGAGCGGTATATATAACAATGGCCCCATATATAAGTTTGAATTTAACAATCATGTAAATTACACGTAACAGATAAATCTACTAAAATTATCTGTAAACTGTGTTAATTAACAGTCGAACTTAATAGCGAAAGGTTTTTTCCCAACATTCAAGCGGAAATTAAACAACAATTATTATACACCTAATTTCTATAATGTACAATTTACATCAGGCCATGGGAATTTCAAAATATATTTGAAAAGATTCAAGATAGCAGAAACGGAAAATTGCATTAGATGCAATGAGCAGGACAGTGTGCAGCATATACTGAATGGATGTAACATATTAAACTTGGAGATCGTGGACGACTGTGGAGAACTGGTGATGGAAAAAATAAACATATTCAATAATTTGGCCAAAAAGGAATTGCAATACAGAAAATACAATATCAATTTATATTAATATTATGATATGTTAAGATAAGATTAAGGATAGTACAATGTGAAGGGGAGGAAACCAAAAACTTAATTGGATGGTTTCCACCCCTAACCACATTAAAGCTTTATATGTTAAAAATAAATAAATAAATTGGAAAAAAATAAATAAATAACAGTCGAACTTGGTTCACATCTATTCTAAACCTGCAAATCGATTAAAGTATTAGTAGGCTCCAGAAGTTAAAAAAAAAAAAAGAAGAAAAAGGTAGTTACAATATGCGACAGTTACATGAAATGTTATTACAAATTATCATTATGCGACAGCGGCATTAATCTGTGTTTTAATTGGCGTCATATTTTAAATCCCCGTCTAAATCGTAAATAAACCCATTTCACTAAGAACGTGTTTGTTTGCAATTTACATTTAGAATACGTGTTCATTTTTAAGAGTATAATGTACGAGAAATCATAATAAGATAGTTCAGAAACGACGAAAACATCAAATTAAAATGTGCTCACGAACGGCTTGACACTTAGAAAATTCAAAAGTGCATCATAAATTACTATTAAAGTTCTAACCGATTATGCTGGCCGACAAAAACTTTAAAAAAAAAAACCATCAAGAATATATGCAATATTGAATTTAAAACGACGTCGAAAATTAGCCGTTAAAAAATTCATAATTCATCGCCAGATAATTCTTTAAAAGTGAAATTCAAAATATGAAACAAAACGCAGAAACCCGTTCATAAAATCAAAAAATTACGGTTGAAAATTATTTAACCCTCCTTCCGTTGGGCCAAAAGCAGCAAAAAAAGGAAATTTATGTAAGTGATCGCCGGATTTGGGAAGCCAAACGTATCTCAAACATATGCATAAAGGATCGCTTAATAGGAAAAATACAGTCAAACCTACAACTCTATATTTAAGCCCTCGGGGTACCGAAAGCTCGAAATTTAAAAAAAAAAAATATTTTTTTTCCCCGAGCATGCGATATATGTATTGATAGGAAAGATCGCTATTTGTCGGGAACGAAAATGAAACTTTCCAAGTTAGCGAAAAGTTCGGAAAAGCACAAAAAATGACGCGTTTCCCCCTATTATTATAGTTAAAAATGTTGAACTGGATTAAAAATATGCGCATCACCGTCTCCAGTTTTGGAGCATCCGGTTTTCCAACTTTAAAATTACGCCCTCGGGGCGCCGAAAGCTCGAAATTTTTGAAAAATTCCACCGATTGCTTGGATATATTTTTTTAGCGACTTCAAAATGAAAGGAGAATATACGTTCGTCGCGTATGTTTTTGTTTTTTTTTTTTTTTTTTTTTTTTCGTTCGCGCGCAACATGTACTTATTTAAACCGATTTTATTAATTCGTTGTTCGTTCGAAAGTGTATCAGTCAACAGTGAGATACCCCATGTATATAAGTATCGATAGATATTTAGTAGTCGTTTAAAAATAAGCTTTAAAAAAGTGTGGTCGTCCTTTTAGATAATTCTTTATTAATATAACAGACGCGGCGACTTGAAATATTGTCAGTATTAAGCATGGAAACGTAATTTGAATGTTAGTCCCTTCAGATAAATTTTTGTTATAATAACGGACGGGATTAACTTAAAATATTATCCGTTTACTATAGAAACATGATTGGAAAAATTTTAAGTATAAATTAACGCTAACTACCGTGGAAATGTAGCTTCATATAGATTTGTTTATATTTGTTCGCGCATAATACTCATGTGGACCGATTTTCTTCTTCTTTATAGTGCCATACTTAATTCCTGAGCGTCGGCAACTATCTATTTGTACATCTCAGCAGTACAGACGTAGTGTACTAATTGTTATATGCAACGCAGCTGTGTACCACACGCAAGACTACATTCGGAACTGATAGTAATCGTTTGATTTACATCGTTTTACAAAAGTGCAGTCCCCTATTTATGTCTGCTGTGTACTGACCTAGCGTGCATATTATACGTGGTGGTTAGCCATTGCCTTCTACGTGACTATTAGCGATTATTTTATTTATTTATTTAATTCTTGTAATAAAAGTTCGTCGTCGCTCGGGATCGAACCCGTGATCTCCATAACGGAAGTCAAGCGCTCTAGCAACTAGGCTATCGCGACGACCATTTTAATGATTCTTAATTTTGTTCTATCTGAAATTATATTTATGTAAAGATCCTTTCTCTCCTTGGGAGACATGATTGTTTCGATTCTTGCCTCCCGTTGTTCGTCTCATTCGAAAGTGTGCCAAAGTTAATGATGAAACAATGTAAGCGCACCGTTGATTATCGGAGAACACAGATACTTAGTGGTCATCAGAAAACGTGAAAATATCTAGTCCGTTTAGATAGCTGTTTTTATTAATATACATACTAGACGCCATTGACATCTAAGATATTATCAGTATTAAGCTTGGAAAGGTAATTTGAAGAAATTAAATCATAAATATATATATATATATATATTCGAATAATGAAACTGAATTTCAAATAGCCACAGCGCTAATTTAAAAAATTAAGCACTTTTTAAAAATCTGATTTTAGCAAGAAAAAAAATTTAAGCATTACACTAAAAATTATGAAATGAAATGTCTTTTTTTGTAATACCGGATATTGAATTTTATTTGGTGCCTACTCTAATATGTATTAATCTTCTATAAGAATTATCATAATATCGCCATTTAAGATCAATTGCATTGTATAAAACATATTATCTTCTTATTGAATAATTATTTTTTTTATTTTGTAATGCATTTTTATTTATCGTAAATCTGGAAATCGGCATTTCTCAAATGTATCGTGATCTTTATCGGAATATATTTTAAAAGTAAGATTTCTTTTTTTTTTTTTTTTTTTTTATCGTTTATTAATAAACTGAGATCTAGATTCTAAGGATATAGTTTTATCTGTTTACGATAAAATCGTGTCCTAGATACTTTTTTTTTTCCGGTTATTTTATTGAATTTTTTGATAGCTGTTCATGCTGATTATTATTCACTCTTTAAACGTATTATTAATTTCGAATATGTTAAATATCGCGATTAATGCTAAATAACTACTCGAGAGGATGTTTTTTTTCCAAATTTTTGTGTAGACGGTTATGATTAAAAGTTAATTTGTATAACCTACGTGGTTGATAGGTTCAACATTTTCGGATCTTTGTCAATTAAATTTCATTTGAAATATATTATCTTTAGGAGCGTTTGCTTTTATTTACTATTTTTCTTTATTTTTCATAACTATTTTTTCGGTTCGCTTCAAACGGTTGTGTATTTTCACGACCTAAATAGTTTCTTATTACTTTATAATTTGCATAATTGTTATTTCCGCTGTTTACTCTTATTCACTTCTTGTTTATATTTATCGTATATTTCGTGTTTATATTAATTTTAAAGTTCTTTGTTTTTTCGTTTTTTTTTTTTTTTTGTGAAACTAAACGATCGGAATTTTCATGCGGTTTCATTCCCATTCTTGCAGATTCGTGGGAAAATGTATTACTATTCGGTCTGCATAAACTAATTGTACATAATAGACCATAATATTATATACATTTACCGGAGCCGAAATCGTTTTCCACCTGTTTCTGGTAAAATTGTTAGAAACAATTTTCACATGCACGTCAGCCATGTCTGGAACAGACGGAATGTTCTCAATATGTGCCAGCATCTAGTGTAGTTTTTATGCGAGTTCTGCAGACCGTTCGTGTTCTATACAAATCCAGAATATTTCATTCAGCAATTGTCAAAGAATGCTGTTGATGTGTCCATCGAGAGCTACAGAAAATTTTCCTTCTTTCACCTCAACGAACCGTATGCTTTTTGAGAATTCATATTTATAGTTCAAAAATAAAAGAAAATAAATAACAAAAGAAACAGAACAAGTACAGTTAAAGAAAATCAGAGTATCTGCCGTTACGACGAAATTTTTTTAGAACAATTCGGTAAGACGGGGTAAAAATGATAATTGATTAAGGTAAAAATTATTTCGAAACAAACGATTTTCACAATGAATAGTAGCCCGCAAAAATGACGTTAACCAGAAACTTAAGGGAATCTGTTTCGGCGGGTGAATAAAACGGAAATAGCCGTTCATCTAGAATGTTTTTCGTCGTCGCAAGCTAGGTGAGACTGATTTTTATTTTTAAACGTTCCAGCCAGTCATTTCAGGAGTAAAACCTTTCTCCATTAGCACAAGAACGGTTTATTACGAATAGGCAAAGTGTTTTCGATTCTTCCGATGCAGTTTCGAAATAATCATCACGCATTCACGAATTATTAAAGACATCTTCAAAATCGGTCGATAGCCCCTTTTCTAGTCCGTATTAAGCAAAAAAGTAAGAAAGAAATGCTACGAATACGCTGACTTCTACTTTAGCTGGTAACCTAGGAATAATAATTAACGATCTAAAAGTACATAAGGCTCCTCCTGGATGGGACGAAATTAGGGTAAAAGATATTAAACAAAATGCAAATATTTTTACTCCTATTTTAACTAACATGATCAATCGCTCTATAAAGGAAGCGTGTACTCCAGAATGGGCTCAAAAAAGGTATTATTAGGCCGATCTATAAAAAAGGCGTGCAAAATCAATGCGAAAATTACCGTCCAATAACAACAATATCAGTAATAGGTAAAATATTAGAACGCTACGTTGGTAAACATTTAAGAAATTGTATGGAAAAAAACAATCTACTTTACGAAAATTAACGCGGATTTAGAGAAAAAAAGTCCACGATAACGCTACTAGGAACGATGATAAATAAGATAAATAGGAGACTATCGATGGTGGGGGGGGGCAATTTATAATTACCTTCATTGACCTAACAAAAGCGTTTGACTTAGTTGACCACGATTTACTGATTAATGACTTAGAAAATCTGGGTATTCTAAATAACCAACTAACGTGGTTTAAAAATTACATAAAAAACAGGAAAAGCGTAGTAAAATTCTCAGGTAGTAATAGTAATGAAAAAAATATTCGATTTGGGGTAGGTCAGGGAACTATACTCGCTCCTATCCTATTTCTAATATACACTAACCGATTATACAGGCACATTAATAATGCAAAGGTATATATGCTTTTGCTGATGACATTGCGCTGTTAATTGAAAATAAAAAGTTAGAAGTGGCGGAAAAATTATTGCAAGAGGATATAGATAATTTTAGTTAATGGGCACATGATAGATTATGTGTAAATATATGTAAATAAATCTAGATTGTTACATATCCGAAATAGTACTAAGAGTCGCGACCCGCGAATCATTTTTCATAATAACTAATGGTTACACGAACTTCATCAAACGAATAACTCACCTTCATGTTTATGTCCACCTCTTGAAAGCGTAAAAGATTTTAAATATCTAGGTGAATATATATATATCGATAAATCCTTGAACTGGAAAAAGCACGTTCGAGTCTTAAATTCGAAAATAAGACAGTCAAATTCAGTTTTGTACAAATTAAAGCAGGTGCCACATATAAAAACACTACGTGTATATTAAAATACCATAATTATGTCTAGAATTCGATATAGAATCCAAATATGGGTAGAGGCTAAGAAAACTGAAATCAATAAAATAGGTAAAAATCAAAAAAAATGAGCCTCAAACTGTCGCGTTTGGCCTAGTGGCTAGAGTGCTTGACTTCCGATCCGGAGGTCTCGGGTTCGATACCGGGCGACGACAAAAATATGCGGCGCTAGTTTAGTACACAGCAATATAAACACACTTATTTGGGCTGCATTTGTATATCGATAAATCAAGCAACTATAGTCAGTTCCGAATGTAGTCGTGTGTATCAGCGTCGCATAGAAATATTCAGCCGGCGAACAATCGCATCAACGTGAATGTAAAGGCCAGTCGTCTTGGTTATCCTACTCTATTGATAACCTTTCTCACGTTATCGGCAGCACGGAAGCGCTCCAGGGGCAAATCTACGAATTAATAACACAGGTGATATTCGGATTTAATAAAATTAATGAGTATTATCCCCAATCATATTATAAAGGAAAACAGTATTGGTGTGTGGACAAAGGAGATGTTGAAATGGCTGAAGGAATGGTGCAAAAATAAAAACAAACTGCGTCCCAATTCCGCACACCTAGATAGTCCAATCATACAGCTACTGATTATGTACTTATTCTACCTTATTGTTTTTGTGTCGTTCCTTTTTCGTTTAATTTGTTGCGTGGAATTCCTAAAGAAGATATTGTTTGCGAATGCTATCATTATATATTTGTATATATGTCTATCTAAAATGAATGTAGGTATGTGTATGGTTTTTTCTTTTTTTTACACCTACATATATATATATATATATAAGTTATATATATTTACTAAGGCATATATTAATTAAGGTGTATATAATTTCGATGTATATAATAAGCAAGTATAAATTTGTAACGTTTACAATCTGAATAAACGATAATAACAGTGGCGGGCACTCACAAAACGGGCATACTTGACCCTGTACGACCCACAAACTTATTTTAAAATTAAAAAAAAAAAAAAAAAAATCCAAAAAGCAACTCCTAACTGAAACGGACGTCTGACAGTGCAAAACCTAAAACGCTGCCTATGCCGATTTTTTCATTTAAATGTAAAGTCATATTGAACTCGATATTACTGTTATTTATATTTTTATTTGCTTCGTCAGAGTACATTTTTTTTGGACTTAGCCTTCGCAAATTTAACCAGAATGTTTTCTTTTACTTAACCCTTTTTAATGGGGTATTTTATAGACCCTTCTTATTTATTATTTCTATATTTCTACGTTGCGGATTTTATAAATTTATACACTAATGCAGTTAAATTCGACGTTGGATCTACCACTAGCTGTGTTACTGAAATTGGAAAGGTATGCAGCTTGGATAGGATTTCTATTCTAAGTTTGTCCCTGCTCTGCTTATAAACTTTACATTGCCAAATAAAATGGTCTATTGTACCCTTTGTTCTACAACTGTACTGTGATATTGATAATATTAATTTTTGTCAAATGAACGGGGGTTTTGTTGTGTCCTCTCGCCCGAGTATGATAACTTCAATGCAGATACACAGCAGATCATCAGTAAAAATCGATAAATAAACTCCCCTATAGGGGTGTAGTGATAATTTCAAAATTGGTAATAATGATATATCGCGCGGCAAAATAAACATGAAAAATATTAAACTGAAGTTAGAAGAATATAAATCGAGATAGAACGGCAGTCTATTTTCCGAAAAAAACAATGTTCAACGAGCAAGAGGAAAAAAGAATTTTCGAAAAGTAATTGAAAAAAATTGCTTCGCAGAAAAGCCCAAAGTACAAAAGAAAAGGCCGAGTTAATGAGATTTGGTCTGAAATCCGGGGCGATATTCGCCTCGCGGAAAATCTCTTAACGATGGTTTTTGCTTAATAGGAGTTCCGGTAAAGGAATTGGAGTAAATGGAAAATACTGTCATTGTACCGGAAAAGCACAATATGTACGGTTGCTGTGTTGACCGCAAACAAAGTGATTCACGAGTAAGTAACTATAGTTCAAAGTACAAAAGAACTAACGGCACACGTTGCTTTTAGTGAACTGAATTCGAGCGCTTCCCTGTTTTTCCGAACTATTAACGCTTTTACGCACGTACACTTAATTCGATCTTTTTTAACTGTCATAACGGTTTCACTTCAGTCGTTTTTTGTTTTTTCTTATACACTTAATTCCACAACATTTTCCTGCCTAGTTCCTTAATGAACTACATGCAAACAATTAGTGTATGAATTATAATATAATAAATAAATAACATCAACGAATATTGAAAACAGTTCTGTCCAAAAATTATTTCTTGCGCCTTTGTTTTTGTTTATACTTTTGTTATTATCCGTTTTAACTTGAGTCTATTTTTATTTTTTAAGCGACTAAACTTTACTTTTCCAACATTCTTCCTTTATATCTATGTTATAAATGCAAATGAACTGTCTATTGAACGGTTACTAATGTTATATTCTATTTCTACATGAACATCATATTATTCACAAATTCACAAATATAACATTGTTTATATACTAATTAATTATGTTAAACGAATTAAATCATTTTGTGAATAATATGATGTTCGTGTAGAAATAAAATATAACATTAGTAACCGTTCAATAGACAGTTCATTTGCATTTATAACATATATATACATATATATATATTTACGGTTTACGGAAGAAAGAAAAACGTATAATTCTTCCTTTAATTTCCAACTAGTTTTTCATTTACCTTTCATCTCGTCTGCTAATAATAATTATTAATTTTACTTCTATGAATATTGTATGTCTTTTTTATTTGATACTCTCTTTTCGGCGAGAGTTCTCAGTATGTATCAATCCTTCAGTTATCTTTTACTCATTCAACCCGATACAAAAGGCTATCTAACATGCAATTTAATTATACTAGCTGAATTACTGATTCTCTTGAAAATCTTCTTGTATTCTTTAACCTTTACCGACGATAGAAGCAAATTAAACTTATATTAATTACAACGTAATTCTTAGGATTCGAAAAAATGTCCCAATTTTATGTAACGTTTGTTATATTTTATAAGATTTTTGTTATTGTTATTTAAAAAATGTCACAATTTTATGTAATGAAATATGTAACGGAAAATGTAACGAAAAAATGTCTTAATTTTATATAATGAAAGTTAAATGTTAGAATATGATTTTTTTGGTTATGCTATTTTATTTTTGTGTTGATGCCAGTAAGAATTACGTTGTAAATTTTGATCATTTTATACAAAGTATAGAAGAGAAAGAGACAGAAATGAAAGCATGAGGGGTCAAGGGGAATAGCCCCTTGCGAAGCCAAAATGACCGAGTTATATATATATATATATATATATATATATGTAAGTGTAAAATAATCAAATATGCGGTAACAATACAGAGAAGAAGAATGTATCAAAAAGAAAGTCGATGTATGAATTTAATTTCCCGCGACAATAAGAAGCCAGTCATAGGAAGCGTTTTACCAATCAATTTCCGATTCTGTTAGCAGCTCTGAAATAAGAATAATAATAAATTTTCTCGTATTAAGATCAAAAATTTAGCTATCGAATAATCTTGGCATTGAACCAAAATTCACAGTGATTCATAAGCGGCTGTTTTCGCACTGTTGATTTGGTACTAATATACAAATCAGAAACTATGTCCACCATACCGCGGACGCGTATATACATCTGAAAGCTAACGTAAAAGTTACTTTTTAAGGTGGTTAATTCTCAAGAGGAGATTCGTGAAAATTCTGTTTCAGGGCTCTATGATTTCTCCGGAACCATAAATTTGAAGGTTACTGTTAAACAGCAAATACCTACCGCAGTCAGTTAAAAGAAAATTTTAATTTGCGTACAAAATAAAAAGAGCGAAAATGTCCAAGCATAAAATCCAGATCTTGCCGAGAATCAAATTATAGGAATTAGAAATTTTAAATTATCATAAAAGTAATATACTCTCTCGTAAGATGTTTAGACTAACTTTAATTTTAATAGCGAAACGTTTATTTTTCGTTTTTTTTTTTTCCCGAACGTAACGATACTTTCAAAAAGAAAGGTTTTTAACCGATGTTCCAGTATTTTTGAATATAAAAAGAAATGCGGAGCATCTCTACGAAAAAAATATTATGGATAAACCTAAAAAAATACTCAGAATTTTTTGAGAACATAGTTTAACAACGAGGAGATCGAAAAGACCAGAGGAGTTAACAAGAGAAGAAGTGATGAAAACAAAGTAGAGTTGGACCACGCAGCTAAAGCAAACGACAATATGGATTAAACCTGAAACTAAAAAAAAAAAAAAATAATAAAATAAAGAGAAGTAGGAAAACCTAAAAGGAGGTCAACAATTAGCGATCACAGAATAGAATTTCATGGTAATCAGATGAAGAGGCCTTCCTAGTAAGACTGAGCAAGGCAGTTCATTAACATATTTAATGCCGTGCATGATTTCAGTTAAATGATTGAAAAAATAAGTTTGCAGTATGTCTGAAATAAATTGACTGAAAGCTGATAACTAGACTAGAAGACATTAAATAAAAAAATTAATTGTTACCGCTGGAAAAATAAAAATAATGGCAAAGAAAATTATTTCGAAGTGTACTGAGCTAGGAAACTTGAGATCATAACGTCGTGATCCAGACCTCGGTCTGAAGGACACAACTGGCTCGACGTCTAGTAAATCGGAATCTGAATTGGTTAACAGTAACGTTTAGTAAAGTAAAGGTGGCCGACAGAAAACTGTCAACGGTGTTTTTTTAACTTTAACTCTAGGATTAAGTTCGCTGATAATGAAGTGAAATTAATTAAAATAAAACTAAGCAACCGGTAAAGGGATACGATTAGTTTTCGGCGATCTTTTAAAAGTATCGACAACGAAAACGACACCTCAACACGCGTTATACACTCCATCGTCTCGAAACAAGCCGTATGTAATATTCCAAAAGTAGCCATTCAGAGCTCTTCGTTTTTGCAACAGGTCTGCAGCAAGATCACTGCTGTCACGGTAAGTGGCACTCTTCAAAATTGTTACCCATGTCTAATGGTATCACATACATATCTATTTGGAAAATAGATTTTATTAGGAGTAAGCAAATGTTTTTGGTCATCCACTCGACGAGCTCTAGGTGAAGAAGAGAAAAAATTGTATATTCACAAAGTGCAACTTAAACATAAATGCATACCGATAGAGGGGCGCTCGTAAAATAAGAGGCTAGGGTGTTTTCCATATTTTCTTGGTTTCGTATATACTACCTCTTTTTGGACCATAAAGTTTCCTAAAATTTAAAAAAGAAGAGTTGATTTGAAGCTTTTTATCCCTTCCTATCCTCCAATCCAGTGCAAAACTTATAAACGGTGACGATTTTTTACTTTTTTTAATCACTGTATTTAATGAAATAGCAAGTTGCTTTCGATCAGTGTGAAACGATGAGAGGAAGTTAATACATAGTTTTCTATTATTTCGGGAAAAGTTTCAAAAAACCACATTGTACGAGAACGTGTTAGGGATTCACACAACAAACCCGGTATTACCTTTTACTCGGAAAACATATTTCCTTTGATAAGCCGTATAGTAGTGCTTGGTCACAGTGTGCAATAAAAATACTTTTTACATGGATAAAAATTAACACGCAATTAGCAGTCTATTTGATTTTCTTTCCCGTATTTCGCATACTTCAGCATCCTTCTCAAATCCTAACTCTCACTACCAGCCAGTCCAGCCTAACCTCCTAATCATCTCTTGCTTCTACGACTTACTTCTTCTCGGCTACTCTTTAATCTTCGTTATAATATATCGTTTACGCCCCACCTTGCTTCTGTCTTCGCGCTATCGTTTTTTTCTTGCTCCAGCTCCGTACGCTGTCCCTACTGCATTCCTCTGATTCTTCCTTTGTTGACGATCTCGACTATCAGCTAAATTTTTTTTATGGTCACCTGCTGAGACTTGGATTGCTCTCTATGATACTTTCTCCATTTTAACACATTTCCTTCTATTATCGCCAGACCTTTCTTTCTTTTTTTTTTTGCCGCTATCCAATCAAATAATAATTTAAATCCTCCAACTAACTTACAGCTCTGAGTCTTAGTGGTTGCTCTTGTTTACTATAACTAATAGGGCAAAAAACGAAAAAATAAGTGGCATAATCTTCATTTAAACTGCGTTACTGCTGCATTGTTTCGTGGAACATTATTTTTTTCGGGCGATAAAGAAAATTTAGTTTATTTTTTCCTTTTTTTTTATTACGTTCAAAAACTTCAAACGATCAGATTAATGACAAAAGCTCGGAAGAAAAGGGCTTGAAATAATAATAATAATTTGCGCGCCACATCAAACTTAGTTGAAATTAAAACGATTAGATATAAATAATTTAATTAATTAGCGGCTCAATTAACATTTAATCGGCTACGAATTATCGCGCAGCTCGCTTTTAACGACTAATTCTTCGTCCACAATCGTAACTAATTGACTAAATTACGCTAGACAAAATGTATATTTGTAATAAGCAAAAAAAAAAAAATCTTTCGCAAATACCCGATCATCTCTTGTAGACCGATCGTTTGTCATTTCGATAAATTTTGATATTTCCTCATTTGGTGACTTTTGTTTTCCGGCCAGTTTCGTACAAAGTTCTTTTCCTTTGATATTAACTTTGTGCCTGTAAACTTCCATATTTAAAAATTATCCTTTCTTCCCTCTATCTGCTTCTTCATTTCGATCAAAGTTTACGTAGCCAACGTCTCTTATTCTATTTCGTGTTAAGCTACTTCATCGTTTCTTTTCATCCGCATGATTTAGATCTTATTTACAACGCCAATCACATTATCATCTTGGAGTGTTCTTTTGTTTTCGTATGAAGCATTTTCGCACTTATTTCCAACCTTTGAAGCTTGATTTTTAATACCTCCTTCGAGCTTTTACTTCCATCGGCATCTGTTATATCTATTGAATACTTTATTCGGACATATTGGAATATAATTTTTTTTGATTACTCCGAATAATTAGTGAGTTCCTTCCTCCAAAAAAAAAAAAAAAAAAGCTAAAAAAATGGAAAACCTATTTATTTGTTACCACCTTCAAAAGGAAGAAGGTTTTCGTCGCGTACACTTTTGTTTCTTTTTTTTTTATGTTCGTTTGCGCATAACTTTGTAAACCAATTTCATCCAAAAGTGTACCAATTAATGGATTCAGTAGCCATCAAAAACTTGAAAATATGTGATTCGTTTAGATAACTTGTTTCATTAATATAACAGACGCCATTGATATTTAAGATATAAATATTGAGATTGGAAACGTAATTTGAGGAAATTAAATTAATACGAATAAAGAAATCGAATTTTTAACCGCCATAGCAGCGCAAATTAAAAAGCTCTCGTGTCACTTTTACAAAAATTGATTTTTAGCAAGACAAAAAATTTAAGCATTATGCTAAAAATTACGAAATAAAATGTATTTAAAACAAAAAAATCTGATGTAGGCAACACTTAATTTCCTTGTAAAACTATTAAACATTAAAACAAGTGAGTAGTAAATAAATGTTTATAACAGGGAAAAGCATATAATTGCGACTTTCAACAGCTACCCGTTTTTTTGGTTATAAGAAAAATTTCACAATACCCTCCGACAGAAGTGCCTCTTTGACCCAACCGCTTATAACCAATATCGGAGGTATACACTTAAAAGTTAATAACAATACCGAGTACAAAATTTCGACTTTCCGCGGCTATCGGTTTATTAGTTATAAGAAAAGGTTCACAAAATCCTCCAAGAGAAATTTTGGCCCGACCGATTAAAACCGAAAAAAAAAAAAAAAAAAAAAAAAAAAAAAAAAGGATAGTGCACAACTAGTGTATGTAGGTTAAGTACGTAGTACGCATAACTCAAAAACGGCCAATCTCAGGAAGTTGAAATTCTGGATTTAGCTTAAATAAATTCAAAATCTAAATTTTTTACGACTAGCCGTTTTTGAGGTAATACGTATACATGCTTACATACACGAGTCACGAAAAACGACTTAAAGGAGTGGTGGTCACAAATTGGATATTTCCGTTGAAATGTGAGATTCAAAATAATCCGCGAATACGGTACTTCCTTTTATCATCCAACTGAATCAAGGATGATCGAAATATCGGTTGAAATATAGCACTAAACACTTTTCATGCTTACAATACCCTTCCTTTACTACGTGTACAAGGAAGTAAAAAATACCGACCACAAGATTTACTATAAAAATTTAATAAAAATGCACTAAAAAGTAAACAATTATGATTCGATAAGAGGATAATATTTCCTAATGGGTATACAATATTAAAGCTTCCTTTATCCTTTCCTTCTCATCTCTAGCCGTTATTCCCCTTCTACTTTCCTTTATACTCTCTATCTCCGATGGCCTCAGAATTTCAGAAGGTGATCTAAGCTCATGTAGTTGGGTCAGTGCTGACACCGAACCCATTTAATAATAATAATAAAAAAACCTATCAGAGTAGACACAGAAATTACCAGTTGCAGTAATAATTAAAAACTGTACTAAATATTCATTAAATTGTTTCTAGATACCATTTTAATTTTATCTGATGCCCTAATGTTGTCTTAAGGTACATCACTATGAAATGTATTCTTGTTTATCGAATAATTATTTTTTATTTTTAGTACATTTTTATTAAATTTTCATAATAAATCTTTCGTATAACCGATAAAAACTTGTTCCTTCTTATGATAAATCACAATGACGCACGTTGTGTTTCCGAACTACCAGTGTGCTTGCGAATTGCAAAAATTTGATCGATTCATTAGGACAGCCCAACGGAATGTCTCTTGTCCACTGTTTTTAACCGACTTCAAAAAAAGGAGGAGGTTCTCAATTCGACTGTATTTTTTTTTTTTTTATGTGTGTTTCCTCAGAACTTCTTTCTAGGCGAACCGATTTTGATGATTCTTTTTTTATTTAAAAGCTGGTGCTTCTCATGTGGTCCCATTTAATCAAGATCTGACCAGTAGTTTTTAAGTTATCCTTAATAATGCGGGAAATTAAAGCTTTTTGGATGCTTTTTATCTGTGATTGGTTTCACCGTCGGGTTAGATTTAGCTTCGTATTTTCTTTTTTTTTAATGCAGAGGCGATTGACTTAAAATACCATCAATTTGCCAAATTACCATAGAAATGTTGCTTTTGATATTTTTACCATGGAAATGCAGTTCAAAATAAAGAAATTGATTTGAGAATAATATGAAAAAAAATTGATTTTTAACAAGAATAAAATTCAAGTATAACGCTAAAAATTGTAAAATAGAATGTTTTTTTAACGAAAAATAAATACTGACTTCGAGGTTTATTATAAAAATTTCAAAATGCACCAAAAAGTAAAAAATAATTATTCGATAAAAAATATATTACAGAGCGATATAACACTTAAGGTGATATCGTAATTCTTATACAACATTAACTTTTTGGAGTTGGCATCAAATTCATATTGCTCCATGATATAATTAAATGTATACGTAGAAGTTTACTTAACTCCTTTTCACTCCGGACGGTTCCAAGCTATTAAATGAAAATTTACATACATGTATTTGATGCTAAATCCAAAAAGTTAATGTTGTATAAGAATAAGAATTACGATAATGTCACCTTTAAGGGTATATCACTCTGGTATATATATATATATTTTCTAATCGGGAGTAATTATTTTTTACTTTTTAGTGCATTTTTAAATTTTCATAATAAACCTTGAAGTCGGTTAAAAATACATTTTTATAGGATACATTCAATCGAATTTCCATCCTCCGTGCTTTCTGCTTCGTCAGTAATACTTGCGAACTTGTATTTCAGCTTTTTACGGCAATAATGTGGTAAACGGCGCGGGGCAAACGGAGCGATCTCCCCAAAACGACTGGCTGAAGGGAGGTAAACTTTTTCAGGGAGAAATATAACTAAAAATATCGTATTGTCGATGTTTTTTTTTTTGTTTTCTGTAAGGACAAATGATCACCGCCGACACGATAGAGTCCACGTCGAACAAAAAAAGGTCCTTTCTAAACACCATTCAAAAAGCGTTCGTTTACACGACAACGGCCATTTTTAAAATTACGAAATTGGAATCGCTCCATTAAAACACAAACTAGGCTGTCATTTCGATACAGCTGAGAAATTAAATTTCACATTAAACATGGCGGATCAAGCAACCATTAAACGCGCCATTGATTAAAAATGTGTTAATTGTAAACTGCCACGGCCGTCAGATACAAAACGAGTTTATTTCGAAAAGTCCCCCGTAATATAAAAAGAAGCGGCGAGAAAACCGGCTAAATAGTATCAAGGTCAAAGTAGGGATTTTGCCGGTTAGTTTTCGGAAAATAATAAATGAAATTAAGGGAAAAAATTCGGAAAATGCATTTTGTTTCGATAATTTTATAACGTTCATAGGCGCAGAATAAGTAACAAGAATGAATCAGATTGGAGCATTTTAGTTTCCAATTAGCCGGCATAGCACTTTGGAAACGGAAAGGTTTTTTTTTTTTTTTTAATTAAGAGTCCAAAATTCGAATAGTACGCAAAAAAATCAGGTATTATTGGAAAATTCGGATATTTATTTGGCCGCATTATGAATATATCATGGACACAGAAGAAGAAGAAGAGGAATTCAAATGTGTTGGAAATGGTAAATGAAAAAAGAAAACTTTTGGAAACAATACAACAACGACGAGAAAAGCTTCTAGGACACACACTGGGCCTTCATGAAGGTCATAATCCGGGGAAAATTAGAAGGAAGGAGAAAAAGGGGAAGACCTAGGATAACATGGATGGGTCAAGTAAAAATAAGAACGCAAATGACGTATAAAGAGATCAAGAACATAGCAACTGGAAGGAGTGGAAGAAGATGATTGGCTAGCTACAATGACAAGAGCAAGACTCTTAAATACATGGATGATGGATTTGGCGGGTTTTTACACTGTAGTAATTTGCAGGTTACCAAAGTATATAAAGTAGGCATGAGTAACTCTGGACACAGTTATATCCTCGGAAATATATAATCTCCGACGATACGTGATTTAATCGTAACTCCGGAAGACGTCACACAACGAAGAAATGTTGTCATTCCGGACACAGTCGAATTTACCTCTAGCGGGATGATTTAATATATTATCATAATTCTGAAATACGATAACTGTGTTCAAGGACGTTCTGTTACTTTGTGCGTTTGGAGTACTATGTAGAGTTGGAGTTGAATGCACGGCGAAGATTTACACACTAGGTACCGGATATGTAACTCCGGCAGAGTTGGACTTGAGGAGCGGACATATACCCGCACTTGTCGGAAAGGACACATATATGTATCCGCTGGGTTCTCTTTCTTGGCTGAACTATACGCGATTTTTTTGACTCTGAAATTTTTAAGCAAAAGGCAAAATAGGAAGATTTTAATCTTTTCAGATTCGCAGGCTAGTTTGTTAAAATTGAAAAATACAAATCCAAAAAAAAACGCATAATATCGAAATAAAGATTAGGAAATTGGTAACTAGATTATACGTAAATGATATAGTTAAATTCAAGTGGGTTCCTGCACATGAAGGAACCGAGGCTAACGAAATAGTAGACAACTT
Source organism: Icerya purchasi (assembly GCA_039619475.1). Classification (NCBI taxonomy): domain Eukaryota; kingdom Metazoa; phylum Arthropoda; class Insecta; order Hemiptera; family Monophlebidae; genus Icerya; species Icerya purchasi. The sequence goes on along the minus strand of CM077116.1, from coordinate 379,169,790 downwards.
GTGTATATTAGAGATATTCGAGAGGAATTCGCGCCTCATAGAAGAGAAGAATTAGCTAGAAAATAGAGTGCAGAGTTTAAAAGCAGGAGTAAAATTGAAGGGAAAAGATATTACATTAGCAATATTAAGAAGGATTCGTGATTTAAGGGAAAGGGTTTGGATCGAGGCTATAGCAGTACAATCTGCCGAATAAGATTGTGCCATCATCGGACGCCACTACATTTGGCAAGATTAGGAATAATAAATGGTAATATCTGTGCTGAAAATTGGAGGGGTCGATCGAACATGTGGGGTGTATCAGTGTGACAGTATAGTGGTCTTGAAGAACTGATGAAAGGAATTTTAAACAAATTTTACAGGTTATATATTCCTATACCCAATTGTACATGAACCAGTATCCTTAGAATGTGAGGCGTTGAAAACCGCTAATGTTAAAATATAAAAAGCGACCAGTGATTCTTTAGATCTGGGTAGACTAGTCAAAGGGGAAGAGCTGGGTCAAAAAAAAAAAAAGATCAATAAATTTAAGATAGCATAGAAATACGCGGGTCTTCAAGTAAGAATTAAAAACGAATCCCCCTTTGCTACGTTTAAAATTTAATCAGCAATAATTCTGTATTAATAGCTGTGTGTTTTTTCTCTTTTTTTTTATAGCGGTAGTGGGGGGAGGGGGTTAACACTTAACTTCTACTTAAGAAAACCGCTTTAAGGCAACTTTACCGAAAAATGAATCTCCTTAACTTTCACAGATATCCTCTCCCGCTAAATCTCCTTTAGGTGACCTCAATCATATCCTATTTAAATGTCCTTTTTTTTTTAGCTTAGCCTTTATATTTTACTCCAAACTGTTGAAATTAAAAATCCTTAGAATTTTTCCTCATTTCCTGTCCTTCTTACCCTTTCTACCTTTATTTTCCTAGCATCCAACCGAATTGGGTTCTGATATTTTTCTACTTTCTTTCAAAAGTCTGCTGGACTGACGCCATTTCTCGGCCAATCCAAAAATAAACGAAAAAAAAAAAGAAACTTAAAAAACGCGCGCCGAAGTGACTGATGTAATGTAAAAACAATCAAGCGCATTTTGTGTGTCGATTGACATTGCACCGATGTATTTCGAATGAGAGGGAAAAGAAACGCACGATGCTTAGATAAAAAAGCATTTTTCCGAGGAACTAACAGATTATTAGTTTAATGTACTCGAGTAGTCGGAGTTTGCTGTTTTAGTTTGCCGAGATAAGTGATAAAATATACTTTAAAAAATTCGTTTTTAATATTCTAACAATCGTTTACGTTTTTAAAGTGTACTTTTTTTTTTGTTTTTTTTTTCTTTTTCTGCTGGCAAAAACTGAAGCAACAAACTCGCCGACTCGAGTACATTAAATTAATAATAGAAAGTTCTGCGGAAGAATACTTTTTTATCGAAGCGTCGTTCGTTTCTTTTATAGAGGAAGAAGTGAAGAAACCGTGAAACGCGTAAGAAGAAAAATGCGTTAGCCAATTTGTATGAAAAAGTTATATACTATAAGCTGAGAGAAAAATGGCTTTTAGAAAAGCTGTTGGACTAAACTTGGTGAGAAATGAAAGAATCTGCCGGATATTCCGGGAACAAAAAAGGAAGAGAAAAATGCTCGATACGAAGTTCCGAGATTGATGACCTTCTACTGTTGACAACGAAAAGTCGTTTAATCGCAGTCCAGATAACGCGACCTGGCTTAGCGTGCGATATATTAGTATAATGATGCTGTAAGAATGCTAAATGAATAAATATGGATGTTTCAATACTTCGTTTCATCGAAATCTCAAATTCAGACAAAGTCCGGATTTTAGACTTTGCCTAATAATTTTTCTACTGATGTCGCAATGCGCCACGGTTAAAACACACAAAAAAGCGTGTTTTTTCACTTACGAGTATCAAAAGTCTTGCAGAAATGTCCAAAAGAACGCTTCCCCGGCTCTTAAGCAATGTTATTAATTAATTTTTCACGCGTATGACACATTGCTTTATTTCGCCTTCTTCATCCGAAAAATTTGATGATCGTAGTTTTGGAAACGACTCTTCGAAATTAAAATCGTCTTTGTATAACCGTGTGAAGCGATTTTCTATAGTTCATTCCGAAGATATTTCTCTATTTCCCTTTCCCTGTGTCTGAGGTACGCGATTTTCGTGCCCGTTCCGTTCCTTCATTTATAGGAAGGAATCCATCATTTATCTAAAATGTTTACAATTTCGTTTTTTTTTTTTTTTGTCATCCGTGCAGTAGAAGAATAGAAAAGCAGAAAAATATCTGCACAGTCGTGTTTTTTTAAATACATATTTTTTATTTTAAAGAATTTTTTTTTTTAGTTCCGATCTGTGTGTATCAGAATGTCGAGATGTAATAAAAGTGTTGGGACTTTTTCAACAGTTTGTTCGATTATTCATAATTGAAATAAACTTTAGAAAATATCGTTACTTAATGTTTCATTAGTTGCACCCCTCCCCACTAAGGATCGAAAGGTAATCATGGACACGTAATTGAAGAACCGAGAATCTTGTTAGCCAGATCATTACGAAAGGGAAACTCGCTGAATTTTCCAATATAGCAACTAGGAGATAAAACTAAGATAAACAGGAGAAAATGCCGTTCGAGAATTGAAATAATCCCGCCCAAAGTCATTCATTATCTCGGAAACACCGCTAGTTTAACGCGCGATAACAGTACTAAAAGAGAATCTTTCTTAGCAGCGAGGATAAATAGACGAAATAACGGTAACCAGAAGTTAATTCTTTAAATGCAACTACTATAATATTCAGCAGCAATAGCTCTCTCCATTTAAAAAATGGTATATTTCATATTATTGTTGTTCGGACCATTTAATATAAAACATACGCAGAAATGTGATTAATCATGTTAACTTTTTTATAACCGCAGCGTGCCTGAATGTCGGAATATTTGGGCAATCAAATTTTATCTTGTAAGTAAGAAAATCGGTTAGGTGTTAAACAATGTCGTAAAAGTTAAACGAAAAACTAGCCATTTCGAGAAGGCACAAGAGTTCCGAGCGCCACATTAGACACTCATCACATTCAGTTTAGAATCAATAAAAAAAAAAAAGAGAGAAAAATTAATAAAACCGTAAAATACAAGCGAATGAGATTGATGTACTAGCGTAGTTGTTCAGACAGTGGTGTTTTTTTTAGGTAGGACCTGGTTCGAATTCCGATTCTGCGAATTTATAAAGGTACATCCCTCTTGTGCCAGGCTAATATCCACCATTGACGAACCCAAAAGTTAAAAATAATAAAAACAAAAAATATAGATTGATGTTAGATAAATACCACATCCTAAAAAAATTCAGTGTTCTCTCAAACTGTCTTTGTCCTTCAAATTCCGTTTACTACCGCACGTTAGTAATTTTCACACGAACCTATTTTCTGATACATAAATCTCGTTTTGTTCACATGATCGACTGGCTCGAAAACGTTATTACAAAAAAATATATTATTACGTACCTGTTTCTGTTTGTTATTTTCTGAAAATAATAAGAATAATTTTACAGGGAACATTTTGCCATAATAGTACACACACACATATATATATATATATATATATATATATATATATGTAGAGCAATAGCAAGATGTTCGTTGTAAAATTATACTTAAGGGAAAAGATGTTATGGCGAAATTTCATTAGTAGCGTAGTTACACAGCACGTACACTCGTTTCTTCAGGTCGCAAAGTTCGACCTATATTTTATGGAAAATTAAAAACAACTGACGACGCAATACATAAACTCCCTCCCATTACTACGCTACCAGGATTAAAAACCCTTTTTCTTTACAGATCGTTCGATTTCGTTTTTTTTTTTTTTCAGCCATGAAACTTCAATGAAACGCTCTTCCGGATCTTCCTTAAACTCTTTCTTCTTAGTAGATAGTTTAATTTCATCTTTGTTCAGTAACGGGACATATTTTACGGTTAGCAGTTTTAGTTACGAAAAAAATTATAGGTGATTTAATAAATTCCGGAAATAAAATGGCGCGATAGGTCTGTGCAAGTTGGCAGAAGACAAAAAAAATTCAAATTCATTTACGGAGGAACAAAACTATATACAATAAATTTGTACGAAAAAGTTTGCATATTTGTTCATTAGAATTACATGCGCGGTCGAGATTACGATATAAATGAGACACTTGTTCTTTACATTACACGTACGGTACAAACACGTTAGATATTCTTAATTTGAAGTAAATTTGGTGGCGTGAAGAGTTGCACAGATCTTTTTTCAAATTCATACTCGATCATTCTCGGTAATGATGTGTTCAAGTTTCTTTTTTTTCTCTGGAGACTTAGCGGCTCTTAATAGATCTTTCTGACTGCCGAAATCGCGAGCTTTAACAACGATAATTCAGACTGTCTCTACAACCAGAAATAGTATGTTGATGCTGACCAGATTTTTGGTATCTATATCATTTATAAAATTTACGTTTTTCTGATAAAAGTAATAGCCCGATGTCTCTCAATCTCCTCCCGTTTCTGTACAATTAACTCGATTATACGAAATCACAATTTCTTTGGTACTTTTTTAAACAAAAATACCTAATTGTTCGTAAGTAACTTTTAAGATACGTCCAATTATGTAAAAAAGGGAATTTTAACCGACGGAAATAATTGAACACGTTATCACAATCTTTCTTCACTTTGACTAACATCTACAAACACGGGAAATTCCATCTCATCTGCACCATTTCTGTACAATATACGATTTTGTAGGGCTCGCTATGCATACGCTCCTGTTAACACCCATTTGTTATATATCGAAGGTCGCCGGTTAAGTTCATTTTATTTATAAACCGATCCTTAACACTTTATACTAAATCAGCTACAGGTCATTAGTGCAATTTGCGATAAGTCGCACTGTTTTTTTTTTTTGTTTTTTTTTTGTTTTGTTTTTTTTTGAAATATTGTAAACACGCATACGGCATTTAAACGAGTAACATGAATAAATGTGTATTTTCATACAGCGATTATAGTGGTTCAGTATATATATATATATTTTTTTTTTTTTTACTGCCTAATACTGATCCATCTTTTTTTCGTTCTTTATATGTACAAAATTGAGATAAATGTCCTAATATTATAATAACAGTTCTAAGCACGAATATACACGGAAAAATTTTTGCTGTTTTTCTTTGAGACTTAACGACGTTTTTAATGTAATTACATTCGCAAATTGCACCGAATGAGAGGATCGTGAGTCCAGTGACGTCTTGAAACCGGAATTTTTTTCATCGATATTTTAATCGCACCTTTAGACCGATATTACGATTTCAACGCAAAGTAAAAAAAAATACCTCTGCACCGCCACAGATAAACTTATATTTGCTTGCCTTCGAAATTGAAGGGGTTACCTGAAATAAAATTTCCATAGAAGTGTACATTTTATTACCTAACACGTGTGCGCGAGGTGGGAGGGGGAGGTGAAAAGTTTCATCTGCGCACTCCCTCTGACCGATATGTCGAAATGACTCGATTTTGCTTCTTAGCTACGATACAGTGTAAAATCGAATAATAGTGTAAAGAATGCAAACACGGCGCTGACAACAAGAACGTAACGAACAACTCCCAGTGAGTATTCACGTTTTAAGCCCGATGAAGAAAGGTACTCTACTCTCCACGAACGGGGCCAGAGACGAAAATTGCGAAAAGGAAATGTGCAATAAACTGGTCGTAAAAATGGAAATTGAAATGGAGAAAAAACGAGTTCCGTAACTGCCGAAAGACATTCACAGCAGGCACGCTAGACACAGCGCTCTTCAGTATGTGGGAAGTCTGAAATCTCTTCTGACGATGTGCTAATTTCATTCGACGATGATGATCCAAACAGGGTGTGTCAATATTTAAGTAATAGGCAGAACTGATAAAAAGAAAGAAAGAAAAAAGGAAAATTATTATTAATCGTGTTTTACGTCTCATCAAGTACGACTACCAAATTTTGCTTCACCGAAAGTTACGATTACGTCTATATAGAAAAAAAGAGAATTGGTAAAAGTTTATCAACCGATAATGATCAAATACCGTAAGAGCACGTGCTTATTGTTAACGGTAAATAATTAATATAACATTTTTTTTTTTTTTTAAATTTTATAGTTATTCTATTGTTTTTCGGGTTCGTTAAGACCTTTTCCCCGGACACAATTAGAAATGAAGAGAAATATAACGAACTCAGATATCGTTGATAAGAAGAAACAAACGGCAGAAAGGAAAGAACCCAGAGTCTAGAGATAAACGAGCGTTGAGCTGCTTTCACAGAGTGGACGAGGCGAATGAGCTGTCGACGTAATTACAATCGATAAGAAGATAACCGGTAACCGGTTTGTTGACGTCTTTGACGAAATTAAGTATGCAAACGGTCTCTTTCAATTTTGTTTTTCAGCCTATCGGAAAGAAAGCTGCGCTGTTCACAGAGAAAAACAGATTTATTGTTTCGATCATTAAGGGATATGTCCCCCGCTTTATAATTAACGTTGTTCGTATCGGTGCGGCAGTAACGTATCAAAATAGATCTCCTACCCTCTTCAAGCAACCTTCTTCCTCTAGTTCAGTTGATCTCTCCTTTTCCTCTCCCAATCTTGGTCTCTTATGCTCCTGGAGGACTCTCGACGGCACTTTTGGCAGCGATCATGTCCCCATTCTGCTCACTCTTAATGACGTGCTCCCTCCCAAGTCTTTCAAGCCCCTTCAATCTCCCCGTTGGCTTCTTTCTAAAACTGATTGGGCTAAATTTCGTCCCTTGGTGGATTCCTCTCTCCCTTCTTTTTCTGATGTTCCTAATCCATTCTTCCGTTACGATTTTTTCACTCAAACGCTAAATTCTGCTCTTTCCGCATCTTCTCCCCCTATTACCAGCACGCGCAGTCGCTCTTCTTCGTATGCCTCCTCACTCTGGTGGAACGAAGAGTGTAAAGTAGCGTTTCAAAAAAGTTCTGCCACCTTTAAAGCCTTCCGCTCTCATTCCTCTATGTCCAACTTCCTAGCCCACAAAGAAGCTAACGCAAAAGCTCGTTTTATCCTGAAGTCTGCCAAAAAGAATTCTTGGAAGTCTTTCTGTTCCTCCTTCTCCAGAGATACGCCCTTCTCCCAGATCTGGAAAATGGCTAAGTCGTTTAGATCACCCTTTTCTGAGCGCACTCGCCACTCCCACCCTTCCAAATCCCAGCTGGAGTCCTTCTTGGATTCTATTGCTCCTGCCTATGTCCCTTCTTTTGAAGAAACTGTTCTTCCTTCTCGTCCTGTAGATTCTGAGCCTCACTTTCTGTCTTCTCCTTTCCGTTACGAGGAGCTTGCATCCATTCTTAATAAATCCACCTCGTCTTCTCCTGGCCGGGACGGATTCTCGTTCCTTATTCTTAAAAATCTCTCCCCTGCTGCGCTGCTTTTCCTTCTCCATATATTTAATTCTTTTCTCCTTTCTGGCTCTACTCCAAAATCCTGGAACGACTTTATTGTCGTTCCTATTCCTAAAAGAAATCAGTGTTCTTTCCGTCCCATTTCCCTGGCTTCCTGCCTGCGTAAACTCTTTGAAGGCTTGATCAACAATCGCCTCGTGTGGTGGTTGGAGCACAATAATCTATTCCCTCCTAATATGTTTGGTTTTCGTCCTGGGCTTGGGCCGGTTGACTGCATTAGTTATTTCCTTTCAGATGTCTATAAGTCTTTCCTAACAAAAAAATTCACCATTGCCTCCTTTGTGGACGTCTCTTCTGCCTTTTGATAATGTGCATCTTCCCGCTTTGGGTTCCAAACTTTTTTCTCTTAACCTCCCTCCCGTCGTCGTCATTCTCATACTCAACCTCTTCCAGAACAGAACTCTCTTTATTTCTTCTCCCTCCCTTTCCTCCTCCAGATGCGTTTATCGTGGGCTCCCACAGGGTTCCTGTCTGAGTCCTACACTTTTTAATATCTACTTTTTTGATATCGCTTCTCTTCCTATTTATTCTTCCTCCCTCCTCTTCGCTGACGACATTTTGGTCTATTCCACCTGTGATAATCTGTCCGTCGCTATTGATGAGTTAAATAATTCCCTGTTTATTCTTAATAATTCCCTTTCTCATCTTCACCTCTTTCTTTCTCCTACTTAGTCGTCTTGTATCATTTTTTCTCTCCGACCCTTTAACCGAGCTCTAACTCGCATCACTGTATCTGGTATTCCTATCCCCGTTGTCAATTCCATATGCTATCTTGGCCTTTTTTTAAATAGCCGCCTCACATTCCATGAGCACATTAATTTTCTCTATAAATCCTGTATTAAAAGACTTAATCTCCTTAAATCTCTCTCTCCCCTCGGATGGGGAGGCGATCCGTTTATCCTTCTAATTCTTTTCAAAGCCATCATCCGGTCCAAGCTCGACTATTGTTCCTTTATCTACGGTAATTCCTCCAAGTCTCTCCTCACTAAACTTGACGCGATCCAGAACTCTTGCCTCCGTTTGTGCATTGGAGCCTTGAAATCCTCCCCCATTCCCGCAGTTCTATCAGAGTCGGTTGCCCAACCACTGTTTATTCGTCGTTCTCAGCTTGGGTATCGCTTCTTAATTAAACGGCTTCCCATCTCCTCGTCCAAACTTATTTCCTCCTATCTATATATCAAAAACTGCAGGCGTTTTTCTCCTCATAAAATCTCAATCCTGTCGCTCATTGCTACCCGTCTTTCTAATTTTTCTCCTGTTGTCCTTTCCTACAACACTCTCCCGTACTTCTCTCATGACTTCAATAGCCTATGGCAGCCTATCAAATTTTCCTCTCTCCCACTTCGAACCAATTCCTCCTCTCACGGTGCAGTCAACAATGAATTTCTTCATTTGTTGAATTCCTCTTTTCCTGCTCATGTATTGATCTTTACTGATGGTTCCAAGAGCGAGGACAGCGTGGGTGGTGCGTTTACTGCTCCGTCGCTTCGACATTCTGAGTCCTTCCGGCTTCCTTCCTTTTGCTCTATTTTTTCTGCCGAGTCGATCGCCATCCTTCAGGCTATCTCTTATATTTCCTCTTTAAGCGATCTTTCTCAATACCTCATTATTTCGGATTCCAAGGGCGTCCTTCAAGACCTATCCTCTCCTCCTTCACATTCCTATCATTAGTATTATGCTCTCAATTCGTTCTCTTACCTCCACTTTGCAGTCATCCCGTTCTATTCTCATTGATTTTTTGTGGGTCCCCAGTCATTCCGGAATTGATGGCAATGATGCAGCCGATTCTTGGCTCGTTCTGCTGGTTGCCTTGATTCATTCCTCAACCATTTCCCTTCTTCAGATATCTTTTCCTTATCCACCTCTAATCACGCCAGACTTTGGCAGGATATTTATCCCTCCCTATTTTCTAATCGTCATTCTCATTACCGTTTCATTCAGCCAAGTCGTCGCTCTTCTATTGTCTCCCTAATTCGTCTCCGGATCAATCATTCTCTCCTCCCTTCCTCTCGCTTTCGATTTGCTCTATCGCCTTCTCCTGATTGTTCTCTCCACGATTGTGATCTTCCTCGTACATGTGATGCTAATCACATTTTCTTTGAGTGTCCTGCTCTTCGTAACGAACGCTCCCTTCTATACAGTCAGCTCCTGTCATTAGGTCTCCCTACTCCCTATAACTCTTCCTTTATCCTCTCCTTTCCTTCATCTTCTGTGGTGTCCGCACTGCTGTCGTTTTTTGCGTCCATTTCGGATCGCTTAGTTATTTAGTTTATTAGCTTAGTTTTCTGGTTGTTGGGTCAATGCCGCTGGCGCGCCCAAAAAAAAAAAAAAAAAAAAAAAACTTTTTGTATCACAAAATAGTGTCCGGTAGAAACTGTCCGAAACAAGAAAGAAGAAATTCCGAAGTTCGTGTTAATTATTTAATAAAAAAATAGATGCACTCGGCAAATAAAAAGAAATATTGGTGGTGTGGAGCCGAAACTATACCGGCGCCCGTACGGTACGTAATCATAAATCAAAGAGGCTGAGAGTAAGAATTCATCACAATCCGACCCAGATCAGAAATTGAAAATAACAACCGGAGGTTAGAAGGTGGAATGTTTTTGAAGATGAAGGAAGAAAAAACAGCAACCCGAGCTGAAGAATCAGCCGCTCATTACCAAAGATGCGCCGTAATGACCAGCAACCCATATCAAATATCAGTATGAATCGCATGAAGAGAAGAAAGAACATGAATTAGAATAATAAAGTTAGATCAAGAAGGGCAGAACAAATGTCCTAAAGCGCAGGAGTTAGAAATAGTTAAAAAATTGAAAGAAAGACAATTGGAGGAAATGCAGATAACGGAAACGGAGTATAAAATAGCAATCATTTCGGCTGTCAATATGGAACAGAAATAAAATCTGGAACGATAAAAGAAGTAGCAGCACCAGCAAGCCGTCCCCTCGAACCATCAGTGAAAATGGTTAGACGAGAAAGAAAGAGGAAATGTAGAATTTCTGTTTGATTAAAGGAGAGATTTTGAAAGGGAGGGCAGAATAAATACCCTGGGAGGATGACAGAGGTCACTGAAGTGGAAGGACAAATAGCGCAAAACTATTGACGGAAACTGAGTAGGACCGAAATGAACTAAGACCAATAGGTAAGATAGGAATTTTCCTATGGCACAAAACGCCAATAATTTCTAGAAATCGAAAGGTGGGAATGAATAGAGGATGTGAGCGGAGACGCTTAGCAAAGAGCCTAAGTAAGATCTGCAAACTAACAGGGATGACGTATTGGATTCAGCAAGAACTGTCGGAATTTGTAATTTTTAGCGACACTGAGACACATGATTAAGTCGAAAGTAATAATTTTGGACTATATTTAATTTAGAGATTGGAGACTTGTGCGCAGGTGCAAATAAACGAACAGTAGTCAAATTGGGATGACGGACTTATGATTCTATTTAATTTAGAGTTCAAATTTAGCGGAGTAATTAACCGGCGATCCGAACTGCCAATTGCTATGATCCCCGTGAAACTATTACGTCGTAATCGGGTGTAGCGCGCATTTATTACTGTTTCCCATTTTTCGGTTGCTTCTTTCGGTTTTTTCTTTCATTTTTCTTTCCTTGTTTTCTCATATAATTCGTTCATTGATCCTTTGTGGCTTTTTCTAATAGTTATATAATTCTTTATCCGATTATTAATTAACGTACTCGAATTCCCTTATCGTTTGAAGAATTAAATTCTCGTCCGCCTTATTGTGAAATCACAATGTCGACAATATTTCAAGTTCTAATCGTTTTAGCGTGTACGATCATCAAACTCATTTTCAGTCGCTAATTAATAATAATCAACGGAGACCTAAAATAATCACTCAAGGTACTCAGTTCTTCTCGTTTCTTTTCAATTTCGAGCTCAACGACATTTTCCAGACAGGTAGAACATTTTCGCTCTACCAGTTATTATATTCCGCACTTCTCCTACAATGAATCTGATTAATCCGAAACAATAACTGCACCTCTTCATCACTGGGTGTGTACTGACACGAATAAATTTACATTTCTCGATCAGGGGTTTACTTCGTTCACAATGGACAAAAAGAAACAACCAACAAACAAATTCACTCCCTTTTAAAACCTTAAAACGTATTTTTATAATCCGATTTTCTCCCCCCTCCCCCCTAGAAGGGAGAAAAAATTTCTCGAAGGAGGAATATAAACGCAGTAGACTGTTTTACCGCATGAAGGCAAATAGCATATTTTTCCCCCCTTTTATCCGCGAAACACGAATTTGCAGCGAAAACAATTTTATAAGGCGAAATCAGTTTTATGGCAGAAAATAATCCGTGAAGTGGAAACGGATAATTACAATAAAAGGAGTCATTGCAACAGCGCCACTGTACGAAGTTCTGTTTTGAATGGCGTCAGTGTCGTTGATCAAAGTTTTACTGGTGTTCTGTAACCCCGTGTAGTTCGACTTGAATTTCAATACCGTAAATATCGAAGTAAAAGTTGCTGTAAACTTTCTTAATAAAACTTATAGATTACCGAACTTTAAATAAAATAAATCGTATAATCGTCGACGTAAAATGATCGCGCAACGAGATATCCTTTACGATTGAAGTTTCGCCCTCGGAAAAATTGCACAAACACGTCATCTATATACAACATTAGATAATAATAATCCAGTCCGTAATTAGAGATTTTGTTTAATTAGATTTGCGCGCATACATATATAATATTCGCTATATCCTGGATCGCAGAGGATGGTGTATTAATTCTTCTAGATGAAACGGATTCGGAACTTTTTTTCGCCACATATATCGGCGATTTTCGATTTAAATTTCGCTGGATTTCGGTTTTTGTTCTGCTATCGGCTAAAGCGAATATCGATTAAATCATCGATATATAAGACTTGCATAAAAGATGTCCTTCGGAAGTGTAAGTAGCGAGCTGATATTTGCATCAGTTTTGGTCCATTCCCCATTTGCTTTTTTGACCGGGTACTGCTTTGGATGTTGTTTTAGGAAAGATTTTGTTGTTTTCCAAATAGAGTCATCTTGCGGATTTAATTGAGAAAATAAGTTTTCATACCTATTATTCTTGTATATCTGTATATTTTTGCGTAATTCCCTTTGTAGTGAATTGTATAGTTGTTAACCAGTCAATGTTTTATTACGTTGCCAACTAGTGCGTGCTCTTCTTGTCGCTTGTATTAACTTTCTAATTTCTACTGGAACATTAAAGTGTTTTTCCTTAATAGTTTTATACGCTGGAGTTTTAGTGGCTGTTTTACAGGCATCTTGGATGTTCTTAATTAATATAGAAACCGCTCCATCAAGATCCTCATTAGTTTTTAATCTAATATTTAAGTCCGTAATCAGATCCATGTATTTCTTAAATTTCATCCAATCTGTATATTTGTTTGATAATCGTTTAGTTTTTTCATTTATTATTGGTTGTACTGAGAGGCATGTTAATAACGGAGTGTGGTCTGAGCTTAGTTCAGGTACCGTTTTACAAGTGTTATATACATGATGTAGGTTTCTAGCGATGAAAAAATCAAGTGTGCTCGGCAATCTATTTGCGTGTGTTGGCCAGTAGGTTGGTTCGTTGGAACTTAAGATTTGAAGATTGTAATTTGATATTAAATTGTTTATCATTCTGCCTCGATGATTTGTTCGATTACAATTCCATCTTGGATGTTTGGCATTAAAGTCTCCACCTAGAATGACTTTAGGTCCCAAGCCAAAGATTAATTGCAGTAATCTTTCTTTAGGTAAGATAATATTAGGGTGACAATATATGCTGGCAATTACTAAGTCAAAATTTGAGGTTCTAATATTTACAGCTGAAATCTGATATGCATAAGTAGCTTCCGAATATAGTTTAAGGTGATTTAAACTCGATCTTACTAGTACGGTTACGCCACCATGCGCTCTGCCATCAGGGTGTGTTGAGGGATAACTAGTATAACCTGATATTCTAAAGCTGTGTGAAGATGTCAAGTGCGTCTCACAAATGAGAGCAACATCTATTCTATGTCTATAAAGAAATAATTCAAGCTCTTGTTTCTTCTGAATAAGCCCATTACAGTTCCATAACATAATTAACAGTAAGTTATTTGTTATCATTACGGTTCCTTGTATGTTGCTTTTTCTCATTTTAGTATGTTACGTAGTTAATTTAATTTCTCTAACAATTTGTTCAGTATGGTGAATAGTGGCGTAATTAATAATTTGAAGTCGTTAAACAACTTATCTAGTACATTTGTTATTTGGGTGGAAAACTGTTCCATAATCTTAATCTCATGACCACTATTGTAATTTACCTTTTCGTGTATTAAATTGCTATTAAGTATGCTGCTGTAGCCAGGTTTGTTTATTCCTTGAGGTGTTGATATATTATGGTTTATCCACGGGTTTGTATGGGCCATAGTCGTTTTGCTCAGGGAAGGGAAATATTCATTTTGCATCTCGAAAATATTTTGAGGTTGCTTATTTATTTGTTGTTGTCAATCTAAAAGCATGCGTTTGTATTCTGAACAGCCTCTGTAGTTCGCTGGATGTTCTCCTTCGCAGAGGGCACAACGGGGTTTAGTACCGACTCCTTTAGTGTAATTTTTAGTTTCGTGCTTATTTCTACATTTAACACACCTGAAAGGAAGGTTACAATAGTTCTGAGAATGGCCATATAATTGGCATCTTTTGCATTGAATAAGCTGTTTATTTGATCTGAGTTCTTGCACTACTACTTGTGTGCACAGCAAACCTGTTAATGTGAAAATATCGTCATTGTGCGAAGACGGGTTTAGGTCTACGTAAAGTATAGGTAAGTTTTGCTTAGTTTTCGGATGAATTACGTTTGTTACATTTTTAATGCTAAAACCTTTCTTTTCAATTTCCGTTTTTATTTCGTTCAAGTCTGTAGACGGATGTAAATTACGTAATACAACTCTAAATGGTTTATCTTCCGACAGTTGACATGTGTAAAAGTAAAAATTTTTTGATCTTAGCAGCTGAATAATTTTTCTGTAACTGTCCGCAGATTCCGGATTGATAGTAGCTCCTGTGCTAGTCGATTTAAGGATAAATTTTATATTTCTATCGGATAATAACGTATTACGTAATACCGAGATGTTATTAATATTTTTCACTAATATCGGAGGTACCTTTTTACTTTTCTCTGTAAACTGTTCATGATTTGTGTTATTTATATGTGAATTAGAGTTAAAGTTTGTTGCTGCATCGTTTTTTTCTTTCAAAAGTCGTATCAATATCGTTTCCGCTATTTTCTATTTCCTCATCATCATCTACCGATAAGAATTCATAAATGTTACGTTTTATACTGGGCGGAGAAGTAGAGGCGGTGGAAGTTTCAGAGCGTCTCGCTCTCTTTTTGTTGGAAACTACATGCCACTGATCATTGTTATTAACGGTAGTTGGTTTCTCTTTTATTATTGTTAAAGGAGAAATACGATTTAAATTTTTATATTTGTTATCTTTACTCGATAGATTGTTGCCTTTGTTTACGAATTCGCTTGCATCGCAATTAATATCATAAATAATTGGCTCGATATTACCTCTTGAATCTGTACAGTTGTTCTTGTGTGTATTTTGATGTAATGTGTCCGTTACTATACCTACATCCTCGGCATTAGCTGATATATTTTCTATAGCGGGAATACTGTCGGATGTGTATGCGGCGTAGCGGCGGCCTAATTTTGGCGATCGGATCATTGTTTAAGTGGGAAAGAAAGAGAGGGTAGCTACCGCTTACCGCTAATCGGAAGGCGGAGCAGCAGTACGAGCCGCGTATAGTCACTCGCTTACACGGAAGAATAAAAATAAAAGAAACACAACGTTTACGATAAAGGGAGATAACTCGCTGAATTATCTAAATAGTGCGAACACGATTACAAACGACTTCACTATTCAACTTTGCATATACTCATTAAGAATTTATAGAAACATGTATTACAGAAAATTGTATTTTAAAAAATATTAAAAAGAGCCGAAATGTGAGAAACTTATAAACACATCTTGCTGCCAAAAGCTAATCCGTTTCCTCTTTGAGGTTGTTCTTTAGAAATCTTCGATTTCAATCTTATTCTCCTTAAAGTTCTAATTCCGTCGATGTAATTTTTTTTCTTTTTTCAGAGAATTCTTCTAGGGGGAAAAACTTGATACTTTTCATACACGTTTATTATAAATCATTTCCTGCGTTTAGTCCTTTCCAGTCTTCTAGGTGAGTTCCATCGAAAAAAGTTTGGATTAAATTTCGCTCAATTGTCGACTTATCTACGTAATTTTCTAATACTTAGCTGTTACTAATTTTACTTATTCTGCGCAATCTTTGTTCCTAAATAAAAGATCCTTAGGTGCTACATCACTTTGAGAGAATATGAGGATGACTCTTTCGCATTTCAGCTTTGTCTACTTTTCAATACTTCCGCTCTAACTGAACTCTTCATAATATCATCCTGGCTTCTAACGCTAGAGCCAGCCCTGGTTAAGCTTTTGGAGACCAGTTTTCTAAATGCACATCTAGTTCCGGTCTTCCTAATGATAAGCTAACCTATATATATATATATATATATATATATATATATATATATATATATATATATGTATATATATATATATATATATCATTGTCACCTCCTCCCTTCAGTCCGGTTCTATTTTTGATCGATGGAGAATACTTTTACAATTATTCGGAAAAAAAAAATTCTTCCGCTCCCGGGCTTACGTCTGCTACCGTTTAAGTTTTGGAAATTGTTTTCTATAATATCGTTGTCCTCATTTCTTAAAACGCTCCGTCTATGTACCGATTTTTTTCTTTATCCTAATTCCCATCCCTTTTTATTTCTTCGACTTTTTGGCTCTGCCGCTTCTCTCGTTTGTTTTGATTTTTTTTTTTTTTTTTTTTTATTAAAAATAAGTTGTGGGTCCCACAAGGCATACTGGCCTTCTGCGGGTGCCCAACACGCTTATCATCGTTTATTTAAAACATATGTTACAATATTTTATTACAATTATACAATTAATTGTAATAATTATAAAAAGTGAGAAAAAAATAAATAAATAGAAAAGATAAAAACAAAAAAATCTACTTATCATTATACAAACAATTTCATACTACACGTTCGACAAATACGAATGGTCCGTTCTCCGCCACAGCCAGTTCCCAGTTGATCTAACTTAATGTCACTCATTAACGTTATCAATCAACCATTGCTTAATTAGTACTTTCCAAGTTCCTATCTCTTTTTGCATTATATCTTCTCGGATTCGTTCTGGCAGCTTAATTTAATTCTATTTTATCCGTATTGTTAACTATATATTTATGTCTTTCGAACGAATAAAATATACCTCCCTATTATTCCTCGTTGTCCTGCTTCTTGTCATCGTAGCCATTGATATATATTTGTGGTGTCTTATATTCAAGCAACAGCTGATAAAACTAGCACATCCTTGGAAACATTTTATTTCTCTCTCTACCGGCTAATATTACTATTAACCTGATCTTTATTAGGAAATATTATCTTTAAGCATTTCTTTTGCTGACTACTAATCTTTTTGACTATCGTGTCCTTTTCGCTTCCCCCCAAATTGATATCCTAATTCATAATCCTCTTCCCCACGGCGTTCTCCTTTAAACCATTTCCGCATGATCACAACTAGCTTCTGTCCATTGCATCCCGAAAATACCATGTTTTGTTTCCAACGTAGTCCGCGTAAGTATTCTTGTCTACTAATGTCTCTTCTTCTCTTATTGCTACCGTTCCAGAAGTTTCATTAAATAAAATAAAAATATAGTTTTCATCCTCCATCATCCCATGCTGCTGTTAGCAAACCCGAGAAAAAAATACACAAAAGAAGAACCCGATCAATAAAAAAAAAAGAAAAAAGAAAGCGAAATAAAGTAATTAGTGCAGACTTTGACGGCTTCAACTCTTCAACAAAAAGTGGTTGCCTGTTCAAGAAAATGTCAAAAAATTCCTCGATAATCAGGCAGAAATAAATTATTTATCTGCGAAACAGCTTCAAGTAACTTATTTCGCCAGACGCTTTACAGCAATTAAGCGGGAATTTCTCTGCCTAATATTGGGAAAACGAAACAAACTACGTCCGTATTTCTTCGCACTTTATTCAGTAATTAAAAGCGACCTATAAAACTTAATAAGATAATTTTCTTTTTGTAATCATTTTTCTTTTTCCGTGTTTTTCTGTGTTTTCTTTTTTCTTTTTCATTTGTATCTTGCACAAGCCGCCATTATTATTCCCATTTTCCGTTTTCATCATTATTATTTGCTACTATAATATGTATACGAAGCGAGTCTTTAGTTAATTCTCTTGGTACATTTTTAGCGTTAAAACCGCTTCAGATTACAGGCTTATTATATCTGCCATATCGTTCGGTTATTATAATTAATTACCGACAATGAAATAACGCTAATCCACTCCAGCTTTTCTCTTGTGAAACTTATCGTCGAGCGTAATTTCGAAATTTCTTACTGTTTATTTTTCTTAGTGAAATTACTTTGAAACAGTACCGATGCGTAAGGGGGAAAAAAAATGGAGAACAGCAATCCTATAAAACACCCTCATTTTATCCCATTTCCTTTATGAGCAATTTTAACGCTTTTTTCCACTTAGCGCCGGTCTCTTTAAAGAAAAAAGGAAAAACATTCTTTTTCTTTCGCAGGCGCGGACTTTTCCGGGTATTTTCTTACAAAACTGAAAGCCAAACGTCTCGCAGGAGTATTAAGAAAGACCGCAATGGCCGATAAAATTGTTACTGTAAGCAAATGAAGATGTTTCGCGAGAAAAAATTACCAACGTAAATACTTTGCATTTCAAATACCTGCCATTTCATCGTCAGACAAGCAACATTTCATTAGGCGGTTCCTTCGCCGACCGATGCGTGTCCTTATCTTTTTCAAAACCTATTTACCGCGAAGGAACACTGTACCTTCCGCTTCTCATCTATTCTCTAGTTTCACCGGAAAATATTTTCAATTTAATGTCATTCTATTCGGTTAAAAGGTGGCTAATTTTTTTTAACGTTATCCTTTTTATTATAAAATTTTGATAAATTCTATTAAAATAATACGTGAACAAAAAAAAACTTTATGCGAACATCAGCGGACGATATTTTTTTTTTTTTTTTTTTTTTTTAATATTTACTATGGGTTCGTCAGCGAGGACATTAGCCCAAGAAATGGGAATAGAGAAAAAATCAGATTTTTATGAGGCGTGAAACATTCAACAAGAATGTATCAAGCGCCTGAATGACAGAAGGAGAAGGAAGGGAAAGAATAAATGCAGCACAATAGGGAGTAGGAACATTGTTTGATAAGAGAGAGGAGTAAAAGGAAGATTGTTCAGATGAAAGTGATGAACATTCGAACATTATGTGATCAGGATCACATACATGTTGACTGTTAAGAGGATGTAAAGGACAATACGGAGATGCCGCGAGAGAGAATCGGAAAAGCGACGAGGGAAGCCAGCTGTGCCCAAAGCGGAGGCGGCATATTGCCGAGATGCTGGAGCGACGCATAAAAGGGAAGTCAAGAAACCAGGAACAGAAAGGAAGAGAAGGCTGGATGGACAAGTAAAAGGAATCCGGGTTTGAGAATGAGGAGTAGTAGGAGTTAAACCATAATTGGTTGTGCGCTGCAGAGGACAGAAGATTAATATTGACGGATGGAAAAGTAGTAAGGAACCTGCCGGAAGAAGAAGCTCGCCAAGCTAATAAGTCAACTGACTCATTTCCTTCTATTCCAGAATGGCTAGGGATCCAAAGGAAATTAACCTCGATTGCACAAAAAAGAAAGAGGTCATGGATCAAGGAACGTATAAAAAGGATTACATAATCATTAGAGTGGGGAGGCAGAGGAGATGCAACAGCCTGTAGCACGCTTTGAGAGTCTGATAGAATAAGGAAATTACGAGAGACCTTCGAAGATCTGATGAAGAAAAGTGCATGGAGGATAGCAATAGACTCGGCACAGAAAGTCGAACAGAAGGAAGGAAGTTTAAAGGACTCAGAGTGATTTAATGAAGGACAAAGAAAGGCTGCACCAACTCCACTTGGGCTCTTGGAACCGTCCGTGTAGATTGTAACGTGGTTAGAATAGTGGGAGTTTAAGGTATGTAAAAATTCCGATCTAACGGCGTGATGCAGAACGGCTGTAGGGGGAGCAGAAGAGTAAAAGCAATTAATTGGATGAAGAAAGGAGGAAAAGTTAAAAGAAAAATATGGGAGCTTATCGCAAGTGTGAATGTATGGTAAAAATTGAAGGAGTCGAGTAGAAATAAGAGACAGAATTGGTGTTTTATTGGCACTAAATCGCCAATCCTGTAGAATGAGGGAATAAGAAGGAATAAGTGGGGAAGAGGAGATAGGAAGACGTTTAATAAGGAAGCGGTAGCCCAAATAGGAACGCCGAATAAAGAGTGGAGGAATGTGGGTTTCCGCTTGAATAGCAGGGATAGGAGAAGATTTCTGAGCTCCAAGACAGAGGCGGAGGCAAGTATTTTGGACGCGATCGAGCTTGGAGAGCAAAGACCTGGAAGAGTTACCATAAATAAAACAGCAATAATCTAGAATAGAACGGATACAGGATTTGTAGAACATGAGCAAAATGCACGGATCACCTCCCCAGTTCGTATGTGAAAGGGACTTAATAAGGTTGAGCCTTTTTAGTGATGACACGTATATATAGTTAATATGCTTGTGGAACGAAAGACGGCTATCCAAAAATACTCCTAAGTAACGGAAATGGTTAGCCAGGGGGATCGGATTACTATTTAAGGAAAGACTAACTAAGTAGGGGTCAAAAGGACGAAGAGTAAAGACAACAGCAGAGGATTTCGTTGGAGAGATAGACAGATGAATATTAGATAAAGCGCTTTCCAAAATCGTTAAGTAATGTTGCAGCTGGGAATTAGCGGTGGAGATACTACGATGGGTGGAGTAAATGAGGATGTCGTCAGCAAAAAAAAGGGAAGAGGAGATTGTTGACAGAGAAGCAGTTTTTATAAGGTAAATGTTAAAAAGGGTTGGACTTAGACAAGAGCCCTGCGGTAGTCCACGAAAGACCAGTCTAGAAATAGGTTCGAGCGGAGAAGAGAGAAAGATAGTCCTAGATTGGAAAAGGCTAATGACAAGAGCAGAGAAGAAGGGTGGAATATTCAAGGAGAGCATGGAATCGAATAGGGTGGGAAGGTGGACATTATCGAAGGCAGCAGAGACATCGACGAAGGAAGCAATGAGGAATTTTTTGTTGATAAAAGATAAATACACATCTGACAAGAAAGTACTGATACAATCGGGAGGGCCGCGTCCAGGGCGAAATCCAAACATATTATTTGGCAATACTTTATTGTGCTCAAGCCACCAAATTAGCCGTCTATTAATTATACTTTCAAACAGCTTTCTGGCACAGGGAGCAAGTGAGATTGGTCGAAGAGAGGAGGAGTTAGGTTTTGGGATCGGGACAACAATGAAAATATTCCAAACAGATGGAGTAGAACCAGACGAGAGAAATGAATTGAATAAATTTAAGAGGAAACGAAGAGCGGAATCAGAGAGACTTTTTAGTACGAGAAAGGGAATTCCGTCTTTACCAGGAGAAGAATTAGAAGAATTACGTAAGGCAGCTTCCAATTCAGTGTAGGTAAAAGGAGTGAGTAGGAAATGAGAGGAGGTGAGGGGAACCGGGATGCGACAGGATTCTTGGAAGCTAGGAACGTAACAAGGAGCTAAGGAATTCATAAATGGAATTAATTTGTCCGGAGACAGGATATGATTTGAAAGATGTTGAGCTGAAGAAGATTTGAAAGTCTTCGCCATTTTCCAAATGTGAGTGAGAGGAGTGGAACGGGAGAAAGCGGAGCAGAAATTTCTCCACGAGTTCTTTTTTGCCGTTTTAAGAGTATACCTAGCTTTGGCATTGGCACTTTTGTGAGCGAGAAAATTGGAGAGATTAGGACAGGAACGGAATGTTCTAAAGGTGGATAAACTTCGATCAAAGGCAACTTTGCACTCTTGGTTCCACCACACAGAGGAAACAAATTTGGACCTTTTATGTGTAGGAAGCTGAGCAGGAGGAGAAGAAAGAGTTAAGGCGTTGGAAATAGATTCCATAAAAAGGTCGTATTGAGAAGATAGATTTAAATGCGAAGGAATTAGAGACAGTGAAGAGTCAACGTAGGAACGAAAGATGGGCCAGTCTATCTTAGAGAGAACCCATCTATGAGATTGAGTAGAATTATTCAGAGTAGAATGAGAAAACTGATTTAAGGAAATGATGATGGGAACATGGTCGCTTCCAAAAGTTCCATCCAGAGTGTTCCATGAGCAGCTAAAACCAAGATTGGGAGATGTAAAAGATAGATCAATGGAACTAGGAGCTAGAGGGTTGCTGACACAGGTGGGTGTACCGTCATTAAGGAGAAATAGATCATTTTGAAGAGTGAAATTTTCTAGGATTGCACCATTATTATTATAGTTAGTGCAACCCCAGAAAGGTGACTGAGCATTCCAGTCTCCGCCTATAGTAAAGGGAGTCGAAAGAGAGTTAATGAAAGTAGGAAACGGAAAATCGCGTAAATCAAAATTAGGAGGGAAATAAGCGGAGATGATGCTAAGTGGGTTACCAGAATCATTAGGAATTGAAACGTGAACTAGATTGGGGAAAGGAGGGTTGGGAGGAAAGGACGGTTGGAAGTTGTTATGAGTAAGAAATACGATGTCATTTCTAATTAGGATAGCTGCGCCTCCATAACCGTCCACGCGGTTAGAACTAATAAGGGAGAATCCCTTGAAATGAAGGTCAGATGAGCTTTTTAGCCATGTTTCAGAAAGCAAAGCAATATTAATATTATGTTGATCTAACAGCCTCTCAAGAGAGGGTTTGTTAGCCCTAAGGCTTCGGCAGTTCCACTGAAGGATTTTAAGTTTCGGAAACATTGTAGGGAACCAAGTTATTGGCCATCAACTTAGGGAATAAAATGGAAGATTGAAGAGAGGAGAGTAAGAAGAGAAGAAAAAACTTAGAAGGCTGAAGCAGTAGTAGAGGAAGATTGGGACAATAGGAAATGAGAAAAGGGAGAAGGTGTTCGCCACAGAATAACGCAGCTGAGGAAAGATTTATGGGAAGTGTAGGCAAAGGTGAGAAGATCCACCGCTCGAGTAAATTATAATGAGGCCGGTGTCGCAGAAGAATATTACAATAGACATGCCAGTAGGCATAATATAACAGCACCCATCGCTCAAAGCAATCATTGCGTCTGGGACCTTGTATGCTATCAACCAACTTAATTAAAAGAGGCAAGCAACACCAAAGGAACGCTGTGTAAAATTTTAGAAAAGGAACAAGAAGCTTCCATCGCTCAAATAAATCCTTGCGAATGGGTCCTGGTATGCTATCAACCAACCTAGTTAAAGGAGGCAAGCGGACGATATTGCGACCCAACACACGCTAATTAACGGATTATAGGAATTTTTAAAGATAATAAGAATAAGCGCTATATTCGATGACGGAAGGGAAGAAGCGAAGAAAACGCTTCAAGAAGTAGAGCGATCGAGTTGTAAAAAACCATATAGGAAAAAGCGCCCAAGAATAAGAGACAGCCATTCAAACAGTACGTGGCTGGATCGACAGGATGTAAGAGATATAACGGTAAAGAATACGGCGAGAAGTGAGATTTAGATGAACGAAGAAAGAAGTGGTGAAAACATAAGCAATCGGTTGCGACGGACGAAGGGAACGGAACTGAACCAGGCGCACCATTGAGATATACAACGAAGTACGGTGAAAGAAAATTAAAAAAAGAAAAGGGATGTAGAATTAGACCAGATTGTGCGATGAAAGTTTTTATGCAGGGAAAGAATATTGGCGTGAATATTTTTCGAAAAGGATGGCCATTGTAAAAGTTGATCCAGCCATAGAGTTACCGTTACCCGGAATACCGGTATGACTAGAAATCAAGAGTACTAGGAAATTCTTGTTCCCGATATTTTTTACGAAATATTCGAAAATTATTCTTACGTGTTTCCAAAAACCATTCTTTTTTTATTTCTTATTAAACTGATATTCCATTTAAAAAAAAAAAAGAAAAGGTAATTATTATTTAATTATTCCGGCCACCTCTTGCGTACCATGTAGAATTATTATTTTTTAAATCTGACATAACTTGTCGAGGCAACGATTAATCGGAAATTCTTAACGCAAAGTAACGGCTGTAAACAAATCAGAGGCATTAAAACTGCAATCAATTATATCGTCCTTGTCGGTTGCGGACATTGAGGAAAAGTGAAGCGTACAGGAAAATTGATTGCACGAAACTACAAATAAAACTGGCGATTATCCGACTGAAAATAGGGGCACCGAAGATATTGGCGCGAAGTATCGGCTAAAGATCTTAACAAAAATCAGTCTTCAATCACAACAAAAATCAGTCTTCAACCACAACAAAAATCAGTCTTCAACCACAACAAAAATCAGTCTTCAACCACAAAAAAAATCGGTCTTCAACCACCTGCTGAATTTGTACTAAAAGTTCTCAGGAGTTACACATAACCAATTAACACACCGCTTCTTCAAGGACGACATTTTTGACATCGTACGAGGTTTTTATCTATCGTCTAACCCGTGTTTACGAGTTTTAATGTTATTGTTCGTACTTGTATTTCTGCGGTCTACTACGCGAATGCGCAATTTAAAAATATTTTTTATCTAGAAGAATTTTTAATTTGTTTAATTTTTCTTTTATTCTAACTTTTTAATATCTGTTTTATAAATCTAATATTTTTATTAATGGCTATCTGTCCGGGCGCTGTTACATTCTCGAAATATATCCGGACAATATGATTTAATCTAAACTTCGAAAAACGTCACACAATAAATAAAAGTTGTTATTCCGGATACAATCGGATTTATCTATGACAGTGTGATTTAATACACGTTCGAACTACTATAAAAGAAGTTAGCTATGCTGGAACTGTTAAAATTTACTAAGGACGTTACTCTTTGCGTACATGGCGTGCAGTTCTAGTAAAATGGACGGCTCAAAATGACGAATATACAAATTCTACGGCCGCACGACCTTTAATGCGCAACTTTTTGTCACAGTAAAGTCAGTTACAGAGTTCCCTTTCAAAGACGATTTTAACAAAGCCAACTAGAGTTAGTTTCAAAAGCAACTTGATCTAGACGGAACCAGAGCGATCAAAACTAAAATTTTATTAGCGCTATAGGAGAAGTGTCAAAGAAAACAGTTATTCGCGGGTATTGTCAATATATACGAGGCCTAGATGCAGTCACGGAGGACAAGATGGAGTAGTATATTCAAAAATATGAAATTAACCCTTTCAGCGGACAAACCGTTACGATTGGGGAGAAACTGGTCAGGTGGTACCAATGGCTCAGAAAAAATAGAACGTGGATTAAACTATTAGAGGAATTAAATTTTAATAAAAACCGTTTCAAAGCTTGGCGGTTGATAGGAAGATGGCAAAAGATTAATCAACTCCAAGGTTACCTGAAATATGATAGAAGCTGTTGATTAGTAAATTCCCAGCCTTAAACCAGAAAGTCCGAAAAGCAATCAGGTGAAGTTAATAATCTCGAAAAGTCATTTACAAAGTACGAAGAAACGGATGTGTTTTAAATATAATGAAATAATTGTTGTAATTAAAGTTGGTTGTCTCTCCGCGTTATTGTTAATTCGAAACGCCGATTGTTATCTGTTATCTCTTATCAGCTTACTCGGTGAGATCGTTTTAATTTATTTAACTGCGGCGTATTTATTTCATTTATCTATTTTTACGTTCGTTCGATTTCAATTTCATATTTCAGCGATTAATTTATTTTCTTTTTTTTTATCGTTCACGTTTTCTACATCTCCTCGTGCTGGTAAATGAGCTCGTTCAGTGGGGGCCGCCCGGCGGCCTCCGCCAAGGATGCTAAAGCCAGCAAAAGCATGTCGCTCAACCTAATGGAGGTTGACGTTGCTGCTAAGCGTAAACTCTCCGGTCCCCTCTCGCCGTCTTCGACTTTACCTAACAAGGATCTGCGGCTTTCTCAGCCTGATCTTCCTAATCTGGTTAGTTTACCAAATTCTAATATCGTTAAAGCCATTGAAAACTGTAATATAGATTCCCATAATATTACTAATATTAATAAGAATAATATCAACCAAAGCCAAAACTCGACCTCTTCCACCTCCAATTATAATACAAACGACAACAATACTAAAAAGAAAAATAACAATAATAATAGCAATGGCAATAAAAATAACAATAACAACATTAACAACAATAATTGTAATAATAATTGTAATAATAATAATAATAATAATAATAATAATAATAATAATAATAATAACAACCAAAATAGTAGTAGTAGTAACAATAATAGTACCAATACTGATAATGATAATACTACTAATAGTAATAGTAATGATAATAACAGTAATGACAATGTTAATGATAGTAATAATGGCATTAATAGTAATAACAACACCAGCAATAATAATATCACTGGTAATGATAATACCGTTAATATCTCTGAAAATCTCTGCAGCGATCAGGGCATTTTTCCTCCAGACCACCCAGGTCCCTTTTCAATTCTTGTTGAAAATTCATCCCCTGATAAGAATATTGGATACTTTCATCCGCTAGCCTTGGCTAGATTAATCAACAAAATTTCTACCTCTTTTTCAGATATTGTCCCACAGAGTAAAGGGCGTATCTCTGTTTTGTTCCCCTCTGCCTCTTCCGCTAATGAATTCCTTTCTAAGACTCCCTTCTTTAAATCCCATAATCTTAACGCATTTATCCCGCATAATGCGTTATATAGGATTGGAGTTATAACCGGTGTCCATCCTTCCTTTCCATTGGAAGACATCAAAGAAGGACTTGTATCCTCTATTCCGGTCATTTCATTACGACGTATTCTCCGCTCTTCAGAAGGTTCTAAAATTCCGACTAGAAGTGTCGAACTGAAATTCGCCAAATCCTACCTCCCTCAATTCGTATCCATATATGGACTTCGCTTCTCAGTCTCTCCTAGCATTCGTTCTCCCACCCAGTGTTCCAATTGTTCTCTTTTCGGACATATTGCACGCAATTGTCGCAGCTCCCACTCCATCTGCTCCCATTGTGCATCCAAACACTCCTTCTCGGAATGCCCCAATCTACAGGAACTTCCT
The DNA here is from genome assembly GCA_039619475.1 of Icerya purchasi. Lineage (NCBI taxonomy): Eukaryota > Metazoa > Arthropoda > Insecta > Hemiptera > Monophlebidae > Icerya > Icerya purchasi. The sequence goes on along the minus strand of CM077116.1, from coordinate 379,143,123 downwards.
TTCTGTCGCAACTGTAAAGGTTCCCATGTTTCCTCAGATCGTCGCTGTCCAGAGTGGCAAAGACAAAAAGATATAAAAAGGATCATGGCCTTTGAAAATATCTCTTTCCATGAAGCCGTCAAGATCAAATCGTCTAATTCTGTAACTCAAGCCTTTTCATATGCCAACCGGGCTGCAGCCCCCATTCCTTCTCAAAACATGTCCATCAACTCTTCTAAGGTTCCCTCTCTTCCTCGTCCAAAATCTCCAACATTCCATAAATTTCACAAGTCTAAACCGCTTCATAAACCGCTCCCCCAATTTCCTTCTATCCCTTCTTATCATCCTCATTCACCCTCAGTTGGATGGGCTCTAAATAAAGTGTCTTCCCCCTCTTTTAATCCACTCTTGCCTGCTTGTCCATCATCTGTTCCTCTTTCCAACACTTCGCCTTCTCCCACAGAGTTCACTTCAACCATCTCCAGTCTCTCTGTTGCTATTATGGAGCTTCTTGCATCTTACAATATACCTTCGTCCTCTTCTTTCATCGACAGTCTTTCATCCTTGTTGTCTAACAGCGTTAACTTCAAATAATTCAACCTATTTTTGTTTCTCTTGTTTTCTACTTCCTTTATTTTTTATTTTCTTTTTTTTTTTCTTTTTCTTCTTTTTCTCCTTCTACCCTTCAATACCCTTCTTCTTCTTTCTGTATTTCTTACAGTTCAGTACAATTGCTTACTTGCACGCTTTACATATGGAATTTTCCACGCTACGGTTCATTCCAGAAAATTATCATCTCGTTGGTGATGGCGTTAAGCAGAAGGAGGCCTACAAACTGGTCCTACACCAGTTCGTGCAGGTTATTCTATTCTTGCTTTCGCTCACTCTGTTCCGAATTTGGCCGCAATTAAACTTGAAGGTTGCTAAACTGGCACATAACCAAGATTCCGCGAGCCCATTTTTTTTTTTCTTTCATCGCCTTAAATTATTTTTATTGTTACGATTCCATTCCTCCTTGCATTCCTTTTCCTATAACACTCATTCCTTACCTTTCTCCACCTCCTAAACCACATGTCTCAGAATAATTCTTTAAATATTCTTCAGTGGAACTGTCGTAGCATACATGCAAATAAACAAGCGTTAGAGGGGCTATTAGACCTCTACAACATTCAAGTAGCATTGTTGTCTGAAACTTGGTTAAAATCCACTTCAAAAATCCACTTCAAAGACTTCTTCATAGTACGTTCTGATCGTGTAGACGGGTATGGTGGAGTGGCTATTCTTGTTAGAAACGACTTACCATACCAGTCGCACAGTATTTCCTTCCTTCCTCCTCCTTATCCTAATCTCCCTAATATGACACATATTTCTCTATCAAATCTCCTTCCTACCCCTATTCACATCGCTTGTGTGTACAATCCACCAAATTCTAGTCTTGCTCAGCTTCCCCTTCACCCATTCCTTTCGACTCTTTTAAATCCATTCATCATTGGGGGTGATTGGAATGCCCATTCTCCACTCTGGGGCTGCTCTGGTCACGACAGCAATGGCTCTATCCTTGAAAACTTCATCCTAAATCATAACCTCTTCCTCCTTAATGATTCTTCTCCTACCTGCTTCAAAAACCCTTCATCTCCTAGTGCAGTCGATCTTTCTTTCTCTTCTCCCAATTTTGGTCTAAACTGCTCTTGGAGAACTCTTGATGGTACTTTTGGGCAGTGATCACTCTCCTATTGTTCTAACTCTTAATGACGTCCTACCTCCTTCATGCTTCAAACCTCTTCATTCTCCTCATTGGCTTCTCTCCAAAACTGATTCGGGCAAATTTCGTTCTTTAGTCGATTCCTCTCTCTCTCCTATTCAGGCTTTCTATCTCAATACAACCTTTTCACCCAGTCTCTCTATTCTGCTCTTTCCCTCTCATCCCCTCCCTTCCCTTCTAATAACTGTCGTAAAACTTCTGCTGCCTCCAGTGTAAAGCAGCCTTCAGGAAGAGTACCGACACTTTTAGAACTTTTCGCTCCTGCTCTTCTATGTCTAACTTCCTAGCTCACAAAGAAGCTAACGCTAGAGCCCGTAGCATCCTAAAGGCTGCCAAGAGGAATTCTTGGAGAAGTTTCTGTTTCTCATTTTCTAGAGATACGCCCTTCTCTCAAATTTGGAAGTTAGCTAGGGCCTTTAGATTTCCCTCCTCCGAGCGCCCTCTTCATTCTACTCCTGCGTTGACACATCTTCATTCCTTTTTGGACTTTATCTCGCCCGCTTATGTTCCTTCTCTTGAAGAAATTAGTTCCCCCTCTTACTACTCTACCTCTGAAGACCATTTTCTTTCCTCTCCTTTTCGTTACGATGAGCTCCTATCCGTTCTTAACAAATCCTCTAACTCCACCCCCGGACTAGATGGCCTCTCATATCCAATCCTTAAAAATCTCTCCTCTTCCTCGTTGCATTCTCTCTTAGCTATCTATAACTCCTTTCTAATCTCTGGTCACACTCCTAAATCCTGGAATGATTTTATAATCATTCCTATTCCTAAAAGAAACCAGTCTTCTTTCCGACCTATCTCCCTCGCCTCTTGTCTTCGAAAACTTTTCGAAGGCTTAATCAACAATCGTTTAGTCTGGTGGCTGGAGCATAACAATCTCCTCCCTCCCAATATGTTTGGTTTTCGCCCTGGTCTTGGTCCAATCGACTGCATTAGTACCTTTCTATCGGACATCTACAAATCATTCCTAGATAGAAAGTTTACTATTGCCACATTCGTCGACGTCGCATCTGCGTTTGATAATGTTCATCTTCCTTCACTGGCTTCTAAGCTCATTTCCCTCAATATTCCTCCTATTCTCGTTACCATTATTCTTAATCTGTTCCAAAATAGATCTCTTTTTCTTTCTGTTCCCTCCTTTTCAACAATCAGACGTTGTGACCGCGGCTTGCCTCAGGGTTCCTGTCTTAGTCCTTCTCTTTTTAATATTTATCTCCTTGATATCGCTACTCTTCGCATTCCTTCTTCTTCTCTCCTTTTTGCGGATGATATCCTTATCTACTCCACTTCAGACGTGCTAGCTACAGCTAACGAGGAGATTAATTGTTCTCTATTAGTCCTCAGTAGTTCCCTCTCCAGTGCTTTTCTTTCTCTTTCTCCTTCCAAGTCTTCTTCTATTATTTTCTCCCTCCGCCCATATAATCGTGCTCTGGTAAACATCATCTCCTCCAACTATCCTATTCCTATTGTTAATTCCATATGCTATCTTGGTCTTTTCCTAAACAGTCGACTCTCTTTCCAAGAACATATCGAGTACCTTTATATATCTTGTCTTAAGAGACTAAATCTCCTGAAAGCCTTATGTCCTCTCAAGTGGGGCGGTGATCCATATATTCTCATAATTCTCTACAAATCCATCATTCGTTCCAAACTAGACTACTGTTCCTTCTTATACGGCAATGCCTCAAACTCCCTCCTGCGCAAACTTGATAGAATCCAAAACTCCTGTCTTCGGCTTTGCATTGGGGCCCTAAAGTCTTCTCCCATTCCTGCCATTTTGTCTGAATCTAATATTAAACCCCTGTTTATCCGCAGATCTCTGCTTGGTTACCGTTTTCTAATTAAACGCCTCCCGATCTCTTCATCTAAACTTATTTCTTCCTATCTGTATATCAATGAACACTGGCGCTTCGTTCCTCACAAAATCCCGGTTCTTGCGCACATAGCTGCTCGGGTCTCTAAGTTCTCTCCTTATGTCTTTTCCCGCAATAAGCTTCCTTACTTTTCTTTTGATTTCAATAGTACATGTCTTCCCGTCTCATTCTCCTCTCTTCCTCTTCGTGCTAACTTCACTCCTCAGAGCACAGTGGTCAGTGAATATGTCCACATATTAAATTCTTCATTTCCCCGTCATGTAAAAATTTTCACTGATGGTTCCAAAAATGATTGCGGGGTGGGCGATGCTTTTACAGCCCCCTCGCTTAATCACTCGGAATCCTTCAAACTTCCTTCCTTTTGTTCCATTTTTTCTGCTGAAGCAGTCTCCATTCTCCGTGCTGTCTCCTTTATTTCCTCTTCAAGAGGGATCTGTAAGTTTCTCATTATTACTGATTCCAAATCCGTGCTGCAAGCTATCTCTTCTCCTCCTTCCCACTCGACTAATGACATTATTCTTTCTGTTCGTGCCTCTATCTCCAACTTGCGCTTAGCACGTTCTATCCTTATTGACTTTTTATGGGTTCCTGGCCACTCTGGCATTGAGGGCAACGAATCAGCTGACTTCCTAGCTCGCTCAGCGTCTCTCAATGGTCCATTCCTTCCGCATTTTCCTGCCTCAGACATCCTTTTCCTCTCCGCAAGTCTCCATACCAGACTGTGGGTTGACATCTACCCTTCCTTTTTTGCCAATCGCTCCTCTTTCTACCTCCTCCTACAGCCTACTCCCAATTCACAGCCTTGGTACCAATTTCTTCCTTTTTCTCGGCGCTCGGCTATTGTTTCTTTAATCAGACTGAGACTTGGCCATTCCCTCCTTCCCTTTTCTCGTTTTTCTTTTTCTCTTTCACCTTCTCCCTTTTGCCCTCTCCACTCAACTGATCCTCCCTTTATATGTGACCCCAACCATATCCTTTTCGAATGCTCTGCTCTTTTTCCTCAGTGCTCTCATCTATACGCCGAACTTTTGGCGTTAGATCTTCCTACCCCTTTCAATGCTTCCTTTATCCTTTCCTTCCCATCTCCAGCCGTTATTCCCCTCCTTCTTTCCTTTATACTTTCTATCTCCGATCGCCTCAGAATCTGAGTAGGTGATCTAGGTCCATGTAGTTGGGTCAGTGTTAACACCGAGCCCATTTGGAAAAAAAAAAAAATATAATGAAGATCAAAAAAGTAGACTCGACGAGTTACGGATTAAAAAAATGAAAATGTTTATGTTTCAGGTAGACTACTGATCAGTATCGAATCAACAAAATACTAAAACACACGTAGAAAAAAAAACAGCTAGCAGCAGTACCAATAAAACTTCCAGAGAAACCACAAAACTGTTCTCGGTATCATTGCTTTGTCATTTAATTGTTTTTTGATTACAGCTGATAAACCAGATTACTAACACGTCCTTAATAAGCTTATTCGCCAACAAGCCTGCTTCAGAAAGGAGAAGAGTTACATGTTAGTGAGGCCAGGAAATCTAGTTCAGCACATCCAGAATGGATATGAAACAAAGGTGATCACTGGTGCATTATTTATAGATTTAACGGTCGCAAATGACATCGCCAATCATAGCCGATTATTAAAAAGAGTTTAAAAAATTACCAATGAGTACCATACTTGACGAAATTCTACAGATTATGTTGTCACAATTGCAAGAAATTCCACGGGGAAGCGTACTGATCGCAATTTTCTTTAAAATTTATAGCAACGATGAACCATTTCTGCACAAGGTGAAACGTATGGAGAAGTACAGGTGAAATTACAAAAAGCACTCGATAAATTATATAATATACCGAAAATTCGACAACCCGTCTCAAAAACGTAAAAGCAAAATGTAAACTGAAGTTAATTTGGTGCGGACAGTAGTTCAAGTATTGCAAACATTTAAAATATCTCGTAATAACCCTCGACTGATTGCTAATTTTTTGAAGATACTGAAAAAATCTATAAGCAAAAATGTCGATACCTCGTTAAGTGAAACGTATCAGATAGTCAGAGTGATGAAAAAACAAAATGACACCTAAACAAGAAGAGGCATTTTTTAAACGCAGAAACTTTTAAAAACAAATACAGAGTTTACAGCGGAACTCAGCATTCCGATTAATGGAATGAGGTGCGAGTATCTGCTTGAAAAATAAGTACTAAAGTGGACAAGCTATATCTAGTCTGCGACAGAGTCCTGCCAACTGATGCAGAAAGGATAAGACTATAAGCAAACGACCGATATTCCATGCTGGCGTGGAATCCAAAAAAAGTTTCCCTCATTGGTCAAAAATATGGAAGAAGCCAACGCAAAAAGTCCGTCCACGGAGACGCATGGAAATTACTGGTCATAAAAATATATTTAAAGAAAAGCCGAATTCAGTGTAGCCACTAAGCTGGCAAAAATGAAAAACTTTAAATCGGCTTCATTCTGGATACACCAGAACTGCACTGAAATAAGGTCCGGCCGGGAGAATGTCAATACTCGAGAGTGCAATTCATGTCCTGTGCGGCTTACGCTTTCAACTTAGCTTTCGTGCATTCATGTAAGGAACCTTATGATTCGCAACTGTGTACGGAGACGCAAGGATAGAACTAACAATATACAGTTTCGTCTTGTTATTTTCCTATTGCATATGTAGAAGTTATTCAGTGTTAGGGTTATGTATATCTTGATTTTACGAAGGTTTATGTTGCTTAAACTTATTCTTTCGTTTTATTATTTTTGTTGGCTTTGTTATTCGTATATATTGCTTTCTATAGCAATATTAATAACCATAAGGTATACGATCGGACGCTTATATTGTATATAACAGTAAGATAAGATATTTATGAAGATTTTATTTTTCATACTTCTGTTTCCTTCTTGTTGGTTTTGTATAGCCATTATTCTTGTATAACGTACTGTATAATAATATTATTAGTTATAGTGTATATGCTCGGAAGCGTATATATAAATAATAGGATAAGACATTAGTTTGATTTTACGAAAATTATTTTTATACTTTTTCTTTTCGGTTGTTGGTTTTGTATAGCTTTGCTATTTGCATATAGTACTCATACAATAATATTAACAGTTTTAGTATACAGATCGGACGATAATATTTACCTTATATTCTTATAATAAACGATAATAAGTGACTGTGCACCCATATAGCAGACTTTGGTCTTGTGAGATCCGTTACAGTTGTTTGTAAAAAAAAAAAAAAAAATCAAAATTTCAAAGTAAATTTACTGACTTCCGGATAAAAATAAATAAAGCTTATTATTTTTTTGGATCTGAAAATATACAGCCGTCAGGCCAGCAGCTGCGTTCATCGCGGGAAGATTAGACAGGTGATTACCGATATACTCCTAATCGGCAAAGAGAAGAATACAGAGCGGTATTTTTCGGGCACTTCGCTGGAAAACTACTGATGTAAAAAATTTGTAATATATCATAACTTTGTAGACATTGCGGAAGAAATATACGAAGCGCGTGATTTATGTTTCCCACATAAATAGCAAAACGGATTTCAGTTGAAAAGCTATCCTCGGTTACGAATTTGTTTGTGATATCGTTTTTGCAACGAATGCTCAAAATTATATTCCTTTAATCTTCAAACAAAGGATGTAACGCGTTTTATATTAAAGAACCTTATCGCTTCGATACACGATTCCGTTGAAGTTAAGATAAGTAACAGACCCTAGCCTCTTTCCAGAAAGTAAATAAAAATATAACCGATTCTTTATAGTAGCGTCAGCTATGTGCATTCGCAGTTCATTTTTCGAAAATTTAACTAATCGATGAACTGTTTAATTACAGAAAAGAAACTTTAATCTGCAGTTCTCGAACGTATTTAGAAATTTATCGTTAAATTCGTTTGTTAGAAATGACTGTTAAACTCAAAATTACATAAATATAAAATCACAAACGTTAAACATACACGTAAATTACAGCGATTGCCAACTAGTTTCGATTAACTTGATCCGTAATGATATCACATAGCTATGGTTATAGTTATCGGAAACTTATATACTTCACTTGTATGTGATTTTATTTATGTAATTAAAGTTATCAATAAATGTGTCAATACATTTGATTCAACTGAAATATGTAACTGATTTTTTCTTTTCTTTCTTTTATAGAGTATGTAATTAAAAAATTCGATGAAAAATTCATCACCCAATAAATTTAACCGCACGCTTTCCGGTTTTGTAGATTTTTAATTAAAAACATTCGCGGGTTAAATGTTCAGTTTTTCTAAAATGGAATCGTTATCACGTTATCTTCTTGTAAGCGACCATATCGATAAATTATAGTGTCCGACGCTTACGGTCCGCAAACTGAAAACGGGTCAAAAAATAGAGGTTTATGCTATTCGCTTCCGATATGCTTGAAGTTTTATTATTCGGCAGTTTTTGTGCAGTCACGCTACTTTTAAAGAGCTTTATGACAAATTATTAACGCAACAGTAAGGGTGAGTGGTACATGGACTCAGTTTTCTTTTTCGAATGACAAAACAGGCTGGAAAAACATTCAACTAGCTTCGATGTAAAGGACAGAAACAGGGGGGGGGGGGTGAAATACAAACATTCCATGCCCAGAAGAAAGATAGAACCATCATAAATTATAAATACAGAGCATAGAAAGAGTTAAAAATTTAGCTGCAAATCTCTTTTCCTACGCAAAGACCAATTAAAGTAATACACATTTTGCGTCTGTGAGATTAGAGATCTAAACAATTATCATGTGTGTAAAAGAGACGTGAGGAATCAAGGGAAATTGAGGGAATGATATGCCGCTCGGTGATTCAAAGAAAAAAAATTAAAATCGAAAATGAACTAAACTGGCTTACACGCATTACGATATCATGCGTAGATGTGAAGTTATTAGCTTCCTGGATGTAACTAGGAAAATATAAAAAAAAAACATTGTACATCTTAAAGATAAGCGTGCGGTTAAATTTATTGGGTGATGAATTTTTCATCGAATTTTAATTACATACTCCATAAAAGAAAAAAAGAAAAAATCAGTTACATACTTCAGTTGAATCGAATGTATTGACACATTTATTGATAACTTTAATTACATAAATAAAATCACATACACGTGAAGTATATAAGTTTCTTAAACATGTAAACCAGAACAGGAAGTTAATTGCCATTGACACTTACCTGAATAATTGCTCTGACATTTCTGAATAAAATAGTGCGGCTTTGAAATGAACTTTATATATTCAAACAGCGCAGACCAGTTCAATTTTTATCATTTTTAGGATTCCGTACACATATAATGTACGAAATTAATCCTAATAAGATGGTTCAGAAACGGCAAAAATAATCAATTAAAATATGCAATAATTTACGAACGGTTTGACTTATAAACTTCAAAATTGGATCATAAATTACAATTAAAATTCTCTTTAAAACCGTATCTATAGTTTCAAACTAACCGATTACCTTGGGCGCCAAAAAACCCTAGAAACCGTCAAGAATATACAATATGGAACATAAAACGAAAATCACCCTTAAAAAATTCGCAACTAACAACCAGATGAACCTTTATACGTAAAATTCAAAATATAAAATAAAATGTAGAAGCTCTTTCATAAGAGCAAAAAAATTATAGTTAAAAAATTATATAGACCCCCCCCCCCCCCCCGTGGGCCAAAAACAACAAAAAAGTTATATTCACATAAACAATAGCTCGAATATAAAAGTAGAGAACACCAAAACGTATCTCAAACTGATGCAGAAAGGACCGGTTTATAGGTAAAATACAACCCCAAGCTTATAACTTTATATTCAGACCACCTTTAGGGCGCCGAAAGCTCGAAAGTTTTGAAAAAAATATATATTTTTTTTCTGATCATATAATATAGTGTTGGAAATTGTCGGGAAGGTAACCGTATTTTATTTCCTTAACGAAACTTTTGAAGTTGACAAAAAGTTCAATAAAGCGCAAAAAAAATGGGGTGAGCCCCTCCTCTCGCGGCGTGAGTATTATTAAAAATTTTAAACAAAATTAAAATATGCGCACCGTCGTATGTTTCTCTAGTTTGTAGTATTCGGGTTTCCAACTTTAAATTTGAACCTTCGGGCCGCTAAAAGCTCGAAATTTTTGTGAAAAAACATTGTTTTTTTTCCGGGCACGTGATATGTTGGTGGAAAGGTCGCTTTTTCTAGGGGAACAAAATCGTATTTTATCTCCTTAACGAAACTTTCAAAGTTGGCGAAAAATTTAAAAAAGCACGGAAAATGACGTGTTCTCCCTCTTTACAACGTGAAAAATCTGATATCTTTGTTTTGAATTTAGCATTATGTAAATGTACATTAAGTGCTCTCACCAAATTGAAAAGCTTATTCACCCATCAAGACCTGAGGCTCGAAAAATCAGCTAAGGTGTTACATTTTCTCTATTCTGCTTTATGGTTGCGAGAGCTGGACCCCCTGAATGTATCATTGGAAAAAAAGATTAACGCATTTGAAATGTACTGTTATCGGCGCATTCTGAAAATATTATGGGCGAAAAGAGTCACTAATATCGAGATACTTGAAAGAATGAGAAAGACCCTTGAAGTAATGCAAACCATCAACTAACGGAAGGTGCAGTGGACACATCATACGAGCAAATACGAAATTCTGAAAATCATTTCGGAAGGAAAGATAAATGGAAAGAGATCAAGAGGAAGACGTCAAAATTCACGGATGGATAATCTTATCAACTAGTTCTTCTATACAACTCCTCCGATCGGCCATTGTAACAGGAAATTTTCGATCGTTGATCACCAACCTTCAATTTGGAGACGGCGGATGAAGAAGAAGAAATGTGAAATTATAGAGTTATATGGAATCCTCAGTGCTTGAAACATCATGCTTGACTGAACTTGTTTATATTCTATTTTCATATAATGTACAGCGGGTTCTACTTTTCTTTTTCAAATTTTTTTGATAGCCCCAGTTCTGTCATTTACATTGAAGTTGGTTAAACAATCTCCCAGCAGAGCATTTCGAGAAAGAATAATGCATTACATATAAATTACCCTTAATGCGTGAGCACACGGAATATTGTTTTTAGCCAATCATCCCTTTGTAGCGTGTTAATGTTTGCGCATATACACACACAAGTTTGTACTTCCCTTACGAGATTACATTCAACGCTTCTACATTATAGTACCACTGGCATATTACCTGTTTGTTCAGGCGAATTAGAAAAAATTAACAACACATAAAAAAATAAATTACGCAGCGTTGAAGTAATGAAATCGCATTGGAAACGGTGACAAATAGCAAGCTGCCGGTATGTAATGTCATTCAACTTCATCGAAAAGTAGCGTAAAATAAACGAATGATAATCGAAAAGATTGACAGCGTTGAAGAACGAATTATGCAACAAATTAATTAAATAAATAAACAGATCGTTTGCAAAAATTAAAATATCGCTTTAGGTATATTTGAGATGAATGGTAAATTACGAGAAGGTCTGACAACTTCTGTAAATGTTACTAATGCAGTTTTTGTCGTCAATGTAAATTTTACTACGTGCGAGCCGCCGCTGGACGTTATTTGAATCTGTCTCGTACCAAAATGTTTCCAAATTTTTTTTGGGCGAGATTGCGTTATTAAAATGAAAAGCGAAAAGAGATAAAAAGAAAGGTAACAATGGGGGGAACTTCGAAATGCGATAATTATAAATTACAAGATTAGTAAAAATTAAAAAAAAGTTTTTGTACTCAAATAATATTAGTTTTGCGAAATAAGTTTATTTACGTTAATATAATTTACAATAATTTTAATATTAATTATAATCTAAATGATTTATCCTCTGGCGAAAGATTTACGTACACATGTACTATACGGTATTACATAATATTACTCTTAACCGACTTCGTCTATAGAAAAATTTGATAAATTCCGATTTGAAAAATTTTTAATTCCCACCACGTTGGCAAAGTGTAGCCCGCAGAATAATTTATTATCCTCCTACAAATCCTTCAAAGAACTCATTAGCCGTGTATGAAATGTATTTAACTTTTCACAATCAACTGGTGTAATTTTTTTCCGAAAATAAGTGCCGCGCCGTATTTTATAACTTTGAACCTGAGCAAAAGTTAATTTCGAATTTTACAGATTTTAGTGGGGGTTTTTTTCTTTTTTTTTTTTTAACTCCGTTTTATTTTAAATTATTAAGCTTATCAACTTTTTTTTTTTGTTTTTCCAATTTTCGAATTTAAAAAAATCAAAGCCTTTTTTTCATTCCGGCTCGAAAATTATTTCCAGCTTTACTAATGGCGCCATCCGATTTATTATTCCATTTGCTTCGGATATATAATTATGTTCTTTTTGTTTTCAATAATAACTCATCCGCTGCGATTGCGTTTTACCTTCTTCCTCCATACTTTGTTGAAGTCGCTATGTCGTTCGTGCGCCATATTCTTCATTCGTTCGTCGTTGAATTTCGTCATTGACCGAATAATGCACGAAATTAAACATGCCGAATTTTCATTGGTAAATGCAAAGTGATTTAACTGGCAGAAAATTATAATAAAAATTGCATTAAAGGGAAAAAAGTGTAAATTGCAAGTACGTTCCTGTTTAAGGAAATCGAAAGAACGAACAAAAACGAAATAACTAACCCAAACAGGTTTAACATTCCTCTAATAGGGAACTGGACTTTTACGTCACATTTTTGCTATTGGAACTTATGATGCAGAATTCCACATAGAGAGATTAATAGGAAAAATATTAACAGATATTCTCATATTAAATACTTAGGGGGATGTTGTACCTTGATCGTAGATTTAGCCGGCTGTTCCAATTTTTTTACACTCGTATTTCAAGAATTTTAAATAAGGCAATAGGATTCACACATCAAAAAAATCTGCTCCATTAATTCCAGCTATTTTATATAAGTCGCTCATGCTGTCACAGTTAGGGGTTCAACCTTGTGTTACCTATCTTAAAAAACTCAAAACGTTGTAAAATATAAGATTACGACTTATTAATTTGAATCCGCCTCTATCGTATACTCGAAATCTGAAACAAATATCCTTGCATTATTTCTCTAATGAAATCTTCTAACAAACGAATTGATTATTAAATAATTTATCAGTTTTAAGAATTATTGGGGAAGCTTTTAACCATTTCCAGTACTTGAAGATTTATTATACAATAAAATACCATTGATCGAAGATGTCAAAAATACTAATGGTCGCCCGCTCTCTTCTTATTCCAACTATCCACATATTTTTCAGTTCCATACGATATTAACGAAATTCAGCTGTATATTGGAATTTTCTCGTTAATACCAGAGTGTGAGATATATTTCAGAATAATCTACAGATTATTGGTAATAATTTTGAAGATGTCATCGAAGCACATTATAAAAACTACATACTTATTTTTGCGGGCGGGACTAAGATAATAGAAACAGAAGCAACTGGTAATGACTGATCCATAAATGTACCGATACAGCAATTTCAGAAAAAAAACGCATATACGGCCAAGCTTTTGCCTATAGAAAAAACGTACGAATATGTAGATTTACTTAATGTTCCGAATAAAAGTGAGAAATTCTTAATATGTAGTGCTGGTTTAAGCGCTTTGTTTGCATTGCAACGTAGTTCGTTTGATTCCCGCTATCACCTATTAACATACGGAATTAAAGAAAAAGTGTCTGCGTACAACGGACAGAAAACATCTTATTAGATTGTGTCGGGTGCTTAGTCACTGTGGAATTAGTGACAATGACGAGCTAACGTGCCTACCAAAAAGGAGACAATAAATGGCATCCAGTTTCCTTTTATCCCTGCAAATGATTTACGATCCAGAATTTAAAAAATTAATAATCTGAGAGATTGATTAGACTTTAAAAGCAGTCAGAAGCAAGAGAAATTTTATGGTCTAATACAACGAGAACTAACATATAAACCGTAAAGGACCACAACATTCCTAAGAATACCCCGATATAGTAAGAACAAAAAAGGAAACAATTTACTGTTACGCCATAACCATCTATGGAGGTGTGCATGGACGTGCAACCGTTATTATTAAGAATAACATTAAACACTACCGACAGGCGGACTTTTGCGAATAATTCGCGCAAACAACTACGATCGTGGTTTGGCAAAATAGTACGATTACTAATGTGATAGCTGTTTACTTTCCGCCCAAACATAATCTGAAGTATGATCAATATATTAACTTTTTGAAATATTTCGGCAATAGATACATCATCGGTGGTGATATGAATGCAAAAAATGAAGCATGGGGATCACGTCGCGTTTCAAGCAATAAAGGAAGTTCTGCGCACGTCAAGGGAAAGGAATTACTAAGGGCAATAAGAAGTTTGCAATGTAATATAGCCAGCTCAGGAAGACCTACATATTGGCCTACTGATAGGCGAAAAAAAACCCGACCTCATCGATTTTTTCATAACAAGGGGCATTGTCAATAGTTACGTAGAAGCAGAAGGTATTATTGATCTCACATCTGATCATACTCCGGTTCTGCTAACCATTAGTACAACTGGAATAAGGAAATATAAAAAACATTTTCTGACAAATAAACATACAGATTAGGACACATTTCGAGAAGAATTGGATCGACGAATAAATCTGAAGATACGTCTAAAAACAATCGGTGAACTAGAGGAACAATCTGCATGTTTCATAGAAGTGATCCGACGAAGCAGCAAAAGTTTCTACTCCAGAATCATCGGTTAATACTGTACCGGAAATCACGCGTCCTTTAGAAGTACATCGTAAAATTTCAGAAAGGAAAACAGCAAGACGCAAATGGCACAACTCGCGTGATCTACAAGATCGGAACGCGTTTAATCGAATCAGTCGGCAGCTTAGTACGTTGATAAAAAATATAAAAAATAAAAACGTTCGCGAATTACTTAAAGGGACTGAGTCCATTTGCGGATAAAGATTATTCTTTCTGGAAAGCGATCTGTCGAATGAAACGTCCTGTCAAACATGTTCCTCCGCTCCGAGATGAAGTTGGAAATTGGGCGAGACAAGATAGCGAAAAAGCGGAGCTATTCGCACATTACTTGACACACGTTTTCCAGCCTCATAATATTCATTCCGATGTGGACATCACCATCACGTATAGCGAAAACAAATGATTAGCTACATTTACACAGTATGAGATAGCCAGAGAAATCGATGAAAATATCAATTCGAAGAAAGCTCCCGGAATCGATCAAATATCCCCGGAAGTTTTAAAAGAGTTATCAAAAAAAGGTATTGTCACGCTGACCTAGCTCTTTAATGCATGTACACGTCTTGAACACATCCCATCTTGCTTCAAGACAGCGCAAATTATAATGCCTAAGAAACCGAATAAGCCAGATTCTGAAGTAACATCGTACAGACCTATATCACCGTTACCGGTGATATCCAAGTTGTTTGAAAAATTACTGTTGAAGAGGTTGTTACCGCCGGTTGGAGAAGATCTGCCGATTCACCAGTTTAGATTTCGACGTCATTCGACAATTGAGCAGGTTCACAGAGTTACGTCTATAATAAATAAAGCGTTTGAAGACAAGAAATACTGTCCGGTAGTTTTTCTGGATATTGCGCAAGCCTTCGACAAGGTGTGGCATGAAGGTCTTGTCTTCAAGCTGAGCAAAATATTACCCGGCAATCTGTGTAGATTGTTGGAATCGTACTTGGCTGATCGTCAGTTCCGAGTAGCGTACGAAAGTTCTATGTCGAACTTTTATAATATTACGGCTAGAGTTCCACAATAGCCAAGACTTACCGACTGACAACAAAACAACGACAGCTATGTTTGCCGACGATATTGCTATTTCAGCTATTAACATCAGTCACCTCGAGGCTACTAACAATTTACAAAACGCTTTAGATAATGTACAGAAGTGGGCGGTGGATTGGAAAGTCAAGCTGAATGAAGAGAAATCAGCATAAGTTATGTTCACATATCGCCAAACAAAGGCAAATTACCAAGTATATTTGGAGAACAAGCCTATGTACCACAGGTAAATTCTGCCAAGTATTTAAGTATGCACTTGGATAGGCGTCTTACGTAAAATGTTTACGTTAAGATGAAGTGACAACAAATTAAGCACACAGCGAAACAGTTATAATCATTGGTAGGTTGGAGATCGCCACTGAATGTTCGATATAAATGCATTCTGTACCGTCAGATCACATTATGCCGATATGGACAAAACAACTCTGGGGTTATACTAGTAATTCGAATCGTGCAAAAATTCAAGCGAAGCAGAGCATCATTTTGCGAACAATAGTCGATGCATATCGCTATTCTCGTAATAATGATATCCATAGAGACCTGCATATAACATCGGTCAATGATGATATTAAGCAAATGGTCATTAAACATGAAAAACGGATTCATCGACACGTTAACGTAGAAATGGTTCGACTTCTTAAAACCGGAAAAGACGTAAGGCATCTTAAACGACGCCATCCATCAAATTTGACTTTGTAATACTATATGTATACATGGACGTCGCTAGCGAAAGGCAGGGGGCAGTTCCCTCCTTCCTGGAGCCTTGAAACTTTTTAATCAACTGGATTCATAGGCGCGTAATTATGGACAATTTGGAAGACTTTTATAATAAAGTAGTAGAACAATTTCCAGAAACCCACGAAAATTATGTTTTAATTAAAATTTTATTCTTGTTTAATAAAATATTAAGCCTTTAAAACTTATAAATTTTATTTTTCTTATAACTCATATCTTCTTTCTATTATCTTGCCTCCTCCTGATTCATCAACTGGCGGCGCCTTTGTATATATATATATATATATATATATATATATATATAAGTGCGCTAGCGTCGCATAGAAATATTCAGCCGGCGAACAATCGCATCAACGTGAGTAAAGGCCAGTCGTCTTGGCTTCGCCTCGCCATTGGTACCTTTCTCACGTTGTCGGCAGCACGAAAGCTAGGCTGCGCTCCTGCTTACGTGATTCCAACTGCACGTCTACCTATCCTCTAATTCTCCTCCGAATTAGAAGATAACTCATACTCAGAATTTCGAGTGAGCTAGATGATGATGGTGATATATATACATTATAGGATATAATATGTATTATCGTAATTATTATCTGTTGTAAATATGTCATATATTAGGAGCAGTAGTCAATGGACTGTTGCTTCAAAACGAATTTGGCTTAGTTTAAAGCAACATTTATTAATGTAAATACTTATTTAATTATAAATTAAAATTGTATCAATAAAAAAAAAAAAAAAAAATTAACAGTAAAATTATTATATAGGGAGATATTGAAAATAGTAGCATCTACTCAAACCACACATAAAAAAAAAATAACGGGATAGTTTTAACTAGTAATTTATAATTGAATCTTCGGCTTTTATCAAACTCGTAATTTTTTTTTTTTTGGCCTGAACAATATATAGTTCATTTGACCAACAGGCTAACGTTCAAATCAGACTGAATGCACGAAAACAAAACAAAGTAAAAAAAAATAAGAAAACATTTTCTTGTTTTTTGTCCAACTGTTTAAACACTATTTATACTACTAGATAGTAAGTATAAAGGAAGAAACTTCATCCTACAATATGTTCGTAACTGCAGAGCAGTGCCCACAATGCTGAGATAAAATTTAGGGAAACAGAAAGAAAAAGAAAATACAAATTAGCATTGATCACATCCCGCAATTAGATGCAACTGCAGAGCAGCGGTCACAATGCTCGATAAAACAAACTCGATAATCAAAGGATTTTTAAAATTAGAATTCCATTTCGTTTGATAAATGGAAAAAGGATAGTAGTTGAAAAATGCAGAATGGAGGATATAAACCACAGGATATCAGCTGTTCAAAAAGGTGGACTCTATCCGTGGATAGGGCCTCACAACTGAATAACAAGTGATTGATATCCTCGCGATAGGCTATGCTTACATGATCGCTACAATTTGAATGAAAATGGTTTCCATCGAAAAAATTAAGCCGCACTCTACTATAACCTGAACGAAGCCTGCAGATAGTAGTAACAAAACGCCGAATTAAGTTAGCCGGGACAGAAGTAATATTATTATACCAAGGCATACTTGGTAGAGACGATTGGACAATTTCGCATGTCTTGCCTAAACTAGGCGCGAACTATTAACGAAGTTCTTCCAATCGGTACAGCTGTTCCTTTCAATCATTTCCGAAAGATCCGTAGTTGGTATAAAGGGGTATACTACCCCGGTCAAGGCCGCTTCCTTAGCCGCTTGATCAGCTACATCATTGAGAATGATTCCGCGTTGACTAGGAACCCGACAGAACTTTACAGTACCTCCTTTATCTATAATTTCTGTGTATTTAAACAGCGATAATTAAAACTACCATAGCTGAGCGCCAAGAGGCTGCTAAGGCTGTCTGAGCATATTAAGGTTTTTCTCTCAACATCCGATGACATCGGTATAAAGTTACAAGCTTTATCAATAGCAAGCAGCTCGGCCGTAAATATAGACGCCTCAGGAGAGAGTTTAAATTTAAATATTAAGTTCTTATCCGCAACAAATGCAGCACCCACTCCACTGTTAGAATCCCGGAACTTAGCGCTGTCTGTGAATATTTTTAAAAAGAAAGGATATTGAGATTCCGTTGTTTGTAAAAAATGGACTCGTATAATAATGAAATAAATAAAATTCGTTCATACGAATATTAACTCAATGATTTTTAAACAATGCGCACACTTATTAAATGATGATTCATAAATTTTCTAAAAAATTGGCATGTATATACATACATATATAGTTGTTTCGTTGATTTGGTTTTGTTTTCGAAGCATTCGATCTAATTTATATTCGCGCAATGATATAAATGCGCCTAATTATGTAATAACAAAGTGGGAAAGTGCTCCAGTTCGCTACTGAGATTAATTGAAAATGTCGGAAAATTTCAAATTGACAATAGATGAAAACACATAAGCATAAACAAACCAAGTGCTGACTTTTGTGAAAGTACCCTACTTTTTCGTTTCATTTAAAAATTGTGACTAAAGTTTTAGAAATCGTATAGTAATTGTTATATATGTAAATTGACAATGAATTTAATCTTTTTTCTTCTATTTTTCTTTCTTTTTCTTTATATTCGTTTCGGGCTTTTGTTCTTTTTAAAGAGAAAACTTCTTTAGGCACGTTTAGTGATTTTTGGAAAGGAAAAGATTTATTGGTCACGTCACACGCGTTACGGACACGCTAATGTTAACAGTATCATCGACTAGTAAGAAAAATAAAACCGCTAACGCCTCTCCTCTACCTCACGACTACTCTCACGACCGCGTAATCAGTAATAAACTGCAAAAAGAGACATGAAAATTTAATTATATTATTAATGGGGAATAATAAAAGTTTATGATGCCAGTAAATATTATCGTGAACATTATTTAATAATGAAATATTGTAAACATTCTATGACTATCATATTACACTGATTCCATAAAATAATAAATACTGTTGATATTGTAGTCTCTGTTTTTGCCGATATTGTCAGATAAACATCGTAAGAGATCAACAAGTTATCGAGAGGATCTAATGTTAGAATTAAAAGGGTGTTGCAAAACATTACACTACAAACGATCACCAAAACTTTTCTTGAATTCATTTCTAACCGGGATGGATTATCTATGTTTTCATTCAATTGCCAAAGTTTACATGCACATGTAGCTGATCTAAAAAGCGATGCTATCGTAAAAAAGTCAAATGTTCCACTTTTGTCAGAAACTTGTATGAAAAATAAAATAACTTTAGTTTACATCCTCTTAATAGTATAATATTATCAAAAAAACTGAAACAATAGAATATTTTATTTTTTTTATTATCTTCAATGTTTTTAAATTTCGCTTTAAGTTTTCTTTAAGCATATGTTGTAATGACGTGCCAAATGTTTAGTGAAAATGAATTATAATGACATTAGTTCTAGGTGCATACCAATTAATGTTGAACTGGCAGAATTTAATTCCTATTAGTTATAACGGCATTTGCTGTAGCAACAAATCAACTTTTACAACCAAAATTTTGGTATGCACATAAATAATTATCGCTTATAACGATATAAAATCAACTTTAAAAGGTTTATGCAGATAAATTTAAGAAAAAAAAAAAAGTATTTTTTATGAAAGATTAATATTTATACAAAACGGAACAGATGTCACTTTTTTGTTCCGCTTTTTTTCTTAGCGGTAAACTTAGCAAAACTGATGAAAACCTCCAGTACGGGTCATTACAAACGGTATTGGAAAGAGGCTGTACCATCCATTTCGTCATAATAAAAAATCCTTCTTATTCGTTCCTTGATTCATGATCTCTGCCTTTCTCGCTTAATCCAAACTGATCTCTTTTAGATTTCTAGCCATGCCGCAATCAAGAGAAATGAGTTAGTTCACTCATTTGCTATCTTCCTATTTTCTCGTCCTCCAATATTACGCTTATGTCTACAGCTGCTCATTTCAAACTTTGATTTACTTTTTTTACAATTCCTTATCCTCTAACCCGGATTCCTTTTCCTTGTATATTCAACCTTCCTTTCCTCGCTTCCCCTGGTTTTTCGATTTTCCTTCTATGTGTCGCGCAAATCTTTCTGCTATTTTCCACCTGCGTTTTGGGCACAATTTGCTCCCTTCTTCGCTTTTCCATTCCTCCTTGTGCCGTTTCCTTATTGTCCATTGCACCCCTCTAATATCCATTTTATTTGTGACCCTGATTACATAATGTTCGATTGTTCCTCACGTTCAACTGATCAAACTTCTTTTTACTCCTTTCTTTTATCAAACGGCATTTCAACTGCATATGCTTCATTCATTCTCTCCCTTCCTTCTCCTTGCGTTATCCAAGCTCTTGATTCTTTTTTATGGGCTACTTCTGATCGAGTAAAGATCTCTAAGTTTCTTTCCCCCCTTTTTTCTTTGTTTTTGAGCCAATGACTACTTTTTTTTTTCTTTTTTTTTTTCCTTGGGCGCATCAACACAAGACATTTACCCAACGCAAAAGACTAACAGAAAATGATGAAACGTAGAGATTTGTAAGTTCCACGTCAACGAACCTCATAAAGAAAAAAAAAATCAAAAATCGAAAATTACAAATCGGTTTTGGGTGGATATGTATGTTTCCCCTTTTTCTAACAAATGTTCTTTTTATCAGTCTGTTTAATCTACTATTTTCCAATGCGTGATTTTCTTCGTTTCTTTCACTTCATTGATCTGTTGTTATCGCCATTATTTGTCTGCGCTTTAACCATTCTCTCTCCCGCTTTTGTTTTTCATTGGTTGCCTCTCCATAATCTCCACTCAAACGAAGAGCGTGTTTGTAATGTTGATCATGTATTCTTTGAGTTGTTATCTCTTTCTACTGAACGTTCTGCTTTCTATTTCAGTTCTCTAGACTTAATCTTCCTACTCTGTATTGTGCTTCTTATATCTTGCCTTTTCCTTCTCCACATATCGTTCCCATTATTTGTTCTTTCCTACGAATAATGTCTAATCGTATCGGGATATAATTCAGTCTTTCCTATTCTCTAATTGTTCTGGGTAAAAATCTCGGCTCCCCAAAAAAAGAAGTTCTAAACTCACTAAAATCTAGGAGAACCTGATGCTAAAAATTATTAATATACTGAGTTTAATCATATACATAAAAATAATGAAATTTTATGTTAATTTCTTCCAACTGTAGAATATTATAGATCACAAATTAATGAAAAACCTAATGAAGTAGAGTTTATTCCAATTAGAAAAAATGTAAATAAAATTTAAAAAATAATTTCATTTCAAGATGAAAAAGATAATATTTTAAACGATAATGGCGCTAATAATATTATTATTTAAGATTCAAAAATAATGAGAGGGAATAAAAGAAATTTTGTTATTAAAATTTTTTGATACATAAATGAAACTTCATAAAAGTTCTTTTATTGATGATAGTGAATTTGAATTTAATTATATAATATAATATTTTAAAAATTTATTCCAGTAAATAAGATCAAAATATGAAGTTTTTATGCACCTAATTTTAGATAAAATTCAACAATTGCTGGAATGTAATAAAAAAAAAATATATGTATAAATTATTAATAAATACGAGAGCTCGTCTAAATGCTTTTGAAAATTAAATTTATAATTTAATTTTCAAAAGCATTTAGACGAGCTCTCGTATTTATTAATAATTTATACATATATTTTTTTTTTAATTCTCATTTTTTTATTTATATTTCCTTGTATTTCCTCGTTAGATTTAACTAAATCATCAGGATTATAATTATTTTAATTTCTATTTAATTAATTTTCAATTTCAGAATAGTAATCAGAATCAGAATTGTAATCCGGAATCAGGGAATCCTTCATGATCTGAGTTAGAATCATCAAATGTGTATATACTTAAAAAATATCATGAAATTTGGTAGATTATAATCCCACGGTGTGGTAATGTATATAAACTTCAACTTAAAATCTGGCGTAAATAAACAATTAATATGTGTGTGTGTGTGTGTGTGTTTGTGTAGAGAAAGAAATAGAAAAATTTTGTTAATTCTACTCATATCCTTAATCGAACATGCGAAATTTCAATTCGAACATCATAACATTCGTGTATAATTCAGTGTTTGAATCAAACAAAGACGTTACTTGAAAAAGGCATTCGGTAATCTGCTCAATTTACGAATAAGGCGGCGGCGGCTCATCTTATTACATTAGGAGTGTGTCTTTTTTTCCTTTCTTATTCTTTAAATATATGTATAAATTAGTAATAATATGGGCAGTACAGAAACGAAAGAACACAAAATACGAATAATTTGTCGACCCTTTCTTCTTATCGTTGTTGTTATACGTGCGTATATTTCTACGCTCGTTCAGTGTGCGTACATTAAAATGTTTTGCGTGTAGTTTATTCCGTATATTCAACTAAATTCATTCACCGCAGCTCCTCGTCCGTAAAACGATCACGAACCATTTACTCAAAATCGTCGCTGCTCTCATCAACAGTTCGTTATTACGTTAAGTGTGCTGTGATCGATGTTAAGTTGTTATTTTACCTGACCGCGATATTAGCGACGTGAAATATTCGCGTTATTTAATGTTACATTTTGTTTTCGATTTATGGAAATGTTCGAGCCAAGATGAAATATACGGGTAAGCGCATAATTGTTAATTTAGCATGCTCGATAATTCAACGATCGCCGGTTACACCAATTGCACGAATAAAATCTGCTACACTACTAATCACTGCTAAATAACACCATCCGGCAGTTATGCTTTTTTTACCTTTTATGGTCTTAATTGCTAAGCTGAACAATTACCCTGAATAGAATCATGAAATCAGGATTTTGGCTCGCGTTCGTTTTTTTTTTCAAATGGTTTTTTCTTAGAAATTATATCTTTCCCGCCTAACGAATTTCAACAGGAAAGAAGTCGAGTTGCGAATATGCGCTCTCACAATATGCAATATTTCAGTATAAAATTAGACGCTTTTAAAAAGAATGCAAAATAAAAGTACTTCGATAAAATTTCCGTGATTTTCAAACTCGTGGCTTTTTTTTTTTTCTTTTTTTGCCACTTTATTCAATATCTGATTATTTAATATTTAATAGTCTTTTCGATACCGTCGGTTTCGTTTTCGATATTAATTGCACGTCGACTGTTACAATCTAAATGAATATAGTAAAATATTTCAATGAAAATATTGTTCTACAGTGTGACCTATTACTGTAAAGAAATAGTCGTTATAGGGAAGATTTAAAAATTCTTAGGCTAGTCTTAATTGCGTGAAAGACTCAAAACTCAGCGGTAAATTGAGCATTAATTGCAGACAACCCGTGTAATAAAAATTTTCAAAATTTGAAAAATCGATAAATAAATAAAATAATTGCTCTTAAATGTTAAATTACACTTAATAGAAAAGATTGTCTCGCTTTTCTTCTTTTCAGCGAACATATTATTAAATGCATCGAATAATCCCCTACTGAGGTTGTTTTCCAGAAATTACGAAAAAATTAAAATTCAATGGCTCTAGAGAACAGTTTAACACGTAAACTTTAAATTGCGCACTTACAGCTGAATCGTTCTTTAAGACAATTAGGTTGAACGTCAAAAATTGCAAAAGAAAAAAAAAAATTAAGAATATGGTACGAAATTTAAAACGAGCTAAAACCGAAAAATTCGCAATTTACTCCTAGATAACTCATTTAAAGTAAAATTTGATTGGAAAAAAATCAAAAAAGTTTTTATAAGTTCTTTACGGCAACTAATTAATTTAATATCTCTCCTCCAGGACACGGGTTCGAGACTTGTCTCGTTCCAGGTCCGAATTGCTCCCAGGTCTATACCTAATCTGATATTGAATATTGGTTATACCAGAGAAATCTGGGAAAGTAAAGGCGGATAATCCAAAAGTGGAAAGGAACTGGCCCCAGTATTCTCATCAGATCCATTAGGCTTAGTATAATATGAAAAGCTTAACTTCACAATCTGTGATATCTTATCAAGAGTATATGGGACTTACTTTACTTTATAGGTCAGGAAACGGCAAAGAGAGAAGTAAGTTTTCTTAAGTGGTAGCTCGGAAATCAAAGGTGAAAAAATCAAAACACACCTGAACATGTAAATAAAACGAATCTTTAAAGAAAAAACTATAGCAGGTCTTCGCAGCGCTGAGAAAACTCCAGTAATTAGAGAAAAAAATAATTTTCCCCGTACCTGTTGTAATATCGATGGCGCAGATTCGCTAGTTGGAAGTAACTATGGAGATAGGGAGGATACTGATATTACAGTATGGTTCAATTTGATATCCCTCCGCTTTCTTGGTACTTTGGATATTCCATCGTCTGTTCCCCATCGTCTTATATTCGTAAGTATGTTACGATAGTGTTTGTAGATTGCGTATGAGTCATTCCCGCGTGACATTAAATTTCGCGTACACCTCTGGATGCGACAGTAATCACAATTAAATCTACCTTTATTAATTCCATTAATTGCTTGCTGTTCATCTGCGACAGATACCAACACAATAGAAAAAGGTTTTACGAAGAATTAATTTCATACGGACTTCCCCCTCCCCATATAATAGTGTTAATTATTTACTCTGTTCTGACCATACTGCAGGTCTTTGCGCTTTATAATTAATAACAACATTTTGGTTCCATTTTTAAAGTATGTGGGTGGCTAAATGGATGACACTCCAGCCCGTAAATTATAAAAAAACAAGTAACGGAATCACATTCCAATTCCTTTCAAGAAATTTCCAGCTGTTTTTACTCTTCATTATTTTTAAACAATCCAGCAATGTACACATTTAGGCGAATATTTATGAAGAAATGCAATAATTAGTTTTTGCACGAATGTTGTATACAGTACAATGTAAATTACGCCGGTTCGTATGTCTGAATATAGACCGCAGCGAATGGTATATTATAACCGATGAAACTTTATTCATACGAATTATTTTCACATCAACTGTCTTTCCTAATTTACATAAAACGAATAGCTATGTGTGGAATTTGCGCGGCAGTTCTGTCAGAGTTCCACGCCTAATGTTATGATGTGACACATCAACACTTGAAAGATCTGGAAAAATTTCGATTTTGATTATTTTACCATCATTTTCTATTAAAAATAAACAACACCCAATCTCGGTTACAAATTTTCATTTAAATAAGAAGAAAGTTAATTTAAAATCGTAGTTTTTTCATTTGATATCGCGCACCAGTATTCCACTTAAATAACCGAATGCGAATTTAGAACTAAATGCATTAATAAATAAAAATTTTCCTTTAAATTTTCCTCATATTATCTTTTTCATTTCATTCCTGATTAAAGTGGAATCTGCTTAAAGTGAAAAAGAAATGTTTTCAATTGATACGTTTGCGTCGATATTGAACAATGTTTTATTCTATATAGCAGCATTTTAGATAATTGTTGGTTCCGTGACTCCTCACTTCTTCTATATATACGTATATGTATGTATTAAGGTATTTTTTGCTAATTTTTGTATTTTATGATTAATTACATCTACACAAACAGTGCTAGATTCAGGCTGAATAGAGTGCAGTCTAGAAGATTTTTTTTTAAATTTATTTATTTAAAGGTTACATAACCAAATGCTAAAAATAAGTAACTACATTTATTTAAGTAAAAAATATCCATTAACACAGTGTCTTTTTGATGAATATACCACGGATGTGGGGGAATTAATGCAATGGTTGAAACTCCCTTATTACATTTTTATTTATAATAATGTATTTTATTGCGCTTAAGGCGCCTACGGTCTTAATTCCGTGTCGAGGAGTCGAGTTACCTTCATATTAGTATGTTGATATGGCCGCTTCTTATTGAGCTACCTTCTTGATGATGTCGTATACAAACTTTAGCTGGAGATCGTTGTGGATGGTATATCATTACTTGGGTACACGTAAGCATCTACTATCGCGCGTAATATGACGTTTTGTCTTGACTGAATTTTGGTATGAATTGACTTTTTGGCGCAGGCCTAAAGTTGGATGCCATAGGTCCAAATCGGGTTTAAAATCTGTTGATACGGTAACAGCTTACACGATACGCCGAGTGTAGATTTCCAACCGATAAGCCAATATAAATGACCCGCGTTTTAATTTTAATTTTAATTTGTTTCACCTTCATCCTGATATGAAATTCCAACGTAAGGCGCTTATTAAGATGCATTCCCGGATATTGTGCACTAGATAAATTTTTTGTCGCTTATCGTCATGGCGATAATTGTAAACGACACGGAAAGATTTAGTCTTGTTCAGCTTAATCTTAAAGTCAACAGTGTCTAGGTTCTGACTCGGTTCAGTACACGTTGAAGGTTTTCTGTAACTTCGGTCTGATTCTCGCTAACAGGCAGCAAGGCATTATCATCTTGCGTATACAAGAGGTACAGGGTAGGTCCGTGAGTACGCTACCTTGCGGAACTCCTTAGCATCTTTGTGTGCGACCCGAAATTGGCGATCGGCCAGATAAGATTCCAAGAGTCTGCAATAATTTACGGGCGCAGAAGCTTACTTATCTTAAAAATGAGGCCTTTATGCCAGACCCGATCAAAAGCTTAGAATATGTCTAAGAAGATTGTAGAACAATATACTTATTTCCTTCGAATGCTTTTTCAATTACAAATGTAACTCCATGGATATTTGGTCTATAGTCGAACGCTTGCTCCTAAAATCGAACTGACGATTAGGTAGATATCGATAAGTGGTTTAAGACGTTTTGATAAAACCTTCTCCTTGAAGTGCTTCGATAACACCGGAAGTAACGAGATTGGATGATACGAAGTAACTTCTTCGGACGGTTTGTCTTTCTTATGCAACATGACGATCTGGCCTGTTTTGAAACACTTCGGAACGTACTCCAGAGACGCGAGCATGCGTTGACAATGTACGTCAATAGTACAACAGCTTTGCACGATAGTTCTTTTAACGCGACTAAAGGAATCATCTGGTCGATTCCTCCTGGCGCTTCCTTCATTCTAATGTTTTTCTGTATTTTTTTCGCTATTTCCATCGACATCACGCCATTAAACGTAACGTTATTTTTATATGATACCGAAAGATCAATTTCCGGTGTTTTTTTTTATATCGTGTGGTTGAGAATTTCCAAATATTTAGCAAACAATTCAGCTTTGTCTTCATTGCGTCTAATCCAGTTGCCAGACGCATGCTAAGAATATCCTGGACAGAAGAACCAATCTATCAATTTTAAAGCAACTACGTATAGAACCGATGCAACGATTATTGCCCACGATAGTAAGGCAGAGTTTAAAGTTCTTTGGACATCTAATGAGATGGAACGGTTTAGAACGAACTATCATACAAGGAAAAATCAATGGAAAAAGGAGTCGAGGCCGACTTCCGATGAAGCTCATAGATGTCATGTTAAAGCCGCCACAAAATTGTCTCTGTCAGAACTAATAAAAACTAACAATAACAGAGGAAAATGGCGACAGGTGGTCGCTCGATCCACTGGTCTATGATGGTTGATCACGACGTTCGCAAACGGACAATACGACTGAAAAGAGAGAGAGAGATTATAGATACATAGTTGTGCCGATACGAACCTTCCGGCAAACTCAACATGTAAAAGTCTACGAGAGACGATTACTCGGGCCAGAGATAGATTAATTTAATAATGCATGCAATCTCTTGTCTCAAGAGACGCAACCATGATGAGTTGTGCCGATAAAAAATTTATATTGTCCACATAGGAAACTAGCCAGAGATTGCATCTTTATAAAAGGTATATTGCGTGTTGATAAAAAATTTTGCTTACATAAAAAGCTGACGACCGAAAATATTAAAATATATCATTATAACGATTTATAGTTGCGAGAGATATTGTTATGTGTACACACCATTCGTATCTTTTTATAAAGCTTAAAACGCGACTTCATTTATTCATATAGTTCAGTAAGTACTATGGTTCTAACTACCATTTTGGAAAGCTAGATCTTCACATCGAGGTCCAAATCGTTTTGCAGAAACATTTCGCCACCGCCGATTATATCGAACGTTTTAACATGACCGATTGCCCGCAGTTGCATTTCAACGATGATGGCGCAGCATCGTAATTGTCTCAACGTAATTTCAGTTAGTATTTTTTTTTTTTTTTTGCTTGAAATCTATTTAAAATAATACAGCCACTTGCATCGCAGATAAATTTTTAAATAAATATGCAGCGGATACCAGTGAACTCGCTAATAATGTTGCTAATTACGATTCCGAATAACAAACATGTGCGTGTGTAGAATATAAATGCCTCTTTTATCGTAATTTTCTTGCATAAAATACAATTGATTCGTATTTAATCAATCATATTACGTTGAATTATGCACGTCTATGCTCAGAGATTATAACACATGCAATAAGAATAATAATAAACATAATTATACTAGTATTCACGGAGCTGTGATGCGCACACTGTTATTAATTTTTTTATTATTCGAGCGTTAAACAGTTGTCTATTTCCCGCTCGCATTAGTTAGATTTTCTTTTATTAATATTTAAATTATAATTAGACAGTTTTTTATTTTTTATTTATTTAACTTGACTTCCTGGGTTTTATTCTTATATTTCTGTATTCTTGCAAATTTCGAAACGCTAAGATCGCAAAAGTGGCACGACCAATTTTTTATGAAAATGGGGCATCTAGATAAATCTGGACCTGTAGCAGGATTGCCAAAAAAAATTTGAGTAAAAAGTTACTGCTGATCATTTTGTTGCAGATATTTAAGGTTTTCGGGGTTGGAAAATACTGATAATTAAAAGTGCAAATAAAAACGAAAAATCCAACCGATTATATAATATTATTTCTAGCCATTAAGCAAATCACGTTATTTAAATCTAAAATCATTAAAAATTTCGTTCTTTTTTACTTTATTCTTACCGTCAGATAACTTTTTTTCGTTTCTCTTTTACGTTTCATTCGTCCGCATATGTAACTAAACACTGTAAAATAAAATAATATCGAAAAAAATTTTATTAAAATACAATAAAGATGAGAAAAATAATTTTTGCAGGTCCATCAAATTGGGATATTTTAAAAGGATGAGATAAAAACGCCAAGTCTAAACAATAACATTAACAACGCTTTCATCTCATTCTTTTAAAATACAAAAATTTTACGCACCTGTAAAAATGATTTCCCTTATTTTTATCGCATGAAAAGATAATTCCGTTAAATTTTTTGCATTATTTTTTTACGCTTAGAATCCTTACCCAATTAAAGAAATTTATGATATTTGAATCAATTATAAATAATATTTGCATTGGTAACAACTTAATGAAATAATATAAGCCGAAACACAATTTTATCCGTAAAGAAAAGAAAATCGCACCCCAAAAAAGAGACAATTAGGGTCGGTTGTACGATGTGCCACTATAGGATTTTAGCAGAAACGAGGGAAGATGGAATCCATTTTAAGTAAAGAAATGACGATTTACATTCAATCTAATACGACATATGGTAACTATAAACACTCGAATGACCAGAAGAATCACGAAGTTTTGGTGATATCCGTTTGAATGGTTTTTTAATATTTTGTAGTATAGCGGGTTTATCAAGTAATCGTCCTGGAATTCTTTATGGGGATATTTAAAAGGTCTGTGCATGGAAAATAGAGAATAAATATTGCGTGACAGGAACGATTTTCAGCGACAGTATAAGGAATCTATACAAAGTAGATTCTATGCACAATAATTATCCAATTTTATAAATTAGGGGGTAGATTTATATAAAGGAACAATTTTTTTGGGAAGATAATAGATAGGACTTACTGTCAGAAAGAATCAAAATATTATTCGGAGAACTAGCGTTTTCAACTAAAGGAACAAACAAACGTAAACGTAAACAACCGCATATTTGTACACTTCTACATATGTAATAATATAACACATTTAGATTTTGTTTTATCCGTACCGAAAGCGAAAGTGTTTCTTATCGGATAGGAGCATGAGACTTATAAATTTACTTATTATTAGTTGTACATAATTAAAGTTTGCGGGAAAAACAATAAAAAAAAACCTGCATACATGCGCAAGTAACCCTTTCAAAAAATAATGGAATATTTATTACGTACGTGTCAAGAAATCGAAATCCGCAACTTGCTTAACATTAATACGAAATACACAATGTATAACTTAGACATTATGCAATCGCCAGACACACATTAGTTTCATAAAATTATTCATTTAAGTGTCAGTAGTATGTGCTTTATGCTTCTATGTTTATATTTTTTGTATCTAAGCTTGAGGGTTTGATAATCATAGGAACAACAACCTAGATTATTTATTAATATTAAGTCAGATGCACTGCACGTTTCGAAATGTTCTCTGTAATTAATATTTCCTGCATGTGTACGGTATTTTTACATATTCACGCATATAGTGCTGATGTTAGTGTACCATGATTTATTTAGTACTCTATTCGTAGACAGTGATTTTTACTTCTTTGGGAGTTGCTGAAAAATAATTTAACTGCTAGACGACGAAATTATTGCTGCACATAAAATGATTTGTTTATAGATAATAAGTTTATTTTCAAGTGTTAAATCTGATTTTCTATTAAAGTATTATAGACAACAAATATATCTTTCTGAGCTTTTATAACTCTTTATTTTTGATAATTTTCGTGAAAGTTAATCTTTAATCGAATGTTAGAACTAGGGGTACACTGGATTTCATTCTTCCGTTCCACCTGTCTATCTTGGATGTTTACTTCTTTTCGTATACATGATTGTTTTATAGGAAATAAAATGGTTTCCGTTTTATTGCTGTTTATTTTAACCTGCCATTTTTTAAAATATTTTATTATCGTGTAAGCTCCAGTCTATTTGTTATTGTGTCTGTTCTATAAGATGATGCTCCGATTGTAGTACAGATTTTTTGATTGTAGGAATGTCGTTTAAATATATGGTATAAATAAATACGGTCCTAAAATGCTCCCTTGCGGTACACCAGCAGTTACGTGCTCTTTGTGTGAGACTCATAATTATTTAGTGTGACAAAAAATTTTCTCTTTGAAAGATATGATTTTACTATAAATACATATTAAAGAATAAGGATACTTAAGCTGAATTAGTTTAAATATTGTACCTTCTATCTACGTGTTGGTGTCAAAAGCTTTTTCGATATCTATCGGTAATACTCCTGCATGTTTGTTAAGATTGAAATTGTCGGTAATCTTATCACAGATTTTAGTTAGTTATATGGTTGTGCAAAGTTTAGGTCGGACACCAAATTGATTATTGCATATTATATTATTTTCATCACTGTGCTTTCTTAATCTTGTAAGAATTACTTAGTAAGCTGATGGGGATCGAATGTTTTGAACCAAAGAGAAGCATCCTTACCGGGCTTAGGTACACCGTCTGCGAGACTTTTGCAACGGAAAATAGCATAATATAAAACATGACTTCAATAAGTACACAAGAACCATGTTTTTTGGTCTTGTTGGTAAGTTCTTTATGATTTTAATGCTATAATTTTATTGTATCCTACAGAATTTCTGTGTTTTAGGCTTTTTGTAAATGTATTAACTTCCTTTTGAGCTAGTTACGTAATTATTTGTTGCGTTTTTTGTCACGAAGTACTTATTTATAGTTCTTCTGATGTTCATTAAATGATTATGAGTAGATCATCTTTGATATTTTGTTATTGTATTTCGCTAAAGTGTTCTAATAAAATTTTTGCCTTACTTTTGGGATCATAATTCATTGTTTGCATTTGGTATTTTGATCGGCGGCAGTTCCGCACGGTTTCCACGAAAATATTTATTCAGCGTTCGGATTGTGGTGTTAGTCTTTTTAAAAATTCATTTCGCTGGTTATTTCTCTCTATTTTAAATTTATTTCTAACTAGTTTACATAAATGAAATTGTATATTATTTTATTTATGACTGAGATGTTTTTCTCTTTTTTGATTTTTCTTTCCAATAAAGTTTTTAATTTTAATTAAGGTTGCTGTATTGCGTGCGGGGCGGGTTAGAATTGTCCCATGCTATGTCCTATCTGTCGTTAGAGACGATTAAAAGGAGAGCGAATGTCCGGCGCTATATCCGTTTCTCCGCAGCTGCTTTGCAGTTAGGATCTTTATCCAAAGTCTAAGGGAGTAAACCGTGACAGAAAATCCTCCAGCAGGCATCGGGAAACCACTGGAGTAATTTCCTATGTAAACATATGAAATGCTTAATAAAATTGATGTTTTGCCATGTAATCCGACTGGCACCCGGCGTCTTGAATCCCGGGCTCAAGATATGAAATATGTGACTGGGCGTTCTGGTAGTCTTCAGAGCCAGTATGGTAAATATTCGAGAATTTACCTGGAAAGGATTTAGTGAATGTGTTCATGAAGCGTACACAATAGAGACAAATGGTGTTAAGTGCTTATCCAACGATAACAGCATTTTTGTGTCACGATGTCCCTTCTAGTAGGGATGCACGATTCAAAGAGAGATTACTCAATATTTCTCTTGTTACTTTATTCGGAGATTTTCGCAGTATGTGATTTTTTGCCACGGACAGTAGTACGAGTATATAATTAAGAAATATTTAATATATTTATCTATTCCGTTTGTAGTGTTTAGTGTTATAGGTATTTTTATTTAAGTTTTGTAGTATTTCCATTTTACTTTACTTTATAGTTAAATCTTGGCATGGATTAATTCAAATGCATTTGATCATTTATTTGTAAAAGTGATTGGATTGTGATCAGAGGACGAATTTCCTATTGATTTCGGGGTTGTGAAATTATTAAAATTTTTCGCAATAACTGTATCAAGGACACTTGGTTTATTTACTGTATTCATTAGGAAAGAATGTTGGTGCAAACGAAAAAATAATTTGTAAGTTATTTATTGTTACTAAGCTTAGTAGTATTTTTCACTAAAGGAAAACGGTTTTAATGATGGCCTTTAAATTCTGAGCAAAATAATTGAGGCGAAAAAATACTTTTTTTTTTTTCATATTAATTGTGTATACTCGTCTTAAAAGGATTCGGCAAGTCCACATCAGGAAACACAAAATTTTGCTTTCTACATCATGTAACTTTTTTTCCTCCTTTTTTTTTCGTTTCTTTTTCATACATATAATTTTTAATCGCTCGAGTAACTTTATCGGTGGAGCACATCCTGAAACAATGTAAAAACTTAACAAGAATCAAGGACGAACCGACACCTTCTTTTAGATAACCGTCCAGAACAGGTTTAGACAATGCTAATCTTCCTTAACAGAAATAATCTAATAAACAAATTATAATAAATCCGATACTCGTTGTACCGTAATAATGACCCTGGCGGTTATACATGGCCAACGAGTAGTTTACAAAAAAAAAAAAAAAAACTTTATAAAGTCACGAGCAAAATACTTTTTAAAAGGATTTTTTTATTATTTGTGCAAAACTGTTTGAATGATTTTGATAATTGTTACATAATACGCATATAGATCTGTATGTATGTATGCGTACGCGCGCGCGAGTGTACGTGTAAACAAACCAAAAACCAAAATAAGTAAATCAAATAACACAACGTTTCGAAATATTTATCGGTAAAGGGAATAAGAAAACAATTTGAAGTTTTAAATTATGATGATGGACATTTTTAGAACTATTTTTTCAAAAAAAAAAACACGTTAACTAGTTTAAGTAGTTGGTCTTTCGTTGGTATTTTGTATCGGAATTACCATTAATACAATTCGAGCTCGACAACAGCAGACATTTTTAGGCGCTCATCTTAAGCAAATATTTCCAGGCAATTCTCTTCAGCTATCTTCAATAGAGCCGGATTGCGAAAGGGAACATACCATTGTTTATTACGCCCGACTTTCCGGAATGATAAATTACTCCGACATAACAGAAGAGACAACTTCATTCAACGAATCAAGAGCGAGATGCTACTACTATAAATTAGGCAACACATCATTTCGGATAACCATTTCCCCCATATTTTTAATAATTCTTATCGCTATTATGATTTTCTTCCTTCTTGCTGATATGTACGTATCACGATTTGTTAACAATAACAAGCTACGATTTAGTTTTGCATAGTATTATCACACGCCGTCCTATATTTCATCTTTTTTATCACAATACGCGATCGAGACAGTTCTACCTGCGATGCGGATATGTCATCTCCTAAAATTATCAATGCAAGCAAAATGTGCCTATCCACACTAAAACGCAATTTTATTCCACGCGCAAAATAGTGTGTAACTCGTAAGATTTATTCTGTTCAGTAGATTACAATTTTGCCACGGGACAGCGAAAACTCACGATTATCATGTTTTGTTATTAGCCGAAAATCGCGTTCGTCACTGTTTGCAGAATTAATGGTAAATTTAAAAAATAATGAACGATTTTTTTTTCTTCTTATTTAAAATTAATTTGTTTATCCAATATAATCAGCGAAAGAAATAAAACAAACTATTTCATGTCTATTTCATATTAACAAGTCGGTTTCAGTTTTCGAAGGAAAATACCAATAAAAATAAATCGCTTACTCAGCTACATGCACTGATTCATACAATGGACACCGCATAGCTACTTACGAAGCAATATTTTTTCCCGCGTCATTCTTTCGACAGTTCCTCGCCTTTACCGCTCTAAATATCTGACCTCTTCGGTGCAAAGAAAATTTTTTTCAACTTACGGTCTATCCTCTCAAAAATGTCCTAATAAATCAATCATATCTGGAACTCGTAGTAGCTCAAATGCATATCTAACGATTTGTATTCATAGTTGGCTGTTCAGTCCAGTTTTAGTGGTACATGTTGGAGACGCAGTGATGACATTCGAACAGCTGATCCAAACTAGTATCTCCTTTTTTCCTTTTTTTTTTTTTTTTTTTTGCAGCGTTTCTTTTACTTTCTACCACATCCTGAGTCAGCCTTTTCCATTTCTGCCGGTTTTGCGCAATGCTTTCCCACTCCTTGGTAGTGCTTGCATCGCGAAACATAGCAACAATATGGTCTTTGTAACGTTTCTTTGGCCCTCCACGAGTCCTGTGCTCTTTCACCGATTCGCCATAGTGTACGCGCTTAGGCATGCGGTGATCTTGCATTCGCATAACATGGCCTAGTTGCGATGTTAATATCAGTGTTTCTGTTGGCCGAGAACTTCTTCACTGGTAATGAAGTCCGTCCATTTAATCTCTTTAAGATATATCGAATTAGACGCTGCTGAAGCCGTTCAAGCTTTTTTGTACAGCGTCCATCATGTTTCGGATCCGTATAACAAGAATGGAACACAATCACAATGCGGAAGACTGTTGATTTCGTGGATATAGTTAAGTCTCTATTATAGAATACTCTAGTTTTAAATTTCGCAAAAACTGACGCAGCCTTTTAATTCAGTGATGTATTTCGTCGTCTGGCGGATTATTCGCACTATGTGATAAGATAGAAGCATCTAAAATGTTTCCAATGAAGAGCCGTTTCGTTTCGAAATATTTCCGAAATTGATGGGGTTTGCAATAATACGATCCGGCAACATCACATTAAGAAATCGCGCTAAAAGTTAAAATTAGAGTTCCATTCATATTTATTGAAATATTGTTTGAATAAAAAAAAGTATTTTCCTTAAAATATTTCTCTTTAATTATAGTCGCTATACACATATTATAATTGTTTTCGTAAATACATAAGCATATATTTATAAAAATCATTATTTTTCGTATTTATAATATTATTTTTAACATTTCCACGAATACTGATTTATTTTACTATCCAAAAACCCCACAAATTTCGGGAGTATTTCGAAACGAAACAGCTGCCGATTGGAAACATTTTAGACTATTGTGTGGTAAAATCAGAGATAGTGAAAGTTCGTGACATTCTCTAGGATTTCACCACGAATTACTATATATTACTTTCGAAGTTTTTACTTGGTAATACCTTGGTTTTTTTTTGTTTTTTTTTTATGTTAATGCTTAGACCAAGATCTTTATATGTCTCATTGAAGACGTGTAAAATAGCCCTTAATGCACCTGTCTCTGCATATTGAATTTCAATTATTGTGCACCTTGCTATTTTAGTTTTCGCTTTGAGACGGAATAAGTTCAGTAATTTGCTATCTGTCCTGTAGTTTATGTCAATTCATCTTTGAGCGTAATTTCTTATCGATAATGATAAGCAGGGCTATCATAAAGACATCGATTAGAATCGCAACCAATACACAGCCCTATTTTACGCCTACGCAATTCAACGGTTTCGTTAACTGTTCTTGAATCAGAACTTTGACTTCATTATTTTTGTATAAGGCGGATATAATATGCACTAATTTTTTTTCTAGTTTTTGAGAAGTATTTGAAAGAGCATTATTTTGTTAACTGAGAGTCAAATGCTTTGACCAGATCGATAAAAACTATAAGCAAGTTCGTATGTTGCTCTACCGCTTTTTCTTGAAGCTACCGGGTGATAAAGACCATATCGATGCAGCTGTGGCTTTGATGAATTCCGGGTTATGATTCAGGTATCATTTGATCAAGTACTGGGCCAGTCCGATTGCATATTAAACTAAGCTAGTACTTTTCCAGGGTGAGTTCCCATTTCGCTTAATTCCCAATTCGCCTAATTCCCATTTCGCCTAAATTTAAGGTTTCGGTTACTCAGGTAATAAAAAAAATATCAGACAAACATACGAATGATTTCGTGTTGGCAACAGCGCGTCATCATTGTCGAATTTTAAACAGAATAAACGCATAAGTTTTTTTGCTATTTGATTCCGCTGTTAATCTTTTCTTTCCGAAAAGCAACAAAAACGTTCATATGAAAATCGGAAGTGAAAAAACACCGCTAAAAAAGTTTAATATAAATGCACGCGAAACGACGACTCCGATTAATATTTGCGAGTTATTCCATTCGAAGTCCAGTGCTCTAAAAATCCCATCCGCCTGATCAGTCAGTATATAAAAGCCTTATTGATATTTAGTGTGACATGAAAAATTAAGGTTTTCGGAGTTGCAAAAAAAAAGAAAGAAAAATGATCTAGATAAGGAGTTGTAAACGAACAAACGCTTTTATTACAAATTGAAAACAATGCACATTTATGCTAGTTTTATCCAAGTTCCTCATTAAAAAACAAATAGAATGATTTTTTTTCTTTTTCTTAATTTTTTCATTTTGGACAGAAATTTGTTTCGAACATTTTCTTTTTAAATCTTAAGAAAGAGGCAGAAAGTGAATTCATTTGTTTTTTCCTTATTGCGTTGGACTTGTCAGCAGCGGACGATTACCCATCAAAAAGAAGGCGTATTTTTTTTTTTTTTTTTTTTTTTTGTGTGTGTGTAATCTACTCGTTGGCCATGCATAACTGCCAGGGTCATTACGGCACAACGAGTATCGGATTTATTACAATTTGTTTATTAAATTATTTCGGTTAAGGAAGATTAGCATTGTCTGAACCTGTTCTGGACGGTTATCTAAAAGAAGGTGTAGTGGTTCGTCCTTGATTCTTGTTAAGTTTTGACATTGTTTCAGGATGTGCTCCAACGAAGGTAGCACTGCTGCATTACAGAATGGGCAGGAAATCGGTGGAGGGGCTCCCTGGAGGACATGGTTGTGAGATATCGATGTGTGTCCCAGTCGCAACCTGTTAAGGGCAGAGAAATCTTTTTTGGACATTTGGATCGGTGGCCACCAAGGATCAACATTTGGTTTAATATTCCTAGAGGAAAGTTGCATGTTGGGACCAGGATGAGATCCAATGTTCTTTCATATTTTTGTGGAAGAAGACAGTGATTTCTGGTGGTGGGACATTGGGTGGCATAGGGACAGACAACATTGACTTGGCGGCCCGGTCTACACATTCGTTTCCGGGTATTCCAACATGTGCCGGCACCCACAAGAAGCCTACTTGTATCCCCTCTTGGGTAAGGCGATGTGCTGTAGATCTTATTTTATAGACTAATGAACTGGTTATAGTAAGTGACTGAATAGTTTGAAGGGAGGCCAGTGAATCTGTGATAATTATGTATTGTTTGTTCTCAGATTTACAACACGCACATGCTTCCAATCCAAAGAGAATTCCGTATAGCTCGGCTTCTAATGCGGAGCTGTCATCATGTAGCCTCACTGCTTCGGCTTCACCTGAGATTAGGTAGGCACATGCTGTGGGAGTGGACAGTGTGCCAGCGACATTTGCTTTAGCTCCATCTGTATAGACGTGTGTATCATGTGTGTAAGTTTGTATTTTTTCGATACTTTTTTGGCGAGCTGTATATTGGTCCTCGTTAGATGTACGGTGGATAAAGAGTGATAAGTCTACCATCAGTGGGGGGTATTCCCATGGTGGTTCTTTTGGGAACAGGAGGAGATCCGGATTGTATTTGATGTTTTTCTCAGTCAAAAAATTTGGAATATTAGGTATTGGATCATTTTGAAAGGCTGGAGGAGGAATGACAGTGTTCCTCGAAGAGAAGTGATATTGTTGGTACCAGTATAGATGATCACGGGAAGTGTAGAAGTCAAATATATAGGATAATGGCGGAATTCCTGATAGCACACAGACACCCTGCGTGGGAGATGTTCGATGCGCCCCAAGGATGGACCTTAAGGCAGCGTGATGGATTGATTCAAGTGATTTTATGAGCTGCTTACTAGCCGAATAGAACACCTGGCAGCCGTAGGTTAATCTGCTTAGAATAAGTGATCTGTATACAGATAGAAGTAGTTTTGGATTATTGTTATATTTATGATGTGATAAACATTTTAGGATAGCTATGATTTTATTACATTTGCGTTTGAGTTCTTTAATATGAGGAGACCATGTCAGATGGGAGTCAAATGTTAGACCCAAGAATTTAGCTGAGGATGTGACTGGAAGAGGAAGTCCATTTAGGGTAAGGGAAAAATCATGGTTTGGGTTTACTCGACGACTTTTCTGGAATTTTACACAAGAAGTTTTATTTAAGGAGAAAGTAAGGCCGTTACTTTCGGTCCACGAATATAACCTATTGATTGTGGATTGTAGTATAGATTTGGCGTTGGAAGGAAAGTTTGATGCTAAGGATATATTGAGGTCGTCTATAAACAATCGGGATGTTACCGGCGGCTGTATGCAGTCCGCCACATCATTTATGTATAGGATAAAGAGTGTTACACTTAGAGGAGAGCCTTGAGGAATACCATTCTCTATTAGGACAGGAGAGGATACAGTTGAGCCAATTTTTACTCGAATGTGTCTGTTTGACAAATAATTCATTATATAGTTGCCCATATTGCCTTTTATATTGGCGTTCTTCAGCTTTGTAAGCACTTTATATCGCCATATCCGGTCGAATGCTTTCTCTATGTCAAAAAAGACAGTATAGAGAGTTTGTGACCTCTTTTGGGCTTCAAGTATTTGTCTTTTTAGGCTCAGGAGATGTAACATTGGGGATTTTGATTTGCGACCTCCAATTTGTATTGGGGAGAGAACGTTTGAAGATTCTAGGAAAGAGGATAGTCGTCTGTTCACCATTTTTTCCATGATTTTGGAGAGTGAAGATAGTAAGGAGATAGGTCTGTAATTTTGAGGAATGAAGGTTTCTTTATTAGGTTTGAGGATAGGAATAATTAAAGCTGCTTTCCAGGATTTTGGGATGGAGAAAGTTGTCCAAATTTTGTTGTATACGTCAAGGAGTAGTTGTTTAGCTAGATTAGGTAGGTATCTGATCATGAATGGATGAATGGAGTCGGCTCCAGGTGCACTGTTTTTTAGCTTTTTATCGAGCTGGTAATTTAGTTCAGACATTGAAAAAGGATCATTGTATTTTTCTTTTTGATCTGGAGGAAAGGATATTTTTTGCTCCTCTAGTCTCGCTTTGTGTTCTAGGAAGGAATCGGTGTAGGATGCTGAGGAAGATACTTTAGCGAAATGTTGCGCAAAGGCATCTGCCACTTCTTTGGTGTCTGTGAGCAGGACATTGTTAATGAGTAAGGAAGGGGTAGTTGGAGGACGATAGTTACCACACAACGACTTGATTCTTCTCCAAACCACCGTCGCAGGCATATCTTTTGAGATAGATGATACAAATGCTGTCCAGCACTCCTGTTTTCTCATTTTGATGAGTAGCCTGGCTCGAGCTCTAAATCTTCTGAATTTAATCAGGTCTGTAAGTGACTTCGTTGTTTTATACTTCCTCAATGCTCGTTTCCGTTGTGCGATCGCCATTTTGATTTCGGGGCACCACCATGGTACTCGCTTTTTCCGAGGAGCTGTTGTTGTTTTCGGTATTGTTGCTGTCGCTGCTTCATTCATCGCGTTGATGAGAATTTTCAGATTTTCCTCTACCGATTCCGTTTGAATTTTAGGGATAGTAACCTTTGTTTTGTAACCCTTCCAATCTGCTTTATGGAATGCAAATTTTTTTGTTACCTGGGCTGAGTGCAATTTTTGCGACTGGTGGGGAAAGTGTATGAAAATAGGGAAATGGTCACTTGAACACAGATCACCATGTACATCTATGTTCAAGTACGGAAATAGTGAAACGGATGCAAATGCTAAATCTATTATTGAAAAAGTGTTATGAGTTGTGTTGAAATGTGTATGTGATGGAGGAGGGAGGAGTACCAGGTCACTATTACGGATGCTATTTGAAATCATATTTCCTCGTCTATTTGGCTGTGTTGAACCCCACTCAGAAGAGTGGGCATTGAAATCTCCCAGTAATAACACTGGGTCCCGCAGTTGAAATAGTAATGTATCAAAGTCTATTTTGGTTATGTTTGTAGCGGGTGGGAAGTAGCAATTACAGATTGTAATGGATGAGAGCGGAAGGGACGGGATTTTCACCTTCACCGCTACCGCTTGAAACATGGTACTTAACCTTATTTCATGTGATGGGATCGCTTCATGCACTAGTATCGAGACTCCTCCACATGCTGCTTGTCCCTGTGTGTAGTCAGAGCGAAATATTCTGTAGCCTTTAATAAGTGGTGAATGGGAAGAGTTTAAGTGCGTTTCTTGTAAACAAATGATTATTGGATTGTAGTTATTAATGAGTAATCTCAGTTCGTCTATGCGTTTATAAAACCCTCTGCAATTCCATTGCAGAATACTGAGATTTGCAGCCATTTTCTCTAATTATTGTTGACAGTGTTACTTAGGATGACTAGTTTTATATCTTAGTTTCAGGGTCATCCTTGCTAAGGAGAGGTTTTAGTTTATTAATTATGCGAGTACATCTGTTCTTAAGTCCTACGCTGCCTAATAATGGTCTTACTTGAGAAAGCATGTGTAAAAGGTTATCCCTATCTTCTGTGAAAGTCAGTGCGTAATTAACAAAATCCTGACTTGTGGCCACCTGTCTTATGAATTCTTGAAATTCTTGATAGTCTAAGAAGAACGGAGTCTGGCCGCTAGTAAATAGATGTAATGTTCCTTCTGTTAATAGGTTAATATCAACTCCTTTGTTTGCTTCTTTAGAGGCTGGTTTGGCCGCATTGTCCATGACGTTA
Organism: Icerya purchasi; assembly: GCA_039619475.1. Lineage (NCBI taxonomy): Eukaryota > Metazoa > Arthropoda > Insecta > Hemiptera > Monophlebidae > Icerya > Icerya purchasi. Next base: position 379,101,553 of record CM077116.1, on the reverse strand, counting down.
ATTTCTACATTGTGCGCCGTAGAATTTTGATTTTCTAGGTTTATTCGCTTAGTAGCAGTTTTATCTGGAAATGGCGGTTAAGTTGAATTGTATGTTTCATCGGGACTAATGGGGTGTGGTCGTTTTTGAAGGGGGTTGTTATTATCAATGTTCATTACAGTAGAGGTATTGTCGGTAGAAGGGGCAATATTTAATTGTAATTGATTGCGTGTTTCTTCTATGTTTTGGTGCTGCTCCTGTTGGACAGTTTGCTCAGTTACCATTGTCTTAGTTTGTTTGGTGTATGTTGCATCTTGTTTGTCGCTATTGGTTGTTGGTTGATATCGCTGTTGATTATTATCAGCACAGGCATTTTCGACCGGCGCTGGAAATGTCGTTATGGTTTCGGAAAAAACTTCTTGATGAACTGTTCCTTCTTTCTTCTTGCAATTTTCACATGAATGGTCATTGAGCTGCGTGTAGATCCTGTATTCGTAGTCGTTGTGCCAGAATGTGAAGGAATCAGGGATATTTTTGCAATTAAACTGTTCGACGTAAAGTTGCCGCCTGAAACTTACTACGTGAGCAAATTCATCATCCACCGGATTCACACGTAAAATGGAAATTTGCGAAAGGATTTTTATTGGATAAACTTCTTGCAAATGTCGAACTAATATTTCGTTCGGGATGGTTGGACAGACATTTGATAGAATGAGTTTATTCGCCGGTTGTTTAAGTCTCCGGGCAGTAATTGTTCTATTATTTATGGTGATCCGGCCACCTTTTGCTAGAAATTCGTCTGTTATTTGCCTGGATTTTAAAAATATTAGAATTCTATCACCGCTAATACGGGAGCCTGCTACAATGTTTAAGCTGCCTGCTACATGGTTTTTAAGCGCGACAAAATAATCACGTATAACGTAGGGTGCGATATAATCGAAAATAATTCCGCATTCACGAGAAGGGTAGTTGAAATTAATTAATGGGGCGATCTTTTTATTCGATTTGATTTTATCTGCGAAGGTATGTTTTGAATTTCTATTTTGTTGGTTTAAATTATTTGGAATTTCGTTATTTATCAGTGCGGGAAACTGATAATTGTAATCAGTCGTATTACAAGAAGCGGTAGTTAATTCGGAGATAGATTTTATCGCATCGCTGTGTACGACCGCGGTATCATCGTTATCAGCGGTATTGTGCATGTGTGAGGTGTGTGTTGTGTTTCGATTCGCCGTTGGCTTGCCTGAAGTCTGCGATTTACCACCATACTTACCGTCCGGCGCTAATGCAGTCGTTGCGGCTGTCAGCTGTTTTTGAGGGGTAGGAGGGCGCGAAGGTGGTGAATCGGTTTGGTTTTGTTCACCGATCGGTTCCGATGTTGGAACGGTCTGCCTTCGGTGAGAGGCAGGGGACGATGACATTATTAATAGATAATGCCTCTAAACACGAGACAATCTCTTTAATAGACGCGAAAAACGAACGCGAGACAATTAAACTTTATCACTTCGTTTATTTCAAGATACTTTATTTAAAAAGTTAATAAACGAAAAGTAAAGTTAATATTAAGCAAAAATGACTTACTAATCTAATAGTATACTTTAATTTTTTATAAGTCAATAAACTTGTTTTTAATTTTTAATTTTTTCCGACTTACAAATAAAAAATGGTTGTGTGTTCGTCGCGTATGTTTTTTTTTTTTTTGTTTGTTCGCGCATAACTCATATTCATGTGGATCGACCATTTTATTGATTCAGACACCATTTAATCCAAAAAAAAAAAAAGATAAAGAAAAAAAAACTTTTATTTTATTATTTAAAATGTCGTAATTCAATAAATTGCCAAACGATTACGATTTAACATTACAAAAAGGAAAAATAAAGATAATATGAAAAGACGCTATTCAATTAACCAAATATTTTATAATATACTTTTGACATACAAAACAAAAATTTATAGCAATTAAGAGAAAATAATTTTTTAATGGATAACAATTTTTTTTATTCTCTGTTGCCGAAATCTAATTGAATACCATTTCATTTAAAACGTAATTTGCAATGAATATTTCAATTTACAAATATTAGATATATATTATTTACCTGCTCGATTTGTTTTTATAAATGATACATCCATTACTATTTTTTTTTTTTTTTTTTTTTTCTACCCTGGGCGCGCCAGCGGCCTTGACCCAACAACATGAAAAATTAACAGTTATAACTAAATAACCAGGCGGTCAGAAATGGAGAGGACAAAGGACAGTAGCAATGGGATAACTGAAGGCAATGGGAAGGAAAGAATATAGGTAGCGTTAAAGGGAGTAGGAAGACCTAAAACTAAAAGTTGGGTGTAAAGAATAGAGCGTTCGTTAGAGAGTGCTGAACATTCGAATAGGATGTGATTTGAATCACAAATACAAGAAGGCTCAGAAGCGTGAAGAGAGCAGAAAGGAGAAGGGGACAAAGCGAATCGAAAGCGAGAAGAGGGGAGAAGAGAATGATTGATTCTAAGCCTAATTAAGGAAACAACAGTGGAACGACGACAGATAGGAATAGATTGAAACCAAGGCAGGAAACTAGGAACCGGTTGAATAATACATATTAGACTGACTCAAAATTTTTGTTTTATTCACAAGCGACAATTTATAATATTCAAGATAGAAGAATAATTTCCTTCAGAATACGCATAAGACTCAAGCCAGAACAAATTACGACTTCATAGCGTAAAGCAGGGGTGGTCTGGGGGCAAACGCGGCATTGTTTGTTAAAGACGCTTTCTCGGTTGAAAAATCGAGGGATCCCCCGTCGCGCGAGGGTAATCTTTTTTTCTGTCTACCAAACGTGACCGTATTGCCAAGTTGATTTTTTCAAATTATTATTATTATTATTTTATGGGTCATTCCATTTTTAGGCGAAATGGTACCAGACCCTTTTCCAGCTGAGATGCCACGGTAATTAGAACAGTCCTCTTTGTTCCCCTTTCTTTTAATAATCGTGGCCTTATGGAAATCCTTACAGACTTCTCCGTATATTGTCGGAAAGAGGCTACACAATAAATTTGCTGGAACTGCAATTTTAAAATTACTGCTGGGGTGTTTCTGGGTCCTGGAGCATTTCTATTTTTAAGTTCGCTGATCGCTTCCTTATCTTCATGAATCTTCGAGTCCTTGCTGGGTGTTATGAAAGTTAGATAACGTGGGAACAGACTGATTATTTCATTATTTATTTTTGGAGTTTGGTTAAGATCCCAGTAGTATATACTTACGTCATGTTTCAACTACTTCGTCATTATTGAAAATTCTATTACCATTATTATCTCTAATGGGCGATAGAATATTTCTGTGGCTATCCACCATTCCTTCTTTAGACATCTTGTAGTGTTTTGGAGGAGTGCTTTTTAGCTTTCGCCAATTGCTCTTTGTTTTCTTTGCTTTCGTTGTAAGGTATCCAAAATATGCGACTTGTTTTTCTTGAATTAGGTAAACGATGTCCCGGTGATGACCTTTAAGTCAGTCATTTGTTACCTTTTTTCCTTACGTTCCGCATATAGCATAGAGTGGGAGAGCATTGTTGATTTCGTTCTAAGCCTCTTTTGATGCAAATTGTAAATCAATATTAGTGCGGTGAAGTGTCGCTTGTAATATACTTTTTGCTCGCAATAACCTTTCATCGTATTTTTTAATAAATAATGTATACGAGGGCGTCGCCAGCCGATAAGCCGGGGGGGGGGATGATAGAAAGAGGATATGAGTTATAGGAAAAATAAAATTTATAATTTGTAAAGGCTTAATATTTTATTAAAGAAGAATAAAATCTTAATTAAAACATAATTTTCGTGGATTTCTGGCAAATTATTATTGTAAAATTATAAAAGTCTTCCAAATTGTTCATGATTACGCATCTATGAATACTCATCATAGCCAGTTGATTAAAAAGTTTCAAGGCTCCAGGGAGGGGGGCAGCTTCTCACTTGCCTCCCCTGGCGACGCTCATGAATGTATACATATATATATATATATATATATATACACAAATGTTTATAATACGGTTCTTGGGACATCTGAATGTAAACAATCCATAAAACCCTGCGTGATAGTTTTTATAAATCTTATAGAACAGTCGGTTTTAATTGACTACGTAATTTATTAATTTACGGTTTTGCGTACTGCTTTTATAATTGTTATTCAGTTTGACACCTTTAACTCGCTAATTTTATTAATAGCTTTCGCGAAACATTCCTTACGTACTACTGCCATTACGTGATTTTTCTTATTATTAATATAATATATAACAAGTAAGCACACATATATATATATAATTTAATCCTTCGAACCTAGTTACGGGAATTCTTTTAAAATATTCTATAGAAGAGTAAACTGATTACGTCGTTCTTAAAGAAACATATAAATAATTAGCAGTTTATTTAAAAACTTAACAGAAAGAAACATATAAATAATTAGCAGTTTATTTAAAAACTTAACAGAAAGAAACATATAACAATTGTTTGTTACAACTCTCGGAATAAAAATTACGTCATTAATATAGTACTTTCCGAGCGAAGTTGTATTTACAGATTTATTATAAATGATTAATTTTAAAACTATTGAGGGTCGCACACGGGAAGCTGGTGTATGATTTTTGCATACCTTTTGCATGAATTACTTCACGGAGAGAGCTAATTTATGTGTATTTATTAGACAGAATTGAGATGTAAAAATTCCGTCACTTAATTGTCGGAAAACTGATTTCTTTCACTTACGGAGAGCCAAAAAGAAGCATTTTTCATGTTTTTGAACGGGTAAATTGCGTGATTATAACAATACGGTACATAAATGTAGTGAACTTATCCTGGATTGTCAAAATTTTAAACTTCTTCCACATCTTATACGTAAACTATATAACATCGCTTCTCACTTTGTAGATCCACCGAGCTTATATATAAGGGGTCGGCTGTTTAATATGTAATATTCTTGTCTTTTCAAATTTTACAACCATTTGATAACTTGGATTTTTTGCAGTGAAGTGCGTGTACCTGAGTTTTTGAGTAGGTGTGTATCAGTGAGTTGGTATGCAAATGTAAATACTGAGTGATAAACATCGGTATAAGCTAGTTAAGTCATATTTCTTTAGCACGCGAATTTGTATATTTATGAACTGCTTATTTACATGAGCTTGTTACTGCTAGATCAAAAAGCTATGCATCGAAGTACAAACCGTAAGTGACCGAAAGACTGTTGTTTATGCATCATTGTAAGTAAGTATTTCTTTTCATATGTATAAACTCGATCCCCTGTTCTTCGCAATGGGAACACCCCCTGGACCACTAGTTCTTCTATTATATTTATAAAGACGAAACCGATCAATTTTATAGTGTAAAAATTTTAATTTTTTTTAATATTTTATTACGTGTAATATGTTTTATAAATGACGTTATATATTTTGTGTGAATTGAACGTATTTATGTTCGTGTAATAATAAAAAATATCACATATGTAATCGAATTTAACAGTTTTTTAAAAGTTTTTAAAATTTCATAATTTCATTTAAAAGTGTGGTTATGGAAAGAAAAAACATGCATACTTTACTATTATAGAAATGTACTAAAAGAATACCCATTACCGATAAACTAAATGCACCGTCTGCGGGGAAATTTCTATTGTATTTAACGCAACGTACTTCCGAACTACGAAAAACAAAAACGTAACAGAATTTCTAAATAACGCAAAAACGTTACAAATTTCCTTAACCTCTCCGGCGTAAAGATAACTTAGTAATCAGTACACATACGTATATATTTATGACTATAACATTCTTACGCTAGGAGTAATAAGAAGACGTTTAATTTTAAATGACGTAATCAACGAAAGAAGCAAAAAGAAAAGAAAGCAAAAGGATAAGTATGCTGTTACCTACCAAACTAGATGAGTCATAATTACTTTACTTTTTCCAAACCGAAAAAGGGACCTATATGAAACGCATTAAAAAAATAAAAATCAAATAATGACGTCACTTTCCGAAGAGTATAAAACACCTTTTCGTCGTCGTACTTTTCCAGATTCTCAAGGTTTCTCTTCTCCATTTTCGTTATGCACGAGAAAAAAGTTTTCTGAAATTTTTCAGCTATTCTTTCGACCAATAACGATTTTTCGATGTGTAAACATATCAGTTTCAGGAGGGGCTGTGCGAGATTTCACGTGTCATAGCGTAATGTACATTTCGTTGATATGCTCGCGTGAGTGCGCGTGTAAATTAGTTTAGCGCTTTTCTTTGCTTTCCTTACACAGCCAGTAATTGTATCGTTGCGCCCACGACACGCGCCATCCTGACACCATCAGCCCTATCAAAGCCACACATATAAATAGTCCTCAACGCTGCATAGTAAGATGCTACAACTAGTACTAGTCATAAGCCCCCCCCCCCCCGAGTTGTAATTTAGCTCGCTCGCTCGCTGTCACAGGCGATACTTTTTCGTACTTGCTTACTCGCTCGCTCGCTCACTCGTTTGTTTTAACTTAACCGATTGATTTTAATACAGGCCGGCGAAATCCACTTTCATCGAACTTATTATTTCTTTTTTTGAAAGGAGCATCACTCCAATCTCGTGGTAATTAAAGTGAAATGACACAGTAGCATTCTTCCCCCTCACATACACGAACTCACGCTTTGAGGCGTTAACATTTTACCTTGTAACCTCTGAAAATAATAGTTTTCCCATATCGAATTGAGCTCACAGCTCGCGTAAGTAGCGCCTATTGTATTAATTTATACCATCTCTTAACAATGACCGTGAACTGCATTATTGATAACTTTTCCATTTAATCCAGTTTTTAGAGCATTAAAACGTAACCGTTCAGCCGAGATTTATACGATTAAATTATATACAATTCCATTTCGTCTAATTCTCATGACATTCCTCGCCTTCTCGCCATAAAGCTTTGTCCAGAAACCATCAGAACTAACGTCATAGATTTCCGCGTAACTACTCGTACGTTGAAACCACATGTTCATAATTATCAGTCTTTTCTCAGTACTGCCAAGAGAAAAGACCGATAATTATGAACACGTGGTTTCAACTACCTAACAGGAGATTATGTACCTGGAAGGCTCCCACGGATAACTCAGATGTAATAAGAAGAAATCAGATTGACTATATTATGATTAATAAAAGATTTAGAAATGCCGTAAAAGCAGTTAATAGGTTTCCGAGTACAGATGCCAACTCCAATCATGTATTCTTGGCTGCAAAAATTAAAATGCGCCTAAAAAAACTAAAAACGCTAAGAAACAATGCATAAACACGCTGAAATTAGAACAAGCAGAAATCAAAGTGAAATGGAGGGATATACTATTAAAAAGGAAATGCAAAAGATTACGGAATTTGACATAGAGGATGTGGAGAAAGGCAGTAAGGAGCTAATAATTACAAACAGCAGAAACGGTTCTCGGAAGTAGTATTCAGAAAACGAAAAATCTGTGGATAACGCAGGAAATACTGAATCTAATTGAAGAAAGGAGAAAATACAAAAATAAAGATAATTGAAGATATGAAATAATTCAGAAACAAATTAAAAGTGCTGTAAAAAAAGCAAAAGAGGTGTGGTATCAGTAATCATGTCAAGAAATTGAAGATATAATAGATAAACACGAGGAATTCCGGTTACACAAAAAGCTAAAATAGACGGCTACAATCTATAAACCAAAGAGGCAACCATATATAATGAAGAATTCTAAAGGAATCATAGTTACTGAACAGCACATCCTTATCAAAATGTGGACAGATTATATTGAGAAACTTTACGATGATAATAGAGATAGCAGACAAACAGGAATATGATAACCCCGGTTTAGAGATTATACAGTCTGAAATAGAAGAGGCCTTGAAAAATGCACCAGTACGAAAAGCTTCGAGTCCCGACGGAGTACCTGCTGATTTGCTTAAGTTATTGGAGGACAGTGACATTGCAAAGCTAACAAAGATGTACAATAAGATCTACAGTAGTGGGATAATACCACAAGAATGGATGCAATCAAAAATTATTACAATTCCCAAAAAGCAGTAAAAGGGAAACTTGTGAAGACTTTAGATTAATTAGTCTGATGTCGCATTTATTAAAAAGATTACTAAGGATAATTCAGAGAAGGATAGAAAGGAAATGTGAAGAAACAATTAGCAAGGAACAATTCGGATTCAGGCTTCGTATGGGAACTAGAGAAGCACTGTATTGCATCCAATTACTACTCCAGAAAAGTCGAGAATTTCGCAAACTACTTTGAAAAAGCTTTGGATAGAGTACACCACAATAAGCTAATACAAATGTTGGAACAGATTGGTTTAGATAACTGGGATATAATACTGATAAAGAACCTGTACTGGAATCAAACAGCATTTGTGCAAATTGGGAATAATGACTCACAACAGATTTATATCAAACGTGGTGTAAGACAAGGCTGCAGGCTATCGCCATTGCTTTTCAATATATATTCAGAAATAATCTTTTGGGAGGCTTTACAAGAAAAGCATATAGGAGTAAGAATTGGAGGTGAAATCTTAAACAATATTAGATACGCAGATGACACAGTGCTGGTAGCAGAATCATTGCCTGACCTCCAGGAATTATTAAATAGTGTCAATGAAATAAGTAAAAGATAGACGGGTTTTCAATTAACGTCGAAAAGACAAAGATGGTGATAAGTAGCAAAGAAAGATTGGACAATATACAGCTCAAATTATCAGGAAGAAACATTGAAAAGGTGGCCCGGTACAAATATCTGGGATGCTGGATAAATGAGAAGGCAGACCCGGACGAAGAAATAAAGATACGCATAGCGACAGCAAGGGATGCTTTTAGTAATTAGAAGAAAATACTAACATCTGAGAACCTCAAGATATCGCTGAAAGTGAGAGTTCTGAAATGCTACGTATGGTCGCGGATATTATACGGATGTAAGACATGGGGACACTGAAAACGGAAGTGATAAAAAAAACACTAGAAAACCTTCGAAATGTGGTGCTACCGAAGAATCCTTATGATCTCGTGGACGGAGAAGATAAAAAATTCAGAAGTATTACTGCGTATGGACAAAAATCGGGAACTGGTGAATACAATAAAAAAGAGGAAACTAGAATACACGGGACATATATATAATATAAATATCAGCTACTGAGGAGGACAATTTTACTTGGGCAGGTTGAAGAAAAAACCTGGATTGGCAGAGAAAAAAATACGACATGGTTTGAAAACATGAAAAATTGGACAAACCATTCAACAGAAGAAATAATTCATATAGCCAGGAATCGGGAAAAATGGAAAAGAATTATCTTCATGTCAACATGAGGATATCGCACCTTAAAGAAGAAAGAAGAAGACTCGTACTTGTAGCTGTTGTCGAGGTGTCGCTTGGCCTGTAGGACAATGGAAACGTTATAATACGCGTTGATTACAGTGTGTCAATCACTCGATGCGTTACTGAGAGACCATTCGAACATTTATCCTCACTATTGTCAGCTCTGTCGGACGTCGTAAACGAAAAATGCGGCATAACAAAGAAGAAAAATCGTAATTTATCTATCGGATAATAAGTGTGACCCCGATTTAGATGTTGAATAACTAATTAATACTTATAACATTCGTTTCTCCTTTTTACTAATCACCGAGTCACTTTAACACACGTTGTCGCGTTGCGTACAATTATTAAAGCGGGGAAGTTCATGTTTTCCGCGGATATTTTAAGTATTTCGAATTCTTTCGGAGAAGAAGACGATTTTTGTTTAATTCTGTAATTAGTTTCAAAATTCGACGAATACCGAGGTATATTTTTACATATGTATCAAGTATTCCATGGTATCGCAGTAGATTTACACGCGACCTTTTCCTATTCGAGAAAATATTTTTAATTTATCAAAATTTGTTTAATCATTCCTTCGAAATTCAAAAGAATTCGAAAACGGAAAATAAGTTTTGCATTAAAAATTTGAACGTACAAAGTAATACCATATTTTTTTTTTTTTTTTTAATTCAGTTAATACACTAAAAATGAATTGTTTTATAGCAGAAAATAAACGTTTAACGTATATATATTTTTTTTTTCATACCTTAAGCAATTTGAGATGTACGTTTTCTCCGCCGATAAATCGTGAAACTTTCTTTTTAGTCGCACATCACAATGACTTTATTAGCGCGCTTCTTTTGCACTTTGATCATTTGTTTCTTTCTATACTCGGATCCTCAGCAATCTTACATTTTTTCCCCTGGTAGCACCCATGTCGCGATAGTCTAGTTGCTAGAGCGCTTGGCTTCCGTTACGGAGGTCACAGGTTCGATCCCGGGCGACGACAGGACTTAATTACAAAGAACTAAAATTAAAAATATTCGCTAATAATCATGTGGAAAGCAATGGCGAACGCCACGTATACTATCATATGCGTGCTAGTTAGTACACATTATACGGGAATGCGCTTGTATATGCCAATATAAGTCAAACGATTACTAATTAGCTCCGAATGAAGTATGCGTGTGCACATATTCGTACTGCATATAACAACTGCTATGAACACTATGCTTATGTCTGTACAGCTGAAATGTACGTATAGCCGACACTCAGGAATTAAGTATGGCGCTATAAAGAAGAAAGAAGCATCCATGTACCATGTTTAACTGCAATGGTCGTTACATTACATGGTCCAAGATGAAGAGGCTACTTCATAAATTACATAGTAAGTTGTTGCATTTGTATACGCGTTGGGTCATTTGAGAGGATAGTTGAAAGTGAACAATGACAAAATCGGAGCGGGCGAACGCTGCACCTTGTTGTAACAGGTGTTCCTCCACCGAAGAACAGCATGAGCCGGAACAGAAAGGGTACGTAGGTGGGTACCTTCAAGTATATAGTTGTGTGTGACGCCGTATGCCCAACCCGCAACCGATTTAACAGAGCATATTCGCGACACGTAAGGTAAAGAAAAAAAAGTCATGGATCGGCTGCAAATTTTATGCTTTTCATAAACGATGGTTTTCTTTGTCACTGGCTGATCCACTCAGCCGTCATATACCGTTCATGGAAATAAACTTTCATTTTGCAGATTAGTGGCGCTGCTAACTTACATTTACTTATTCTTTCGATACTGTTCACAAGTACAGGTTCTCCATTGACAAGGACTAGTGAAATTTTGAGTTCTTGTTTAATGTCTCGTATTCCGCTCAAACAATTTTCCCATTTAGTTTCTTTACTCTTGCATGCGTTCCGTTGAGCTTTAAACGTGTGACCACTTCTTTTTTTTTTCCCGATCGACATCGAACTAAAAGGCACATTCACCATAAACTATTCTAACTTCTAACGTTTTCTTTTATTTAAAGTATTACAAGTGTCATTGAGAATAAAATAAAAATAGAAATAACACAAACAGTTTATACAAATAACGTTAAAACGTGAACCGTATAGCGTTATTGATACAATAATTGTAGACCCGTATACAAATTATAACTTATTTATAATGTGGATAAAAAGATAAAAAGTTTTTTTTTTCTCCGTGAATTATGTATATGTTTTCGGTAAATGGCGAGAGGTAATGACGAAAAAAACTTAATAAAGATGAGCTTAAAAAATATTGAAATATAAAGATGGATTATAAGAAGATTTTGATAAGGATTAGTTGGAAAAAAAAACTGTTGTAAAAGGATGAATTTAAAGAAAAATCTGGTAACTGCCAACGGTGATGTTAAAGTGACAAGGAGAAGGTGATAACGGTGAAGTGACACCAAGTTTAAAAATAAAGTTAAAACAAGAAATAAAATCGTACAAATTGATGAATCTTAAGAAAGAAGATTTTCCGTTTGATAAGTGTATGCGAATATATGTATGTAATAACTTTATGAACAATACCGGACTTAGTTCGTTAACAATTGGTGCAATGCGGCAGGTCTTACAGAGCTGGAGCAAAATTCCACCACTGCTGCAGGAAGTGTTTTGCAATTGATGAAATCAAGTATCCAACAAGTAAATAGAAAGATCGGTCACCTTTGAAGATGCAGTCGTGAGATGATGGTACGTGTTCTAACCGCAACCTTGATAGAATAGAAAATTCCTTATGAAGAGAGATTAGGAGCGGCGACCATTGTGGACCAGTGTTAGATTTTATAGACCTAAGTCAAATTGTTTGATTCAAACTCTAATTTATTCTACCCTTGAGTAAAGTGCATTTGGAGCACTGTTAATGCTCAATGAAAAAGTGGAACGTTTAAAGATGTTATGCTTTAGCAGCCAGGTTCATCCATTTGTTGCCTCAAAACCCAATAAGAGTCTGTAGAAATGTTTCATGCAAAATTGAACAGCTACTGTTTTTGGGGCCTAAATAAAATATCGATAATCTGTAATAAGAAGAGATTTTTTTGGGATAAACGGATGAAAGAGTATGCTTGAAGATAAAAAAGAACTCCATTCGTTTCCACGGGCGTAGCTAAGAATGTTTCCTTGGGGAGGACTAGCGGAATATATATATATATATATATATATATATATATATATATGTGTGTGTGTGTGTGTGTGATTATGTTTGTGCGCACATATAATCGTATTATATTAAAAAGCTGATATAAAATTAATAACTTAAATAAATATATAACCGAAATAAACAACAGCTTATTTAAAAAAGGGCTTTATTTACAGATCACTTAATTTTCAAATACTGCGCAAATCCGTACCAAAGAATCAAAATACTTCAAAATAAGATACAGTTTATTATAACTTTACTGATTTATAAATTTCTTATATAAATTTCAATTTTCTGTGGTTTTTTTTTCTCATTGAGTCAGCTGATCGGTTGCTGTAGTGCTGGTCGACGTATTTACTTACATATGTATGCATATATATGTATATATATATATATATATATATATATATATACATAGTCACATAGGATATTTAACCCATGCTGGCTTTAAATTATTTAAAAGTTCTTTTCTCTTAGTAACTACGTTCAGGCGGTGCAACTTACTCCGACGTTAAGTGAGTATGGTCTGAAAGTAGTCACTGAGGGAGCTTTTAAATAATCGAAAGCCAATACTGATGTCTACTTAGTTCACCGCTGTTGTAGTAGAATAGTGTGCAAAGCGTCGTCTAATTGCATGCGCATAGGAAATTATTGCGATAACAATTTCGAAGTACATTGTACTTTTACACTTTTCAAATTTTTCTCCATGTGACATTTAGACGATTCTTCTAGGGGAGAAACGAATTTTCTAGAGTAGGCAGTGCCCACCCTCGCTCCCTCTAGCTACACCCATGTTCGTTTCCACTTCTAAAGCGGAGTTTCTGGGAATTCAGTATGGATTACACTCTTGATATCATAATTAAAAGCAGTTATGGTGGAGTGGCACCTTTAACCGATATATACGTGGATAAAGTAAGGAAAAGATGCGATTTTATTTGACAATATCCGGATATGGTTATAAGCTTCAGGGAAATCTATTAGGGTTAAATCTGTGGATAATTGGTATGGCAGACACTTCAATTACTACCAATTTGGAAGAGAAAGAATAGCGCCTCGGACCTCGCGAAATGAAATCAATTACAGCTGTGATTTTGAATGTTAAAACTTAAAAGAAAGAAATAATGTATTCTGGAAAATATTAATAATATTTTCAACTTTTAAAGAAATATGTGTTCTAAAGTGAACACTTATGATGAATTTCTTAGTATGCTAAATGTTTTTGCGATGCAACTGAAAAACAACGTCTCGAAATCACATCTTGCCGTATTAAAATGATATGAAAGTCAATAAATTGAACCGTCGTTTGACAGTAGACACTCGAACAATCAACCTTTATAACAGCCTCCCTTTAAACCTATATCGGTAAATCAGTTTACTAAACAATGTATAGAACTAAGCAGCTTAACTGCGCAGAATACCATGTGTTATACTTTCAAACGTAGTCTATAAATAACTCTAACAAAATACACACAACTCAAATTCCCTACTCCTTATTGTGCTTCGTACATCTTATCGTTTCCATCGATCTCCGCTGTTCCTGTCCTCAGTTCTTTTATCGTATCAATAGCTGACCAAATCTACATTTAATTGATCCTTCTCCCTCGTGTCGTTTCTGGACGAAGATCTTTTGTTGACTTGCCCAAAGGGGGGATAAAAAAAAAAAATACACACAACGCCGAATTTTGTTGTCGTTTTTTTCTTTTTTTTTTTTTTTAATGTAATATCTATAGATAGCGTCTATTAGTAACTCCATACGGTAATAAAAACACACTTAACTATGAGCTGCCAGTTTTTGAACATCAACGATTTTGATTATTCTTATGCGAATTTAATTTTTTTTTTTTATCAATCTCCATCAATAAGTTATTCCAAGCAAAAAAAAAGACATACATTTTAACTTTTTTTTCTTCAATTTATAAAAACAAAAAAGAAGCTTGCATATACTTAAATAAAGTGTACCAATTACTCACATGTACTCGATAACTTAAATTTTCATTATCAATTACAGAGGAATATTAAAGTTAGTACCGATTATTTCAGCATTTAGCTTATTTTGAAACACCTTAGTCCTTTACACAAGTAAAATCTAAAAGGTAATAAATATTTTCCGATCCTAATAGTTTCTCTTCAAGTTTTGTTTCATTAAAATACCCGGAATATTTTGAAGTTTAATTTTAACAAATGCAGTCAATACAATTTCTTCATCCAGCTCGCTATAATTATTACATCAAATTTCGTCGAATTACACGATTTTCAATTAACTTTACTATTAGGTAATATGTCTGTGTTGCATTTCCGGGAAAATTATAAATTTGTTCATTTAGTTAATTTATCAAAAATGTTTAGTTCTCGTTTTTATTAAATGCCCCGCACTAATTTCTCGCCTAACATTAGCACAAAGTTTACGCACAATGGCTCGAATTACGATGCTTCCCTTTAAATAATTCTTCGGTCTCCTTCTATCCTTCTATAAAATTCCTCGGGTGGTCAATCTTTGATTCTGTTAACTTTTAGAGTTCCCATATTAACATAATTTTAAACGTAATTACACTTAAACTATGTCTGTATTGAAGTATTTATGCAAAAACTCATCATTGATCTCAGCCATAACTATTTGTCAAACCGCAGTTTTGTGTTGACAAAAACTTATAAATGCCGGGCATGTTTTTCCATAAATAAATAAATAAATTCTTCCATCGCTTAGCTGCTTTTATTCTCCGTTTACTCTACACATAGTTCTTCAGATACATCGTTTTAATGCTATTTACTTTCCTAAAACCCTATTCAAATTAGTAATGGACCTAGTTTAACTATTATTTTCCTATATGTATATACGCACTTGGGCCCAATATTTCTCAGCAGTGTATTTTTATTATGTTTGATTTCCTCCGTAACTGTGATTGTACACTTTATAAATGTTTTTAATACAACTGTGTAACTGTAACTAAGGTTATTAATTAAAAACATTTATAAAGTGTATTTTTAGTTTTATTTAAGTACACTCTGTATTGTTAGCTGATGATGAGCTAAGCCCGAAAACGTTACATATTAAAGATAAATAGAACATTATTATATTAAAAACAGTAAAAAATTAAATAAATTTGAGTTATGAGAAATTTTTCAAAATTGTAAATTATTATCGGAAATATAGTTGATTAATAATGTGCATGGTTTGTAGGTTTTAAGTTTTAACATCAAAATTTATAGCGGTGAATTAAATATTATCGCGCCCGTGTACTTCGCCTGCAGCCTTACATGATGTTTATTATATCGTGGAATGTAAAATGTTTCTGAAATAACACTCTTGCGATAATAATATACGGCTTCGAATTTGTCTTTTATTCTTTAGAACGTAACAGGTGTACGAGATATAACTCAACGAGGTTTAATAACTTACTTGCATTGTTATAACTTCGGACATTGCTGATTTTTTCGAGCGCAGATTTTTGTGGGTAACTTATGAAGTAATATGATAAGTAGCTGCATTTCCCCAATGCATTATTCCATATGAAAGAATGGACTTGTACAGTGCGTTAATTGTTTGCGATTAAAAAATTGCTAATATGTTTCATAACTTGTACAATCGGAAAAGTAAGAATATCAATTCGTAATAATGATGTGTAAAGCAGTGACGAACGTAACTAGAAACTAGTTCCAACTTTGTAACAGTTCGTTCCATTCCGATCGATAACGTGTATTTATCTTACTTTGTTACTCCTGTCACAGACATGAAAAGTAACCACTGTAACTAAAAGAACTGACAAGGACCGTAAATTTGTGTAACTAGGCTTGGAACCAAATGAACGATTAACGATGAAATAATAACTGACGACAATCAGGGGGAATTGCAGTACAGATGACATACACACGTTTTATCTTAATCATTCATACAGCGTTTATGTATCACTCACACTGCCTGCTCTGTTATTGGATGCAACTCACTAGCTTATCACACGGTGATACATATTATACATACAGCAATCAGATGACGAATAAATCGACAACATTGTTCTGCCGTAACTGGCTGGGAACGAAGCTCTTCACTTACAAATTTACTTACAATAACCGAATAGCGTTTCTATCCACACTGGTTTAACTCTGTTGTTGCATATCCGTGTGTTACTATCAGCTGGAAACGACGTTATTTACGGTCCACTTAAATATAAGCAGAGCACCTAACCATTTATATATCGTGCGCGTGATGATGATGATGATGATGATCGCGCATATTATAATGTGATGATAACTGGCGCCGCAAGGAGTAACAACTCTGGAATTTTATACTATCATTAGAATTTTTATCAGCGATCTTTATTGAAAAGCAGTACTGATTTTTTTACTGTTTTCAACGCCCAGTTATAAATTCGAAATTTACTACTTCATTCTATTCAGATGTCTATTTATCTCCCTTCGCTGTTTTATAATTTCTCCTCTGAACTATTTTATTTTTGACTTGTTTCAGCACATTAATTTAGAAATTTTTATTTCAGCAAAATATAATTAAATTTAGATTAAAACAATTTCATTCATCAACCGTAAGTAATAAAAATTATTTACTACGCAATTTATAAAAATTTAATATTTAAATTATGTTAATAATTTTTAAATTTCGCCAGGCATTTATTTTGAATGATTAATTCAGATTTCGAGGTATTAAGATGAAACTGTGTTGTAATGGCTCCAAACTGTTTTAGCTTTTAAACTATATTTAAATTTAGTTCCATTTTGTTCATATAAGTTATTCTTTTTTTTTAAAGTGTCTAATTTTGTAATCAAGTACCTATTAAGTTCCTGATCATTAGGAACCTGTAACGTGACATTCAAAAATATTTCGAACTTTACCCATCACTAGTTCCTAATGAGCACTATGTTCCACTATTAATGCGTTCTAGGGAAAAACCGAGAAGAGTGAGTCTACAGCAACGATTATGTTCATTGAGAAGATTTTATTAATTAACGATTAACAAATTAAGGTGATTAGTGAAGAGTTTTATTCATCGTTCGATAGTCATTGATAAATAATAAACGATTAAAACCAATACACCGCAAAGGCAGTTGACATAAACCGAAAAAGGGGGGAAGCGACTATTTCTGGATGTCTGGAAACGACGGGCGAACGAGAGCAAATGAAAAAATGGCAACGGACTTAGCCAACACTTTCTAAGAAAAACGAACAAGGACAGAAGATTTGTCCCGAACGCCCCAGCCGATCGGCGAGCAACCTACTGCTAGGTAAATATCGTAACGCACTGTAATGCACAACAGAAAATGGCGACCGCCGTGCTACTGGCGTCGTGAAAGGCAACTGCAATGGTGGTAATAGCACGAGAGAATCGGGAGTGACAATAATCTATTCATTCTTTAAAACGAAAAAGTACTCAGAAACGATCTTTTTATTCAAGTACTTGTTTTATTAATGCTCAATAATATATTTCTTTCCAAACAGTATTTAAATATTTCAAAAATACAACAGTTTTTGAGAGCGTACTTCGTTAATTTTCTTCGCAAGTTTTTTATTGCACGTACGTTAATAAAAAAAGGCGATAAACCATGTATAATTTCATATATTTAATAATGCAACGAGTTCATACGTTGTTCCGAAATATTAAAACATGCGATTCTGTTTTCAAATTATGGTATTCTTCTAAATGTTTTATTAAGTTTTTTTTTCCATCAAAAATACTATGTGCATGAAGGGAAAGTTAACTGGGACTTTTCTTCGCCGCTGGTCAAACTTTGCCCGCATTACATGTACTGCAAGTCACATCAAACACAAAAGGAACATATGCGCCTTAAAACGATCACGATAAAAGAATCTTACTGATACACTTTTATAACGTTCGAAACTATTCCGATCTTTTAAAAGACTCGAATTCAATATTAACTGATGGAAACGGGTCCTTTTATAGGGATGAAGCCCGCAAGAGTCTCTAGTGGGATCCCGACCAGTTCGTGGTAATGGTTGCTGCATTTGAAGACAGTTTATGTGATGGTAGTTGTACAATGACCAAGTGACCAGGCTACCGGAGTTTAGCGCTTACAAGCAACGATTGATAGCAATGAAAAGAGCGGTTGATCCACAGCAGCAATATTGGTGCTGGCTGAATGGAGCGATCATTAGATGAACTGGGTGCCTGAAAAATCACTGTTGATTTTAAAAATGCCACTGGAAATCGAATGCCGAGAAGACTGCATCTGCAACATTAGACTGCTTCCTAACAGGAAATGAAGCTTATACACGCTGCCCAATAGAGTGGTACGCTAAAACTGAAGATGTCGTATTCCACCGAAGTTTCGGTTTCGGCCAGTTTTGACCCGAAATATGAGTTTGTTCGGCTTTAACCGAAACTCGTATCGTAACTGAACTCAAATTCAATCGTGAAACTGCAAATGTAGCATGGTATTTTCCTATCTTATGCACTCCCTGTAAATAGCCAAAACGCATTAAATCATTGCGGCATAATATTTTTAAGTTATTTTAAGTTATACTTAGAAAAACCCTCATCTATAAACACGCACACTCGGTGAATAGAGGGACTATGTTTTGCATCCTTTTACCACCTTAGTTTAAGTACATTTTGCAGGAAACTACCACACACATCAGGTAAACACGCACATGTACTCACTTCTGATTTAAGCACATACACTTCTTTGTACACACATTTTTTTTTAAATACACCGTTCATATTCAAAAAAATCGTAATGCTTTATTTTACTCCGTTATATGCTTTTTAAAGATGAAAGCTCATTTCATATTTGAATAGAATATGCACGACAACTCCCTTGATCAAATAACGGATAATCTTTCTGCTGAGCAATACATCGGTAATTAAATACATACTCGATTACAAAGAAATTCGAAGATTCCTATCAGATCTCAAGTCTATACCCAGCCTTCAGATAAGCAGCATTACATGTGCTGCTAGATGCGCAGTGACTAGGCTACTGAGATTGTTCAGGGCCAATGTTGAAACTTAATTTTTTTTATTAAATTTTAAACATTTCCATACTTCGCCGTTACACTCGCTGCTTCTCGATTCGTTCTGCTAAAAATTGTTTTCTGGTGGCTGCTATTGTTTTTCATCTTTAAATTTGACACATATTTTACGAATTCCATTGCATTATATTTAAAAGAGTCGGTGAATTAACGAAACGTTTCGAATCTACATACAATGCAGATTTATGTATATACGTGTGGTTTACGTGATTTTTCGGAATTTTTTAATATCAAACGGGTCCTATCCTATGAATTTCCCCGGTAAATGGAACAGTTTTATATAACTGTAACCTCTAATGTTGTACATATATTTGCGTTATTTTTATAACTGCTCATATATGCAGAGTTAGCTAATTATTAATTAACCTTTGTTCATTTTGTTGAAAATATTTTCGAAATGTACATTTATGCCATAGTGCCTACATTGCTTACACCGTTCGCAATACGTTGAAATCAAAAGAGGAAAAAAATCAAGTCTCAAATTCGGTTCTAACTGGCCGAGATGAACGTCGAACAGTCATAAACGCTGGCGGTTGCCTTGCTGGTACGTAACTCTGAAATAAACTGTTGATCTGCACTGTCAGAAAGGAACGATAGACCAAATCTGCTGGACCCGGTGTCGTCCTATTTGCGACGATTACACGACTGGCCATTAATTATGTTTTGACATATCGAAAAAGGTTATAATCAACAAACACTCAGGTAGTATTTTGTCGTCATGCAGCTGAATAGTTAGGTGCCGTTCAAACACGTCATCTCGCGTTTGAAATTCCCTTCGCTTGGAAAAATACCGCGGATATTGATTAGAAATTTAGACTGTTCATTAATAATTAAACCTACGTAAATCTACGAAACACCGAAAACTTGTTTATGAACATTTACACAAGCACGAACTTATTAAGATTACATTTTGAATAAATATATATACATACTTGTACGCATATACATATATAGGACGTCATTTTATTTCAGAATATATCAATTTTATGCACTGAAAATTCGTACGTCGATGTTTAATTTTAAAGTCGTTAATTAAAAAGTGGTTATCTTCATTTTATTTCCGGTACCATTGGAATGTAATTTAATTTACAGGAAATTCTATTTAAGCGTCTTTACTATTTACACGTCTATTGTATTCATTCTGCACTACTACACGTAAAATTTTACGATAATTTTTAAAATATGCCTTTAGAATTTCTTTTTTACGTAAAATCTGTCGCTAGGGTTCTGATATAATAATACCTGAAAATGCTAAAAGGTTTTTTTTATCTCTCTTACTTTCTCTTCGACTACTTTTCTCGTTAAAAAATTTTCGCACCTTTAATCTTGCGTAGCATGTTAGTATTTTTTTTAGCCTTTTCTTAGAAATTTCATTTTAATATTTGCATGGTGTCTAATTAACGTCATTGAGATAGATTTCTTTAATTAAATGTAGCATCCAAAATGGAACCAGTGCTAAAAAAAAAAAAAACTGTAGAAATATACATGTTTTTTTTTGTTTTTTTTGTTTTTTTTTTGTATTTTAGAATTTAAACACATACGGTAAACATAAACTAGCGAGTAGCAACCGTTTCTGAAGAATTTTTAATAGAGTGGTGACGTTTCCTGTTCCGTCATCTAATAAATATTCTTTTTTTTTTCGGTGATTTAAAAACAATTAAAAACTAGTATATTCTTAGTAATACTGATTAATCACGCTATGTTTACACGTATTCGTTCAAGGATGTCGCCAGCCGATGAGCCTGATGGGAGAGGGGGGGGGGGGGGCAAGATGATAGAAAGAGGATATGAGTTATAGGAAAAATAAAATTTATAAAATGTAAAGGCTTAATATTTTATTAAACAAGAATAAAATCTTAATTAAAATATAATTTTCGTGGGCTTCTGGCAAATTGTCCATAATTACGTGCCTATGAATACTCATCATGATCAGTTGATTAAAAAATTTCAAAGCCTCAGGGGGGTGGCAGCTGCCCCCTGCCCCCCGCTGGCGACGCTCATATATTCGTTAATGGTAATTTTAAAATATGTGCACAGTAATTAATTATAGTAATTTCAAGTCCAATTTAGTTTTGTTAAACTTTACACATGTATGCAATATTTATATTTCCCACTATGTGCTTCTTCTGCGGCCAGGCTGGTATACCGACAGATCATTCTCAAAGTTCGCCACGTTCAGGACGCAAAATAGCCTATCCAACAACATACAGGATATAACTAATGGTTTGACCGAACACATATATAAGTTACCTCCATATATTTGCTGTAATGACCCTAGTAGTTACAAACGGCGCATATAAAAAAACGTGAAGAGGATAATTTTAAAAAAAAAATATTTTCACTAAAATTATCAACGCTGCCGAAATGAACCAAGTTTTCCGTAAATATAATAAAATATTTATGTGTTTTACGTTTTCCAGGCTACCTAAATTATTGCAAAAATTTTCTCGCAATTGAGAACCATAATCTATATAAACATTTATTTACTCATTTTTAACATAGCTGATTGCAAACAAAACGTATAAAAATAAGTTAATTTTCTTAAACAGATTTGGCGTGCTTGTATAAATACATAAATATTAAGTTCTGAGAGAATATTCATCGTTGCTAATAATATACATTTTTTTTTTTTAAGCAATAATTTTTACGTTTCCATGAATTTTCTTATTATTTAACGGTATCTTATTATTTTAATAATATTTTTTAGTATTAAATATATTTCGCAACATATTTTAAATTAAAACTGAGAAAAAGTTTCTATAAAAATACCGTAACACAATAACTCTTAACCTAAAAAGAAAATAAAAAACAAGTTATTAAAATATCGCAATAAAATTTAAACAGTAAACTTTTTTTTATGTATTTCTTTTTTTAACTCTGCTATACCTTACGGCTTCTCAGCCAGAGCTTCTAATTGTTACCGCTATTATTTCTTATTAATTATTGTGTTTTATTATTCATTAGATAGTCAACGAAATTAAGCAAATTGAAAAAGTCTTATGTATTTCGGTTATTGGTTTTTTTATTATCTTCCTTTTTTCTCTTTCGTTTTTAAACTTTTTCCATTCAAAAATCAAATGTTAATCATCTGATTTCTCTTCACAGTCTCTTTACACAGATATCCGATTCAGCAATTTTAAAACGTTTGAAATATACTCTCCATTATTATTTCCATGTCCGGTTAAAGATTGGGTGAAGTTACAATGAAAATGTTTCATTTGTAGTCTTTCTTCGATGATCGGAACTATTTCCTCCCGTGTTGTTACTTTGCCAATTTTTGATTTATCGCATCTGAGTTTCCAGAGTGTCGTATACTATTTGAATTAATTTTATTGATCTGTTTTCGTAATTTTTTCTCGTCGAAAATGTTTTCTTCTTGTTTCAATGTTTTAATTTGGTTTACCGTTTTTAAGTCTATGGGTAGTATTATTCCTGACATGATTCTGACTGAAGTATGTGATACTGTGCGATAACCAAAAATTATTAATATTTTCCTTTGTAATTTTAGCATCGTATTTTTGTCTTTTTCTCGCAAAACTAGAAAGTATAAAGTGGAGCAGTATTATAAATCCAAAAATAGCCTTGTAAAGTACTATTCTATCTTTATGTTTGAAACCGAACATATTTGAATACAGTGACCTTAGTTTGAAGTTAATCTCAATCTTGTCTATTCTGTATTCGACGTGTTTACTAAAATTTAAATTACCGTGCCTTTAATTATTCCCAAATTTACTACTTTTGTTTTATCTTTATTTATAGATAAAAACGCTGTTCAATGCAGTGTATCATTTCTTTCCTGTCCTGTTTTCTACTTATTAGTAGTGCTCGGGTTTTATTTATGTTAAATTGTAAGCCTAAGTTTTGTATGTTTTTACTCAGATTTTTTATTATTTCATTTATTTTATATACGTCTTCCGTTTTATTTATTCCCGAGACTAACATTATATCGTCTGCATAGCTTATCACATTGCAGTGTTAACTGAAATGTAAATTATGAACTTCACTCATCGTTATATTGAAAATTACTAGTCCAAGAAACCTTGTGTTACTCCTGAGTCGACACTTCTGTTGTATAGGATTTTATTTTATTGATTAAATAACCCGATTTTTTTGTCGTTTAAGTAGTTTTAAATAACAGTTGGCATTGCACCGGACTTGTATTTATATTTTTCATAATTTTTAAAATTTCATAAATTTTTATTTAATCAAATGCTCCGGATATATCATAACGTATGTCTCTTTCTGTTTTGTATTTTTCAACATAATTGCATAACTATTTTACTACAAGCTCTGTTGATTTGTTTTTGAGATATCCAAACTGATCTGCGTAATAAAATTTTCGAACCTCTGCTGCAATTTTCTTCCGCTGACAGTAGTATAAATGTTTCAAAGTTGGGTATTTGTTTTATCGGGAGCAACCCGGAATTGCGCATAGAACTCGAAAAGCAGCGGCAGGGCTGTATCTAGATCAAAATTTAGGGGGGGGGGCGAAAATATTTTTATAAATGTATATATATATATATATATATAACTCGGTCATTTTGGCCTCGCAAGGGACTGTGCTCCTTGACCCCTCTTGCTTACATTTCTGTCTCTTTCTCTTCTATACTATATATAAAATTATCAAAATTTACAACGTAATTTTAAACCAGTCCATATGAATATCGAACGTTACATAAAATTGGGACATTTTTTGGGACAAATTTCGTAACAGAACATTTTTCCTGATGACCTCTGACGTAAAAATGGCGGGTTATCATGAAATATACTTATTTATAAATAGTACACTAAAATCTTGTAGTCAATTATTGTATATGTAATATTTGAACATTACAATAAAAATAAATAAAAAATAGTCGTTTCCATAGAATTCATATAAATTTCAATTTTCTTTTCTTTTGTTAAAAATTGAAAAGAAATAAATTTATTCTGAATTTTGTTCCATTTAATTCAAGCAGTTATTATTTCGCAGACATTTCGGGGAAGTTTGAACCCTGAAAACCCCTCCTCAGATACGGCCCTGAGCAGCGGCAAGTGTAACCGATGTTGCGCAAAGACTCTAGATCAAAATTACTGGCTAGGAACGAGAATTGGCCAAATCCTTTAAAAGAAACTGTCGAATTTTATGAAATCGATGAAGTAATTAAGAATGAATAAAAGTCACTTTGTTAAGAATGATTTCGAAATTCATCACTAATCATTTTTGATGTAAGATGTTTAGCGTGAATGTACTGAATAATCTCCTATTGAGATGGCTTAAAAGTCGCATAATGATTGAATAAAACTCAATAATTCTGCAACTGTTTAACACGTAAAATTGGCATTGTGACACTTTAACCCCTGAGACAACCGATTCTTCTGGAGGTCAAAAAATTAAAAAAAAACATCAAGAATATATAATATGAAACTTAAAATAACCTAAAAGGTCACTTAAAAATTCATAATTGATCACCCGGTAGTAATCCAGTAACGAGAAATTTAAAATATGTAACAAAAATCAAAAAAATGTTCCTAAAATAAGAATTAACCAATTAATTTGATTATCCACCACCCGCTAGCAGTTTAGGTCAAAACTAAAAAAATATGTGTGTTTTCGTAAATCATAGCTCGACTACCGGAACTGGAAAAGAATCAAAACACATCTTGCATATGTACATGAAAGGAAGCTTTAACGATATGAATAAAGTCAGTGTTACAACTAGAACCTCTCAGAACAGTGCAGAAATTCCAAAATCCGAAAAGAAATAATAATTTTTTTTTCTCAGCGTTTTGCAATACTGCTGAAACGTTTGGCTGTTTAAAAGTGAACTATATTTCAATTTGTTAAAGGAACTTTCAAGACACGTAAAAAAATAGTGTTATCAAGTTGGCAGGGTGACGGTGTATTTGTTATTCGTAAATATTTTTGTGCTAACCAGAAATGTCACATTTACAGGAATATCGTGAATAAAAGACAGAATAATATAAAATAATGTCAATTAAAATAATTTCTAATCAAATGTAATTTGCAGGTTGCATTATGCTTTACGAACCTTGTTTTATATTAATACGGAATATTTTAATTTTAACTGATTCATCAATTTACGAATAATCTATACGTAACAATGAAAAAATTTCGCAGACATTCATCTAGTTAAGCGGCTATTATTATAATATAACAAATTATAAATTGAAGAAACGAATTTCGGGTAAAATGTTTTTAACATTTTCATAAATATTAATACGATAAGAATGTGACCAGCATATTTTTCATTGTGCATAGAAAACGATTGGATTTATTCCAAGAAAAAATGAGCTTTTGAATATACCAAAATTTGAATATAATTTCATTTTTATATAGTTTTGGTAAATTGTTTTTAACTTTTATAATTCTTAAATTAAATTTTATAAACTAGTAAAATTCTATACGCGTTAAAATATAACACTTTTATATTAGTGATATAGATAGTTGCAATATTATAAATTTTAGTTTTATTTAAATGTAAATAATATTAATGTGCTGATTGAAATGAAAAATAAGTTAAGAGTTTTTGTTTAAATTGAATCAATCGAACAACAAATTGAGATGTATTGTACACTAAATATACCGTGTATTTCATTAAAAATTACCATAATTTACATTTATGTAATACCACATAATTCAAAACTAATACTTTCTGTAACGATCGGCTACATTTTTCATTAAATATTCCCGTAAATATGTAGACATTTATAATTTGATTAAACACTTCGAAATATAATTCAAGGGGTGAATTTTTTTTGTACTTGTTCAAACGGGCTTCATAAATATTGAAAGTTCCTTTAAGAAATTGAAATATGGTTTTATTTCTTCCATGTAGCGTGTTTTCCATCGATAAACAACACGCCCGGAAAGAAAAAAATTATTTTCGTTTGAACTTGGAAGTTTCTGGCGTTCTGAGATGGTTCGTATTTGAAGTTAAAATATCGGCTATATTTTTCTTCCAAATTATCGTTCTATACACATGTCTGAAATATATTTTGAGTTTGTTCAATTTCTACAACAAAACTATCATTTACGACAACTAGATTTTTTGCCCCCCCCCCCCCCTAAATGGAGGCCTAAATTATGTGGTTATTAGAGTTGCTCATTTTTTATGGTACCGCGTTTGAGGTTTGTTGTATATTTTAAATTTCAGGATTAATATTTAGCAGCGAATTATGAATTTTGAAATTAAATACTTTAAATTTATTTACTCTTACCTACACTGACAAAATTTTTGTTACACTATAGCAATTCTTCGTAGAAGATATAAAATCGGCATAGTCGATCTATTAATATTAACCCAGCAAATGGAAAATTTCGGAGTTTCCCGTAAACACATTAACTGAGCCTATAATAACTGTTATAATGGTAGAAAATCAATAGTCAGTTACAATAAAAAAAGTTCATCAACGAGTCCAAGGTAGTGTACTGAGTGCACTGCTGCTCATTTATAAACATCAGAGCTGGAAAATGTACAAAATAAGTGTTTTCGTAAATAAATCCATAAAATTTCAATTCTCCTATGGAGAATCGGTCCGAAGAAACGAACTACTTAATAAATAAAAGTGAAATAGATTTGAAAAAGGTCTACGCTTCGGGGTACCTCTGGTACTAAATGGGGTGCTCATCCGAATTGAGACTTAATAATTTATAGAGCTACGGTACACAATCACATGTGGAATTCGTTGGCTCATTCATCAAACCACAAACCACCCAGAATAAAGCGTTACAATTACGTTTAGGTACTACGATGTTCGACTTTGTTCAGTGTATGATAGCAGAATAGACAGAACCGCTTATAACAATTTCGTCTACAATATATCACAGGCAAGCTTTTCATTACAATCAAAGAACAGAGATTCCATTCCATTATGAAATCAATTCAAAAATTAAATAGTGCCGGGTGCAGCAAACGATTCCAATAGCAAATAGCTTTCAACAGTTTTCACAATTTCGATATCATAGTGAAATGTAAAGCAAGGCGATGGATGTACCAGCGCTGGACTGTACGTATAATATAAAGCTATTCTACTTGACAGTAAAGGCTTTTTGGAATCAACAAATCTCCACTTATGGTATTAACTCTGAAAATAACTGACGGTAAATAGAAAAATTAGCGATTGCATAATTTCCCTAAAAACCTATCCGCTAAAAAACATCCCTCCTAATAAATGAAGGAGAGAGATGAGTTTCCGCATGTAGATATGGTATCGGAGCTGTTCGGAAATTACCAGTTATAAGCCTCATAAGCAAATTTTGAAGTTTCCCCAGTTTATTTAAATTAGTTCTAGAAGCCGACCCATAATCCAGCTTTGAGCTAATTAAGGATTTATAGAATAAACTCAAAATTATCGGGTCACCACCCCAAGAGTTGTATTACATACAAACTTAAAAGAATTTATGATCATAGCATAGTCATTATATAACGTTTGAATGTGCTTAGCCCAAGTAAGTTTTGAATCCAAGTACAATCCCAAATACTTAACATAAGGTTTTGCTACAATAGCCCCGTTGTAGATTTGGATAAAATGGTCTTAGGCGATAGATAAACCTTCTCATGGTAAAAATGACGGATGTTGATTTGAAGCTAGAAAGTAGTAAGTGGGTGATAAAACTCTCAGACATACGACATTAATAATTACCGGATTCGCTTGTACTTTTTAAGAAGTTTTTTATAATATATCATTTCATAAGAACGATATCAGTACGGATATTAATAAAGTGCAACACTGATAATTGGTTAATGTTAATGATGATACGAAATTAACGTTAAAATAAAAGTGAAATATTTGACTAAAAATGGTGACGAAAATAAAGAAAATTTTTTTGTTGTCGCTATGTCAAGCGGTAGTATTTAATCGAAGATTTAATAATTCTTTAGAAAAGATGATTAAAGATATAAACAGAAAACATTGACATGTTGAATAATTGGAAGTTGTCAGAAGCGGTCAGATTTCAAAGGTTAGGGCCAATTTTTAAATTAACCTAAAAAGTAAATCGACTTAAATATATCATAGTTACTTATCGGAAGTGTAATATTTATTTTTTACAAGAAGTAAAGCTAAATCTTTAAATAATTTTATATCCTTAAAACGAAAGAAATCCACAACTACATAATAGGAGGAAATTTTTCACTTTATAAAAATTATCTCCGTGTAGTTGCTTTAATCATACCTCGAGTGGATCACTATTTTCCAAGAAATCTTTCGGCTAAGTATAAAGTGGTTTAAACAAACTTCACATACGCGTGCGAGCGCACAAACACACGCACGCACTCATATTTATATATATATATATATATACACATAAATATATAGATAGATAGATAGATAGATATAGTACCTTTTCGCACATACTAGCTAAGTTTTATATTATCCATCTGTAAAATTTTTCAAAAGTTTGTCTGCTTTTCTTTTCAATAATATTTTTGTTAAAAATAAGCTTTTCACACGTTCTAACCGAACCTGATTTGAACTTTGAGCTTTTCTAGGGCACATCCTCTTTCAAAGATAATTTTCGCCAAACTTATCTTCACTAATGGCACCGGTATGTTTAACATTGGTGCACGTCTATTGAATATATACTCGTTAGTTGCTTGGCAATGAAATTTTAAGATTTATCCACCGATGTATTTGTAATGCTTAATTTCTTTTTACATTTATATTTTGCACATCATTAAAACATTCTCTCGACTTTTTTCCAATTTGGAACGAAAAATTACCTTCTCTTCCGAGAAACTAACCAAAACTGCTCAGATTTTATTTCTCTCCCTTCGGAAACTTATCTCGTGCTGCGATTATTTGCTTACTTCGTACTTTTCCAAATGATTTTAAACATGAAAAAAATTTTCTAATTCTCAAGTTTACTCTATTTACAATGGGAACTTAAAAATTGTGGGTCACCGATTTATTGTAACTTTTTCCAGACGTTATTATTATTAATCATTGAACACCTAAAAGGGTTCGTTTCCTCCGTTCCGTTCTGTTTTCGGCCATCCTTTTTAGATCCGAGTATGTTTGGCATCCTATATCTTTAATAATCTGTTTTATGTAATTATTCCTTGGTCTTCCTCTTCTTCTCTTCTTCTCAGTTATTCCTTCTATAATCAGTTTTAGTCTTTCATCGTGTCTTAATAGATATCTCAACATTTTTGATCTGCGTCTTTTTATTACGTTTATTCATTCCCGTTTTTCACTAATCGTGTTCATGACTTCTTCATTGCTCTTCTTATCTGTCCATTTTATCTTTAACATCTTTTTCCACAGCCACATCTCTGCTGCCATCAACCTCTTTTTGTCGGCTTCATTTATTATATCCAAGGTTCGCACCCATACAGTAGTGTGCTCCATACATAAACCTTTATTAGCCGTTTCCTTAGTTCTGTGTCTACATTTTTATTGTCGAGTAATGCATATTTTTGCAGAAATACGTATTTAGCTAGACTTATTCTACGTATAATTTCTTTTTCAGTTTTCCCATCTTCTGATCCCATACTGTTCAAGTATACCGCGCTTCTTTGGCTCGTCCAATTATTTTATTATTGAATAATGTATTTTTCTTTTGCGGCATTGGTGTCCTTTCGCATATTATTATTTTAGTTTTTGTTTCGTTTATTTTCATGTTGTATTCTTCTAGATGTACCTGCGTTTCTGTCAGTGCTTCTTGAAGTTCTTCTTCAGACTTAGCAATAATGACCGTATCTTATCATTTGTAGGTATTCACCTTGTTCTTGTACTCCAATTTGCTTATTCCGCAGGCTGTTTTTTATTAAGTTTATTGGTTTTTCTATATGTATATATATATATTGAATAACGCTGGTGACATAACATATAGCCTTGCCTTACCCCTTTACCTATTCTTATTTCCTCTCTTTTTCCTACCATAAATTCTGCTGTTTGGTTTCTGTAAATTGTTTTGATTGTTTATATTTCTGCTTGCGGTATATCAATTTCTCGCAGAATTTCGAACATTTTGTTCCACTTTACTCGGGCAAAGGCCTTTTCTAAATCCAAAAAGGCTAGCAATAGTCTGTCTTCCGATTCTAGCTGTTTTTCTATTATGAACCATAGTGCTGGTATTGCTTCTCTTGTCCCCTTTTGGTTTTTGAAATCCATATTGATCTAAATCAAGATTTTTGTTGATTTTCTCTTGTATTCTTTTTAGTATTATACGTGTCAGTATTTTTGAGGCATGCGACAGTAAATTTATTGTCCTGTAGTTTTCGCATTTATCTGCTCCTTTTTTCATCACCAATCTGCCTTTTTTGAAATCTGTCGGTACTCGTCTACACCTGTAGCTTTCCTTGTTTTTATGCTTTCAATAGCATTATTGAATTCTGATGCTAGCACTTCTAGTACTTCTTCTCCTTGCCAATTAGCTCTGTCTTCTTCTATTCCTTCGTCATCTTGGTATAATTCTTCTAGATATTCTTTCAATCTATTTTTGATTCCTGTTTCATTTGTTTCTATTTTCCCATTCTTATTCTTTATATATAGTACATTGTGCATTCCTTTCCTTCCAAAGAATAATCGTATCAGTTTATAAGCCTGATCGAGTCTCTACTCTTCTATCATAAATTCAATCTCTTTGCATTTTTTATTCATCCATTCTTCTTTTGCTTTCTTGCATTTCCGATGTATTTGGTTTCTCAGTTCATTATATTCTTTTTTATTTTTGTATTTTCTCTTTTCTTCTATATCTTTTAAAATATCTTCTGTTACCCATGCTTTTCTTTGTGTTTCTTGTTTCCCTGGTCTCAATTCTACGTTTGCTATCTTTTTTAAGGTTGTCTTAATTGTTTCCCATCTTGTTTCCGTATTATCTCTTTCTTTGCAAGTATTGTATTTTTCTAGCTCTCTTGTTATTTTTATCACAAAATCATTTCACCTTCCTTCTTCCTTACATTTCCCAGTATCGTATTATTTATACGTTGTTCTTTTGATCTTCTTGCTTTTCTTTAATTTCACTATGCATTTCAGAAGTACTAGGTTATGGTCGCTATTGCAGTCTGCACCTGAATATGCTCTGCTGTTGATTATTTTTTTTTTTTTTTTTTTTTTTTTTTTTTGAGTGCCGTGTACAGCTGCCGGGGCTATTACGACACTATGGCAATCGGAGAGTTAAATGGTTCGAAATAAGTTAGTTGTATAAAGAAACCGAATAGTGTCTGCAATGTTCAAAGGCGAGTTGGCCAAAGACGACTGCAAAGACGCTATACAAAGCTTGGCGCGCTGGAGCGCGAAGGAGGGGCACTCCAGGAGCAGGTGTTTTACTATAGGAGCGGGGGGAAGAGAGCAAAAAGGGCATTCGAAAGGAGGCTCGCAATTAAGTAAGAGATGATCATGAGTCAGCGAAATATGTCCAATGTGGAGTCTTGCCATAGCCACAAAGTGGGTTCTGGGGAGGTCAGAAGGAGGGGACCAGGGGTCAATTTTGTGTTTTATCTCTCTTAGAAAGCAAGATTTGATTCCTGTAATCTTGTTTGACTACTATGTAATCTATTTGGTATCTTCCTGTGTCACCAGGTCTCATCCATATGTATCGTCTGCGTTTATGGTGTTGAAACAAAGTATTAGTCAGCGTTAATTTGTGTTCTTTGCAGAATTCGATTAATCTTTCACCTATGTCGTTCTTGATTCCCAGGTCATATTTCCCTACTTCCATTCCTTCTTCTTGTTCTCAAACCACTGCGTTCCAATCCCCCATCAGGATCATTATTTCTTCCATACTAATCGACTCAATTAATTCTTCCAGTTTACTATACGTTTCTTCTATTTCGTCCTCTTCAGCGTTACTGGTCGGCATATAAACTTGAATAACTGTTATTTTCTTCATTCCGGCTTCTAGTTTCACCATTATTATTCTTTCGTGTATTGGTACAGTTCCCACTATTCTTTTGGCCAATTTTTCATTTAAAATTATTACAGCTCCTTTTGCATTATCGCCACCAGTTGATGTAACGGTAAATTCATCTGATTTGTATTGAGTTACGTCTCTTGCCCGTGTCCCGCTGAGGCCTAGTATATCGATTCTCATTCTTCTCATTTCTACCTTGATGTTTTCTAGTTTTCCAGTTCTCATTAGAGGTCTTATGTTCCACGTTCCGATGTTTAATGTTTCTGTCTTATCCAAGTTTTTGTTTATTCTTTTCCACCCGGGGATTCTTAGCACCTCTGTTCCACCTAAGGAACGCCGGGGACTCGTGGACGTTGTTAGTTGTACGTTCATGGAAGGTGGTTTGGGATAAGTAATGCACTAGCTTCCCCCCTTACTTTCTGCATCGCAGATACTCAACCATTTTGGAAAACTATTTCAATGTTCGAGTATTTTCCTTTACAGCAGCTTCTGTAATATGTATACCGCGCTTGTATTGAATAATGGCCGTCCTGCTGCCGACGAACATGTGATTTGATTTCAGAGCTCCTTCCCTTAGATAGAATGCCTTCGCTACAGCTTTGAGCTCTATTTTCCTTGAGACCCGCTTGGTCTGATTCCTCCACTTCACCTGTCCGGCTTGGATGGCCCTTCTGGTAGAATACATTACCCCCGGCATAGCTGATAGCTTCCTTGGAACACTCAAGCCTCTTCACCACGTCAAGGTGAGGTCCCCTGAGACGTTAGTATTCGGTAAAAAACGAAAACTAATTTTACCGTTTTTGTACAAGTCCGTGAAACTCGGAATAAAGTTAGCGAGTTAGTGTATAAACCGTACAAGTGTCTAGCGGGATTATTTTACAGATTTCATTTTTTTTTTTTTTTTGGCATTATAGGTAAAATTACTAAACAGATAACTGTATAAATGTGTTCACATTTTTCTATAATACCAATATGTAAACGAGTGAATCACCAGCTCTATTTAGGATATTGTTTTCTCGCAAAACGCTCACCGCTGACGTCTTCCAAATTTGTTTCTTCCTATATCCATATTATAAGGAACTGGAGTTTTACTCCAAAGAAAATTCCTATCCTTGCTCACATTTCCTTGCGACTTAGTTCCTACTCTCCTCGTGTAATCTCCTTCTTCAACCGGGAAGTTCTCCTTCGACTAGTAAATCTCATGCATTCTACTAAAGTTCTCTATCTGTCTTTACCGGTCCGAATCTTTATCTCGAACCGCCACTATGCAAAAATTCCATAACACTATTAATTCCTTATTTCCTCTATCCATTAATATCTTTACCGATGGCTCAATGGACCCTGGTGGAGTTGAAGCCTCTTTTATCCTCCTGGAAATTAATCACTCTGAATCTTTTAGACTCCCTTTCTTTTGTTCTATATGTACAGCCAAGCTCACAACTATTCTTCGTTCTGTTATTTATGTTTTCTCCCACCGCTATTTCACAAACTATTTTCTTATCTCTGATTTCACGGGTGCCCTTCACGCCCTATGTTCTTCTTTTCCTACGTACTACTGTGATTTTATCATACTTCGAATACGCTCTCTCATTCGTGATATATATTTTTTTTTTCATTCAATCCGTGTTAATTTGTTTTAGATTCCTAGTCAAACAGGTATAGAAGGTAATGAACTGGCTGATTCTCTGACTCGAATTTTTCTCCTTCTTTTTAAAAATTCTACGTTTGAATCTCCTAACTCCTTTCAAAAAAAAATCATTTCAAATACCGGTCTACCTGACTGTTCAGCCTACGTTTCAATTAAACCCGCGGTTCCTTGATTATCTCTTATGTCGGCGTTCCGCCATCGTTTCCATTATTCGCTTACGTCTTAACCATTAATTGTTACCTTCTTCTAATATCATTTTCGTTTTTCCTTCTTCAGCAAAGAGGCTTTCTGTGATTTCAATCATATTCTTTTTCAGTGTCCGTTCCTCTCACATGAACGATCTATTTTTTTTTATTCTGAACTCTTAGCACTTGTCCCTGTTCCTTACTGTGCTTCTTATATCTCATATAATTCCCTTTTTTTTTCTTTTTTTTTGGAGACTTAACATTTTTATTAATTATAGTCTACGTGTATAAATGTATATATCTATAGCTAATTATAATTTATTTATAAGATTAGTGGATCTGAGGAATTGCAAGCTTCTCTTGTAACGATTCTGGGAGGCCGCTATAATATATGGCATAACTCTGACATTCTTGTGAAATGTGTGGTGCTGATAATAAAGTATCGCACCAATTATACTAAGAAACTGGACTATTATTCAGCAGGTGGCTATGTGTAAGGTTTGCATGGCCAATCCTTAGTCTGTTGATGACCGTCTTCTCCTTTTGCGAATCTGCAATATCATACATTGAACCATAGTCAGGCACATTGTCGATGCAGTTTTTTAATACTATTTGTCTGATGTTTTCTTTTAAATCCTCATGTGAAATAAACGGATGCGATAAATCTGATGGCTGTCTTGCGAGTTGATGAACTCTGTCGTATTCGTAGATGCCCATTTGATCCGGGATCCCCAGATAAACGACACCTTAACACTTTTTATATCTAACTGCGTTAGAAGGTGGATGACGCGAGCAAACGAGCGGAGAGGAGCAGTCTGACTCAAGGAGTTGGAGTAACTGCTGGGAATCCGTTAAAACCAGGACGTTTTTCAAAGAGTTACTTTCGTGAATATGCTAGAAACAGAGAAGGATAGCGATTAATTCTGAGGGCAATGGAGAAGAAAAGCTTGGCAGAGAAAAAAATTTTAGGCAATTATTTATGGAAAAGGCCCCTCCTGCTCTATCTCCATATGCAGATCCGTCTGTGTACCAGATATTGTGATGATGGAATCGAGCCAAGATATCTTCAAGGCATTTTTTGATTGTTTCCCGACATCGGTCTTCTTTCTGAATTTCTGTAAGGTACCGGATCCATACATCGGAGTACTTCTGCGGATAATGTTTTTATGGACAATGTCGATGTTGTACGAATGGAGGATGTTAAGGAATCTAGATGCTATGTTGTTATGTAGTATGGCTGGTGAATATAATTCAGCGTTAGGGTGGGTAGGATTTACTAACCTGGCACACTGTAATTCGATATCAGAAGCTTTTGGCGAACAGAAGACAGTGGTTCTCCACTAACACTGTGCAACTTCGTGCATGGACTCGTACGAAATGCTCCTAGCGCAATACGCAGTGCTGAATAATGTACTGTATCTATCACCCGTAAAAGAATACGCAATACTACCATAATCAATATTTTGGATCTAATGAATTAATGGTATAATTTAATGATAGTGCCGCTGCTACGAGGTCCAAAACGTTTATTGTCTATCATCTTCAACAAATTTAGTGACGACATACATTTAGTTTTAATATATTTCAGGTGTTGGGTCCGGGTAAGTTTGTTGTCAAATTGTAACGCCTAAGAATGTTATTTTTTGTACAAACTTAAGTCTGACTTTATCCAAATACAAATGGAGAGCTGTTACTTGTTTTGTTTTTTTTTTTTCCCCGGTTAAAATTTATGCATATGGATTTCTCTGCTGAACATTTGAATCACGTCGTTTTACACCAATTTAGTAAGCTGTCTATACCTGATTGTAACATATATTACGCATAAAATGGGTTCGAAGTGTTCAAGGATATATTCAAATCATCAACAAGTAATCTATAGATAATGGGTTCGGGTATTATATAATAAATAAGAATAAATTATTATGCAAGTAAAAGAAAAAAGAAAAAAGAAAAAGAAATCAAAAAAAAAAAGTTGACAAAGCGAGGATTTAGACGTTAAACTCGTAAGATGTATACACTAGCTCGCTAACTTTAGACGCGTTTTTCTCGAGTTTCACCGTTTTTCGCCAAAAAAAAAAAACGGTAAAATTAATTTTCGTACCGAATACTACCATCCGAAAAAAGTTGCACCTAATCGGTGACCCACACTACTTAGCCCTTGTTAGAATTTAAATATAGTCCCCATCTGAATGTGCTTTTCAATTAAAATCAAGTTTAAAAAGTTCGTGACGGTTCCCATTTTGTAGGAAAAAATGTATACTTTGACGTTTCGAAAACCACAGAAACGTAGGCGTTAGGTATAAACTTTTTAGGCGTCATTTTAACCGAAGATAGTCGTTTGCGTAAGGCACTGTTTCTTCTTTCACCGATTCCTTCTTCTATAATTAGCCGATGACGAAATGGAAATTTCGCAATGCTTTACACTCGGGATAGTGACACTTGAAAATGCTGCCACTTCCGCTGAGATAGCGCCGGAAAATCGTAACATCGCACGGATAAGTCGCGTTTTCTTCGGGAAATTTTGTAATTACGGTGAGACCTTTTTTCATGACTAAAACCCGAGGTGACATTTAGAGAAGATTTTTGGTTGCGTGCGACTGCAACGTGCAAACAACAACTGGTCCAAATAATCGAATAACTCCCGAAGGAAGATGAATGTACTTTTTAAAAAGGTGGACCCGGTCGAGTGTGCTGGAACTGAACTTTTTTCGCTTAGAACCCTAATAGAAAACTCGAAGGGAAACGGCGGCAAACTATTGTTTAAATTATTTTCGAAAATCATATTTTACGACGAAAACGAGACAAACCCGAATTTAGACTGCTGTTGCCGGACCGCAAGGAGTGTAGTTGAAAAGCAAAAGGAGCCAAAACCGGCGAAAGGAATTCTGAATATGAAATATGCACTAAACCTAGGCGCAAAGATTGAAGGAAAAGTAAAGGGATAGAAAGCTCTTTATCAAATATCAGTAAGCGTAAGGTCCGAAAACTGCCGAATATAAGATAAAGGCTGGAGTCCAGTTGAAGCACCGACAACGACGACGCCGATGACAGCACACGCAACTCTATTTATAATTCAAGTTATTCGCTAAATCGCTGAGTTTGCAAATTAAACTTTCATAATTAATTCAAGCGTTTATTTCGAGGAAAAAAGTTTAGGGTTTATAAGGGGGTATTTGTTTATTTTCGGTTAAAATAGGCGCAGTTAAAGTTTTTATCGTTGCGGAAACAACAGAAAAACTAATTAAGAATTCCCCCTTCATTTATGATAAATTGCCAGGTCATTCTACTGAAAGCTGAAACATCTGTAGAACAGCGAAGTTTAATAGTTTAAAAACGACTGCCGAATAGAAAATCTCCGTATATATGTAAATAGTGATCGATATTTATAAACAGAAATTTCCGACTGCTATTAAATTCCGTTTAAATCTGACATTTTAAAAATTTTTGTCTTCAGCGCTATCACTAGTGGCGATCATCTGTGAAGCACTTTAGTTAAATTTATGCTGTGAAAACAAATATCTTTAAAAAAATTTCATCGTAAAAGTATGTTTAATTTGTTTCGTCAGTTCGTATTAAAATAATAATAAGAAATGATAAAACCAGAGTAAGCTGTGGAAGGACTATCGGAATGTAATAGCAGATTTATCGG
Source organism: Icerya purchasi (assembly GCA_039619475.1). NCBI lineage: Eukaryota > Metazoa > Arthropoda > Insecta > Hemiptera > Monophlebidae > Icerya > Icerya purchasi. Next base: position 379,063,756 of record CM077116.1, on the reverse strand, counting down.
GTAGTTAATTTACCGATAAAGGAGAATATCTTCGGGTAAGTGTGTAAACAAATTTTCGTTACCGGCTTGTTAATATCAGCGGATACCGAAATAATAATACGTTTTTCGATATATTTCATAGGAACGGATAATGCATAGTATTATCGTAGTTTGTAGGCTTTTCGTTTAGTCTCAGAAAATCAGCTGTAGAATAATTTTGTGTAATTCTGAAAGATTTAACACATAAACTCGACACTCTATACATGTAAATCACAAATAAAGTATATCCTTTAAGAAATGTAAAACTTCAGCCGTTAAAGAGTGCAAAAAAGTGCTAAGAAAACCGGAATTTAAGAAGACCTAAGAAATCCCTTAAAAATATATTCATAACTCGCCGTCGGACATCCGGTTGAACGTGAAATTTGAAACATCGCGTAGGAAAAAAATCACGAAAAAAATTACCATTTTCGATAATCAATATATTTTGGCCCTTCGCCCCCCTTCGGGACAAATAAAAAAAACTACATTTTTGTAAGAATAAAAGTTGGAAAAATCAAAATACATCCTAAACGTATATAAAAAGAGGAACTCTTTGTGTAGGAAAATTATGTAGCCGACGTTATGAATTCATTTTAAAGCTTCGGAATCTTGAACACTCGCAAGTTTGGGAAAATAGATAATTTTTTCGAGGCGGCATTGTATATTAATGGAAAACTCGCTATTTAGAGGAAAACGAAATTGTTTTTCGATTTTCAAAAAAAAATCTTTGCAAGTTTACGGAAACTTCAAAAAAAAGTTCAAAGAAAATACACGTCCTCTTTAACAGCAAACAACGCGCTACTATTAAGAACTTTTAGCCAGACTGTAGATGTGAGTCCATATGACAAATGTAACTATTATTACAACTTTTAACGAGAAAATATTTAATCTTACATTTAGCAGTGGCGGATCCACGGTGGTGAAATAGGGGACCCCCGCCCCCAAAGAACGAAAGCTTCTATGAAAAAATTTGTTACAACAGAGGAACTTAATGTATACTATAAAAGATTTGTATAAATGTTATCTATGGATTTAATTATAACTAATATTTAATACTATTCCCTAGTAAAACTATTAATGTTTTGTTTTTTTTTCCATTCTGGATATAACCAGTGGGCAAATATATTTGATATGATCTGTGTACAATTGGTTATAGAGTACTTATGAAAATACATGTTAATTACAAAATCTTTGTGTGTGCATGTGTGGTGGGTACTTAGTAATAAACACAGATTTTTATTTTTATATTATACATAGATTATGAAAGAATGTAAAGGTGATATTGATACATAGTCACCGTTACATTATATTAACATTAATTAAAATAATATGTATATATATATGTATGTATATGTACAAATGTGTATGCAAATACAAATTTCATTAAACAGCAGTGAAACTACAGTAATGGAATAAAAATTAGGATTAGAGTTAAGTAAAGCATAAACTTAAGAAACTTACAGAGGCTGATAAAAACTATTAATGTTACGTTTTTATTTTATTGTAAACCCAATTGTCATCGATCTTTTGCTTTTCTTATTTATTTTTAATTTTTATTTTGTAATGCAAATGAAAATAGTTCAATGAAGAATATATATATATTTTTTTACTTGCTCATGAACAAAGAATTCGAATCAGATTACTAACAAAAATAAAAAAGAAGTAAAGTCTAATAAAAATACTATCTTTCTTATTATTTCTAAACAACTATTTTAGCTAGAACTTTATAACTTTTTTATTTTTTACTTAAAAACTAAAATAAAATTTAAATTAAATTGTAATAGTTATGTATTTTTAAAACATTTTTAAATTTCTAAAGAGGTCGTTATTTGATTTTCTTTATGAAACAACGTATTTCTCAAATCTACCGCGTACCATAAAAGATATAATATAATTATATAACGCCCCCCTCCCCGCCAAATTTGCTCGGAAAGTGTCAAAAACCATGGGGCTCAAGCTACAAATTAACGTTTCTGAAATCAAACAAACCAAACAATATTCCACTTTTCACAAAAAGTAACGGCGATAAAATCACCAATATGACAAAGAATCTAAACTGCTCCCTATCCTCTCTTTTTTCGTTAGACAGCACTGACAAAAACAGCAACAAACAGAAAATACTAAGAGATAACTTTAAATTTCCCATACAGGAAAACGTTGCTCACTCACAACAGACTCCTCTTGATACATCCGCACTAAATAGCACTATAAAAAATTTAAAAAACAACAAACCTGCTGGACCTGACAATATTACAAATAAGACACTAAAATTAATCCAAAAGGTCTATCCAAAACTTCTTCCCCTCCTATACAAAAAAAGTCTTCTCCTTAAACTATTTCCCTAAACCCTGGCGCGAAGCAAATGTAATCCTAATTCATAAATCGAACAAAGATGCAAATCTCATAAGCTCCTATCGTCCAATATGTCTTTTAAATACTGCAAGCAAAATTTACGAAAAAATATTAAAAAACAGGATAACTTGCCATCTGAACTCAACAAACTTTTTAGATAGAAGACAATTTGCATTCAGACAAGATCTGTCCATAGAACATGCTGTGAATTATGCGATCAGCAAGATTAGCAGCAGCCTTAAGAAAAAATCGAACGTTCTCGTCGTAGGAGTGGATATCAAAGGAGCTTTTGATAACTGCCGGCACCATGCTTTGTTTGACATTTTAAGATCTATTCCGATCAAAGACATACTATTGCTAAGTACAATATATTTTTACCTTAAAAACAAAGGTGTAATTCTTCAAATAGGTAATCATAGTGCAAACACTGAAACCAATAAAGGCTGCCCATAGGATAGCGTTTTAAGTCCACTTTTCTGGAATATATTATTCAACTAAGCTCTACCATATGACAAGAACGTTGACCTATCCGCATATGCAGATGACTTACTATTCATAATAACGGACGATATAAAAGTCAATTTCGAAAAAACAGTTAACAAAACACTCGAATTACTCGGAGCTTGGCTAAATGAAATAAAGTTTAATTTTTCAGTTTAAAAATGCTTTATGTCCCTTTTCACAAACTCCCTGAAACTAAAAAGGAAAAATATTAAAGTACTTTACAGGAGGATCCCTTCAAAAGTAGTCGAACATTTAAACTACCTAGGAATTATATTAGACAATAAACTCTCCTTTAAATAACACATAGACTACACCGTATCTAAGTGTGGACTGCTAAATACTATCAATTACTAGAAGTGTGCTTCTACATGGGGCTTCGATTAAAGATACAGACTTGTATTGTACAAGTCACTTGTTGAGAGTACAGTGTGTTACTGTAGCTCTGTGTTTTTCTAACACTTAAAAAAGAAAACCCTAAAGCAAAAAATCCACTCTTCACAACGTAAATACTTAATAAACGCCTGTAATAAAATAAAATATTATTGTCTATTAAATAAGTACACAGTGCATAACCCACCGGATCATATAGCATTAAGTTTCTCAAACCCTGATATAAAAAAAAAAGCAAAAAAAAATTTAAGTTCATTATTTAAGTTTTATTGTAAGAAGGTTCTAGGACAAAATTAAGCCTAACAGCGGTTCTTGGCTTGGCGCCTTTGTACGCAAACTCTTATTGTACAAAAAAACGCCATTGAAATACAGTTCTTAATCAAAAAAAAAAAACTTCCCCCCAAAATATCTCTCTGAATCCGCTCCTGCATTTAGTACCGCAAAAGTATGAATATCATGATAATTCTTAATCAAACATGCGGAGACAAGCGCCGATCTATGAGGAGGTCATGGGGGTCATGATCTCCCCCCACTGAGTGTAACTTTTTTTTAAATTCTAACTTTGCTTCTTACTGCAATCTTACACTGAGATGAAATAACGGTGTGAATAAAGCCCAGAATTTTATGTAATTTTTTACTTCTGAAGAAATATTATTGTTTAATTAAACTCTTTATCAATTAATGAGTAACGCAAATATTCTTCAGATGGTTTTTGATAATCGTGATTTATTTGATGTAAGTTCAGTCAATTATTCAACATAATTGTGAATGATACTATTTTTTTGATTAAGAATAAAAATTTATATTTGAAGAAAATTTATTCAATTATCAACTAAATAAAATCATGTTTAGCAATTGTCTAAATAATTAACAATTGATTTCTTAAAGTTCTTCATTAACTTTCGTTTTCATTATATTTATTTTTAATTTTTTAAGCGCAAATAATATTTTATTTCCAGTTATAAAAATTGATCATTCTAATATTTAATTAACTATGAAATCTGGTTTTCTTCATTCAAATTCTTAATTTGAAAGTTTTTCAAAAATAATTATTTTTACTGACGGCTTCAAAACACCTCAAGGAACAAGTTGTGGAATAGCATCCGACAAAAAAATTATTCTCCGTTATTCTCTTCCGGCACTATTCACTATTCTTTCGGCGGAACTATTTGCTATAAAACTTTAATAATTTCCGACCCTCACTGCTCACACCTCATACGTACAGACTCGTTAAACGCGATCACATCAATTCAAAAATACAACTCTCCTCACCAACACCCAATAGCCAAGGAAATGATTCGCACTCTTTGTAGTACAAGTGTCCGTGTTTCGTTCGCATGGATCCCATCACACGATGGGATCCAAGGGAATTCATACGCGGATATTGCGGCAAAAGAAATCTCATTGTTCTTTCCGATACCGAACATCGAAACTCCGTCAATAGATCTGAAAGCATATATAGTGCAAAAATCACTTCAAACATGGCAAAAACAGTAGACCAACATCCCAAACACGAACAACCTATTCGACCATGATGGAAAACCTCATTATTTAGCAATCGAAGGAATGAAATCGTTGTCACAAGACTCCGCCTAGGTCACTCCAAAGTCACTCATAGTCACCTCCTGTCCAGACAACCTATTCCACTGTGTTCCAATTGCAATTCTCCTGTCACAATCCAACATTTACTCGTCAGCTGTTCCACTTATAATTTATACCGAGCAAAAATTCTCCAGTCGTTCAACCTTTCTGAAATCCTGTCCGATCCCCACGACAAAATTGAACGCCTCCCACGTTTTCTCAAGACCACTAACGTATTCCACTCCATCTAACTCTTATCTTATCCGTGCCTCTGTCCTAGGCGGCAGTACACGGCACGCTAATCAAAGAAGAAGAAGAAGAAGAATTTTTTTTTTTCAAGATTAATATACTTTTTTATAATTACGTAATTTGAAATAATCTGAATTTCATAACCAGAAATATTTTTCATTTATAATTTACGATTTTAAGAAAATAAAATTTTTTACAAATTCAGGAAAGTTAAAAAAATTTTATCATTCGCAAAAATAAAGAATAGAAGATTAGAATTTATCATTTACTATTATATAAAGTTTTTAATGTACATTTTTTTTTTTTTCTAAGCTATACACAGTTGTCTTTCAATTTATTTTACCCTATCACTACTTTTTAATTATCCTAAGAAAATATATTTCTCTTTTTATTATTTATAATATGTTCAGTGTAGGGGCTTTAAGAAACTTCAGTCTCTGACCTCCCCCAAAATTTTACTCTAAATTCGCGCTTACGTACACGTGTTCGCTAACGAGTAAAAGTAAATTTAAAAGCTCACTGAAAAAAAAAAAAAACGTCAGCAAATATGCATCTAGACTCTTTGAAGGGAAATCTTCCGCAGAGTGACAAAAAATTAAGCATTTTACAGGTTTTTAAATGCTAACTGAATAACGATTTTAAATATCAGTGGCGGATCCACGGGCAGAGGCGATATGGGACACCCCCTACCAAGAACCAAAGCCTCTATGAAAAAATTTGTTATAACAGAGAAACTTAATTTATGCTATAAAAGATTTGTATGAATTTTACACCTATGGATTATAATAATTAATATTTAATACTATTTTTTGGTAAAATTATTAATGTTTCTTTTTTATTCTGTTTTAAATGTCGTCGATCTTTTGCCATTTTTATTTATTTTTCATTTCTATTTTGTAATGTAAATGAAAATAGTTTAATGAGAAATGTATACATATATTTAAACTTGCTCATGAACAAAGAGAATTCGGATCGGATTACTAACAAAAATAAAAAAGAAGTAAAGTCTAAAAAAAATACTATCTTTCTTATTACTTCTAAACTGCCATTTTAGCTAGAATTTTATAATTTCGTTTTATTTTTCACTTTAAAAATAAAGCTAAATTTAAATTAAATTGTAATAATTATGTATTTTTAAAATACTTTTTTTTAAATGTTTTTTTCAAATTAATTTTAATGTGCCGTATACAGCGACTAGGCTAGAAGCACGGCAAAAGATATCACACTGTAGTGATGGTAATGTCTCGTTAAGAAATCTAAAAAATTTGGAGATTATTTTTTCGTTATCAGCGAGAAGCTCTGTAAGTGATGAAGGCAGAGCGAATTATTCTCGGATCGTTTTGTATTGAAGGCGGTCGATGAGGAGGTGTTGAATGGTCAGTGGAACAGTGCAGCGATCACATTGAGGCGCTACGTTCTTACTTAAAAGGTACGAATGAGTGACATCTGTATGGCCTATGCTGACCCGATAAAAAGCGGTTTCCTCTCTACGGCTGGATCTTGCTGATGTTAACCATGACTCTGAACCATTTTTAGTTTATTTGTAGTCGGCACATCCAGCTACGCATCATGGAATTTTTTGTCTATTTCAGATTTCTATAAAGGTTGTTATTTGATTTTCTTTATGAAACAAAGGCTATTTCTCAAATCTACTGCCTACCGTAGAAGATTTTACGTAATTCTATAATTTCCCCCCAAAAATTTCCTTTTTGTAATCTCCCCTCCCCTAAATGTCCTTTTGGATCCGCCCCCGGTAGATACGTAAACTTCATTAAGCATTGACTGTTGTATGGCTGGCCAAACAGTCATAGTCTACCGAAAATCTATGAGGTTACGCGGATCAAAAAATTCACGAAACTCCGACTGAAGTTATTGGAAAGAGAGTATACCGAAAGAATCTCTTCCTCCTCCAAGTACCTCTTCATATCGTTATTATTAAGGCCACACCTGCGAAGTATAAAAGATTACACGTAACAACATTGATATACCTGGTCACGACTGAAGAATCTTTCTTAATATCGCAGTAAATTTCGCGTACGTACAAAATATTATTGCTGTGTCGGTGGAGCAGGAGGCCCGTAACTAAAGGATACGGTGATTCGAATATCTGTGAAACTTTTTTGACCTGTATAACAAAAAAAAAAAAAAACCGCAAATGAAATAACAATTATATAAATTAACGGAAAAATATTATTAGGAGAAGATATCGGACGATTCATTTTCTTGTTTACTGTTTCGCAAAAGATCGATAATTTCGTAATTAAAACGAATAAATTAAATAAAAATAAAAGTGTAACGGGAAAGCTAATGAAAAAGCTATTCCGTCCGACTGATTTATGTTGCATGATATTATAAAGAACGGCGGCGTGGTAGTGTCAAATTTGTTCCATAATGTTGTCTAGTATAAACTAAGGAAAAATTTACTTATATTGAAATACCGGAGAATTTACCGAGTTGGTTATGGGAATTCCGGTATCAACAATGCGGACGACGCTCTTTTGCACTGCATCGCGCAACGAAGTCTGTATCTTCGTTCAGAGCCGAAAAATTAATTATTATTTATGTGTCCCACTTATTCGTAAAGGTGTTATACTGACATTTTGGATCTTCTCCTACGAATAGCACTTATGCCAAGACTCACGTGTCAACGTTTACGCAGCGAAATTCTAGCAACGCAAATTTGATGGATCACTTAACACTCGTTAAATTTAGTTATTCACGTGTTAAAATTGTCGGGGTACGTTCTTAAAAGAGCTTTTAAACATTGTTTATCAAAGCAGGACTCTAAAAACATATTAAACATTGCTTTCGTTTTATCTCGAGTTTTCATTAAAAGATGTCAGTACTTTAATTTTCTTATTTGGTTACACGATAAGAAAAGTGCTGGCTCCCCCCAATTATATGTTCCGGCGGATTTTACTTTTTATGTTGCAAAAAAAAAAAAAGAGTTAACTAATACATTTTCTTTACTTTATTTTTTAATACATTGCCCGAATTTGTTTTTCTCGCCACCATGTCTGAATTACAGCTCTCTCTACAAATATTACAGGCAACTTTGTTGTCGTTGTTGTAGATTTTTACCTACGCCTTCAAACGACCGCATTCATCGAAATGGTTAAAGGTTTAAACGTTAATTTTCTGTTTATTCTTCTCACTTCGCTGCAATAAATATATATGACATTTACAAGTTTTTTTTTGAAAAAATTTAAACGCATCGTTAAGTGACAGGTGTTTCTTCGCTCGTTTCTAGTTGCATCGTGTCTTTTCAGATTACGGTAAAAAGTGCAAAACTCCATTCGTTCTCATCATTTGAAGTAGTATTTATACATATAGTCTCGTATTCCGTTTGATAAGCTTATTATGCTATTCTCTAATAAAGATACGATACGGAGAGGTTACAGCATCGCTGGCACGCGGGAATAAAATAATGATATTCTGTGTAGAATAAGAAATATTAGAACGTTTAAATGAAATTAAACGGAAGAAAAATCGAAGAAAAGGCTTATAAGAAGAACATAGTAGGGAAGTAGATCAGTGAAATTCTGAATAATGGTTAAACAGAAATCTGGTAGATGGGGTACAGGTAAAGTTCGAATGAAAAATGTGATATAAATGGGATTGTTAGCGTATCGTTAAAGTCTAAAACTTTGAGCTCAAGTAATCTGAATATAATTTTCGGCATTGCTTCAAACTCAGAAAAAAAGTTAAAAATTTCTTTCAAAAATTTTATGTCTCCTCCTCAGAAGTAACTGCTATTTTCTCGATTTAAAATGAGAGGCGATAATTGACTTATCCACTCAACTTGTTATTCTTTATTCTTTCGTGTTTTTCTGAGATAGTATCCAGGTATGAATTCAGATATCTGTTTCGGGGGGAGGGGGGGGGGGGCAATTTATGTTCTGGGGAGGGCAGAGGTTTTTTTTTATTTTTTTTACTGGGAACATTTTTTTGAGGTATTCCTAAATAAAACCAAATATGTAAAAAATGATTTATTATGTAATTTAAAAAATAATGAAAAAGCAAGTGTGAACAATAAATTTAAAGTAAAGTAACCGATTATAAACAACAATATTTTCTCAACTGGTTTCAAAATTATTAATTCTACTTCTTTTTCTTCTTTGCTAATTGTATCATTAAAGAACATAGTATTGTAATAACATTCTAATGGGGGTTCATTATCTTTTTATAATAAACGAATACGTCGTGGTGTTTCAGCTGTTTTAAATGGGGACTTTCCTTGGAAATAAAAAACAAGAAAAAAGCAACAGAAACAGACATGAAGTTATCTCTATAGAGATCATGTTGCTTTAAAAAGAAAACAGAATAAATGAAAACCGAAAAGAGAAACATTTAAAAACAATTTATTTATATTAATTATGAATAGATCGGCATGAACCGTGATAGTAGTTCCCCCCTTTACGCTGACAAAAAATACTAACTGCAGCTAATCACTTTTTTCGGCTCGTCCAGTATTTTACATATGTCGCACATTTGCAACAAAAGCATATCAGTTCTCATGAAATACAAGCAAACATCAAAGTCAAATTTTAAAAGGCCATTTTTTTTTATCCACATTTTATGAAGTTTCATTTTTCCATCAAAGATAAATCTCGTAATTTTGAAATTTCAAAATAGGCGAACTAATTGAGCCACTTCAAAATGTTTTGACACCAACTTTTGACATAACTGTAAACAAAGCGCATAAAAAGAATTTTATTTCTTATTAAATTACTACATTCTTAAACAGCTTGTATTAAAGTTCCGGAAGCATTGCCCCCCCCCCAAAAAAAAACCACCACTGGATTCGAAACTTTTTTGGTCCTTACAAATCATCATTGTAGCCTGATGTCGGTGGTGGTGTACCTTGTTCCGTATTTCCTACTCTTTCATTCAATTTACAATCAACGAGCAATCGCCCTTTTCTTCTTTTTTTTCTCTGTAAACTATTGTAAACATCCGTACGCAGGTATTTAATACAGGTATTCTAGCAAACAAATGTGCCATCCGTATACTGTATAGTGATTATAAAAGTTTAGTACATTTTGTTATTACTACTAGTAATGATGAGTAAAGTTCCAAATATTTTAGAATGTCACATTACAGGTTCCTAGTGATTAGGAACGTAACAGGAACTTGGTTACAAAGTTAGAAACTTTTTAAAAAAAAGTAACTTATGTGAACAAAATGGAACTAAATTTTTAAATATAGTTTAAAAGCTAAATCAAATTTAGAATCAATAGAAGAGAGTTACATATAAATATCTCGAAACTTTAATTAATCATTTAAAATAAATGCGCTGTCGAAATTTAAAAATTAATAACATAATTTAAATATTAAATTTTAATAAATTGCGTAATAAACAAATTTTCACGCAATTCTAATAAACGTTATTGCACTTAATGTTGGGATTTATCAAAGTTTGTTTTAAAAAATTTTTATTACTTACGGGTTGACGAATGAAATTACTTTAATCTAAATTTAATTGTACTAAACTAAAAAACTAAAATAAAACTCTAAATTAATTTGCTGAAACAGGTCAAAAATAATAAACTGGCGAAAAGGTCAAAAGGAAAAACCAAGCCAAAAAAAAAAAAAAAGTCAAAAATAAAATAGTTCAGAGGAGAAATTATAAAACAGCGAAACGAGATAAATAGACATCCGAATAAAATGAAGTAGTAGATTTCGAATTTCTAACTGGGCGTTGAAAACAGTAAAAAAATCAGTACTGCTTTTCAATAAAGATCGCTGATAAAAATTCTAATGATGGTATAAAATTCCAGAGTTGTTACTCCTTGCGGCGCCAGTTATCATCACATTATAATATGCGCGATCATCATCATCATCATCATCACGCGCACGATATATAAATGGTTAGGTGCTCTGCTTATATTTAAGTGGACCGTAAATAACGTCGTTTCCAGCTGATAGTAACACACGGATATGCAACAACAGAGTTAAACCAGTGTGGATAGAAACGCTATTCGGTTATTGTAAGTAAATTTGTAAGTGAAGAGCTTCGTTCCCAGCCAGTTACGGCAGAACAATGTTGTCGATTTATTCGTCATCTGATTGCTGTATGTATAATATGTATCACCGTGTGATAAGCTAGTGAGTTGCATCCAATAACAGAGCAGGCAGTGTGAGTGATACATAAACGCTGTATGAATGATTAAGATAAAACGTGTATATGCCATCTGTACTGCAATTCCCCCTGACTATCGTCTGTTATTATTTCATAGTTAATCGTTCATTTGGTTCCAAGCCTAGTTACACAAATTTGCGGTCCTTGTCAGTTCTTTTAGTTACAGTGGTTACTTTTCATTTCTGTGACAGAAAGGTGACAGGAGTAACATAGTGACATAAATACACGTTATCGATTGGAAGGGAACCAACTATTACAGAGCTGGAACCAGTTTCCAGTTACATACCTCGTTACACATTACTAACTGCTAGCGTCAGCTTTCATTCTACAAGGGAAATGTTTAATTTTACCCCATTTTTTTTAGTTATGTGTTTCAGTACAGAATTGTGCTGAAACCATTTGGTACATCCCGATTTTACAAAATAACGATTTCAGAGATACATAAAGAATTTGTATAACTATACTCGTATTTGAAAATCTATTAGAAATGAAAATATATGGAACAAATCAAATATAATAACATGAACGAGAAATAGTCGAGACAACTAATTATAACTGTAAGATAGCACTGCGATTGTATCCCGTCACAAATTATCATCGCGAACTGGACAGTAGATGAATTTTTGCCGATCAGTCTCGCTTGCTTTGTAAATGTATTCACATTTCTATCGCTGGTACGCTCGTATATGCGTATATTTAATCGATGCGGATGTTATTTATTTATTTTGTAAAAATCCGCTAATTTTCCGTAAAGAGATCGTTTCTACACTGTAGACAATTTTCTCTTACAAATGTTTTTACGATATTTCTTAATTTTAATTAGCTCGATAAAAAAAAAAGTTAAATTAAATTACAAAGTGTTCTTACAAAAACTCCTTTTTCAATTTTAATTAAAAGTACGCTACGGCGAATAATAAGAATCTAGAGTTATTTTTATACCGCTAAACGGTAGACAAGTTCGTATTTCCTCTGTTATATACCGTCATTTAGCGTTTTAGAAACTATAATAATTACGTGTTTTTAGCAGTGAGCCAATCAAAAACAATTCTGGATGACTAATCGTAACGGGGTGATTGTGTACGCGTAAAGACAAACAAAAGCACGATTTCATAAAACCTTTCGATATATATTATCAGTGATAAATTTTCGGTAATTTAATCTTTTTTTTTTTTTTTTTTTTGTATAAATTTTTATATAATTCACTTACTTCGATATACAAAAAAAAAAAAAAAAAAACAAAAAAAAAATACAGTACATACGTAAATTTTACAAAGACAATTAACTTGGTTTTTTTCAAGATGCCTGTAGTATAAAACTAAGAAAAATGTAAACAGATGCTACTTTTTAAAGACAATCATCGCGTTTTCTTATGTACCGCTTGAACTGTATACACACTATCGCGAAAGTGTACTAATATAATTTTTAATCGTGGAACAGCGTAATAATGTTTTAATTATAATGTTTCTCTATCAAACTATATATCTCTAATACCCTTGTAATTTTTAATCGTCGATCAATGCATTATTTTCTTAACCTTTTTTAATATTATACACAAATTTTTCATCTCGTTTAAGATATCTTCGGTCATACAATTACCAATCTTCCCCTCTTTCTCACTGTAGATAATTCAGGAACTAAACATGTGTACCAATGTATTATGACGAACGCTAAGGTACTTTCATATCAATCGCATCTGTGCGATCACAGAAACCCAGTCGCCAGCATTCATACATAAATTTATATTTCAGTCATTGCTAAAAACTCACGTTCTATTTTATCCATTTTTTTTTTTGTTTATTTTCTAATAAGCTATTTATTGTTGCACGTCAGAAATCTATTAATTTCGCCAAGTATTAGAGTAAATAGGAGACCGGTATACTTTTTAAAAGTAGCGAGTCAAAAGACCGTTTGTGCGAGACATATTATGCATTAAAGACGATAAAAATGGAAACATAAAAATTATTATTATTATTTTCTTTTTTTTTGGCTCAGCCTTCGCCATTTATCCGGTTTTGACATGAAAACTATTGTGTTCAGCAACAGTTAGTCACTCGAGTCAATTATATTTTCCTACTTTACTCTATCGTTTCTCAGTTTTATTACACAATGCAATTTTTATATCATACTCATTAATTTGTTCAATTTACACAATTTCTGTACTTTTCCATTATTTTAATTATTTCATTAATCATTGACCACGCGTAAGTACCCGAAAACGTTTCTAAGTAAGCAATCATTTTATACTTAAATTTGTTTGTTATATTTGTTCTGTTATAACTTAATATATTTCTATAATTAACAAACAGGATAATGAAAGATTCCTTACTAAGTGTGTAAATAAGGGAAAAGAAAAAAATTAATATGCTAGATATTGAAATGCAACGTTCGAATTCGATAGATTGAAATCCGGAAGAGAATTAACAAATATATTATTGACCTGTGTATGCATACTCGAGCACACACACCTGCGGCTGGAAATCCTACTTGGACGTCGAAATGCATGCGCTGACGGTGTGACGTCAGATGGGATTTCACCACTACGCACACTGCTTACAAGAGGCGACAAACTAAATAAGAATTACTCGAATGAAAATGACTAATGAAGGCCTATTTGCATTCTTCGTATTACATATTTTTCTGCTCTATTGTTTAACTTTCTCAACAGACAGTAGCATAAATATATCGCAATATTTACGAATTATAAGTTTGAAATTAAAAAATTAAAATATATGTATGTATTAAGAATAGAGCACGTCTCAATTTCTTTAAAATTTAGATTCCAAGGATCACGATTCGGACTTTTTTAGCGGCCTCCAAAAATTATTTATACTTCTTGTCTCAGATTTCTGATCTACTGTTCTATTCATGCGGTAGTTCTAAAAAGCGAAGAATGTTTAAAACAAAAAAGGAAAAAAATAAACATCCTTAATAAATTCCTCTAAAATTTAGGTTGCCGGTGTCGAGTTTTAAACATTTCTAGCGGTTTTCAAAAATTTATCTCTACTAATCGCTAGAAATAAAATCATAAATTATGCTCGAACGTTATATATGTGATAAATTTAAACTTTTAAAATGTATAGAGTACTTTCTTAAATAATCCATCGAGAACGTGATGGAAAACAAAAACAACAAGAAAACAATGCGTTTATAGATTCAGGCTTAGTGAAATTAAAGCTGCCATTTACGAGGAAACCATTAAACGCGGGGATTTATTAGATATTTAATTTTTTATTTTTTTTTTTTTAATTTTACTTTACACCGCGATTCAGCCAACAAGGTTATTCATCGAAATGTGATTTCATACCTGTTTTCTAGTATACCAATTATTTGAAATCATGTATATCCCAAATAGCAAACCATCTGAATGTTGCCGGTGTGGTGTGTTTTAATACTGCAATAGTACGCTCACCCTTCATTCGAAAAAATTATATCAAGTATTTAACTCGGGCGCGGGAAAGACCGGAAGGGTGTGTAGAGTTTGATGATGGAACGAAGTAATTTGATTAATTTTAAGTACCTGCATTTGAATTTCAAAATTTCGCAGTGAAAATGGACACGCTTGTGCAAAGGTGATGCTCCATTTGGCATCTGCAGGCATGAGCAGAATTAAGAGATTGATGGCACTGGCATACATTACAAAGGTAGTCCATTTGTGTCTGCAGAAGCGTTCGAGGGAATTGATAATACTGATGATTTAGTTCTAATTAAACTAATTAGTAAAATACCCCATCATATATTAAACGAAAAACAACTCGGCGTGTGGAAAGGGGAAGTAAGGAAAAATGGCTGAAAGAATGGTGTAAAGAGTGAGACCCAAGATACGGTTCGAATCATGACATTTTATAATTTTCTATTATTGTTCCTTTCTTTTTTTCTCTCTTTTTCTTTCTTTCTTCATTTTCTTTTTCTTCTTCTCTTCTTTTCTTCGTATTTGAAGATATTTTGTTACCCTCATGTATCGGTATGTAGATGAGTACTTGCGGTGTGTGTATGTATTTGACCATGTGTGTACTATGTCATAAGTTATATAAACTTAGTTGACTATTATTATGATGTATAGGATAAGCAAGAATAATTGATAATTTTGTATCTTAAATAAACGGTAATAAGAGTGTCGGGCACTCACACAACAGGCAAAATTAACCATGTGAGACCCACAACTTATTTAAAAAAAAAAAAAAGTTCCTTTCAGTGGTTGGAAAAGTGTATTTAAGCTATATATTTGAACACTTATACTCGAATTTTTAATCACACACAGCAGTGGAAACGGGGCGTTTAGATTAACTTTTGCGGTACTGTAACGGATACGTAGGCTACGTTTGAATACTTTTACTTCATTTTTCGATCTTGTACAGAGTAAAGGGAAGCCAGAGTTTGAGATTTATTTGTGGGACTAAAAATAAATTTAGGTTGAATTTTGAAAATGCCGAACTCACACAACACCGAGAATAATGTTGCTTTGCCGCATTGACACGCAGCTTTGAACATGTGACGTCAGATGCGTCAAACTCCTTAAAAATATACTACTTTAATAAAAATTCGCGATACATGTACACCGTATTTATTAAAAATGTACTCCATTAAAAAACAATTTTTTACAGATCATGTAAACAATTGAACATATTTTTATTTTTTTTTGGGGGGGGGGGAGCATTAGATGAGGTAACAATGAAAATTACAAATTTTTAAAGAAAAAATAAAGACGACTTACCGGATTTGCATGCAGACGGAATTCTGTGAACGCGTAGTTTTAGTTAAATCGAATAAACCGGAAGACCGATTCAGGTGCGCGCACATAAGAACACATCGCATATTGTCGACATAAGCGCACAGAAAAATTCGTGGTTGCTGAACATGAACGAGAGCGGATAGACATGCGACTAAGTTTAATGAAGCTGAATTCGTGACCATAATTAATTAAGTAAAATGCTAATTAGAAAAGTGATAGAAACAGAAAGAGAAAAAAACTTTATTAAACAATAAGGTCTGTGATTAGCCGAATAAAAAATAATGAGCAATGAGGAGTAGAGAATAAGCATCGTATCGTAAACCGACCAACCAGTTGAAGTTGTTGCACATTTTTTTATTATTTATTCTGGATGATTTTCAGTCTTCGTGTCAGCTGTGTTTCAGTTCCGATGATGGATGGAGCAATACGATCCCAAAATGCTGACAAGTGTAAATTGAAACGGTGGTTTTAACCGTAAATTTCAATGATGTAACTCTTATTTTTTTTTAAATTTAAAAGCTTTTTTAAAAAAATATGCGTATTTCAATTTATACAAGTATTAATTTATTTATTTTTAATATACACTTAACTTTGTCAATTTTAAAAGAACTGCCCATTGGGAATGTCCGGCAAAGGATTTCAACAGAAAATATTTAAGTCTATTATTGCGGAATCGGTTTCCATAATTGAAACTAAATCAAAAAGGGAAAAGAATAAAAAAAAAAAGTAAAAAATTCGCTGGAGCGAATAAATTGAACTGAAACATTCTTTCGTAACCGAACCGGACTAAAAATCGGAACAAAAAGTATAACTTCATTTTTGAAGCTTCGATAGATATCGACGCATGAAGAAACGAATAAAAAGGCAGATACTGTTTCATTCCGTTTTGTTAAATTGTTGCCATAAGTCTCGGTTCGCTGAAGATGTCCTTATATTTTTTTAAAGAAAAAAAAAAAAACAAAACAAGCAAAGAAATTGTTAACAGACACAAAAAATCGAACATTTAATGATTATTTATCGAAACTGTGTTAATGATTATTCATCGTGAAAGTGTTTCAAAAATATGAAAAAAAAAAAAAAAAACGATTAAAAATATACCGCCAACCATAATGGATGTTGGGCCATAGATGGAAACGATAAAGCAAGTCTGCTTACTCGGCAGATACCTTTAAATCTGACTTAATGTTGCATCCAACAATTTCAGTTGTCTGCATCGCCGCTACTGAATCACCTCCGACTAATTCGCAGAAAATTAAATGCATGATAATTCCGTTAAAATTTCAAGTTCCGGTCACGATTACAACAAAATTACTTAAAGAACTACCTTATAAAACTCTTGTGTTACTCACATTTATAAAATCGCTCCCAGATATTTATACCTAATCTGAAATTTAATATTGGTTATACTAGAGAAATCTGGGAAAGTAAAGGTGGCCGAGAGAAAGTAACTGGCCCCAGTATTCTCCTTAGATCCATTAGGCTCAATTGTGAACCTTAACTTCACAATCCATGATATCTTTTCAAGGGTACCGGACTTACTTTACTTACTTTTAATTTTGTTTTTCGCTTACGTTATTTCCGGAACAGTGGAAATTTGCCCAAATTATAATGATTCCGAAGCCTAGAAAAGATCCACATAATGTATCTTCTTGTCGACACCTATAATTACCGATATTATAAAAAGTAATGAAAAAATGAATAAAAAAACCAACTACGTGTCCATATTTGCAACTAATAATATGAGCGCAAATCATCAATTTGGTTAATCAACATTCTACAGCAGACACACAGGATAGTAAATATTATTGAAAATAGTGTGGGGAAACAAGACAGGTGCAGCTGTGTTTATTGATGTTGCTCAGACTTTTGATAAGGTCTATCATGTGACGTTACGCTATAAGTTAAAATTGCTATTTCCGATCAATTTATTATTCTTACATCAATGACCGGAATTTTCAGGTATACTTTGCGCATGAGCTTTCTAATCCTACCTTAGCTGGGGTAGTACCGCAAGATTTAATGTTGCGACTTAATGCTTTATTCACTGCATACCGCCGATTTCGCAGTAACAGAAGGCGTATATGTGGCACCGATGATACGATCCTACATTTGTGCGGTACAGAGATCTAGTAGTAACTTGCAGAATGCGCTCAGCAAAGCGAAAGATCTATTCAAAAAGTGGAACGTAAGAGTAAATGAAAATAAATCTGTTATCGTTTAATTTACTAATAGAAAGGTGCTGTGCTTCTATCCGTTAAGATCGGTAAATACCAATTTGAACAAATGTTAAACACTTAGATACTGACAATGTTGATAAAAAAAAAAAAGGGTAAACTTAATATTAAAAAAATGAACTGGCTCATAGACAGAAATAGCGTGTTGTCACTAGATAATAAGCGCTTGCTTTATATTACTGTTACTAAACATACCGATATGGACTCTTATGGGATGCAGTTTTGGGGCTGCACTAAACCAATAAATATAAGAATAAACCAAACAATTCGAAAAAAAAGTGTTGATGATGTTAACAGGTACTCTGTCCTGCCTTGAATGCACAGATTTAAGCGTTCCATATGAAGTTGATATTCGAAAGGCATCCGAAAAAATTTATCTGCACAATTATCGTACACTGCCAGAGTGGCGTTCAATGATTAAAGCTCAGTAAACTTGTAGACCTTTTGTAAGGTCAACGATGCCGAGTTAGTACCAGTGGGCGCTTTTTCCTTCATGATAGTTTGTAATTAAAAATTTCGATGAATAACCTTGTTGGCCGAATCGCGGTGTAAAGTAAAATAAAAAAAAATAAATAAAAAATTAAATATCTAATAAATCCCCGCGTTTAATGGTTTTCTCGTAAATGGCCGCTTTAATTTCACCAAGCCTGAATCTATAAACGCATTGTTTTCTTGTTGTTTTTGTTTTCCATCAGGTTCTCGATGGATTATTTAAGAAAGTACTCTATACATTTTAAAAGTACAATTCGAGAATAGCAGAAAAATAAAGTTTAATCCGAAAAATAAACACATTCCCTGTATAGCGGCCTTATTTATATAAATCCGTTCCTATAGCCATGCTGCTGATACGTTAATTGTTTCGCCATAACTACAGAAGTAAATCGTGTCGGTAAAGATCAATAGAAATTTCGTCAGAACTCTTTCCCTATTCTACTAGTTTTTTGCATAAAAACAAACAAACACATTCGTTGAACCTGACAAAAACTTTCGAAAAACATCACGCAATTATAACAAATAACTACTTTTTTTTTCTTTTTTTTTTTTTAAGGGAGGGGGGCGGAGTTAAATACTTTACAAAAATACATTCATTTTCAGCGAAAACGTGTGTCATCTAACATTCTGAACGTTCTTCCGCCGCTCATGATTAAAACACTTGAACAACCTCGAAAACAGAAAAGGTCTTTTGAGTCGTTCATTAAAACTTTTACGAACGTTTTACCTCTCTGAAACGGTTGTTGTTACAATTTTTCCTTCGCATGTTAAATACTGGTCCCATTTGTAGGAAAAAGATTATTTTATACCCAAGTCCGCGTTTCCTTTAGAGAAAATCTTATTAACTCTTATCCTCTTTATCAAACGGCAACATCTCAATTTGTACTCGTTTAAACTAGAAATTTGCGTCATTGATCATACGCGTCACGAAAGTAGAGATTCGTAAAAGTCAATCGATTCTGCTCAACAGACCGCTTTAGCATTGCAGACGAGTTTGGCTTTATATTTTTAATTTCAAACATTGGACTAGGTACTAGTATAAAAAAAGAACCAGTTAACTACGGGTTTGCAGCGATAAAGTGGAAATCGATGGTTGTTTTTGTTACATTACAAGTCAGACTGGGAGCCTATTTTCGAGACGTTAGAACATCGTAACTGTTTATTTCACATCGCTACGGAACAAACAAGAATAGAAAGATAATATAATTTTTAATATCGAACGTTCCCCGTTATTATCTGTTACAGTTGAACGTATGAAGGTGGAATTTTTCTACCTATCATCCGTTGCTTTTATTCCGATTTTATTTACTCATTCTTTTATTATCCTCAGTTTATCCTTTTTTTTATACACTTTCCCCTTCGCTTCCGTTTCTATTCTATTTTTGAGAGAGATCGTTGTTACAACTGTTTAATTTTCTTTTCATTATTCATTTCGAAATCTCGATAAATATCTTTTTAACGCGTATCCGTACAATCGAAATTATGTCTACAGTCAGCTCTACATTGCCAGACGCGATATAGGAATGAATTTAAATTTAACCTATTCCATCATTCGGAGCGTGTTCAATTACTTTTTAATTCAAAAATACATCGAGTAAGAAAGACGAAAGTTGCGCGTTTCGTGATAAATTACTTTTACCGTTAGCGAATTAAATTAATTTATATAAGTTGAAGAATGTGGAAACACAATTTAATAAAAATAATTCGCGTACAGTAGAGCGAATTTTTATCTACGAAATACTAATATATAATAATTGCGATTAACGAGACATACGTAAAACACGTAATTAAATTATATATTTCCCGAGTAGTACCACTTGACATCAACTATTGCGTGACCACCTCTATTTGGACGTTCAATTGTTCAGATCTAGTGTTCAAGGCAATTATTCAAAAAACCGTGCGTGTAACGTAGGACTTCATACTGATATTGGGAATATCTGTTTTATCGATGTACAAAAATACAAAGAGTCCTAAGTGTGCGTCTGTCTAGATATTAACCAGTGCGCACATGATGATATACATGTTTGATTAGCGATTATTTATTACCATTTGTAATCATTTCTCGTCGTCGTCTGATTATCAAACTCAGGACCTCCGTGACGGAAGTCAAATGTCTTAGTAACTGGGCTGACTTGACGATAAACCCTCGCTTATTAAAAATTTATTTGAAAACTAATTCTTCTAATTGCCCGGTTATAGACGTAATATCTAAATTTATTTATTCAACGACATTAAGAAAAATGTAATACCCGCGTGATTCTACTCTGGCTGTTGACCGTGTTTTCGAAATTTGAAGCTATTTCATTTTGGAAGATTCGTACATATGTTTTAGACTTAAAGCCTACTGAAAACTACGTAAAGGGTCATGAAGTTACAAAGACTGTTCAAAAAAGTGCGGCTGCAATTAAAGTTCCGTCAATCGGAACTTTTAAATTAAGTCATAAGTTAGTTTAAAAAATTTATCACTGTATTTACGTTGTTTCTGCTGCTTGGATATAAAAATTATATATAATTTTTTAAGTAAGTGTAAAAAATAAATTTATTATTATCGTTTAAAAAATTTGTTGTATCTTTTTCAAACTATACATATATACACACCCACACAAATATATTTTTATATATATATATATATATATATATATGTATATATGTTTGTGTGTACTGATAGCGATTTGATATATGTACCGTCATTTTGCGACGGTGTCCGAACATAGCATTAATTTCCGGTGATTTTATATTTTGGTTATCCCGGCTTTTGTTGCCTTCACGTATGTCTGATGCGCGCCGATTATATCCAGCAGTATTGAGCAGCTATCGACTTTTGAAAAATCTGACTGACCAAAAAGTTCCAAAATTGGTTGCAAAAAGATAGTATTCACTCGTTTCATAATTAAAGACCATTGCTTTTGAAATTAAAAAATTATTCCGGCGAATTGAGGTTTACCGTTTGTCGCACACTGCTGTCACCAGTCGCCATTTTTGATTGCCGCGAGGTTAACCGCCCCGCAGTCGTAATAACTTTTCATATATCAATTTTTTTATATTGATGTTAGTTTGATGAATAAAGTAGGCTGTTCTATCGAGAGACTTCTAAAAGAAGAGGTTTTGCGCTTGCCGCGTATGTATTTTTTTATTTACCATTTAAGCCGGTTTTAATAATTCTTTGTTTATTCAAGTGTGTACCGAGTCATTGATGGTACCGTATAAGAATATCGGTGATTTTCTTAAGAGAAACTTTTTGTAATACTTAAAATGTAATCAGCGCTATTTACAATGAAAAAGCAATCTGCATAAAGAATCTACGGTTTTATTAATAACTGTATAAAATCACAAAACACAATCAATATCAATTAACGTAGAAAACTTGCCAACTAGTTTTACATGTTAATTAATTAATTGTATTTTGTGATTTTATATATTTATTAATACAACTATATATATACATAGTGTTACACAATTTATTTAAGTATGGAACAATCTACAGAAAAAATAATCCTTTTTAACATAACCAGAAAAAAAAATCAAAATATCATCAATATCGATAAATATAGATATTGGGACGGATTCGGTGCTTGCTATCTTTTGGCCGTGTTCGAGCTAGAAAATACTCTTTGACATTTCATTAATTCACAATCGCTCGGATATCATTCTAATTTGTCGTCGCTTCTTTTGTGGTCGCGTGAAGGATGCTTGCTCGGCCAAAACCAAAAAACACCTCGTAAGAACAGTCGCATCGGGTAGAGGCACTGAGTTGGTGTTTGAGCGTTCAGAAAGCACATGTGCTCGCGGAGAAGGCGTATAATATCCGTACTATGTGTCGAGTGACATAAAGTCGAGGGAAGATTGTA
Source organism: Icerya purchasi (assembly GCA_039619475.1). Lineage (NCBI taxonomy): Eukaryota > Metazoa > Arthropoda > Insecta > Hemiptera > Monophlebidae > Icerya > Icerya purchasi. Next base: position 379,041,214 of record CM077116.1, on the reverse strand, counting down.
TACATCCCGCTAAAATCAGACAGGCAGTTCTACGTAGAAGTGTTCCAAAAACTTCTGTGTAGCCTTTGTTAATTTGCCTCGTGTGCTGTACATACATACTAGTCGATAGAAAACCGTCACCGTGTAACAATCTGGTTGCCATTATTACACGACACATTGCCACCACACCGTTTCATGTGCTATTTTTTTGCGGGTTTATTTTTTCATTCATTTTTTCTCATTTTAGTCGCGACTGTGTTTTACCGATCTGCATATTCATGTTTAGTGTTCATTTATAAACGAATTCTCATGTAAATTAAAGAATTTAGGTGTTGATTGCTTTTGGTTTTTTCTTGCGAATCGTTAACTGAATATGTGGCTGTAAATTGCGGTGAGATCTCTCGATCGGAACAAGGCATTCTCGCAGCAGAATACAATGCATTCGTGTCCTTTTCTTCCTTTCATCTCCTTATGTAGAAAAGCCTGATGTTCTAACCAGTGTGAGCTATTTCAAATGGGTCATTAGCTCGAAAGCCATTAAAACAAAGAGAAAATTCAAGGTCCAGACTACGGGCTCTGCGAGAAGGAAACTCAGAGAACTGTATATGACACTGAGTTCCCCAGCAGGGGTCTCGAGATTCATAATGACTGGAAACCGGAACTGAGAACAAAACAAAATCAATACGTCACAAAAATCGAAAATCATCACACTGCAATTAAATATTCCTGGCGCTTGCTCTTATAGTTAAAAACGTTATAATCGTTTAATGCGGTTTTTTAATTGTAATTTGAATTCGGTGTACTGAGACTCTAATTAAGATATGAATGTTTAAGAATAGTCGAGATGTTCTTCCTTTAAACAGCATATTTTACTGTATAACATTACCTGCTTATCGAGTAATTACTTTTCACTTTTTAGCCTACTTTAAATCAAAGACGATATTTTCTTTTTAAAAAATTATTTTTTCGTTTTCGTATTTTTCTTTTTGGTCTAGTCAGTTGGTAAATTTGTTAGTTTACACTTCGCAAAAGATGCACCTGTGTCCGTAATGAACACTGTAGTTATTATTGTTTATTTTTTCTTTGGTAAATTTATTTTTAGAAAGCTTATACTTGACAGAAGAGATGGAAGAGGGTTTCGCTGTGACATATTAATGACAATGTCAATCTTGTGTCAAGGATAATATAAAAAATCGTTATAAAATATGCGAGACTGGAGCTGTGATAAAAATTACTGTGCAAACAGTGAATTTTTATTTTTAGAACAACGTAATCAATTGAAATTTTTCTCTCTTGTAAGTAATGAAAGAACCATTATCTAAAGTTCTAAGGGCTGTCTTCATGGCGTGGTCTGAAGAATCGCGAATGAATATGTTTATAAGCTCGTACTATTCCACCTTAAGCATATTACTGATAAATTGTTACTGTAATACAATGCATGCATAGACTACGCTTAGACTGATTATAAACGTTGCTTTTTATTATATAAAAAATTTGCACTAATATGGCGATACGCGTTGTAGAATCCCCTGTCTTCCAAATAGCAAGTAAGTTGTAAGTTTATCTATACTTTTCAATAGTACGTATTTACTTGTTACCAGGGCCGTATCTAAACCACAATTTCGGGAGATATATATAAGTGTGTGTGTGTGTGCGTGTATTATCATGAAATATATTTATTTATAAATAGTACACTTAGCCTTGCAGTCAATTATTGTATATGCAATATTTGAACACTAAAATAAAAAATAGTCGTTTCCATAGAGAATTTATAAAAATTTAAATTTTCTTTTTTTTGCCAAAAATTGAAAAGAAATAAATTTATTCTGAATTTCAGTCCATTTAATTCAAGCAGTTCTTATTTCGCAGTCATTTCGGGGGGGGGGCGTGAAAAACCCCCTCTGATACAGCCCTGCTTGTCACCATTTGAAATTGAATTCAAAACATCGAACTAGTTGCCCAGAGGTTCTAGCTACTACACACGAGTATACATATGTTTTTCAATAGTTCTAGTTTTTGCTACTTAATTCATTTTCCAGGTTCATTTAAATGTAGCTCTTTTTGGTTTCCTCAGTTCCTTGAACTTTAAAGATATCAAATAGAATTTGTAGATTTCTATATCGGTACGCTTCTTATATAATTCTAAAAAAAGTTTCTTCAGGTAACGAAAAATCCAGTTACAGTGTATTTTTCGGGGTTTTAAAATTGCATCTAGGTGGCCACGTTGCAATTCTTACTTTAGTTAAAAAACGCATTCATACATATTTAGGACCTTAATATGGATGGAAAACCTAAGGGGAAGTGGTTCAAATTAGATACGGTGGAAATATTCAGGAGAGTCATGGATAAAAATCAAGTCAAGCAGATAATGGCCAACGTCTTTCGAGGACCGGGCACATAGAAGAAGAAGAATAGGTAATTATTCAGCGAGAAATAGAAATATACGTATTCTCTCCCTTTTAATTGAACGGGCGATACATTTATTTCAATGGTAAAAAGTAACTTTTCAGAATAGAAATACTGATTCTGTTCTTTTTGTCGCTACAAATCAGTTTATTGTACTCCTAAACGAGTATTATTTGAAACCCACGTAGAACTCAGCCGGACTGTTTTTAAACATTTCAATTCATCTTTGAAGAAATACGCGGAAATAATTCTCATTGCTTTAAAAACTTGTAATCTATTACTTGATATAAAATTGTTTAAATTCTTGTGCTCTTTAAACACTGGAATTTATTTATTTGAGTCGGGGGAATTCTCGATATCTTCGGTACTTTTTTTTTAAATATCAGAAATAATTCGAAATCTGATATACTACATCGATAGATATCCTTTAATTTGTTATTCTTAAACAAAAATGAGGCGCAAATTTACATTTGCAGTTAACCAGAAGTGTTTCGGACCATTCTTAATATCTCCTTTTTCGCAGTTTATACGCAGTATTTGCGCGTAAATTATTCCTGGCTCGGGGTTCCATGATTTATCACTATTGTGTTAGTTTTTTAATTGTTATTTCCCAGTTTCAAGGAAGTGGCAGGAAATCCAGTGATGATTATCTTATTTGAATTTGAATTTCCACAATGGAAATCTTTTCATTTTTATTTTTACAGAATTGCGGTTATTTTATTTTTACAATTCTATAAAATTATTTCAAACTCAGTACACTTCCAGTTCGATTCAATAATTACTTTAGTCTTACACTTCAGTACGATTTTTAAATGAAAAATGACCGTCGCCATTTTACATTTTGTACTATTTGCAAATGAAGAGGAGAGCAAGAGCTACAATATTGTTTTTTTTCCTTAAGCGAGTCGTTCTAAACTATAGCTCAATTCCTATTATTTTTTATTTTCTAATTCTGCCTGCTTTTACCGCTCTATTCAGCCATCTCCTCCACTTTATCCATGATTTATCAGATACTTTCCCTCTCTTAAACGTTCTACAATATTGTCACCTTCACTTTAATCATAGTCTCCTCCTGCATAATTTTTACAGTTTTCATCTGTTTCTGTTTCATTTTGTTTTTTTCATCCCCTTTCGACATACATTCCTTATGACCTTGATATATTTTATTTGAATATTCAACTTTTTCTGCTAAACAATCGTCCTTCTACGCTTCTCTACTAAAACTCGGTGTCCCTACTCCTTTTACCGTTTCTTACATTCTCTCATTTCCTTCTACTTCTGTTATTCCTACCCTTGAATTATTTTTATCCTCTATCCTTAAACATTTAGGAATAGAACTTCATTTTCTTCTCCTTCCCATTTCTTGGGCTGATGTCCTCGTTGACAAACCCACAAAAAATACAAACTTCGTGATAACCCCCGACTGACAAAAAAAAAAAAGAGAAGTGGTATCTAGAAGGGAACACCCGGTAGAAACGAAGTTCCTTTCACTTTTTGGTAGATATACAATTATAAAGTCATTCATAAAGTATACGATAAAAAATGACATAATATAAATCCCGTATGAATTAAAACAAAAACAACAAAAAATAAGTTTAAATAAAATTTACACGTGTTTAGAATTGAGGTTTTACAGCTGGCCGTGCACAATGCTTGCTGCTCTAACCTCGATACTCGCAGGCACACACACACACACACACATACACCCGTATATAATAGAAAGAGACAGAGAGAAAGAGAAAGAGAGCGAAGATCGCCTGGAGGACGCATAACGCTTTTTCATTATATGACGATTTCTGCCAGTTTACTCTTACCGCCAAGGCGCGTTAAAGAACTTGGTTCCAAAAAAAAAAAAAAAAAAAAAAAAAAAAAAATTGTTGATTTTTAAAGTAACGAAAAATTCTACGCCACTATCTACCCGGGTGTATAATTATTATGATTTTGTTGATTAATGTCTAAGCGATGTTCTCCACAGAATGAACTTTATTATCAGTTTTCATTATTCATTGTATTTCGCTGATTATTTAAGTCTTAAATCGCTTTAGCATTAACTGTCCACATCTAACCTTTCTTTGGGATCACTTTAAATTCACAATCGCACGATTACGATCACGATATGTCCATTTCGATCCACTGCTGGATGTAGATAATTCGCTGATTGGGAAATGCCCTGCACAATTTTAAATGGCCGTTTCTATGCCCTCTGCAGGCTAGTGTGGTAACCGCATTAAATTAACAAAGCTGCATGTTCTTTTCTCCATTATATTCGTATTCGATTTGATAATCATGGTCACATTCGGTGGCTGAATTTCTGTAACTTATTCCTGCTCATCGAGTTTCGTCCATGCCAATGATGAATTGAACTCCTCTCTTAATATTCTTGAATCATTTCTTTCGGATGTGTGCACCTTGCGTATCTCTATCAAAACTTGCGCGTTCTTGGTACTTATCTTTCTTTCATATAATCCTTCTGTAATCAACATCTTAATCAGCTACCGATCCCATTAGTCAACTCCTTTTGTTATCTTGGTGTCACACTTAGCAATTGCTTTCCATGATAATATTACTTACATCTTGTTTCGAAAAAGAACAAATTTATTAAAAATATCTTCACATAATTGAATCGGTGACTCGAATATTTTTTTCATTCCTTACAAATCAATAATCTGTTCCAAACTTGACCGAATTACTACTGTCTTCACCTATAAGGTCTTAAAGCCTTTCCAAATTCTTGTAATGCACTCCGAATCTAGCATACTGTCTCTGCATATGCCTAGATCTCTCTTTTTGGGATCTTTTTTTTTAAAAAGCGCCCTCCTATCAATTTTTTCAAACCCATTCCATCCTATCTTTCCATTTTGGAGAATTAGTATTCCTCCTCTCAAAGGATTCATATTCTTTCCCGTGCCTTAAAATGTTTTTTTTTCAGTTTCCTCCATTCATTTTTTCAAACAATAAATTCCCTTATTTTACATTTTACAGATTTCCATTTATTCTTTTCTTCATATGCTAAATCCTCGCCTCCTTCAGCTGCCGTTAACAAATTTAATCATATATTGAACTTTCCTTCGTCTTCCATAATTTTCATTGTTCCCTCAAAGCATGGGGAGGACGTTTGTGCCATTTTCATATTTTCAGTCCTCTCTCACTCCGAAAGATTTTAAATTCCTTCCTTTTCGTCTACTTTACAGCTAAATCTTCAAACATTCCTTTCATGGCAACAAATTCCTCTTATCTCGTCCGATCCTAGAAGCATCCTATTGGCTAACTTCTCTTCTCTGTCGCAATTTTCATCTGGCTATATAATTTTATTCATATACACTCTCATCGTCATCTTATCCCCAGCTCGTTCCATTTAAATCAACTTTGAATCATTGCGGCACTACAGGCAACTATGTAGTTGACGTTCTGGCACGTTGCACTTCTATTAACGGCCGACTTATTAATGAATTGTCAGCTCACAATTGCTTCATCAAAACATGTTCATTTTAAAATATGGCGCTTAATTTCACGAACACTGCAAAGATGTGTGAATGAATAGAAGGATTAAGATTCATTTAAATTTTGCTCTTATGTACCGTAATTCGAACAGTTTTCAATTTTATTAGCTGAATTTTTTGATTATTGCTATAAGATTGTTTTAAAGTACCTTTTATTTTGCGATAATTAAATTTGTAATTTATTTAAAGTCTAGCTAGAATATGTAAATAAGTAAAATCATAGAGAAGCACTTTATATCTATTTTGTTAACTGATTTAGTTTTCGTGAAATTTCATTGTCTTCGATATAACTGAGGAAAGTAAAAAAAAAAAAAATATAAATATAAAAAAACCGAAAATCTTAATTAGCAACGCGATTCGGCATACAATTATTGCTATTTGCGCGGATACAATTATTTTTTAAAAAACCTTTAAATTTTTCAGAAGTCAGCCTGCCAACTAAATTTTTGCTAATACTTGGTGTTTCGGTGCGGTACGCAATTTTTAATTGTTAGCCCCACTTTGGCACGAAACGAGCACACTTTGTTTAGTTAAATTTGATTTTGAAATCCCGTCATTGGGGAGAATAACCTAACGCTCTGCTCAGTACCGCCCGAATAGCGTTGTGAACACTATTTCGATATTCGTTTAATTTCGATTTATAAACATTAGTAAGAGTCGAACTGGTCGACGAAAGGTAATTTTAATGTTTTATATTAATTTCGCGAAAGAATTATTCGCCGCTATCAATGTACCTCGCGGCTGTTCCCATTATTTGCCAGCTTCAGCACTGAAGTTTTTCTCCGGTTAAAACTTTGTCGTATCCCTATTTCAATTTTTGCCCTCTCAAAACTGTCATTCCAGCGATCGAGTTTAATTATACACGCACTACACTCGGAAAAATGAATACACGAACATGGTAGATGACGTAACTGCCTCAAGCCCGGATATTAAATTGGCTTTCCTTTTATCGTCATCGTTTGTACTACCGTTAATTATAACTGGAAAATAACTACTACATAAACACTATTCTAATGATACATTTAACTGCCAAAAAAATACTAAATTTACTTCTTGGTATGCCAAATCTTGAAAAATCCATATAAAAATTAGTAATTGGTATTGTATGTTCTCTTAAAAAACGAACCGAAAATTGTTCATTTCCAAAGCGATTTTTTCTTTGTGTCGAGTTGAATTCTGTTTTATTTTCATTTATTTTTTTTTTTTTTTAATGTTAGACGATCCTGTTAGTATAGTGTGTGCATATTTTCAAACACTGCTGCACTTAGTTCGCATTTCACGCACAATTTAATAAATGTATTTTAGGTACTGACCTGTTTTTATTTTGTATTAAAATGTTCGATGGTAGAGATTCTTTTAACGAAGTGACTGTATTGCAACTACGAATACGGTACGAAAATATTTCTAAAAGTCCCCCAGAAGACATTGAAGATGACGTGAAATCTGGACTTCCTAGCGCATCCACTAATGATGTGAAAATGTGGAAAAGTTAAAGTCCGCTTACTAATAAAAGATTTTTGTTTTCAGTCATGTTTGTTAAAAATTTGCTGGGCAGAGAAGCGAACTAACAAAGATGTATTATCGAAGATGAACAAAGAACATGAAATTTTAAGTATAGCGAAATCCAGAAAATTGAGATATTTGGGCCGCAAAATGCGAAATGAACAAAGAGATGAGCTGTGCTACAGAGAAATAGTTCAAAGCAAGCTAAGGAGAAGAACTTGACTCAAAAATGTAACAACATAGTTGCCAAAACAACTAAAAAAATTCTTCAGAGTAGCAGGGGACAAAAGCATGATGGCGCGAACATCCATTAATGGACATGCACCGAAAGAAGAAAAGAATGAAAGATTTACTATTAAAAGTGTTTCTACTTTGTTCATGTTACAAGTTGTGTAACACCATTTCCAAAGTAATACTAATTTATTTATTGCAGTAAGATTGTGCATGTATATTTACATGTGTAAAAAAAATAAAAAACTAAAAATGTTACCGAAGAACAGGAATTCCATACGGCGCTTGTGCGAATTGACTTTTATTATTGTTTTGAGCACGTATCCAATGTGGCGACAATGTTTGTTCTGAAACTGGTGAATTTTTAACAAATAAGTAGTATCGTGTTAACATCGCTGAACAAATGCCTACTGTGATGTTGGTAGCGACTTAACACTGAAATATGGGTATACGACTATGCCGTTGAAACAAAGGTTCAATCGTCTCAATGAATGTTTCCGGGAAAGACAAAAAACATGAAGGATTTTTTAACCAGTTTCTTCAACCGCAACGGAATAGTTCATCACGAATTGTTACCAAACAGTTATACAATCAATAAAGAGTATTATCTACAAGTTTTGCGCCATTTCTGTATGAGACAATTCAGAACAACCAAACTTTGAACGAACACTCACGGATTTTGTATCAAGCCGGCCCATGGGATTTGCTTATCGAACAGTTTTAGAATCTAAAAATAATACCGCTTTGTTGCCGCAACCACCTTATTCTCCAGACTGGGCCAATTGCGAATTTTGTTTATTTCTCAAACTCAAAAGGACGCTTGACAACATTATTCAGCAACAGATGAGACAGAAACAAAACCACAAACTGAACTCAAAGAACCATCTCAGAGGTGTTTCTCTAAACCGGAAGAAGAGTTGGAATATTTGATCGCGGAGGGAGTAGTTTGAAGAGGCGGAACAAAATATTGACGTTTGAGCGGGTTATTTGTTTAGAAAATTAAAAATTTTTATGACTTTTGCATCAGTCCGTACAATTCTGGTAAACCTAGAAAACATTCTGGTAGAAGCGTTGGTTGACGCGTGAAATACGTTCATGACATACTTAATAGCCAATTTTTATAAGCGAAAATCCGAAAGTATAAAGCAAAAACTGAGTATGAAAAACTTCGAGTTATTATTCTAATCAGCAGAAATTGCTATCTGATTCTTTCCCTTCTGTATTGTTTCTGGATAAGCTTCTTTGTTAACATGGTCAAAAACAAAAAAAAAAAAAAAAAAAAAATATTTTGCTATTATTAACGTTCATCTAGCACACTTTAAAAACAAAAAAAAGAACGAAATATAGAAAGGGTTTAAATCAATTATGCCTAAATTAACTGAGGAACCCTGGTTGACGAGCCCAAAAAAAAAAAAAAAAAAAAAAATTAACTGAGGAAGAGGAAGTAAGATTTTCTAATAACCTCCATCTATGAAAAATCGTTATCGTAAATTATTGTAAAATTTTTATCTTACGCACTATATAAATAAGCTGCATATTGATCCAACCGATTTCCTGCCAAAATTTAACATTCGAAATTACGATAACTCGTGTAAATCATATTTTACGTTTTGCCCGATTTTATCCTTTTTTATTACCATATTTATTGAGCATAAACAAGAATTTGATAATTTACGCTAGAGATGGTAAAATGCTACTTATTTCAATAGCAACTGCTGCTATCGTTATTGCTATTTTAAATTAGCACTACAAAATAGCAGCTATTGCTATATTACTGCTATTTTTTAACCATTTTATGTACAGTGAGTAGGGGAAAGTGCGGCAAAATCGGGACCCTAAGCTATTATCGTGTCTAGAAAAGCTCCTGCTATAAAGAATTCGATAGAAATTACTTTGTGGGTTAATATATTTGTACCCAAACTGAAATAGAATCATTTACTTAGGCAAACTCTATTAGATGTGCAGAGAGAGCGTTTACCAAAAAAATTACATTTGCCCGGTTTTGCCTCACTAGGTGGGGCACAACCGGGTATGCTTTTTAGTGATACCCGATTTTGCCCCATTTATTCCAAACGTAAATAAAATAACAAAAAATATATAAAAACTGAATCAATTATTGACAAAAATCACACACAAAAGTATTATCTTCTTCATTAGCATTACTGCAAGCCTCGTGTGCCCAACATAAGTAGTTGACACACCTTATCCAGCCTTCGTTTTTGGAGCGAGAATATAGCTCGTTACAAAAAATGCAAGCTTCGTCGTGCTCGTGATCTTCTTCTGACGAAGAATCACTGACCGGATCTGCGACCCGCTGATTTTTAGACTTTTTCTGCCTTTTCTGTTTTGATTAAGTTTGGGAAACTTCATTTCCCTTACGTTTTCTTGGAGCTCTTTTATTTGGAGACAAGGAAAGTTTCTTTTTGCCTTGATTCTTTGAAGTCTGGGCCATCTCCAATTCTAGTTTGTAAGGCGAAGAAGTCAATATCGCAGTCTTTCCTCTTCTGTTCATACTTTTTGTTTCTTTTTCTCTAAACAGTTCTTTTGGAACGGGCTTTATTTCTTTCGGAGAAATGGCAAATGAAGTAGAAGGTACAGCTCCATCAATTACAAATATGGACGGTTGGGCTCATATTTTCAGTAGATGGGGGTAATCGGAGTTTCTCGACTGTGGTTGCAGATCTTTGGACAATTTTCCTCGATGAGCTTATTTGGATTCCCTCATCTGTGGGTGCAAATTGTTGTATTACATCCGCTCTCGTAGAGCTTGGCTGGAGTCCATCATCTATAATCGAACCATCCACTCTTATCAGTAACGCACACCACGATCTAGATCGCCAGTCTGGCGCCGTACACAGTCGAATTTCTCACGAATTTGTCGATTTAGCGTTCTTGCCGGAGAATGCGACGTTGCACGCTGCCCGAGGAAGCCTGAGAAATTGTCAAAAAAACGGAAAAATGGAATTTAGAAAATCATCATTATCATTTTTTAATTCAGAAAGTGTGAGAAATATAATGTTATGGCGGCCGAATCCATCTCAATAGGTATAATTTTTCTTCTGATTAATATTATAACTTTAAAAAATAATAAAGGGTAAAAAACCGGGTACTATCCGGTACTGCCCCACATCTTGGTACCCGATTTTACCCCGAGCAGACCATAATCAAACAAAATGGTGTTACTCGACGATAACTCAACATAAACAATTGAATAAACCTTAGAAATTGTTCTTTATACTAAGCATAATCAATGAAATACTCACCACTATATGTTGTGTAAAGTCAAATGTGATTCACTGTACTTAAAATCAATACAAAAATCGATAATATGTATTTCACTAATTTTCAATAAATACCATTCCAAGACACAAAAACACACGACGCGCGCAGTAAACCTGTTACAGACTATCATTGCGTTAGGAGCTACGTAATTCACCGTAAAATCCGTTGATATCGCTTGTAGTTATGGAAATTTTGAGGTACCCGGTTTGACTCGCCTACCCGGTTTTATACATCTTTCCCCTACAACAATTTGATGTTGTTCATCTCTAAAAAATGTGAAATATAATCCAAATTTCACACAAAAAACATTTCGAGAAAACGCATGTTTAGAAATTTCGTTAAATATTTATTTTAATACCTACTATAAATGGAAATTACAGAAAATATATTTTTAGCACTTTTGTCTCTCACGTTGGGCATTGCTAAAAGAAACACATTAGAATCAGATGAAATTGAAAAAGTTACAATGTAAGGATGCCGCAACACAAATTGAATGTACTAGATGGTGTGTGCTCGAGGAGACGCTAATAAGGGGCACTTGTACTAGACTTTTTTTTTTTTTTTTTTTTTTTTTTGTTTTTGTTTAAATAAACCGTATATTAAGAAAATAAGTGTATAAAGGTGCAGAGGACTGTGTGTGTATTGTAACTATGAACTCAAGCTAACAGTCTAGGATTAATGAAAGGATGAAAACGAAAAATAAAAAGAAAAAAAAAAAAAGAAAAAAAAAAAGAGTTGTGTGTGAGAGGTCCTTTGCAAAAGTGTACTTATAGATAAATTGTGGGTATTAGTCAGGATGATACAGAACATAGTCCCAACTATTACCAAGAAAATTAAAGTATTTAATTGCTATATAACATTCGTAGTTAAATTAACTGTAATAATAAGAAAGGTAAAATACAGTAGACGTAATGTACGAAAATAAAAGTTGTTGGGATAACGTTTGATTTAGTGCATACGTGAGAATTGTAATTCTATAACTATAATAAGCTACTAATATTTAATCAAAAAGAAATTAACGACTTGAATGAAACAAAACTTAATGGCTATCACTGAATTACAATTTATAAATAAATTAATTAAATAAATTAAATAAAATTACATTAAGTTAAAGTAAGTTAGGATGAGTTGTGAAGAGAAAGCAGATAATCCTGAATAATAGGGTTTCGTAAATGTTTGGATTTAACAGAAATGATTTAATTACTCAGTTGAAACTTACGCCTCAAAGCCGCCTCAGCAAACTTAAGTAAGGGGTAGTGATTTGTTCTATTAATGGGGGTGGGGTTAGTTTTTATAATATTGAACTTGGAACGTAAGTAACTAAACATGGGGCAATCAAAGAGAAAATGATCAACGTCATCAATAATATTAAGAGAACAGCAGGTACAGCCTGGGCTGCTGACAAGTCGGAACCTGTACAGGTAGGCACCAAACTTTCCATGCCCAGAAAGTACCTGAGCGCTATAGAAATTGATATTAATTTTACTCATCCTTAGCCTGTCTGAAATACTAGGGAGAAAATAATAGTATTTCAGACAGGCTAAGGATGAGTAAAATTAATATCAATTGTACTAGACTATAAACCAATCACAGTGATACTTTATTGAATACATCCGAAAGTATAATAATCATCATGTACAAAATTCGATACGAAACTTCAGAAGTTAATAAGAAAATGTGTAGTTTGGAAACCGGGAACATGGCATTATTTCTCGGAATGCTATCCTTGAAAATTTAAATAAAACTACATATGTACATCGTAGTAGCGCAATTCGAAATCCGAAAATTACCTTTCAAATACCAAAATTGCATGTACATTATAATAAATCGTTTAAAACGAATATGCTGCAGAGAAACGAGATGGTAACTTTTCGTGCTATGTAAATTTAGAGAAAAAATAGCTTACTGACATGATCAAGTATCAGAGTAATCGTATGCAAAGAACGAATGTTAGTTCAAACTCTTTAGATGACCATGCAACAACACCAGAAATTGAACTTTCAGTGCCTGCATCTTTCAATATCTTCCAGTAATAGAGAGATACCTTTATAAATGCGTTAGATCGAAGAATAAATAGACTATAAACTGAATTGAGATTCGGATTTTTATCTAAACTCGGTGAACTAAGTCGTGCTAAAATTTTAAAAAGTTCTCAACGATTGCTTGAAATTTATCCGAACGATTTAGACTCTAACCTTGAAATGGAATTATTACAATTGGAACAAGTTCAGTCAAGCATGACATTTCATGCGTTGAGGATTCTGTATGTTAAGTTAAAGATAATCGTAATATTTATATTTACATATTACGAAATTCAGAACAAAGAAATCTGATTCTTCGCGCTACAAAAAGAGAGAGAAACGCCGTTTTTCGCGTTTTTTTGAACTTTATGCCAACTTTGAAAGTTTCGTTAAAGAAATGAAATACGGTTTTTTTCCCGACAAAAGGCGATCTTTGCACTAACATATCACATGCCCGGGAAAAAAAAATAATTTTTCCAAAACTTTCCAGATTTCGGCGCCCCAAGGGCTTAATATAAAGTTGTAAGCTCGGCTATGGTTTTTCTATATAAAGTGGTCCTTTGTGCATAAGTTTGAGGTACGTTTTGGTTTTCTTTACTTTTTTACTCAAACTATTGTTTATGTGAACATCATTTATTTACTCTTTTTGGGCTTAACGGGAGGGGCGGTTTATGTAATTTTTTAACCGTAATTTTTTTTTTCTTTTAGTTTTATATTTTGAATTTCACTTTTAAGGGGTTATTTAGCGATGAGTTACAGATTTTTTAAGAGTGATTGTTGAGATCGTTTTAAATTCCGTATTATATATATATATATATATATATATATATATATATATTCTAGACGATTTTTTGGGTTTTTGGCGCCCACGGTAATCGGTTAGTTTCAAACTATAGACATGATTTTAAAGAGAATTTTAAGTGTAATTTATGATCCAATTTTGAAGTTTTTAAGTCAAACCGTTCGTAAGTTATTGCATAGTTTAATTGATTATTTTTGCCGTTTCTGAACCATCTTATTATTAGGATTCCGTGCATTATACGTGTACGAAATTCCAAAAATTGTAGTCTGTGATTAAATTATCGATTCAATTTTTTTTTTTTTTATAATAATAATTTAACCTTTTTAATTTATTATTCAATTTATTATATATGCGTAAGTGTAATAAATGCAATTTGCCTTTTCTACAAAAATAATTAACTTCTCGTATGTTATCTATATTTCTTTTTTTCACTACACTGGTACAAAATACTAAAAGTGAATGTTTTTTTGTTGTTTTTTTTTTTTTTTTATTATAAAAAAATTCATAATTTTCAACTACTACTTCAGTTCATTTCTCCACTTTTAAATAATAATTAGTTAAACTAAACAGATAATAGAGCGTTGAAATCGTAATAGCATTTAAATAGTAATAGCAGTTGTACTAACAGTTGATAAACCCGATAGCACTAGCAGTAACACTAGCAGTCGTTAAACATAATAGCACTAACAATTACACTAGCAGTTACATTAACAGTTGCTAAACGGATTAGCAATTCTAATATTCTGATGCATACGCAATACTTACTAGCAATAGCAGCTATTTGGGTAAACAAATAGAAACTGCCAGCGCTGCTATTCTAAAATAGCATCGCTATTCTAGCAGCTATTACTATTTTTTCTCATCTCTAATTTATGCACACAGCTAAGATGATAACGCGGAAGAGTAACTTATTTTTGGCAATTTTAAAACTTTTGCTAATTTTTTTTGTTAACCGTTTTTTTTTTTTTTTTTTTTTTTTTATAGAATATACCTCTGTCCATGAAACGTATTTTGCGTTAAAAATAAAGGCAACTTTTTCTCCGTCGCAGATACAGCACTATTAAAGGAATATTTCGCGTTACGCTACGGTTACTGTTAACGGTCTAAATAGAAGTTGGGTTTGCAATGAAGTCTGACGTTGGTAAATGACGTTGTGAAAACAAGATTGATGTTAAGTGACGTTATCGAAACATATTTTTGAAGACAAATATTTGCATGACAGACAAAGAAAATTAAATTATTATTGTGGCACATAATTAACGAATCTTCATTAAAAACGAGGAGAAAACAAAAACACTGAATAACAATAATTAACTACGGCAAACTTTCATTGAATACCTGTTGTATTTAACAAAAGTGTAGATCGCGACATCATTAGAAGCGAAAAACGAGATTTCCAAGAAACATTCGTATCTTTGCATTTTTCTTTTCAAATGGTCAAGTTAGATTTGCGCGCAAGACTATTTGTAAAAAAGAAAAGGTACGTTAAGATTAATTTTTGAAAATGAATTCTCTATTGGCTAATTTGAAAATCGTATACCTACAATTTTTGCTTCATTTATAATAGGTTCAGTGTAAGTGAAATAAATCTAATTTGGTTAAATTGTTTATTCACTTTTTCATTTACAAATATATATATATATATATATATATATATATTGCTTTTTGTAATTTGAGAAGTAGCGTGATAGCCTAGAGCAGTGATGGCGAACCTTTTTGAGAAGTAGGTCAAATGTTGTTCATAACTTTTTTTTTTAGTACTATCCCGTGGGTCACATGTAAAGGGGGAGGGGAGATGATTAAAAACTACTTTTTTGGTTCTCACTTTTACATTGGCGCACCCAAAAGGGGTGCCACGGGGCCATTGCTCCCCCCAAAAAATCTTCGAAATCTTAATTTTGTTTTGTAATGTTCTGTTTTACTTAAATAAAATTCGTATGCTTATCTAATTTGTGCTTATTACAAACATAATGTTACGTTTCTATTATTATTTTTCTTTTTTAAATAAAATTCGTCAGTTTTGTAACTTTTTTAAAAATAATATTCGTTAATTTTGTATTTTTTTTTATTTTAATTTACAAACCACGGAAATAGATGGGTACTTAGTCGAGGTACCGAGTTACCACTCCCTAACTCATCTTCTAAATTCTAGCCCCGACCAAAAAAAAATCCTGCGTGCGCCTTTGCACTTTTAAAATTCTTTAAAAAGTTTACGTTTTCTTTTCGTTTTACAACTTTTACTTTTGCAAGTGAACAGCAAACAACAAAGGTGTCGACACATGAAAAAATTAAGATAAATGGGATGATACCATAAATTACCGCAACAGACGACACCGTGCCCAGTCGGCAGTCATTATACACTAAATATCTGAATGAACAAGAAATAAAGAAAATCAAATATATTACGAAATATTATTTTTATTAATCGGTATAGTTGCACAGACGTACGTATAAACATTAAAGCTGATAGTAAAGTTGAAGTATATTTAATGAGAAATCTGTTGTTGTGTATTTTCAGATAGTTTCTTAATATTAGGTTCTTCGTATTCCCCCTATTCACGGGCGTCGCCAGCTGGGGGCAGGGGGCAGCAGCTGCCCCCCTGGGGCCTTGAAACTTTTTAATCAACTAGTCATGATGAGCATTCATAAGTGCGTAATCATGGACAATGTCACAAAAATTATGTTTTTTTAATTAATATTTCACTTTTGTTTGATAAAATATTAAGACTTTACAACTTATAAATTTTACTTTTCCTATAACTCGTATCCTCTTTCTATCATCTTACCCCTATTCATTAGTTTAACGCATTTTGCGATCAATTCATTTCCAAGTTTATTTCGATTGATAGATTTTATACAATTCATTGAAGAAAACAGTTTTTCACGCGGATATCTGGAGTCAAACACTGTTAAAAGAGAGCATTAGCACAAGTTTCCTCATTGATATGAAATTATTCGATAAAGAATCCCCCCCATACGTTTAATATAATATACTTTCAATTTTTAATTTTCGGATCATTATTACCTGTATTACTTTCAGACATTTGTCCTTCATCTACTTCGGAAATCAAGTTTTCGAAATTAATTTTCCACACTATGCTGCTTTAAAATTCAACTAATTCCATTTCTGTATCACAGATTGTACCTAGCCACAATCAAATTCGGTTAAATCCCCATTATTTCGAATTTCGTTTTGTATGGATATAAAATAAAATGAAGTGTATTTTACAAAATTTTAAATTGATTAAATCTCTTTTCGAAAGCTTGTTTTATTTTTTCTTTATAATCATTAATTATTTTTCAATTGCATTTTCTTGAACGTCGAGCGTATTTTTAAAAAAATTATTGTGTTTTGAAAATGTTTTCGTAATTGTAGAAAATATTTCATAATTTTTACTTCCAAATCTTTAGTAACGATATCTACATAGTTTCGTTATAAATATTTTAATATTTTCAAACACCATTAAAACAATTTGTCTATTTCCTTGAAGTTTTCTATTCAGTTCATTAAAATGCCGGGTGATGCCGCATAAAAACATTAAATCATTTAACCAATCTATTATATTTCAAAAATTCGTCATAACTATTATTTTTTTCCATTCAAAAAAAAAAAACCTAATTTCTTCTAATAAAATCGCAATCCGATTAAGAACTTGACCGCAACTAAGCCATCGGACATTATCGTATGTCAAAATCCATGTATATTAACACTCAACTTCCTCTAATAATTGTGCAAATTGTTTATTAAAACCTCTTTGGACATTGCATTGGAAAATGTTTTTAAACCTTACTTAGCGCATAAAACTTGCTAGTGTATATTGTGCAATGAAATTCAGTCAGAGAATATGTAATGTTTTTCTTAAGATACCGGATAAAACTAATGTTTTCCCCACCATATTAGGTGCACCATCTCTATTGTCCACGGAAACAATTTTCTGCAGGGCAATATCCATTTCTTTAAATGCAATATCAAATTCTTTAAAAATATCAAGACCGGTACACTTCCTTTTCAACGTTATTAGTTTCATTAGCTCTTCTATCATTACATTGCCTGATTTATATCGAGCAAAAACTGCTGATTGTGCATTTAAATCATTACTCTCTCATTTAAAACAATTGAATACATTTCTGCATAATTTAAATGGCCATGTATTTGTAAACAAATATTTCTTTCTAACTGTATTGCGACTTATTAGTAACTCATTTGTATAATCGGATCTTTTTCTTTAAAAAACCGAAAACAAAGTAGCGCTATATTTTGAAAAGGCTCGCTTTAGAAACTCTCATTCTGAAAAAGACTTCCCGCGGCGAGTAACGCAGTGGACAATTTGAAAACTAGCAGCTGTAATGTTATTTTTCGGAATGAAGAAAATTTTTAAAACAATATCGTTTCTGAATGATTCTCTTTTTTCTTTTGTAAAAAATATTATTTTCTTTCTTCAAAAGCCGAGATTAGAATGCAACTTTCCAAAGTGCCTTTTTACATTGTAGGTACGTGAAGTGACTTTTTCGTTATAAATTACAGTCGTTTTATTATTTTCAATCACACAATATTTATCAAACCATTCCGTTTGATATGGAACTTGTATCGTTTGTTTATACTTTTTTAACCACTGACATAGTACAGGACTACAACTAAAAATATTTATATTTAGCATACAACAATTTGAGAAGACATTTCTTATTAACGTACTTAGTGCACATACATATATATATATATATATATATATTTTTTTTTTTTTTTATATATACATATCTTGCTATTTTACACCTAGTCTTATCAACTATTTGGTAATCTATGGAATAAGTTAAAATAACATGAATAAGCAACCCAACCAGTGAAGGGTGCTAAAATTAACTTATATATGTGTATACAAAATGCATACACACATATTTTTGCATTCTCACGGACACATACATACTATCGCACACGCACATACACATATCAGCGCACACACATATTATTTATACATTTTTAATTTATAAGAGATCTTGAGGTCGTTTCCTATTCAGTCTACGTCCCTCGCCTGGGTTGCTCAGCAGTTCTCTTGTTGTACTATTAGGATGTTCTTTCCATCTGGGGCAGCATATCGTCGGGCAGCAGTTTCTATTTCACATTTTTTACAAATTGAACTCCAAGATCTTCATGAATCGTGATGTTGGTTATGTACCATGGAGCAGAGATGATCGTGCGTAGTAACTTATTCTGTACTCTTTGCATAATTGAGAAACTGTTGCTGTTTTTGGCACAGCCCCATAATAACTGGCAGCCGTATTGCCAGACGTCATACATATAATAGATGAGAAACTTTATTATTCAAAAAAATAATAATAATGTTAAATTATTAAACACTTCTAGATGCGTAAGAAAATGCTGTCATTTAGTTCAGCACTGGTACATCGCCCCTGTTCTACAATGCAATGAACATGAACGCGCGTCAAATTTGACTAACTGTCATGTGTCATACACGCTTCGTGATAAAAAAAAAAGGTGAAACACAACGTTTTATGACCCTGCACATCAATGCAGTGATAATAGAAAATCAGCTAGCTACTGTCCGCTTAGAAATATTTTTTTATAAATTCTACACGTTAGATTTATATACTTTATTTTTTTAAATATTTTTGTGTGACTCTTTTCTCTTTTATGATATCGGAAATAGGTTTATAAAAATCTTCACGTGGGTCACTTAAATAGCCTGCGTGGGTCTGTGTCTGACCCGCGGGTCATAGGTTCGCCATCACTGGCCTAGTGGTTAAGGTGCTTTTTTATGAAACCAAGAGTGTGCCATAGGTTATCGAGACTTGTTTCGTTCTAGATCCAAGTCGCTCCCAGATATACGTGTATACCTAATTTGAAATTGAATTGGATAACAGAAAAATCTAGGAAAGTATAAGCGACCGCGAAAAAGGAACTGACCCCCACTCTCATTAGTGCCATTGGGCTTAGTACATTGTGAATTTTAACTTCACAATCCATGATATCTTATCAAAGATATGGGACTTACTTTAATTGAATAATCTGAGTGTAAAGAACCATTAAATGGCATCTACAAAACTAGTAAATTTCTTAACTGTTTATTTTAAGAAAAGGATCCGCTGCAATTTTAAAAGATTACAAAGCTTGTTTTTTTTTTTGTAATAACACTAATGTCCAGTACAGAGGTTGATAATTATTTATATTTTTAATGTGCCCGGAATGGGATTCGATTGAGTTCCACTCGGACAAAACAGGGCCAAGTCCAGAGAGTTGGACATTTGCTAATAACCAAATAACAAATAAACTATTTGACCAATATACACACATATGAATATAATGATTTAATTCTATTCATTATTTAGCGTTAATTATTATTCCTCAACCCATATATTACAGTGACATTATTTATGTCACCCGTGCGTTAATCATTATTTATCATTTGTCAGCCATGCGCAGTGCCGCCTGCCTTAAGGGCTTACGGATCTAGACACCGTTGCCTAAGGAAGCTTTTTGTGGAATGTGACTAGTATAAATTGTAACAATTTTATAGTGCTCCGGCTTTTTCCGCCATCGCTTCGCGTTCACGGGCAATTTGGTAGATCGTAACAACTTGTACCAGTCATATTTCGTAAATTATTGCTGCCACCGGATGACACTATAATTTTCACATATAAAAAACCTGTGGACACGCAGTAGAAAGCAAAAATTAAGGCAGTCGTTAAACAAGTACAGTTTATTCATAAAAGATTACAGGGAATGTGGTTTTATTCAAGCTGTAATTAAAGCAACGGAATTGGCAAAGAAAAATTTAAGCCAACCTTTAAACTTTTTAACAGAATTAGGCATATGTAAATTTTATGAATACACTAACAGCCAACTTACTATTCGCATTCAAAATAAGTTATATGGGTAAAAACATCAGTCAATGAAAGATTTAAGCAATTTAATACTTATTCAGAACTATTACGTGTACAATATGAACGATCTATCTGAGAAAGGAAAACTTCTCGATTATTATGAAAATCTTGAAAAAAAATCTTACTGCGTATTCAAAATATGACATAAACGGATCAATTCTATGTGAAAAACTGAGAAAGATCAGAACTTTAGCTGATGAAAAAACTAAAACAAAATTAGTCTTGAATGTGCTTGATGATATAATTGGAAGATATATACCAAAATGTATGAATTTCAGTGGAATATTATTAACAATACCAGTCATAAGAGAAGTTTTCGAAACGCAAAATAATTAAGACCTATTTAAAATTAACTATATTAAAAGAACAATTCTCAAATTCCTTTGAAAATAAAATAGTGCCAGTGCTTGACATCTTTAATATCATAAAAGACTTTGCAAATAAAAAACGAAAAAAATTGATTTTTGGCTTTAAATAAAATTTTTAAAATTGCCATTTTTAACTACTATTTTATAGTAAATAATAAACATATTTGGATTTCATATACGAAGGTAATGACAATAAATTTTCGTTAAAAACTAGTCTTATATTATTATCGTAAATAAACTTTAAACTTAAATAAATGAAACAGAGATTATACCACATACAAATTACAAATTGAATACTTGCGACTAATCAATTTCGGAAAATTAAGGTTAACACATTATAATCCATTAGCATTATTTAAAATACAAGGACTCTGGATTACTTTGAAATGATTGAATTAATAGCTGAAAGCGTAAAAATATTTTTATCATTTCATTAAATTTCAAATGTTACACACTTCGGGTCGCTTCAGTTAAAACACTGAAAACTTATTAATAAAATTTAATATTAAAACTAAGTGCTTCGAACGATCTACTCTTAAAACATTTAAAAAAATGCTGTCTTTAAAGGGGTTCTCAATTGAAATTTACTTAGGGCCGTCAAAAGCACTAACAATAAGGCCAACAATGGTTAATTATTATTCGTCATTCGCTATTAAATTAATTATTGCATTAATTGTTACAATGCTTGACTAATTTTGGGAAGAGACCTGGTTCGAATCCGGCAGTTGCAACAAATGTACATTTTTTTCATGTTCATTATTTTGCTTTTTTTATTAACGTTATTTAGTATAATTATCATCATTTTTATTGTCATATTAATTAAATGATAAAAACATTTTATATTTACAAATTCTCTACACTATTCGATTATTGAGAAATGTATATTCATCCATACAACTAATTAAACTAAAACAGATGTGTTTAATATGAACAAAAAAAAAAAAAAAAATATATACATATGTATGTGTATACCTATATATAAATATACTAAGTGTATTTAAAAAAACTTATCGCATAATACATGTAGTATTATAAATTCATTTTAACTTTTAATTTTAAACAAAAAGTTATTAAATTAGTACACAACTCCCTATTAATGATACTTCGTTAAAATATTAAATAAAGTTAATTTATAAATATGTATTTTAATCTAGATCCATTAATGAAGTTTGTTTATTTATTTTAACTTTATTAGTTGTATCCATAATATATAACACAAATCGTGTTATAATAACTAATAAAGAAATCAACAACGTTTTAAATAATCACTCTAAATTAAAATATTTTTAATTTTTAATTATTCGACAAAGAGTTATTATTTAACGGTATAATTAAATTAATTTAATAACTTCTTGTTTAAAATTAAACGTTAAAATTCATTTATAATACTGCACTTACTATAATATATATTATACCGATAATTATTTAAAGTATGTGTTTTTTTTTTTTTTCATTCGTAGTAAACTTGTTTACTTTTCCTAAATTAAATTTTAACTTTATGCATGAATTTACAAATTTCATAATATCGAAACATACTCGATAATGTTATGAATTTTTTGTAAATTTCGACGGTAATAAAAATAATTCTAATCATATTAAATAACGTTGATAAAAAATAAAATAACATAAAAAACAATTTATTCACATCGCGACGGCTTCGAATTCTCTTCCAAAGTTGATCAGACATGCACCATTTACACCACGATGCATAATACATCAGTTAGTGAATAATTTTATGTTTTACCTGATTATTATTCGAATAATGCGCAACACTGCGCCTAACCAATTCTGCTTACGCTAACCGAAAAGGTAGATCCATTAAATAAGACACGACGCTTTTAGACAACCGATTGAATAAAAGATCAAAAGAATGGTACACTTATACACATGAAGTTATTCCAATTTTTAATGTTGATTATTCAAATGATCGCAGTTAATTAATAACACCGTGAATAAAAATTCTGTGTCAGACTGAAAAAAGTGTGAATAGCCCCCATATTTAAATTTAAAAACAAAAAAAAACTATATTCTTAGAAGCAGTATTATTTTGTCTGTTTCGTTCTTATCAGTTTCATTTCTCACTTAGTGGTAATATAATTTTTGAATTCAGTCGCTAATTTAAATTTAAAGTTCGATTTAGTTTATAATTAATGTCGGACTCGTCTGACGGGGGATATAAGCCTCTCCCTAAGCCTAACCGCGCGGTTGGTAAAAGCACTACTAATCCCGTTATACAGGTTAAAACGGCTAACGAAATTAATAAAACTGTTTCATCCAATGCATCTTCTTCTAAAGACAACAGAAAATGTTGACTATCGACATGGATATTTCCATTATCAATACTTCTCGAGTTAATACTGTACCACTATTTCCGAATAACTTGGAAGGATAAATTGTAGTTTCAGTTGAGAATTTAGAAAATAAAAACATCAGCTTCACTCGATATGTCTTTAACTAAAATGTTTTATAAGAAAGTTAGCGGTTTTATCTACAACTACTTGTTCAGGAAAAAACTGCAGCTAATTTTCCGACAACGTCCATAAAGAACTTATAATACGATCATTTATTCCGCAACAATCGTTATTATTCCATTTCGGCGTAATTCGTGATATTCCAACTGATCTATCCATACCGAGCAATTTCTCTTAAACTGCTCTTGTCAGACGCCAATTTCGGATATTTTCAGAAACGTACTTCTGAAAATTCTTTTGCGTCGATTCCTGTTATCGAATTTAAATATTTCAGGTTCAACTATTCCGTATTTTGTCGATTTCTACGATCCTTACAAGGTTGAACTAATTTTATGTTCATAGAATTAAACTTTACCAGTATTGCCTCCGAATCGACCATTACGGTTCTTCATGTTGGAACAACCTATATGCTCTTTCCGTTCTAATAGTTATTTTTCTTCTGAATGTACAGTGTCACCAAACAACACAATCCAATTAGTTTTCATTGCGTTCATTGTGGTGAAATTCATTCTGCCCTTGGCCTTTCCTGCCCGGTATTTAAGGAGCAAAAGTAAGACTACATAAGATTATGAGTTTGCAAAAGGTTTCATACTCCGAAGCTAAGTATATCGGTCAAGAAAAGCTGGTCTCCCAACTTTCACTGACATTTTAAAACCCAAACAATTTCCCCGTCTTACGCGATTCTTCTAATATTACAAAAAGAAGACGACAAAATTATTCCGGTAGCTCCTCTTTTTTGTATACTAGACTACCTTCCACAAAAAAAACATCATATCGAAATCACAAAATTCTTTTAAGAAATACTATTCTAATTTAAACATTAATTCCTGTAGTAAGGGTCTCCCCGATCATTAATTTCTCCGTATTCAAAAAGTCCGTCTGCGAGTTCTCCCTCCTCTAAACCAGGGGTGGCCAACCCGCGGCTCGTCTTGAACATTTTTGCGGCCCACAAGATGGCTAAGTTAGTAAAAAATGTTTCAGCTGAATGTTGACAGAATGTAAGAAAGGATTAGGAATACCGAGTTTTAGTGGTGAAGAGTAGAAGAACAATTGTTCAGTAGAAAGAGTCGAACATTCCGCTAAAACATAATATATCAAAATCACACAAGGAATGTATACAGAAGGGGGATGAAAATGACAAAATGAAGTGGAAGCAGATGAAAACCGAGAAAACGATGTAGGAGGGAGACTATGATTAAAGCAAAAATAGCTGAGATTGTGGAGGGTTTAAGAGAGGGCAAACATCTAGAAAACTATGAATGAAGTTGAAGAGATGGCTGAATAGAGAGGTGAAAGGAGGTAGAATTAGAAAATGAAGAAGAATAGGAATTGAACTATAGTTTAGAAAGAGTCGTTTAAAGAAAGAAGAACAATATTATGAGCTGAAAACGAGCTCAAAAATCTGTCATTGGGAACGGAAGAACGGACTAATAATTTATTACACTCAATGCCTAAAATACATGAAGAATACACAGAAATTTGATCTCGATTGGGTGAAGAAGGAAAAGATTACGGATGAGGGAACGTATGAGAAGCACTACATAATCGAAACAGGGAACTGGAAAATAAGATGTGGTAGACTGTAAAACACTTTTAGAATGCGAAATTGTGAGCATTCTACGGAAAACCAGTGACGAAGAAAGAACAGCGCGTAGAATTCCACATAGAAAATTGAGCAAAAGGAGTGAAGTTTAAAGGACTCGAGATCTAATTTTAGGCAGGACAGAAAAGTCAGAACCACAACTCCACTTGGCCCTATTCATTCTCTACATCTTTATTCCTACCGTCAAATCATTTTTATCCTCTTTCCTTAAACGTTCAAGAATAGAACTTTTATTTTCTTCTTCTTCCCATTTCTTAGGCTAATATCCTCCTTGACGAACCCATAATAAAATAAAATAAAATAAAATAAAAATAAATAAAGGAAAAAAAATGATGTAATAAATATTTGTCAACTATTTTCATATTTCGTAGTATTTTTTATCGTAATTTTGGTTTTCTGTTTCACTGTTTTCGTTTTATACTTCACCATGACAGCCGTGACAATCTTTAAAACAAAGGCTATTTCCTTTAATTTAAAAAAACACCGTAAGCAATACGGAAAACGCTATGCAAAAAATTCGTTACTCTCCAAAAATGTTTCCAGCACCTACGAAATTAACTGTTATTCAGAATGATACACAATTTCACCGAAACTTTCAAACAATTCTCCGTTTACGTTCGAAAACCGTTCTTTTCACCACTGATTTTCGTATATATCAAGAGGCGCCTAAAAATTAGTTAATTCAGTTTTAAGAAATTCCAGCTCATTAATTCTTAACGCATCTCGCTCATAGAGGGAACCGAAAATTACCACAGTGAAAAAGAACGATAGAAATACCGGAATCATTTAATTGATGGTTCTATAACGGTAGCGACTCGAGCATGGCGAAAATAATACGAACATGCCTTTGAATAAAGGCGTTTACGCTGATGACGCATATGTTCTCTACCAGCGATAGATCTACGATAGTTAACTATTTCTCTGCCAGCATCGATGATAAGTGTTGGTATCTTAATTAAGCCAAGTACTTAATAAGCCATCGTGCTGGGGGGAAAAAAGACGAAAATCGGTATATTTATTTTTCCAATGTGAACGCCAACGTTTTAGCCTATTTTTCGCTTTTATCTACTTTAATCGTTCCTTTATATGTTATTACGGCTCCAGCATCAACGCATCCTAAGGAGCACTGGAAATAATCCGGAAAAACAAAAAACGAAATTCTGCTGTGCCTGTTATTCTAAAAATGATTTTGATCATAAAAAAAAAAAAAAAAAAAAAAGAAAGGTGGTATACTGCACAGTGAAGCAGAATCCATGAACTACTGAAAAATGTCATAATATCTTTACGATTTTTCCGTCATTTTTTTTTTTTTATTATTAATTTTCCTTCTCACCTTTTTTTTTATATGCGCCGTTTGTAACTACTAAGGTCATTATAGCACATATACGGAGATAACTTATATGTATTCGGTCAAACCACCACTCGTTCTAACGCCTTGTGACATAACTGCCGCCTTCAGAGCAAAGATGTTGAAATAAGAAAATAAGAAAAAAGTATAAATTAAAACCCGGAATCTGCGATAGAACAAAATTCGAAGAATGAGAAGTCTAGAACAGATTCATTCTATTCTGGCCAGTTTCAAGCTGGCTGGTCTACTAAGAGAGTCGCGGTCCCGTGTCACACTATATCCGCATCATATTTCTAAATCCAGGACAGATTTACCCTATTTCCTTATTTTTATTTATTTATTTTTAGGAAGGCGATTACATATTTCATCGAACGTCAGAATTCTTCGACATTCGACAGTAACTGAAATGTAAAAGTTGGCGCGAACCATTTACTTACTGAAGAGATAGGCATTTTTAATAATACCGGAAAATCTTGCCGTTTCCGAATTTAAGAGGGAAAATAGGCGTAAAAACTTTAAAAAATTTTTTTTTTTTTTTTTTTCATAAATCGCTTGTGAAACTATTCAAAAATATACTCTTAAAATTTCAAAACAAAATTCCAATTCGTTTTAAAATTGTTATAACCGATTAAGTGAGTGTCCCTCGTTAACAAAGGGTCGGGCGGGTGGTAATACGCGTTTTTTTCGAAACGACTTTTTTCGAATTTGCGTCCACACCGTAGCTTAAAAAGTTTTTAATCAATTAATTTACTATTTGGAATATCGTTTCTTTATATAAATACGACGCTCTATTTGAACCTTAAACAATATCTTTATTTAAAGTATTTTTTTATTGTAAAAAAAACGGTATGAAAAAATGTTAAAAATGTTCACGTCCCTCTAAAAACTAGTGATTTTTAATTTTTTTGAGGGCAGTGAAGTTCGCATAAAAAAGGGACACATATATACGAAAAAGTATATTCTTTGTGCAACTGATTTCGGATGAAAATTACGACCTCCAAGATGTGCACAAAACTGCTCGGTCGAATGGTGTCCTACAATGTGCGGCAGCTGATATCTCCGATAATTTTCGAAGAAAATTTCAGAATATATAGTCTTAAACATATGTATAAAGCGACCTCACAATATTAATAAATTATATAAATTCTCTTTATGTGTTAAAAAAATTCATGAAAATCACTATGAAAAAGCGCCATCATACCCCTATTTCCCCCCTTAAAGAAATTTGTTAAAAACATACAATCTCTTTTTAATAGTATATTTATTATTAATTGGTATATTAGTTTTTAAGATTTTTGTTATTAATTTAGAGATTTTATAAGAAGGTGCACTAGTATAGTTTATTAGTGGTCTTATAGGAGTATTATTTTTATGTATTTTTATTAAAGGGTTAAGAATTGGTGCTTTTGGGTTCATATTTATTAAATATTTAGCCTCATTATTATTTATTATTAGATCAGATTCTTTTATCGTTTTCCTTATTTTTATTTGATATTTATTAGTGGGGTCAGTTTAATGAGGCTAAATATTTAATAAATATGAACCCAAAAGCACCAATTCTTAACCCTTTAATAAAAATACATAAAAATAATACTCCTATAAGACCACTAATAAACTATACTAGTGCACCTTCTTATAAAATCTCTAAATTAATAACAAAAATCTTAAAAACTAATATACCAATTAATAATAAATATACTATTAAAAACAGATTGGATGTTTTTGATAAATTAAAAAATATAAAAATTAACAACAAAACTAAATTAATTTCTTATGATATTACAAACCTTTATACTAATATACCTATAAATGAAACCATAGATATAATTAAAAAATCTGTAAATAAGTTAAAGAATAATATTTATTGTAATCAATTAATCCAAATAATTAAAACTGTTACAGAACAAAATTACTTTAATTTTAACAACTACATGTATATACAAAATAATGGTTTAGCTATGGGCTCACCTTTGTCAATTATTTTAAGTGAAATCTTCTTACAAAATTTAGAAGAAATATACATGGAAAAGATAATACAAAAATATAACATTAAATCTTATATCAGATATGTAGATGATACATTACTAATTTTTGATGAAAATAATAATAATACTGAAAATGACATTCTAAACGATTTAAATAAAATTCACAAAAATATTCATTGTACTATGGAAAAAGAAGAAAATAACAAAATAAATTTCTTAGATATAACAATAATAAAATCAAAGGATGGATTAACATATAATATTTATAGAAAACAAACCACCGCTGATAACATAATTCATAAAACATTTAATCACCCAAACCAACATAAATATTCTTACTTCATGACTGCAATAAATAGATTATTAACTACACCTATGAATATAAATAAAAAACAAATAGAAATTAATATATTAAAGACTTTGGCAAGAAATAACGGTTATGACGAACAAATAATAGATAAATTAATTCACAAAATAAAATCTAAATCAAAATATATACAAAAATTAAGAAACAATAATGCCACTAACAATAAAGGATGGATAACATTCACATTTATAAACAATAACATATATAAATTAACCAACTTATTTAAAAAACATGGTTTAAATGTAGCATTCAAAACTAAAAATAATTTAAGATATAAAATAAACACTTTAAATTTAAAAAATAATAATATTTACGAAAATAGTGGTATATATAAAATAAATTGCACTGATTGTGAGAAATCATATTGGTCAAATAGGGCGTAAAATTAATTGTAGATATAAAGAACACATAAAATCATTTAATAATAATGAAATCGATAAATCAACATATGCTGAACATTTAATTAAAAATAAACATAAAACAAATTCATTAGAAAATACTGTAACTGCCCTGGCCACTTATGGCAAAGGAAATATTATGAACATTGCTGAAAATTATTATATAAATAAATATAAAGATAATATTTTAAATGACCAATTACCAAATAATAATAATCCACTTTATAATATAAAAATTTAACTTCAGGCTCCTCCTACTTCATTTTACATTTTGTATTAAGTATTATTAATTCCACTATATTGATTTTTATACCTTCTATGTTTTGTTCCTCCTATGTATCTACTATATATACACATGTATTCCATATATTCACTCCAGTGTGTTTTAAGTTTCCACTAAATTAGTTTTAGCTGATGATGGGTTATGCCCGAAAACGTTTCTAATTAAGGTATTTATCTAATTTATTATTATAAATTATTTACCCTTATTGTTTGTTATTAAAGTTTGTTTTATTATACAGGTTTAATAAACAAGTATGTATTCACCTACACATATATATATATATATATATAGGCTGTGCCCCTTGACCCCTCTTGCTTTCATTTCTGTCTCTTTTTCTTCTATACTTTGTATAAAATGATCAAAATTTACAACGTAATTCTTACTGGCATCAACACACACAAAAAATAACATAACCACAAAAATCCTATTCTAACATTTAACTTCCGTTATATAAAATTAAGACATTTTTTCGTTACATATTTCATTACATAAAATTATGACATTTTTTAAATAACAATAACAAAAATCCTACAAAATATAACAAACGTTACATAAAATTGGGACATTTTTCTGGGACATTTTTTTGGGACATTTAGCGTTACATAAAATTGGGACATTT
Organism: Icerya purchasi; assembly: GCA_039619475.1. NCBI lineage: Eukaryota > Metazoa > Arthropoda > Insecta > Hemiptera > Monophlebidae > Icerya > Icerya purchasi. Next base: position 379,011,151 of record CM077116.1, on the reverse strand, counting down.
AGCGTTACATAAAATTGGGACATTTAGCGTTACATAAAATTGGGACATTTTTCTGGGACAATTTTTTGGGACATTTTTTCGAATGGGGGGTAGCCTAAGAATTACGTTGTAATTAATATATATATATATATATGTTTCATTTTTTAAACGCAGTTGTCCGCAAATTATTTCTAATTTTTAAATTACGTTTCGATTAAATTAAGATCAAAATTCTTGAATGTGCAAGAAGAATTAGCTTTCATTGTTAGGAATTTTTCGCAAACACAGAATTTGGCTGCGCGCGCCAAACTATAGACCGTTGCTTTAGATAATTTCCCTTCTTATTTTTAAGAGGAATATTAAAAAAATAATAATAATAACAACGAATAATTAATAATCACATTGCTCATCAGCTGTATTTTTTTTTTTTTTTCGTAGTCCCCAAATAAACTTTACCATCCGTAAAACTGTTTTCCACGGGAAATTAATTCCGAAACGATTTTTCATCCTTTGACGAAAATTACACGTCCCATCACGCCGATGTGCAAACGATGTACTTTCCTCGCTGCCTTTCCTTCGGCTGAAAATTCAGTCCGACCACTGCAGTTCACTAAGCGTAAAATCGTTTGCTATGAAATAACGTTTTCTGTACAGTCTGCGCGCAGTCTCCCGACTTTGTTCGATTACTATTGGCTGCGGTGCATTTAATCGGTTCTTTGAAATTACTTTCAAACAGGCACTGTTAGTAATTTTTAAACGCTTAAGCCGTCATCGTCAATTCATATTTTTTGTTGTTTTTTTTTTTTTACAGTAAATTTTTCAATTGCAACTGGCTAATTGCAGCAATTTTCTAAAGCGCAATATGTAAACGGTTCGCAGCCAACACTGTTCCTTCACTTCTTCTAGTCGTACGGTTTAATCGAGCGTTTTGTTGCGTTTCAACCCCTGTCAACTGCAACACTGCTATCTAACCAGATGCTTGCCAATTCATTTGAGACTTTAAACGGTTTTAATTTCGACTCTGATGTAATGTTTTAAAGTTTCGATGTTATGGGTTAAAAACGCATACCAGCATGGAGCGATGATAAGTCTAATTAAGTCTGATAACCTTATTTTCGTATTGCTATATGTCAGATTGATATGCTCATCTTCGGCACAGACCCGCAGTATTTGTCCAAATTGGCTTCAGTATTACAAATTAAAGGTTTCTTCTACAACGATAGATCATCCCAAGAACCCCTTATTAGTTCCCTTAATTTCAGTTCGAAGTGTTTTTTTTGTTTTTGTGAAATATGAGTGTCTTAAGCATTAATTTTCTAGCCAAATACACCCCTCGATGGTTAGCATCTTTTCTTACACTATCTACATACATCAGCGACGGATCCACGGGTGGGAGAGATAAGGGACATTCCCTAAAAAACCAAATCCTCTGTGAAAAAATTTGTTATAACAGAAAAACTTAATTTATGCTATAAAAGATTTGTATGAATTTTACACCTATGGATTTTGATAATTAGTATTTAATACTATTTTCTAATAAAACTATTAATGTTACGTTTTTATTCTATTTTAAACACAATACTGTTGTTGATCTTTTGCCATTTTTATGAGATATATATATATATATGTATTTAAACTTGCTCATAAACAAAGAATTCGGATCGGATTACTAACAAAAATAAAAGAGAAATATAGTCTAATAAATACTACCTTTTTTTTCTAATTTTTTTAGGGGGGCTCGTCAACCGGTGTGACCTTTACCCAGAAACAATTAGAATAGGAAGGAGTCAACTATATCTTGATGCGGTCAGATATTGTTAGGAGAAAGGAACAAAAAATAGCAACAATCTGTGGAGAGGAAAAAGGTAGGACATAAGAGACGAAATATGGAGTAAATAGACCAAGTATCAATAAAATGAAATAGAACGTAGAGCACTCAGAAGAAAGAAATCAACACTTAATAAACACATGATCCGTATCGCAAACGTTCTCTTTTAAACCAATATGTGAACAGATACAAAAATTTAGATTTTGTCCTGAAGACGCTGACGTAATAGGAGTACTCAATTGTAAAGTTGCATTTGAGAGATATCAGTGGAATTATCAATTTCTCGATTTAGGTTAAAAAAACCTCAGAAAAATTCTCTACTTTTTTTTTCAGCACTAGTGTCTGTGTACGTTAACGGCTTTTTTCAAATGGGTGGAAGAAATTGCGTGTGCGTTTCTTTTGACATTGTTTCCTGGATGCTGTGATTAGTTATTTCGGTGGCAGATAATTCTGAGGTCATGGGATTTCGAGACTTATCTCGTTCCAGATCCGAATCGCTCCCAGGTTTATACCTAATCTGAAATTGAATATTGGTTATACTAGGGAAATCCGGGAAAGTAAAGGCGAATAGTCCAAAAGTAGAAAGGAACTGGCCCTAGTATTTAGATCCATTAGGCTTAGTACATTATGAAAAGCTTAATTACACAATCCATAATACTCTGCCAAGGGTATGAGACCAAAAAAAAAAAAAACTAATGCAAACACGGTGTTGTTAATGTTTGCTGTGCTTCTATCTTGTGTAGTTGATCTTCATGATGCTCACTGAGTGGTTTCAATGAAGTACCGGACCGCTACATCCACGTTTCGTTCGTTACTGAAAGGGAATACTTTCCTGTTTTATTGAGCTATTGTGAGAATGTAAAAATTGAAACTTGAGTTAGTCTTTACTACATTATAGATCAGACACCATTTATTGAGAAAAAGTCGAAATTATCTTGGTGTTTGCCGCTAGGCCAATTCCGCGGTAGCAACGAATCTAAATTTTCATCTTGTATCACTTGGTATAATTGGTTGCTTCTGGATTCTCCGCGTTACGTTCTTCGCGTTTGGGTATAAACGGTTCTTTTAAATTTAAAATCACATTACGTAAATACGTTGTCGAAGTAATTTGCACGTCGCTAACTTTTTCACGATCGCGAAAGTACGAGATTTGGTCACGTGCGATAGTGTAAGTTTAAAATTCGGTGAAATTCGAAAAGTTTAACGCTAACAAGAATTGAAGTTTTGAAATTTTCCAACAGCTCCATCTCTCGTGTCGCTTCGAAAATTATAAGAACCGAAAATTCTCACCTTGTCACACGGGAGGGGGAGGAGGTGCAAGCGAGTCTGCTATGTTTTCTTGCGCAGCGGAAAGAAATTTCAACCGCTTCCCGTAACCACCAAGACAGACACTTTAGCCATCTCCTTTGATTTCGAAAAATTATGATCATATATCGGTGGGTTCGCCTAAGTTTTCCATTAGAATGCGCTACAAAGCAGAGAACTTCACATTTATTATATATCGATGTATAAAAGTTTGCAATACCCACGAAAAATGGACTTGCTCAAAAAACCCTTCACGACCCTCTCCATTTTTAACGCTGTTCGCTTTTTACGGATGAACTAAAATGTTTGTTTCCGCTCCTAATCTTTGGAAAAAGTTTCAGTTTGTTTGAAAAAAATATACTATCTTCAAATGAAGTATGTATCCGCACATCGCATTCATTAAGTGGTTAATAAAAAAGTAAAATTATAAACACGAGTAACAAATGAAATGTAAATGAATATTTCTGAAACGTTTTCGGAACTTCCCCCATCTTCAACTGGAAACGGAAAAGAAAATATATTAATAAAGATAAATTTCATGTTATATGTTCGGGAAACCACAATTTTTATTTAGAAACGGAGAAACCTATTAGAAATAAACCAAAATATTCGATTTTCGACTTGAAAAATCAAAATATATATATATGAAGTAAAATGTATATATATGTTATATGTATATATATACATATATATATGTGTGTGTGTATATAAAAATTAGTAATATCTACTTTTTTAAAAAAAATGGTTAGTTTCGGATTTAATTGGAATTCGAAACACTGGTCGAGGTATATTTTTAATTTTTTTATCGCGTTTATTTTAAAGAACATCATCACTAGTGTAAAACTTTCGAAAAATCGATTTTTTTTTTTTTTTGCATTTTTCGATAGCTTATATTACTAAAAATAACTTACTAAAATTTTAAGTATATATTTCAAATAGTTTTTGCGTTACAGCCCCTTTTAAAGAGTAGCTCAGATACGCAGGTATATACAAATAGGTTTGTTAGCGTAATGGTGATAGTACTACATATTAAAAAGATTATTGGATTTGAATCCATATGATGTCCCCGTAGAAAAACTAGAGTGCTATTTACACGTTAAAAAGAGAATAAGATCATGAAGACGAAAAATAAGAGCTTAGGAGGAAGCAGTACGCTGCAATTAACTGACAATTGTAATTAATAAACTCCAAAAATATTACGGCCTAGCGATCATGAAACGTCAAGATAATATGGATGAAATGTATAAAGCAATCTGGGCTACATTTTATCATTTGAGTTCGACTAATGATAGTTCAAACCATGTAAATTGTCCAGAAGGCGCGGAGAGCTGCTGGCACGCTTATTGCCAGGGTTCTGCAGTTCATTTAATAAAATTTAATTATATACTGAAAAAAATACACGCAATGTTGCCGAATCGTTCAGTGTGAGCACAGTATCTAGGTGTTGGATGTACTAAATGGATCGAAAGTATTTTGAAAAATTTTTGAGTGTTAATTAACTGTAAGTAATATATCTTCATTCTGGGGCAAAGGATGCCGCCGGCGCTAATTACGCCTAGTAAGAGCGTGAGAACACAAGGGACTTCTGCCCCATGGTCCGCCCCCGTATGACGGTACCAGCCACGGGCGCAGTGAACGGGCACCGTCCGTTTCCACGCGCAATCGGTCGCTACCGTGTTTTTTCAAAATTCCGTGTGTAACTATTCCAGTAGGGCTTCACAGAATTTCATCCCGCAGCCCCACGCATTCATGTCCCCGCGCACGCTGCATACTTTCGTCACACAGGCTTATTATACAAGTCTCTACATCTAATAGACGTGACGTAATTTTTAATTTCAATTTTTCGGGGATGGGAGGACTAAAATTTTGACGGAGCGCTAAAGTCGTTCGAAACTCGACACTCAGAACCCAAATTTTGAAGGAAATTTCCAAGTCGCCTTCAGTTGTCGCATTTTTTTTTTTTTTTAATTTTAATTTGTACATTACAAGGATATAGAACAAATCAGCTTACGTACAAGTCCGCAACACAATGAGACATTTTCATGTTTTCCAGTAAAAGTAGGCTTTGTACAGCCATTCAGGCGTCTGCGGACATTAGAATGTCGTTCGCTTCGCGGCCTCCGTCGACATGAGAATGTCGCCGTGCAACCTGTAATTTCCTTTATACATATTATATCGCAACCTATAAAGCGTTTCAAGATTGAACCTACGAACTGCAGTGATTTCCTTCATACATATTATATTGCAACGTATGGGCAAAAATATATATTTAACAACTAACTACCGCTAGTACAGGGTTTACATCATTATCGTTAGAGGTGGTAATACTGAGCAATAGTCGATGATGAGAAAAGTACGACACGTAAGCTAACGTTTGTACGTTCGATACGTTTCGAGTAATAACAGTAAATTCGGTAGATTAAACAGACTATGTATTACCGCTAGTTATAAAAATGCATTATAAATCGGTAGATTTTCCTTTTTTTTTTTCTTTTTTATAGATGGATTAATATTTTCTGTTGATTAGTTAATTTAAATATTTCAAATTAGAAAATATCGTACAGTTGTAGTCAATTTTTATTGAAAAACATCTTATCTACAACAGATTAGGGGCTCGTGTATCCGTGACTCGGCTACGTTTGTCGCTTCTAACACTCGTAAAAGGATAGATTTTGCATTCTTTTTCTATTAAACTTAAAATCTGCCTAAATAAATTTCAAATTCATTCCTAAGGCAACTTTCCCTTTGCCACTTCGATGAACGTTATCTGTGTCAGTAATATAACTCCGGTCTCAGCACGTCAGACAAAAAACTCGGCCATAAACCATGTTTTTCTTCAGACTTTTAAAATTAATATGCACTTTTAAGAAATGAATGTAAGCAATCACATAAAAAAAAAAAAAGCTACCATCTTATCGCGGTATAATTATAATTATATGCGTCGAGTTAATTAGGCTGAATATTTACACACGAAAAATCTGCTACAGAAACCTAGTAAAAAAGATAATAGAAGTTGATATACTTTTAGGTGTAATACTTTCGTCGAAGAAAAGGGCGAAGTAACAACGCCATATTCGCCACGTATTGCAGTATAATTGCAGCGTAGATTTTATTATATTCTGGAATAGCGCCGGTTAAGAGACGTTAATACGAAATAACATCTTCGTGCGGTCCTTCCGTTAAGCGGCTTAAAACATTCAGCTTTAATCAAAAAATGATAATATGCTCTCAAAAATGTGTGCAAATGTTTACCTTTATTGCGTTTAATAGCGATGTTACCGAAGACTATTGAAAAACTGGCATATTATCATCGCGTCTCCGTACGAAACTGAAATGTATTTATCGGGTGGTACACGTGAAGTAAACTTTATCTTACCTAGAACATGGCACAGATACAACTGCAATGCAATCACGATTTAGCGACATTAACACGCTTCGGAACAGCTATATTCTGGCACCTGAGATAAACCAAACAATTCCGTTTCGTCCTCGAAAAGTTACCTGCACCCAAAAGCTACTTCTTTTGCGATTTTCAACGATACAATTTGATATCGCAGCGGACATTGAATACTTTTGCAGCCCTAAGCCCTTTTTCGCACAGATAAGGACGCAGGTCTATCGACAGCAGTGCCATTCATAAGCCAAAAGAGAAAAATGCATTCTTCAACATAAATCCAATGCACACTGAACTCCCAATTTAACACTTTTTGTATTTCACTCGAATACAGGATCGTCGCAACCATCACTGCCCATCGCACTTAGCCGTGATTCCGTTTTTAATTATTCATATTCACAAAATCCCCTAAAATAAATCATTTAGATTCCGTCTTAAATGGAGTCTCGTAAAAACGTGTAATAGTTCGGCGAAGAAGTCTGATTAGTTGGATGAGTAAATAATATGATTTCTCGCCGGAAGGGTGTATACATTAATTTATTCGGCTGAGCCGAGAGTTTAAAAAAGGGTTTCCGGTGTTAATTGCACGTAGCGATCTTCTTAGGCAAAAATAACACTTAAATTGTACTATTCATTCAACTCAGCGCTTTCATAATTAATTAGGCTTTTCATTAGCCTACCTTTTTAAAAATTCTAACGAAGTAAAGGAGCGTTTGTAGTTTTTTCGTAACCAAAAGAACGGAGGAAAAGTGCATTACGAAGCAACCCTATTCCCCACGTTCTATCAATTTTCAATCGATTAAATTGATGATAACAGTATTACAATAAAAGGAGAGACGAAAAAGATCTGATAAAATGAGTACACCATCAGCATTTTACAAATTATTTACAAGGATAATAACAAACGGGTTGGAAAGAACACTGGACGAACAGCAACCAGTAGAACAAGCAGAATTCTAACGCAAGTATAGTCGACTAAACTGCACACAGGCACTTACGCTGCTAATTCACAAATGTAAAGAATACTAAATTTCGAGAAAGCGTTTGAGTGTACCATACAGTGAATAGTCCAAAATGGTATAGACATGTCGATCTTCTAATTAATACCTTTATATAAAACTCTACCACAGCTAGCGTAAGCATGTATGAAACAACACTGACATTGCCCCTATTAAAGGGCCTAAGGCAAATACCATCCCCCTAAATTGTTTACAACAGTACACTAGAATATGCGCTGAAATCACTGAATTGGAATTCAAAAGGTTTTATCAATGGAAAATACCTACATCATTTGCATTTTGCGCAGACGACATAGTGATTATAGCTCAAGACAGAAACGCGTTACAAGACATAATACAAAAACTGGAGATGTCTGTAAAAATTGTAGGGTTAAGGATAAATACGCTAAAAACGAAATATATGAAATATGATCGAAATCGACAAATTCAACAACCAATGCATAAAATAAAATTACAAAAAGGAGATACTTAAAAAAGAAGTAGACGTATTTGTATATATATATATATAGGGGAAAGTCTTCACAACGATGAAACAAGCCTAGATCTTGCCAGAAAAATAACAAATGGATGGATCGCATATCGCGGAATAGAGAATATGCTCAAAAGTAAAATTAATATAAAGAAAACAGATCAAAACTATTTGATCAATGTATAAAGTAATGACGTACGCTGCAGAAACATGACCAATAGCAAAACATGTCATTGAAAAAATAAGGAAGACTGAAATAAAAAAATCGAACATGCGCTACTAGGCATTAGACTTCGAGATAAAATAAAATCAGAAAAAATCAAAGAAAAAACGATGTTTGAAGATATCGGTAAAAGAATGGCGATGAATAAATAGGCATGAGCTGGACATATTGAAAGACAATCTGATGGAAGATGGACATAAGAGCTCGATGGTATGGAGACCATACGCCGGAAAACGAAAGCGAGGAAGGCCAAACAGGAGAGATGGATAAATGATACTGTTAACACAGCGGGAACCCAGTGATTCGGAAAACAGAAGATAGGAGAGGATTGAAAATATTAAGGGAGGCCTACAACGATACAATAATAAGAAGAAGCATTTGGTTACCTGATTCATGTTTTAAGTGACAGTTTTGGACAGTGTTAGGCATTATTCGAATAATAATTTATTGAATAATAATCAGAATAACAAAATTATTCGTTAATCATTAATCATAAAATATAAAATTATTCATTAATCATTATTTACAAAATGCATGATTATTATTCGTTAATCATTATTCACACTTATGCGTAATGATTAAATTATTCGTTATTCGCGATATTCGTCAATCATACGTTAATCATTATTCGTTATTCATCAATCATGCGTTAATCAAAATTTCAAATATCAATTAATATTAATGCTTATAAAATGTTTTTTTTAATAATTTAATATTGACGACCATTTTTTTTTTCTTTTTTTTTTATGTACTTAATTGGATGGTGCCTGTAATGAACATTATAGTAAAAATTGTAAATTAAACAAATAAACAACCCTACCCAAAATTATTGGGAATAGGGAGAACAAAAACAAAAAAAAAAAAAACCTTTCATATTAGCTTTAACTGTACAGTTCACTAAATATACTTTTCACTGTTATTAGTGATCTTTAAAAAATTTAATTTGTTACATATGAAAAGCATATTTCGTATATATTTTAATTTTTATTTGAAAAATTAAGATTTGTATTTATTTTTTTCTATATTTTTGTGATTTTTTAAAATTAAGAACAAGAAACCTTCTAGGATCACATTATGATGGTTATAAATCGCTAATATAAAAAGAATAACTAATATAAATTAATTTTAATATTCATATTTTTTAATAGCCAATTAAACATTTTAATTAATAAAAACTTATGATATTCTAAGCAGTATAAGTAAAATACACTTAATGATTCAAAGCGTTAAAAAAAAATGCTAAATATTATTTTTTAATTTAAAAAAATTGTTGGCAATTTTCTATATTATTTATTTTAACTTCACATTTTTATTAAAAATATTTTGAAAAAATATAATTGAAAATAGTATTTTTAATTTTTTTAAGCTTTCTGGTGGTTTATAGCAAAATGTACATGTTGATTAAACTAAGTTTATGAATAATTACTAAACAATTGGTTAACGTATTATTGACGAATAACGATTAATTTCGAATAATGAATAATGAATAACGAATAACGAATAACGAATAAATTAATCATTATTTATTTGTGCGTTATTCAAATAATTTATTCGTTATTCGGTTATTCGAATATCAGATGCCTAACTCTGGTTTTGGAGTATGCGCCAACTTCTGCCAAATAATTCGGCAAAAGATGCTCACGGGTATTAAATCAGCAGTTTATAAACATGCATCGATACACCACAGTGGTGATCAAGCTATTTAAAGACATCGCTAATAAAGACAAAAGACTATAACATAAATTATGCCACCGAGAATAGGCAATTTTATCGTATTAGTAACACTTTGCTCAATCTCGGATGAGGTTGATAATAGTCGTAATATTATTATTACAAACGAACATGCGCATGACGGCAAACAGTCGGCCAGAATGGTAAAATAAGAGGCAGGGAAGTACGTTAAAAGTTTATCTGCCGATTTAAATGAACATAATAAATCGAGTAATAATCGATTTGCGTAACAACGATAACCAAAATTAAAAGAAGGCTGATTGAAAAAAAAGGGGGGGGATGAACTGAAACCACCGTGAATGCAGTCAGTTATCCAAAAATGAAGCCAGAATTCGAAGATAACTTTACCTGCCACTGATTGTAGATCCTCTTGACTGATATGGTTGAATTTGAAGCAACTGATACACTAATAGCTCCATTGTAGACTTTTGTGCAGTGTATCGGATTAAATTGGGAAAAAGATTTTCAGAAAGAATTAGGCACTTCCATCATTCAGCCGACACTAACGACATTAGTATTTCAGAAGAAAACTTAAATAGGGAAATATTGTAATAGTTTATACATACGAAGATTAAGTTGAAAGCAACAGAAGAGAAAAAACAGCATGCCTTATTAGTACTTCCGTTGTCGAAGATATGAATATACGAGAAATCTGTGTAACAAATCATTTGCTTATGTTACACGCGGCGTGAATCTCGATAGAATTCGTAGTAGTGAAAATCAGAGCGTCTAAATATAAAGAGTGTAGAATTAACAGGAAAACTAAAAGTATTAGGTGAAAAACTTGAGCAACTAGTCAAAATGTTGAACTTAATGTAGAACAGAATGTAATAATAATTTGAACTGTTAAAGAAATGATCTTACAAATTAAAAACAATAATAGAGCATAAAATATCTATAACATTGCTGTTTTTTCTAATTAATTCGTCAATGAGGACATTAGCCTGAGAAATGGGAAAATTTATATTCTCACGCGTTTAATGATGGAAGATAAGAATAATTCGAGGGCAGGAACAGCAGAAATTGGAGAAATAGTAGTAATAACAGAGAAACAGAAGGAAATATAATAAGCCTTGTAAAGGGTAGGATGTTTTATTGGGAAAAAATAGCAGGATGACCGTTTAGCAGAAAAAGTCAAACATTCAAATAAAATTTGACAAATCAGCGAAGTAGATGTAGATGAAAACTGAGAAATATCAACCAATCTAGTGGTCAAAGGCACCAAACAACAGCAGCAGCATCGGAAAACGTTATAGAAAATATAAATGACGGAAAGGTAATTTTAAAATAATAACGAAAACTATGCGAGTAAGACTCAATCCGGAGCGCAGTGACACCTGTAGCTGAAAATATTCATTACGTCTCGGTTCCTACATGGCATCACAACCAGCTGAATCAACGGTGGCAAGCAACCGTACTAAACATCTTTATAAAATAAACGTTAGTACTGAAGAGATCGTACTAACAGTCAAATGCGTATAATTCATATATAATTATTTTTAAGAATCCTTATAGATAATAATGAAAGCCAAGGAAAACGTAGAAAAGGGCGAACGAAAATTAAGAATACGAAACATGTAAACAGAAAAGGATTAGCAAGGAGAAAGAGAGAAAATATGTAAAAAATAATAGAACAATATATTTGTGAAAAGAGTGAAATTAGAGAAAATATTGTGACTAACAAAATCTCTAAGATTGCAAATTTTGACTTAAAGCTGATATTTTATCGTTCGAATTAGGGAATTTTGAACTTACTAACAGCAAATAGTAAAGCAGGAATTAAGTAATTTTCGGATGGAAAGGATATGAGGTGAATAGAAACAGAATTATCTTTATTGAGCGTTAAATTTCTATATTCTTGTCGCACCGAAACAGAAGTTATAAATTTATAATTTCCGTTTTACGTTAGAGACAGACTTATTAACGGTCAGAGATTATGGTATTTATTGACTTTAGAATACAGAATTTTCAATTGGTTAGAAACTACTGACCGGAGACCTTCACAGTCGGCATTAATATTTAAATTGAAATAATATTTGTTAAAGGGGGATTTTACGATTTCCGTATGATGTTTTTGGGAAGGTTGTGTTATATACAAAGGAAAGAAGTTACTGTAGAATGATTTTGCCATCCTTTTCTTCCCATCTCCAGCTATAATTCCTGTACTTCAATCTTTCCTACTCTCTATCTCTAAACGTATCTCGATTTAACACCCGTTATTTTAACTTTCCTAGTTTTTGTGTCAAAGTCGCTGGCGCGTTCAAACAAATAACAAAAAAAAAAAGCTGGAAAGACCAGCTTCCCTTGTCTGTTATAGCTTCGGAGTATGAAACATTTTGTATTCAAACGTCCTGAAAATTTTATTAATAAAAAAGTAATCAATTTAAAAAAAAAAAAAATTCAATTCCGAACGCTTTGTTTTTTTTATAAAAGTTGGGACTTCTTTTTTTTCGCGGTCTTGCTTTACTTATGATTTTGTACTACCTTTTAATTCTTTTTTTTAATGCTTCATTTCTTTCTGAATTTCGGCCTATTTTTTACTGGTTCCGTTTATAATTTTTGCCGTTTTCCTTATTGTTTTTTTTTTTTTTTTTGTGCATTCTACTTTTTACTGTTTCGTTGTACCCTGATGATGGTTAGTACTTTTACCATTAAATAAAAATGTCCCGATGTCTGCTGTGAATTTCTACGATAGAAAAATATATTATTACATTATATCTAGTTATCCCCCACCGACGTAGGATATTGAAAAAGAACAGTTTACTAATTTTTTTAAAGCATCGGATACTTATTATGCAGTCGGTGATTTTAACGCCAGAAACACACACGGGGACACTCAAGGTTGCTAAAGGTAAACACTTAAAAATAGCTGTAGTCGAGAAACTACATACACATCTGGAACACCAAACTATTACCTTTCCGATATAAACGTCCTGTTGTCCTTGAATCGTTTATAGTTAAAAGAATGCACGTAAACTTTATCGACGTTAGTTTAGAATCTAAATCTGTTAAAATGATTATAGGTGGTTAATTAAAAAATTACGTATATATCAAAACTGCGTAATAAATAATTTTCGGAACCTATTTAAAAAGTTCGTCAGCTTGCTTTAAATATTATCTTTCGAATAAAACTCGAAAGAAGAATTGAAAGAAAAATGCTGAGAATAACTTTTTCGGATAAAGTGAAGATAGTAGAAATAAGAAGATCAAAAGACTCTGCCCGAGAAATTTTAATGGGCGAATGGAAATGGAAGGATGGCCCGATTAAATAATAACAGATAGACTGCCAGATCGACTAAATGTCACCAAAAAGAAAGAATAAAAGAGAAAAAGGTCGACCACAGATACTCGGGGGGGGGGGGGAGACACGATATTAAGAAGTCTGATAAAGCCTGGTGGGTCAGTATATTAAACAAGGACGCAGGGAAACGTAATAATGAAGAGGGCCCTGCTGCAGTGAATTCACAATGGCTGAAGAAGATGAAAAAAAAAAAGATATCTTTCGAAACTAAAGTTAATATTGAAATTTCCATTCGTATTCTCGGTGTTAAATTAGTCGCACGGTCAGTAATAGCGGTAACAGATAAATGCAGACCTTTGTGGGGGGGGGCGACAAAAATACAAAAGTTTATTTTTTCTGAATACCTAAAATTGTACTTCGCCGAAAGATACTGCCTATACACGGTCGGTGTTTCTTAAAAATTAAAGCAAGATACCCTTAGCAGGACGTCAGGGATTGTGAAATTAAGGTTCACAGTGCACTAAGCCCAACGACACTAGTGAGAAGGAAAGATTTTTTAATTTTGTGACTGAATACGCCTGTATGTTAAAGTTGATACTTTCGTCGATGATACCGCAGTTTTGTGTATTAATTCAAACGCGACTGACATAGAATGGCAAACTTTCAACTTGGTTTAAAGCATGACGCATCATTATAAGGCGGTGCTAAGTTATTCCGTGCCACCATGGAACACTAATGATGATAGACTTACGAGTGATATTTTTACGCCCAGCTAAAGGTAAAACATTATGACAAGACAAAGAAAACAAAGCATAACTAAAAAATTGCCTATTAAAACCAGGAAGTGATGTTGGTTTCTAGGAAATAAATCATATCCGAGACTCTCTATAGAAACAGATTACCAGGGCAATTGGTAACAGGTTCGGAACTTTGTAGAATAGATCGATGCGGTTTCATATGATTGTTAATGCACTGCGGAAAATGTCGGTGATGAACGTTGCACGATGGTTTATGGATTTCTGCAGTGAGCGAAGAAATTTTCAGCGAGCATTACATTACGTGATCAGTTTCCCGGATAATTGTATTGTTGTCCGATGAGATAAACGTTGAAATCAGATTTACACTAAATCGGGTTCTATTTCGTTCTTTTTTTTTTTTTATTAAAGTTCGACCATTACTTTTGCCGCTCCCCCTAATGTTAAATGTTTAATTTACGGTATTTGATAATTCATTATCATTTACCGTTGATTACCGATTTAGCGACAGTTAGTTTCTTTTTTTTTTTTTCTTTTTTTTTTTAATATTTACTATGGGTTCGTCAGCGAGGACATTAGCCCAAGAAATGGGAATAGAGAAAAAATCAGATTTTTATGAGGCGTGAAACATTCAACAAGAATGTATCAAGCGCCTGAATGACAGAAGGAGAAGGAAGGGAAAGAATAAATGCAGCACAATAGGGAGTAGGAACATTGTTTGATAAGAGAGAGGAGTAAAAGGAAGATTGTTCAGATGAAAGTGATGAACATTCGAACATTATGTGATCAGGATCACATACATGTTGACTGTTAAGAGGATGTAAAGGACAATACGGAGATGCCGCGAGAGAGAATCGGAAAAGCGACGAGGGAAGCCAGCTGTGCCCAAAGCGGAGGCGGCATATTGCCGAGATGCTGGAGCGACGCATAAAAGGGAAGTCAAGAAACCAGGAACAGAAAGGAAGAGAAGGCTGGATGGACAAGTAAAAGGAATCCGGGTTTGAGAATGAGGAGTAGTAGGAGTTAAACCATAATTGGTTGTGCGCTGCAGAGGACAGAAGATTAATATTGACGGATGGAAAAGTAGTAAGGAACCTGCCGGAAGAAGAAGCTCGCCGAGCTAATAAGTCAACTGACTCATTTCCTTCTATTCCAGAATGGCTAGGGATCCAAAGGAAATTAACCTCGATTGCACAAAAAAGAAAGAGGTCATGGATCAAGGAACGTATAAAAAGGATTACATAATCAGTAGAGTGGGGAGGCAGAGGAGATGCAACAGCCTGTAGCACGCTTTGAGAGTCTGATAGAATAAGGAAATTACGAGAGACCTTCGAAGATCTGATGAAGAAAAGTGCATGGAGGATAGCAATAGACTCGGCACAGAAAGTCGAACAGAAGGAAGGAAGTTTAAAGGACTCAGAGTGATTTAATGAAGGACAAAGGAAGGCTGCACCAACTCCACTTGGGCTCTTGGAACCGTCCGTGTAGATTGTAACGTGGTTAGAATAGTGGGAGTTTAAGGTATGTAAAAATTCCGATCTAACGGCGTGATGCAGAACGGCTGTAGGGGGAGCAGAAGAGTAAAAGCAATTAATTGGATGAAGAAAGGAGGAAAAGTTAAAAGAAAAATATGGGAGCTTATCGCAAGTGTGAATGTATGGTAAAAATTGAAGGAGTCGAGTAGAAATAAGAGACAGAATTGGTGTTTTATTGGCACTAAATCGCCAATCCTGTAGAATGAGGGAATAAGAAGGAATAAGTGAGGAAGAGGAGATAGGAAGACGTTTAATAAGGAAGCGGTAGCCCAAATAGGAACGCCGAATAAAGAGTGGAGGAATGTGGGTTTCCGCTTGAATAGCAGGGATAGGAGAAGATTTCTGAGCTCCAAGACAGAGGCGGAGGCAAGTATTTTGGACGCGATCGAGCTTGGAGAGCAAAGACCTGGAAGAGTTACCATAAATAAAACAGCAATAATCTAGAATAGAACGGATACAGGATTTGTAGAACATGAGCAAAATGCACGGATCACCTCCCCAGTTCGTATGTGAAAGGGACTTAATAAGGTTGAGCCTTTTTAGTGATGACACGTATATATAGTTAATATGCTTGTGGAACGAAAGACGGCTATCCAAAAATACTCCTAAGTAACGGAAATGGTTAGCCAGGGGGATCGGATTACTATTTAAGGAAAGACTAACTAAGTAGGGGTCAAAAGGACGAAGAGTAAAGACAACAGCAGAGGATTTCGTTGGAGAGATAGACAGATGAATATTAGATAAAGCGCTTTCCAAAATCGTTAAGTAATGTTGCAGCTGGGAATTAGCGGTGGAGATACTACGATGGGTGGAGTAAATGAGGATGTCGTCAGCAAAAAAAAGGGAAGAGGAGATTGTTGACAGAGAAGCAGTTTTTATAAGGTAAATGTTAAAAAGGGTTGGACTTAGACAAGAGCCCTGCGGTAGTCCACGAAAGACCAGTCTAGAAATAGGTTCGAGCGGAGAAGAGAGAAAGATAGTCCTAGATTGGAAAAGGCTAATGACAAGAGCAGAGAAGAAGGGTGGAATATTCAAGGAGAGCATGGAATCGAATAGGGTGGGAAGGTGGACATTATCGAAGGCAGCAGAGACATCGACGAAGGAAGCAATGAGGAATTTTTTGTTGATAAAAGATAAATACACATCTGACAAGAAAGTACTGATACAATCGGGAGGGCCGCGTCCAGGGCGAAATCCAAACATATTATTTGGCAATACTTTATTGTGCTCAAGCCACCAAATTAGCCGTCTATTAATTATACTTTCAAACAGCTTTCTGGCACAGGGAGTAAGTGAGATTGGTCGAAGAGAGGAGGAGTTAGGTTTTGGGATCGGGACAACAATGAAAATATTCCAAACAGATGGAGTAGAACCAGACGAGAGAAATGAATTGAATAAATTTAAGAGGAAACGAAGAGCGGGATCAGAGAGACTTTTTAGTACGAGAAAGGGAATTCCGTCTTTACCAGGAGAAGAATTAGAAGAATTACGTAAGGCAGCTTCCAATTCAGTGTAGGTAAAAGGAGTGAGTAGGAAATGAGAGGAGGTGAGGGGAACCGGGATGCGACAGGATTCTTGGAAGCTAGGAACGTAACAAGGAGCTAAGGAATTCATAAATGGAATTAATTTGTCCGGAGACAGGATATGATTTGAAAGATGTTGAGCTGAAGAAGATTTGAAAGTCTTCGCCATTTTCCAAATGTGAGTGAGAGGAGTGGAACGGGAGAAAACGGAGCAGAAATTTCTCCACGAGTTCTTTTTTGCCGTTTTAAGAGTATACCTAGCTTTGGCATTGGCACTTTTGTGAGCGAGAAAATTGGAGAGATTAGGACAGGAACGGAATGTTCTAAAGGTGGATAAACTTCGATCAAAGGCAACTTTGCACTCTTGGTTCCACCACACAGAGGAAACAAATTTGGACCTTTTATG
The DNA here is from genome assembly GCA_039619475.1 of Icerya purchasi. Classification (NCBI taxonomy): domain Eukaryota; kingdom Metazoa; phylum Arthropoda; class Insecta; order Hemiptera; family Monophlebidae; genus Icerya; species Icerya purchasi. Next base: position 378,993,743 of record CM077116.1, on the reverse strand, counting down.
TGTAGGAAGCTGAGCAGGAGGAGAAGAAAGAGTTAAGGCGTTGGAAATAGATTCCATAAAAAGGTCGTATTGAGAAGATGGATTTAAATGCGAAGGAATTAGAGACAGTGAAGAGTCAACGTAGGAACGAAAGATGGGCCAGTCTATCTTAGAGAGAACCCATCTATGAGATTGAGTAGAATTATTCAGAGTAGAATGAGAAAACTGATTTAAGGAAATGATGATGGGAACATGGTCGCTTCCAAAAGTTCCATCCAGAGTGTTCCATGAGCAGCTAAAACCAAGATTGGGAGATGTAAAAGATAGATCAATGGAACTAGGAGCTAGAGAGGGTTGCTGACACAGGTGGGTGTACCGTCATTAAGGAGAAATAGATCATTTTGAAGAATGAAATTTTCTAGGATTGCACCATTATTATTATAGTTAGTGCAACCCCAGAAAGGTGACTGAGCATTCCAGTCTCCGCCTATAGTAAAGGGAGTCGAAAGAGAGTTAATGAAAGTAGGAAACGGAAAATCGCGTAAATCAAAATTAGGAGGGAAATAAGCGGAGATGATGCTAAGTGGGTTACCAGAATCATTAGGAATTGAAACGTGAACTAGATTGGGGAAAGGAGGGTTGGGAGGAAAGGACGGTTGGAAGTTGTTATGAGTAAGAAATACGATGTCATTTCTAATTAGGATAGCTGCGCCTCCATAACCGTCCACGCGGTTAGAACTAATAAGGGAGAATCCCTTGAAATGAAGGTCAGATGAGCTTTTTAGCCATGTTTCAGAAAGCAAAGCAATATTAATATTATGTTGATCTAACAGCCTCTCAAGAGAGGGTTTGTTAGCCCTAAGGCTTCGGCAGTTCCACTGAAGGATTTTAAGTTTCGGAAACATTGTAGGGAACCAAGTTATTGGCCATCAACTTAGGGAATAAAATGGAAGATTGAAGAGAGGAGAGTAAGAAGAGAAGAAAAAACTTAGAAGGCTGAAGCAGTAGTAGAGGAAGATTGGGACAATAGGAAATGAGAAAAGGGAGAAGGTGTTCGCCATAGAATAACGCAACTGAGGAAAGATTTATGGGAAGTGTAGGCAAAGGTGAGAAGATCCACCGCTCGAGTAAATTATAATGAGGCCGGTGTCGCAGAAGAATATTACAATAGACATGCCAGTAGGCATAATATAACAGCACCCATCGCTCAAAGCAATCATTGCGTCTGGGACCTTGTATGCTATCAACCAACTTAATTAAAAGAGGCAAGCAACACCAAAGGAACGCTGTGTAAAATTTTAGAAAAGGAACAAGAAGCTTCCATCGCTCAAATAAATCCTTGCGAATGGGTCCTGGTATGCTATCAACCAACCTAGTTAAAGGAGGCAAGCAACACCCAAGGAACGCTAAGAGAAAATTATAAAAGGAAATAAAAATAGAAAGCTCCCATCGCTCAAATAAATCCTTGCAAATGGGTCCTGGTATGCTATCAACCAACCTAGTTAAAGGAGGCAAGCAACACCCAAGAAACGCTAAGAGAAAATTACAAAAGGAAATAAAAATAGAAAGCTCCCATCGCTCAAATAAATCCTTGCAAATGGGTCCTGGTATGCTATCAACCAACCTAGTTAAAGGAGGCAAGCAACACCGAAGGAACGCTAGAAAAAAGTTGACAAGAAAGACGTAGGGTAAAAAATATAACTTATTATGTGTGAACAGCCGAGAAAGCGGCAAGCGATGAAGCGCACTATGAAAAATTGCGTTGAGACTGAGGTGAATGAAGAAATCAATAGCATCATTTAAGAGGATAAAAATAGAAACAGAAAGACAAAAGGAGGAGCAAACCGTATAATGGACTGGAAGAAGTGGAAGTACTTCTGCTTCAATATCTATGATTGTAAAATCTGACATAAAGCCTCTAATTTATCTTCTAAATTGGGAATGTCCAGTCTGCCAAGGGCGGTTCGTAGTGTAGCAGCTATAGGGTTGAAAGGAGGAGGAGGGGCGGAGTCACTGAAGGAAACATTATTGGCTGCTGGAGCCTTTACATTGTTGACGAGAACAGAGGGAGATACTGTAGGGGGATTGGAGACCTTCGGAGCACTATAACGATAACCTTTAGTGCCAGCATTGAGCGTTAAACTTGAATAATATTTGTTCAAGGGATTAGGAGACGCAGAGTTGGAAAAGTGCCTTTGCGTAGGAAGCCTGATATAGGAGGAAGACGAACTTCTGGAGCCTTTCTGACGTTTCCTCTTAGGGATGGCAGGAGAGGAATTCGCCAAAGCGGGGAAGTTTGAAGAATTTGAAATTTCGGCAAAAGAAAAGGCTGGAGACACTAACTTGGTTTGGCAGATATTTTTTGCCTCGGAATATGAGACATTTTGCAAGCTAATTATTTTTTGAATTTTGACTTGTTCTTTAAAGACTTGACAGTTGGGGTCCAAAGCGGAATGATTCTCTCCACAGTGGACGCAAAGATAGGAAGAAGGCCCACTTTGTTGCGTAACGGTGCATTCCGAAGATGAATGACCACCCGCACACAAAGAACAAATGGTTTTGCTACGACAAGAAGCGCTGAAGTGCCCAAAGCGAAGGCAATTGCGGCACAATTTGGGTCTACGGATCAAAGGCTCAACCTTAACACGATAAGAATCATAGAAGCAGATGTGGGAAGGAAGGAAGGAGCCCTGAAACTTAACTTCTATTACGGGAATAGGAGTAAAGGAATTATCTTTATCGAGGGACCTTTTCTGCAACCTACGAATACTAAAGATGGGTACCTCCGATGAACAATTGGACAATAGTTCGTCAACAGAAATATTGGACGGAACGTCACGGACTACACCAAGTCGAAATAGCAGAGATTGCGGGATGAATGATCGAATTTTTAATTCTTTGTGTAATTCTTCCGAAAGGATGAAATTGTTGGCTTCGATAACAGACGTGAAAATTAATTTTACCAAGTTTTTTCCTGACCTAGAAATGGAGGAGAGACCATTAATTTTTCTACAAAACATTCTGGCCAAAGACATGGGTTGGAGATAGGCAATATTCTTGTCTTCCAGGCTCTCAACAAGAACAACGATCTGGCCTTCGTAGTTGTTTGGAAATACGTTTAAAGAGGAGGTAGCCTTCATTTGATTATCGGTATTAGTAGGGTTAGACGGAATGTTATGTACAGATGAAGTGTCCATGACTGTTTGTTCAACAGTCGGGGACACTGTCTGCGAGTTATTATTAAGAGAAGCAGTGGAAACAGATTTAGAAGAAGACGGTGAAGAATGATTAACAGATGATTTAATTTTATTCGATGATTTTGTTACATCGGAAGCAGTTTTGGTAGAAGAGCGGGAATTAGTCGGGGGAGGCTTACCTCCCCCGTCGGACGCGTCTGGCATTGAATTCAACAACTGAGAGGAAAGTTAACGATTAGCGATATCAGCGATGAAGCTAATACTACTAATAATAATAAAAGTAAAAACTGATAAGAATAATAATACGAATCCGCTTTATCGATAAAATAAAATAGACGAAATTATATACAATAGAGGTAAAATGAACGATCTCACCGATAAAATCAGCAAATATACGAACGCAGCACAGATAAACCACTTTCAATAAAATGGAGTTAGTTTCAAGATTTGTTCGTTTTCTTTGATTTTATTAATGATTTGTTCCCGTGTTTGTTTGTTTTTTTTTTAATTTTTTTGTTTACAAACTTCTTTGTTTCTTTTCCATCTTTCTTGTTTTGTCATATTCCCGATCGTTCTCTTTTTGTTTTTAAAGCGGTCCCTCTTTTCAAGGTTGCTTTTACAATAATTTTTTCGAATCGTTCCGTTTTCGTTTTGGTTTTTATGATATCTGTAATTTTAGTCGACATCAAAGCGGAGAACGAGCCATTAGAAACGGCTGATAATTTCAAATGCCTGAGAATAACATGCGATAAGGCGTAACTTGGATAGTTCACATAGATAACATTGCTAGGAAAATTAGGCAGACTATGCCGGCGTTATACAAATTAAAACAAGTTATGAATTACAAAACTGCGAGACTGTATTTTGACACTCATTAATAATGACTAGGATTAGATACGGACTCGAAATTTGGGGGGAGGCAAAAAAAAAAAACGGAATTAAGGAAAATTAGTGGGCTACAGAAAAGATGTTTAAAAGTTTTGTTACCGAATTGGAGAAGTGCGAATCTTGTAACGAATTCTACTTGGTGGGACAATAATAAAGAAATGTCTCTAAAAATGTTTTTTTATTACAGTTAATATTTAAGGTATAAAACAGAAAAAATACGATTACCGACAAGGGAAATATGGGACTAAGAACTATGACAATTTATGTTTTATAAGACCTAAAGGGATTAATAATAAAATTGATAATGTTGAAGAAGAAGTTATGAGTCATTTACTAAGTGTAACTTACCAAAGGAATTAAAAGACGAATGCAATTTGAATATATGGAAAGACAGAATAAAAATATGGTTGATTGCGTGGTGCAAAGAATGAGAAATAGTTAGTCGTAGGAAAGGAACAGCGATAAGAAATTGATTGAAAAAGTAAATAATTATAAATGATGTAATAAAAAAACAACTAATGTTTGGTGCTCATGTTCTAGCTGCATTACTTATGGCTTATGTGAAAATATTGTGATATGATGTGCGATTATAAATGTTTTGAATTAAAATTAGACGTAAAATAGTAAAAGTAGAAGTTAAGTTGATTTAAGTAATATATATAAGACGAATATGTTGTATTAGATTTTTAAGATGTATATTTATGAATAAACGATATAATTATGTTGGAAACCCACAGACGGGCAATTGCCTTGTGGGTCCCGCAAATTATTTAAAAATAAAAAAAAACATTTAAACTCAATTATACACATCTACTCAAACCCATATAATAAACACACTGGCATTCCAGTTTCCCAAAAACTTCAGCTGGTAAGTAGTTATAAAATTTGAAAAGACAAGAATATTAAATGTATAAACGAACGACACAATCTCAGCAATATATACGCTCAGTGAATATGTAAACGGAGAAATAGAATCATAGTTCAGTTTATTGTGCCTGGGCAGTCGACTAATTGTAAGATCTTTAAAATTATAGCACAATCCAAGATATCACGCTGCCCCTTATCTAAAATATTATTGTAACCACTCAGTAATGAAAGCATTACTGAACATGGAAAGTGCTGTGTCTCTTAGCTTTCCGTATGTGCATTTTTCCGGCAGTTAAATGAGGGAACTTTAGTACCAATTCTTCCCAATAAAAATGGAGAAATTATCTCTCCATGAATTCTTTTTGCACACAAGAAGCATACCCACCAGCAACACGTCTACAACTAGCAAGAATCCTAAAAATAAAATGTATCTAATAAATCTATGTAAACTGCATTAGTTGGAAAATACCTGACACGGTTAAAAAATAAATACTTTAAAAACTGCATCGAGACTGCTTCTATTTTTTTTTAATCATTATTTTAGAGGAGGGATTGCAAATAATAGCTGCAAACTCGCGATATTTGAGCGGACTAAACTGGTATATAATGTATGTTAAATAATGTATCTTCAACAACATAGTTTTTACAATTGCTAAATAAAAAACCCAACACATCCTTCTTGCCTTATTAATCGCATGCAATAAATGAGCATCGAGCACATTTTCCTTAAACAGTTCGCCGTCATATACGACGCGCAAGTTTGATATAAATTTCAAAATTTTTCAACTTCAGCGGTGAAATTCGGCGTTTACGAGAACATGCATGCACACACCTTTCTTTACGACATATTTTTCACCTCAAATGCCGTTATCGGGGAAATGTTTTTTTTTTTTCTTTCCGTGATGATTCAGTATTTTGTATTTCGGTTTTAACGGTTATCTTGGGTATAAGAGAATTCGTTGCGGGTAATTTTTTAGGTCGTGTTTTTAAAAAAATAGGCTTTGTGATGCTCGGAAGTTCGGAGTAATTTATCGATTGCGACGTTGTACATTTTTTGCCAGAGCATTCCAATGCAATTTATATTCGCAATTTCATTTTCAAGTTTTAATCGAATTCTACTCAGCTCCCCCGGACTGTACATTATGATGAAAAGAAAAACGAGATATTCTTAAAATTAGCGATAAGTTTTCGAAAAACCAATGACTATTGTTTTAATTCATTTTTAATCTTTCCACAGCCGAAAAGTTAGACGATCATTTTTAAATACTGTTTTCTCAGAAGTTGAAGAGATATTTTTGCTTAGCGCTCGACTATTCGGGTCTTGGACGCCATTAGGACTGCACTTCTCGCTGGCTTTCAGTTAAACGCAATTAAAGCTCGCTCGGGCGCAAGAGCTTACAGCGTGACAAGCAGTGAATTTCGACATAGATTCGGGACCGTACTGGAAGGAGCGGATCGCCCTGCAGGGAAACCACAAAAGCCTCTGTGCGAAAACTATGGCGTCGTCAGTTAATCTCAGTCTTCGAAGTTATACACATTTTGTTATGTTTTTTTAATAATTGTCACTATACGACCCAAAAAAGCTTTAAACTACATTCTGTATTGCAGAATTTTAGAAAACTTTCTGTTGATAGATGGAATAAAATTTCATCTCTATTATTGCCCATCAGAGTTGTTTTTGTCTCGAAAGCGCTGTTTATATTTACGTCGTATAAAGCAAGCCGTCTGTTTTATAATTACCATTGTATACTCGTGTTGGAAAAGTCAAATCATGTCGCTCTATTTTTATACAGTCTCATTTCTACATAAAAAGGTATAGATACGATTGACAAAAAAAACTCTGGTAGTTAGGTGATTTTTTTTATTTTTATTTTTTTTCTTTTGCTATGCATTACACGTATATTTTTGTATTATTTGAAGGAAATGAAAAAAATACATATACACACGTACCATCTGACTGCGCTGAATGTATGTAATTCTTAGACAACAGAATCATTAACTTCTTCAATTAAAATTGATAATATATTTACTAACAATTTTTTTTTAAATTTAAATATTTCTCACCCGGGCAAAGCCAATTTTGTTATTATAGCTATTATATTGTAAAATTGCAAAATGAAAAATCTGAAAAAAATCTAAGATCTATAAGCTAGAAAACATCCGACATATCCTTTGTGAGTCCCACACGGACGGTCAAACAAGATTGCGTGCCGTTTTTTTGTTGTAAAAAAAAGTTATGAACAAATAAGTTAAATAATTTCTAGCAAGCAAATGTGCAGTAATTATAGGTCTAGTTTATTTCGTTGTTCCGTGATGTATGTGTTAGTCCAAACTTCACCGGAAGTGAATTTTTTAATTTTACCGTGTGTTATAATAAATTTTATGTACAATATATAAAATGTTTTTCCATCAAACTTTATGATTTTAAAGCAACTCCTAAAAATAATCGAAATTTTAACTCTGAATTTGATTAAAGTGGGTACATTTAACAGATGATAATTTGAAAAAGACGTAACAGTCAAAAGAACTAATTGCAGATTTCACATGATTGCGAAAAAAATAAAATCACAAATCAACGTGAATAGTATGCCGAATGCTTTTTTAGCATTCTATGATAGCTAGAAAATTAATCATTTTCTTAAACGAGACATATTTGCCCCATTAGAATAACTACGGAATTTACAAAATTTAAAATTGAAAGGTCTAAACTTTGAAATTAAGGGGATAATAAATGCCAGTGACTTAAACTATTATCAGTGTTGGTTATCATCGAATCGCAGATTCGAAAAAATAAGTACAGTTAAAGCCTGGTAATATTTCTCCTGCTTGCAACATTTTAATTAACGGTTTTAGTTTATTTTTGTGCGAACTTTAATATCCTCCGTTTAAAAAATATTGGCGGTGCAGTTCTTTAAAAAAGTTCATAAAGTAAAACAGAAATCTAAAAGGTTGGACCACGAAGCGGCTTGCAGGCTTAACATTTTTCCATATATATATATATATGTATATATATATATATATATATATATATATATATATATATATATATATAATATTTGAAAACGTATACGTAATGTTTTTTATATTCAAATTATTTTTAGTTTTCCCGAACGCAGGTTCGGAATTTTTTATTACTACTCATTTTACATGCGAATAAATAAATAACTGTAAACTATCTGTTATGGAATATTATTCACTATTTTTGTACTTTGTTTAAATATTATTTTCATTAATAAATTTTTTCAGTTACAAAAGTTTCATAATTATCGTTTTAATTCGCACTTTTACTTTATTCTGTTCGATATTTGTAGTTTATGCAATTTTTTATTAATAGTATAAATTGTTATATAAATGTCTGTAAATTGCCAAATGTTATTAATTATTTTTGTACTCACTTTTATTGATTTCCGTATCGTGCGATTAAAACCAAGGCCACAAATCAGGTATTTTTTCAAATCAATATATTTTTTATAAATTCCACACGTGCATAAAGTAGCGAGAGCAATGGAGTGCAATAGATATGTACGAAAAGAAAATTTGAAAAATGAATATTTTACATAAATTCCTTAATTTAACAATTATAATATCTTCCGGTACAAATACATCCATTTTTAATTGTTTATTCATTTTCTTCTTTTTTTTTTCTTTTTCGTATTGGGAGTTTATAAAAATTTAGTTAATAATTTTTTTAATTTTTTATTTAAAATTTTGAAGGACGGCTAAGAACAAGCAAGAACTCCACCCGTAACCAAGGGGAATCTCGTTTTTCCTCCGTGTGAAAGACAAGCATTGTCAGCCGGGGGAAAACATTTTTAAAAGTGTGCCATCGTGCAAAACAAACAAAAATGGTCGTGTTACAAATGGGCATCGACTTAGCGGTACGAATAACAAAAGATATCCCCGTTCTTCAAGTTTTTCGAGAAATTAGGAATATAAAAACTGAAATAAATCGACAAAAGAAACGGGGAAATATAGTAACGCCGACCCCGATACAACATTTTCCTGCCCGGGTCAGCAAAAAGAGCCAGGTATCGTTTTGCGCCGATTCTATCCCCGAATATCCCCAACTAGTCTTCCGAATTATGCTGAAACAGCATTAATCTATTTTAATACTTTTCCGTATAGAACCTGGACTGTGCAGAAATAAAACTACGAAGAAATAACATCGTTCCATCTAAGTTGTGCTTATCAACTATGTAAAAATTTCTAATTTATTATATTATAATGTTTAATAGCCAAGAATTTTATATAATACTGAATGATTTTAGGCAATGTAATAAAAAAATCAACATTTTTTATTCGATCATATTACCGGCAGTGTGTGAAATTTGCAATTTTAAATCAAAATACTAAGCACTGTGTAAAGAAAAACAAATTTCTACATGTTGTTTAATAATTTTGTATAACGTCAAAAGGGAGCTATGATTTCTAAATTAATATTATAACGAATTACGAATGTAAATTTAGTTTTAAATTTAGAGACCGCCGTATGTGGTCATGTAATGGTCGATCTAACAATTGGTTATGTTTTGTTTTGTTTTATTTTTTTTTGGAGGGGGGGGGGTTGGAGGTCATCAATAGCAGGTATAATGTGTGGAGAATGGAAAGACATGATGTAAAAGACGTGATAAGGAATAGGCGAGTCTCGGCAAGTTGGAATACAAAGTAGAAAACGGAAAGGAATGAATACATAATAAACGGATAGTCGACGTTGCAAACAAGTACACTATTAGAATGGAATAGGCTAAGTGAGGACGAAGTTAATGAAACCCGAAAACGAGAAAAAAATAATAAAAAACGTCTTAAGAATGTAGGCGAATAATGGAAGAAGCAACAGCCCAGCGAAGTGGGGAAAACAAAAGAAACCACGGATTAACAAGAACACTAGATTGAGTAGAGAAATAAAAAGAGCGATTACAGAGCATTCTATTTTATTTCTCAACTTCTTCGTGACCGATCATTTGTTCCTTTTGACGTCTACCGACACTGAGATAATACACACACACATATATATATATATATACAAGAGTTAATTGATAAGTACTGCCTCTACTGACACGGGTTCTAATCCACATAAATGAATGAAACAAGTTTTCAAATGTTGGAAAAAGTATATCATAACAAAATATAATACCACTTTTCAACGTAGTCGTCTTCTAGTTCAATACATTTTTGTAAATGTAAAATCCATTCATTAACAAATTGTTGAACTTCGTCATCCGATTTGAAGTGGTTGCCCTTAAGGTCCACCTTCAACAGCGAGAACATACAGAAATCGGATGAGTTCAAATTGCGGCTGTAAGGGGGTGCGGAACAATTTCGAAATTAAATCGTTCGACCTTTGCATTAGTTCGAACACTACAGTGAGAGCCCGCATTGTCGTAATGCAGCAAAGAGCCAATGAAAGAGTGCCGAATCCTTCGAATTCTGTTCTTTAGCTTCTGGTAATGTGATACAGTAACTGGATTGTCGGTAGTGCCACGAGCCGCGTATTCTTTATGAATAACACTACAAGTTATGGCTGTCTTGCATATAAGCCCCCAAAAAAAATAATTAAAAAAAATTAATAATAATAATATAAAAAAAACACCACGGGTGTCCCAGAAAATGGTGAGCATGACCTTTCCAACTGGTTTCTGCAACTTGAATTTTCGAACAAGAGAAGAGATTCCATTGGTTGCCTTTTTGTTTCATTATCGTAATGGAATACCCATGTTTCATCCCTAGTCGCTAAGCTTCGAAGAAAAGAATTGCTTTTTTAACGAAAACGTTTCAAATATTCTTTGTTCAATCCGATTTATCTGTTAACATTCGAGGGGCCCAGCGCGTGCAAATTTTTTAAAATTTCAGTTCTTTATTGATGATATGGTTGACTATTTCCTGCGAAATATCCAAATAAGCCGCGATTTCTGAATAGTTCGTCGTTTAGCGCGAATCAGTTTAATTGGTATCGATAACCGCTACGCCCTGATCGATCAAAAATTGAGAAAAGTCCACGGTTCACATTCTTCTTAAACCCACGACGAACATTACTCGCATCGATCATTTCATCGCCGTAAACATTCAGTAAACGCGAATGAATATTTTGATCACCCCACGCGTTGCTTTAAACACATAACTCTCGTCTATAAACGAAATATAACAAAACTTCGTACGTTACTAAATAACACTTCAGGCGGCTTGCACATAAAACTTTTTTCATTCATTTATGTCGATTGGAACCGGTTTTAGAGGGGTAGTAGCGTTACTTTTCGTATATTTCATACTTTTGTTATTACGATATTTATGAATGATGCAGCAATAATTCATTCGTTCTATGTAAAACTCACAATTACATAAACCCGCCAACATTTAACAATAATAAGCATGCAAATATACACAAAAATTCTACTGCAGTATAAAATATAATTCAAATGTTGATCAACTGATGGCGCTGTAGTCAGCGATGGCTTTTTTAGTTCTTCCTATGGCCATCTGTTCCTAGCTACTGAGAACTGATTTATACGCAGATAATATTGCGCAGGCTGAACGAAATCAGCCTATATTTAAACATTTACGTCGAAACAGGTTGTGCAAAAATACGATATTGAAGTGAACCGCTGTTACAAAGTGTAAACCTTCGGAATCATTATTTACTATTCCTTTTTAGGCTGGTCAACTTCAAAAAAAAAAAAAAAAAAAAAAAAAAAGCATTTATCCAGCACAGTGTTGCAGACTCGTACTCGGGCTCTGTTGAAGCGAAAATCCGTCACCCAATCAACCGCGCTACAACAGTCAATATAGAATTCCTTACTAACAGTCATACAAATAAAGCTAATATTAGTGTACAACTGGATTCGGTTCGAAGCTCCAGTCATTTTCTCCAGTAAAGTGTCACTTGCACTGGTAATGGAAATAAAACCACAAGAGCGGAATCTTTTTGGAATCTACGTATTCTTTGTTCGTCAGAGGCAGCGAAAACTTTTACAGGTGGCAAAGAGAAACCTTTTTTACGAAAGGTGTCATTATCGGTGTGTGCGCGCTTCTTATTCGTGACATCCGAACTGTGAACTTCAATTAATCTTGCGTGAATTTCACGCGATTTTCTTGAACCACAAAAAAAGAATGAAAAGAACTTCCGAATGTACTTAACAGCACTGGTTTTTACACAAACCCCTTACGCTGGCCGAACAACCGTACGGGACCGGAGTTGCTTTTGACGTTTATTAAAATTATATTCCCCATCAACCACTTCACGACATTACTTTTGCGGACACACTTGTTTCGTCCTTTAAAATCCGAAAAGTGGGTGTAACTTATATATGTTAAATTTCTGATCTTTAGCAGAACGTGCGATGAAAATGGATTAGAGAAATTTGAATTTTATGTACTATATATATACATGTAACTTCTGTTTTTAACGACAACATAAAAACGTTTTGTGTTTTTAATTGTTCTGTCACGAAGAATAATTGGTTTCTTAAGATTTTTATCTCGCATGACGACCTCAACTTGTTCCGTTCGCGTATTTCGCAGCATTAGATGAAAAGTAAGGATTTACAAATTGCTTTTTAAGAATAGGCATTAGCGATGTTTCTCGAAAAAATGCTGTTATTTTGTGCCCCCCCCCCTCCTTCCGCAAGTAAATGGCCGCGGAAACAAACAATTTAAACCTCTTATTTTAATCGAATTTTTTTTTCTCGCAGTTTAATTTTTGCCTCAACACCGTTGTTACACTGTTCCTGGAACATGATAAAAATTGAAATTGTTACGAGTTTTATTTGTTAAATAGGAATTACGAAATTCATTAAAATTCCGCTTTTCAAATAAAAAGTGAGAAGAAAAAACGAAAGCATTCGGCAATAATTCATAACTTTACATTTAAATTTCAACCGATGACTAAACTTATGGCACGAAAGATTATTTTTTCTTTTTTCCTTGGGCGCGTCAACACAGGACATTTACCCAACACAAAGGACTAACAAATAATGACACGTATTGAAAGTTATATCAGGAAGCGATTAGAAACAGAAGAAAAGAAGGTAGCCAATACAGGAACAACAGAAGGAGAAGGAAGAGCAAGAATGTAGTGGGCACAGTGAGAAGTCGTCGGGAGGCCAAGGCCAAGCAAATTAGAATAAAGGACTGCGCGTTCTGAGGAGATAGATGAGCATTCGAAGAGAAGGTGATTTACATCACAGTATTAAAACGAAAGAGGGAGGCAGGAAGCAGACTGGGATTAAAGCGGGGGCGAATTATGGAAGAAATAACAGAACGACTGATGCAGGGAAAATTATTAAACCAGGAAGAAGTGGGTGGAGCGAGTTATATAGCAAGGTAAAAGAAGTTAAGATGAGAGAAAAGAGACGGATAAAGATCAGTCCGAAAGTCATGGTGAAAACGATAAGAGAGTAGACAGAGACATTGGGAGGGGAATCTGTCTATGAAACGGCCATTTACTGCAGCTAGACATGTTAACGAATCGGCAAGATCGTTACCAACGATGCCGCAGTGGCCCTAAGGAATGAACATAAAGAATAATAGGATCTAACGATGGTTTAGGGAAGAGAGATGAGATAGCTAATAAAACGCTTTTCGAATCAGAGCATATGTGACACGAAAGATCGAATTTCGAATTTGATCGTTGTTTGATACCGAGTACATGCATTTACTGATTATATCGGTTGGATTGTTAATTTTATCTCTCTATTCCCTACATTTATCTCCGTTTTTCAAAATCAGTTATCTCCTACTCGTATTATGATTATCAATTATTATTATTATTTTCACTACAATTTCGATTTCTTTAGTCGCTATTTCTCTTCTCTTCCGTTATATTAGTGTTGTTTTTCTTTCCTCAGTCGCTCATTCCAAATTATGGCTCAACTCCTATTCTTCTTCATTTTCTAATACTGCCTCCTTTTACCTCTTTATTCAGCCACCGCTTTCTTCTTGCCCATGATTCCTCAACTTCCCCCCTCTTAAATATCCCACAGTCTCAGCTATTTGTCGCCTTCGTTTTAATCATATTCTTTTTCCTGCGTCATTTTCTCAGTTTTTATCAAGTATCTACTTCATTTTGTCCTTTTCATCCCCTACCACTCACCTGATTCTGATTTTTGACATATTTTATTTGAATGTTTTACTTTTTCTGCTCGCCTTCAATTTTTTCCTACTAAAACATAGTATCCCTACACCTTACACGGTTTCTTATATTTTCTCATTTCCTGCTATTCCTGCTATTCCTGATACTCATGCCGTCGAATTATTTGTATGCACTATCCTTAAACTTTTAAGAACCCAACTTTATTTCCTGTTTCTTCCTATTTCTTGGACTGATACCATCGTTGACGAACTGATTAAAAAAAAAATATGCCTCCGCCCCATGCTCAGGATGTTTTGTGAAAAAGTTAACGGGTCTTTTCTCTATTTCTAGATCGGAGAAAATAGAGGGCAATATACATAAAGAGTTAAGAATCCGAACTTTCATGCTGAAATTTCGCCTTACCATAATCCGTGACGTTCCGTCAGATTCGAGAACTCCTGTCGAACTTGTATCATTTTCAATATTGGTGGATTACAGAAAATGCCTTCTACGATTCTTTTATTCCTAATCCCGTAGTCAAAGTTAAGTTTCAAGACTCCAATCTTTCTTCATACATTTATTTCTATGATTTACATCATGTTAAGGTCAAACCTGTAATCCGTAAAAATAGACAAAAGAAATCTACCGAATAAACAGTAAACACGCATGTGTATGAACATCATCGTAACTACATATACAGAATATGATCCTGTTAATACAAGCTCGGATACAAATAGAGCACCTTACGCATTAAAATTCGAGGGTCCATTTTAAATTGTTTAAGAAAAATCAAATCCAAGCAGACTTAAAATCAAAATTACAAACTTCTTAAATAAAATACGATTTTGTAATAAAGAACGCGACCTGTATCGATAAAACTGATGTGCCTCATTAGCGCTCTCTACAAAAGCAATCACTCTGCTTATTTCCTCCTTACAGCGAAAATTATGGATGCAGAGGAATCAGTCGATATAATTGAAGAAATTAAAATGATCGCTTGAAAATTTGATTAAACCCGCGAAAAAATAATAATAAGGAACCGAAGAAACATTTATAAATCACTGGTAAACACCATCAATCCGTGGAGAGAAAAATTAAGCCCTAAAAGAAACATTAAATATATAAGCCTCAAAAGAGAAATTAAATATATAAGCTTCAAAAAAGAAATTAAACATATCTGATTTATTAAAATCGAATGAAAAAAATCATTTTCACAGTGGTTGTGTAATTACATTTTAGATAAAAAAGAATTTTTTTTTTTTTTGAATTCTCCTCCTCAATTGAAATAGAAAATACTCCGCAATTGTAGCTCTCCATTTATAACTTTTAATCTCAATATAAAAAAAAAAAAAAATCGAAAATTTTATATTTAGATTTATTTTCGTCGCAGTAGTTGAATGTAGACACATTATTTATCATGGAAAATTAAAGTAAAAGAATAGGGGTAAAATTAAACCGGAAAGAAATACCTGCGTGTAAAATAATTTCACTGCACTACAAAATGCTGTAGCTGGTCTCCTATTTACCGAACTAGAATAAATGAATGGAAAAAAACTGCCATTAAAAACCCAATAATCCCAACGGGAAAGAATTTAAAGAAAAAAACACCAAATTTGAGTTAATGAAATATTTCAATAAATAGCAGCAGCGATGATGGCATCCAAAGTAGAGTACTGTAATTAATGCCTAATTAGAATTATCAAATAAAAATTTAGTACGCGATTATTTTTTAACACAGTTTAGTTTAAGTGACGACAATTGTCAAACATGCCCCTTAAAAAAATTCGAAATAATTATCAGCAATTAAAACGTGCAATAATGGACGCAGCATAGCACACTTCAGAATGTGTAATATTTAAAAATACAAAAAAAAAAAAAAAAAAAAAAAAGTATGTCCTAAATAATAATTTTACAACTGATTTATAAATAGAACACTAAAAATACAATTCTTTTTAAATTACGAAACTTAAGAAATTAATTATATATACTGTAATTTAAAAAAAAAGTAATTTCAAAATACGAAACGAGGAAAAGAAATCAACGGTCTCTTCTTTTTTTTTTGTAAATAATATATGAAAAAAATTAAAAAGCGGATAATTAATTTTGCAAACGGCAATTTTCGAAGAAAGTAACCCCTTTGAGTAATCCCAAACAATGATTGCGAATTTACAATAGACCTATTTAAAGCTGTCTAAAATTATACCCGCAAACCGGAGTTTAACGTTACAAATACCAATCAATCCAAAAGCGACGACTCGAATAGCGAATAACTGCAAGTTACTCCGTCCGAAGTTCAGTGTTTCTCAAATACCATCCACCTTATCTGCCAGTGTATTATTTAGTGTGATATAAAGAGATCCGCGCGTCCTGCCTGTATTTTCCTTCTGGTTGTTCAGTTAAAGTTCATGTTGGTAATCAAAAATAAAGACACCAAATACTGTAAACGGACCCAATCTTGCGCACGTTCATACTAAACTCTAATTAATTTTTAATCTCGGAGCATCTTGTTAATATTTAATTTGGCATTCCGCAAAATGTGGCTACTCACGCAGAAGTGTTGCCGAGATGATGTCTTTGCCGCAATCGCGCGATCAACAGTTTGATTTCATGTTTTTACAGAGAAATTTCATTTACTACAGTCAACATTTTATTCACTTTGTGTTTCATAAAAAAAACTTTGTGTTTCATGTTTTTACAGAGAAATTTCATTTACTACAGTCAACATTTTATTCACTTTGTGTTTCATAAAAAAAAACTTTGTGTTTCATGTTTTTACAGAGAAATTTCATTTACTACAGTCAACATTTTATTCACTTTGTGTTTCATAAAAAAAACTTTGTGTTTCATGTTTTTACAGAGAAATTTCATTTACTACAGTCAACATTTTATTCACTTTGTGTTTCATAAAAAAAACTTTGTGTTTCATGTTTTTACAGAGAAATTTCATTTACTACAGTCAACATTTTATTCACTTTGTGTTTCATAAAAAAAACTTTGTGTTTCATGTTTTTACAGAGAAATTTCATTTACTACAGTCAACATTTTATTCACTTTGTGTTTCATAAAAAAAACTTTGTGTTTCATGTTTTTACAGAGAAATTTCATTTACTACAGTCAACATTTTATTCACTTTGTGTTTCATGTTTTTACTAAAATGAAATATATGTATGTATAATAGCCGTATCGCATCATTTTATTCACCAGCCGAAAGACACATCCAAGTGTCAAAATTTAATTCCGTACAAAACATACGGAGATACTAGTTAAATTTCTTCGTATGTTCCCCAGCATGAATCATCGGCTAAACATTTGAAAGTAGGAAAAATCAGTTCCTCATTTCCTAAACAGGGCACCGGAATTTTACGTACCGGACTCGACAATAGCCCACCTGCTGAGAACCGGAATTGCATGCAACCTGTAAAGAATATGATCGAATTTTAGGGAGATCGGTAAAGTAATTAAGAATGAAGAAAAATCACTTTCTTAACAATGATTCCTAAATTTATTATTAATTGCTTCCAGTAGAAGATTTTTTACCGTACCGTACATACACTGTATCAAACAGTCCTATTAAGATAGTTTAAAAATCGTATGAAAATTAAAATGCAACAATTTCGGAACAATTTAACAGATAAACTTGAAATTTTACACGCAAATATCAACAACGCTGTTTTAAGGAACGTACAGCCGATTATATAGCATGCAATCTAAAACTACCTACCTAAAAAATCAAATCACCCTTGAAAGTTCCCAGCTTTCCATCCGGTAACCCACTAATACGAAATTTGAAATATATCAGCATAAAACATTTACGGTAGTCAATTAACTTAATTTCCCACTTTCCATTTTTACTTTAATCAGAAATAATAATAATAATAATAAAAAAAAAAAAAAAAAAAAAAAAAAAGTTTACGTAAGTGATAGCTCGGTATTGAATTTAAAAAAACAAAAAAAAAAAAAAAACGCATCTTAAATATGTACGTAAAAGGAAGCTTTAAAAAGAAATACATATATTGCCCAAAATTACAGCATAAAATTTCGGTTTTCGCAGTGTACTCCAAAATTTGAAAAATGAACTTTCTCCGAACGTAATTTCGACGGAATGTTTGTTGTGTGGAATAACGGAGTCGTATTTAAATTCCTTCTCCGGCTTACAATGATAAATCGTATTAATCCAGTTATTTAGATTCTCGTTTCGTTTCTAACCGTAAAAAATAAAAAGATCTTACAAAATTGTACTTTTATCCGCCAAAGTATTTGAATATTTCTGAAATATTCAATCCTACTTCGAAAGTAAAATTAAAATCGTCAATGCTGATTTAAAAATGGCAACTTATAAATAAAGATAAATTTTAACGGTCTCAAGTGGTAGCATTGGAGCACCCAAGTGGCTGTACTACAGGGCTGCAGCTCCCATCCAGGGAGAATAAACGGACACTGTTAATAATGGCAAAATTTTTGACAGTAAAAATTAATATTTCATAAAAATGGTAAGTGTTTTTAAATAACATATTTTACACAAAAATAAATATATAATTTATACCGAAACATGGTCGACCCCCTACGCCTTTACATTTTCCCATACGCTAAAACTCATATTCGTATAGATTGATTTTACTAATTCTTTGTCCATTAGGCAGAGTACCATTCAACTTGGAACAAATGTGGTCCCTTTGAATAATTTTTAATACGTTCATCGCGTATATTTTTTTTTTTTTTTTAATGTTCGTTCGCGTGTTCATATGGACCGATTTTACTGGTCCGTGTCCATTTGAAAGAGTACCATTCAACTTAGGTACCATGTAATAGTCGAGCTTATAACTTCATATTTAAACCTTCGGGGACGCCGAAAGCTCGAATTTTTTGGAGAAAATTTTTTTTTTCCGGGCGTGTGTATATTGATTAAAAGATTGCTATTTGTCGGGGACAACACCGTATTCCTTAACGAAAAGAGTTGTCGAAAAGTTCAAAAAAGCGCGAAAAATGAGGTGTCCCCCACTTTATGGCACGAGTATTATAACTAAAAATTTCAAATAGGTTAAAAATATGTATATCCCCGTATATTTCTCTGGTCTAGAACATCTGGGTTTCTAACTTTTAAATCAGTTCCTCGAGGCAGCGAAAGCTCGACATTTCTGAAAAAAAAATATTTTTTTTTCCCGGGGCATATTATATATGGCTCGAAAAAAAGCTGTTTATCGAGAACGAAGCTGTATTTCATTTCTTTAACGAAACGTTGGCGAATAGTTCAAGAAAGCGAGAAAAATGCTTTATGCCGCAAAAAATCAGATTTCTTTGTTTTGAATTTAGTATTATGTAAACATAAATTTTATAGTCTTACGTACGCAATGTTCAGCGCATAAAACATCATGCTTGACTGAACTCGTTTTTTTTTAAAGCATAAAATATGTAGAATAATGTGACGAAAAAGTTGATTTTTAGCAAGAAAAAAGTTCAATTATAATGCTAAAAATTGTAAAATAAAATAATTTTTAAAAAACCAAAAAATACCGACTTCAAGATTTATTATAAAAATTTAATAAAAACGCACTAAAAAGTAAAAAGTAATTACTCTTGATAAGAAAATTTATTTCAGAGTAATATACCTTAAGTGGTGAGATATTATGGTAATTCTTATACAATATTAAAACCTTAATTAGAGTCGGCATCAAATTCATAGTAAAATAATAATTAAAAACTGCATTAAATATTCATTAAATTGTTCCTAAATACTGTAATATGAATTTTGATGCCGACTCTAATTAAGGTTTTAACGTTGTATAAGAATTACCATAATATCTCACCACTTAAGGTATATTACTCTGAAATAAATTTTCTTATCGGGAGTAATTACTTTTTACTTTTTAGTGCGTTTTTATTAAATTTTTATAATAAATCCTGAAGTCGGTATTTTTTCTTTTTAATATTTTATTAAAAATTTCAAAATAAATCTCACATAATTCACGATACGTCTTTTTTGTTATAGAGACCTGCACAAGCACATCACTGTGAGTATGTATGAGATATGTACAAGCATACGCATGTCCATGATGTGGAATATTCAGCGAATCCACAGAATAAGTACCAAATGTTTTTGCGCCGGACCAAAACAGAAAAATAAGTAATTAAAAAAAAAAAAAAAGAAAGAAGTACAAAACCGCCAAAATGAGATAAAGGGAAATATCTATTCGCATATTGTTGCGACAGAAGTTTATTAGTCGGACCATTCGTCTTAGTGTATACAGGAACACAGCGACTGAGTTCGACTGGCACCGATGTTAAATAAAACAGATCAGTGGGTGCGAAACAAATTTAGAGATATCATACTGTCTTGAAAATTTAAATCTAAAATTATACCCGACCTTTTTCCTTATTTTGTTTATTCTGAAGATTTTTTAGTAACCTCTAGGCGGTTACATTTAGTATTAATTTCATGTAGATAAATCCATAAGCTGTTGTTAAAATTTATAAATATGAAATAAATAAATTCTTCTTATTTTCGGTACTAGAGAAATTTGGGAAAGTAAAGGCGGGTAGTCCAAAAGCAGAAAAGAACTAGCCCCAGTATTCTCCTTAGATCCATTAGGTCCTTAAGTACCATTATGTAAAGCTTAATTACGCAATCCATAATACTCTATCGAGGATATACATATATGAGACTTACTTTACTTACTAAGTTATTTTATACTTTTTTTTTTTTTTTTTTATTATTAAGGAATTTATTAATTTTATATTTATTATAAACTTCTTTAAATTATTTATAAATGTTAGGTAATAAGTCATAATACTCATTTGCTAAATTATTAAAGAGCGCTTAAAGGTAGCCTAAAAACTATTACATTTAAAGCGTGCTTATAAAGTTGTTACTCAATATTTTCTATTTGTAAGTAATTAGTTCGGCCGTTTGTATTCAATTAAATATTAAAGCATTTACTGGTACTTTTACTGATGGATTTTTGTAACTTTTTTATGACGAAATTTTATGTATTTCATACTTCATTTTTAAAAGTTCTTTGAGCTTTACGTATAGCCAGTTATAAGAATTTCTGTATAACATATCTACGATTAAAATTTCAATTTCATTAAGAATAATCGTAATTAGTAGAAGCAGCTTTTTCATCGGCCTGCTGGTTAGATTAGATTTTATTCTTAGATTAACATATTGTCCCAATACAACCGTTACGAACTGTAAAAAGGTGCACGATAGAAATCCAAATTTTAATATTATCTAAAATCGATGGATTGAACCGAAAATAATTAAGTATTTGAACGAATAACGAAATGAAGGGTAAAATTATTAGAGAAGCTGTAACTAGGGTTGTCACACAGACATTTGTAACATTGTAAAAACATTTTATATAATGTTTTAATTTAATTACCGTTCGCTTTTTTGATCGATAATATTCAACAGCGAAGGTACGTTTCTTTGTCTTCGTTATCAGTGACGATTAATAATTTAAAATGACCGTTCGTTAATTTGTTACCAAGTTTTACCAATGTTGTTATTATCCTGTTTTTCCCCGCTATTTATTCCCGTTTATTGTTTTATTCGCACCCTTGTTTTTTAATCCCGTTTACTTTTATTACTTCTTCTGGCTTTATCGATCGCTCGGTTACTCCCTTACCCTTTCCCTTTATCCTACTGTTTAATTTCTGTCTATTCCTTTATCTCTTAATTCGTTTATTAGAATATTTTTCAAAGTTTCTTTGCCGTTTTCGTATATGTAAACATCACACGCTGCGCAGTTATCACTAGTGTTTCATTAGATAATATAATTTTCGTCCACCGGATTTTTTATTGCTGAAATTACTGTAAACGAGAATTTTAGTAATCCAAAATACAAGAATTTTAAACATAGCAGAAAAACGC
Source organism: Icerya purchasi (assembly GCA_039619475.1). Classification (NCBI taxonomy): domain Eukaryota; kingdom Metazoa; phylum Arthropoda; class Insecta; order Hemiptera; family Monophlebidae; genus Icerya; species Icerya purchasi. Next base: position 378,971,878 of record CM077116.1, on the reverse strand, counting down.
TTAAAAGGCTTGGATTTAGAGGAATGAACAGGTTTTTTCTTTTTCTTTTTTTAAATGGCTTCGTCAACAAAGTGGCTCAAGAACAGAGAAAAAGAAAGCAAGGAGACTCAGATCTTTACTCGATCAGAGATAGTAGACAAAAATTAATCAAGAGTTTGGGTAACACAGGGAGAAAAGCATTGCATGAAATGGGAATACCGTTTGATAAAACAGAGGAGTAAACAGAAGTATGTTTAGTTGAAGTGACAAACAATCGGACATTATGTGATCGGGGATCATAAATAAACTGGATGTTGAAGGGTGTAATGGACAATAAAAAGACGGCACGAGAGAAGAACATAAAAGCGAAGAAACTGTGCCCAAAATGCAGGCAGCAAATCGCCGAAAGTTTAGAGCGGTGCATAGAAGAAAGCTAAGAAACCAGTGAAAACGAGGAAGGGAAGAATTTTCAGATTTATCAATATCTTTTTTAATCGTTATAAAAATGATTTTCACTCCGCATGCAGTACCAATATTCTTTTGTACTTGTTTAAAATTTAAATTTTTAACCGTATGCGGGTTATATTCAGGAAAAACTTTTAAACATTTGACACTATCATTTTACTCTGCTTATTGAAATCCTCTATACCTGTTCTTGATCCCAAATTTGATAGAATGACCAATTCTTTATCACTACCGCTGGTCATTTTTTTTTTTTTTTAAGAAGTAGAACAAAGTGGAATCTATTACAGATATAAACAGAAGTCCCGAGAAAAACTCTTTCTAGAAAGAATAAAACAAAAATGTCCAGAAAAAGAAGAAGAAGAAAAAAAAGGATAAAATAAATGAAGATAAAACCGGAAAAATACACAAAATAACACAACTAGTGAAAATATAGTATTGAAAAAAACAATGATAATGGAAACTACAAAAATAAACACAATAGCACATGTATACTGAGAAGAAAAGAAGCGCGAATTATTATTACAGAAATGTAAGTGCATTCATCCTTTTAAATAATAATTGGAATTTATTAACTAAGCGTAATTTGGTTATGAATAATATATTTTTGAAAAATTAAATTAACAATATGCAAAACCCGTGAAAATTTATAAATGTTGTGATGGTATTCATTTTTCAGGTATTAATTTATTTCATTATTTCGATCACTTATAATTAATCTGAATTTTGTTATTGCACAATTCTAAGCTAAAACTAATCAAATTAAACATTAAAATAAAAATTTAATTTAGACTAATTCTATTATTAAAAATTATATTAATTAAATGAACTAAAATTATAAAAAATGAAAATGAACATTTAATTTTAACTTAAAACTATATAATTACTACCGGCAACGCTTCAGCATTTTTAGTGTGTGTGGGGGGTAAGTGGAGGATAATCGACTTTTTTTCCATCGGCACATTTTCGTTGAACGGAATATAGTATTTATGAACGCCATTTATAAATTAATTGAACACAAATAACATCCAGAAAAATTCTAACAAGTCTGGTAATAAAAATCATGTCGTTGTTTGTGAGCCTGGTAATAAAAATCATGTCGTTGTTTGTGAGCCTGGTAATAAAAATCATGTCGTTGTTTGTGAGCCTGGTAATAAAAATCATGTCGTTGTTTGTGACACACATCCAGTTCTCACTTCAAAAGCACGTCAGAATTCGAATTTGAATCGAAATTACCACCAAAAATGGGAAGCGTGGTTTCAGCAAATACGGAATTGCATCAAAAATCGAAAGACATGTTCCAAAGCGGTCGTTAAGTATTCGATTGTGATGAAACCGCATTCTTTCGTGCTCCGGAAATAGGAAAAAGATGTTCGCAGAATGTAATAACAAAACAATATTATGATAAAGCCGGGAATAATGAAAACAGTACCGCTCGGTGCAAACGCATAAAAGGTGTCACCTACGGTAACATTTAAAGGAATATGGCTGCTGATGAAAAAATGAGAGTACGTAATTGGGGGAAGTCAGATTCTAGTTGGATAACATAAGGCTTTTAACCGTTGCCTCGAAGCAATAAAAATACCTAATCAACCGACTCGTATCTCGTCATTATTTATTCCTCAATTTTATGTTCGAAATAAAATTCGTCTAGTTGCGTCGCATTGCGAAGGGTGTATTAGGGTTAATAGATAAAACAATTTTCAAACCGATGAAAACTGATTGGAAAAACGCTACCCAATGAAAATGGTATTGAAATTCTAAAACAAGGTCAATTTTTCCGATTTCTGTAAGGGATGACACTATGTCTCCAGAAATACTTTCCGATGGTTTTTGAAGCACGCAGACTTTCTTCTTTCCAATAAGATGACGTAATTAGAAAGCAGAATTTCAAAATAGATGACTACCGATAGAATTAGTTTTCTTTCGTGTGCGCTAAATGCGTCTCGAAGAGCCTCTTCTTCAAGATTTTTAACCGAAAAAAAAAAAAAAAAAAAAAAAAAAAAGCCGTATTTAGCGCAGACGAAAAAAACTAATTCTATCGGAGGTTCTTCAGGCAGAGAAGTAACAAAAATTCAAGATCGGATAATATGTGTTAAACATGACAAGTCATAGAAAAATAGAGTGAAAAAAGTAGATCATATAGATCATATATAAGTTGATTTTGAAAAAACTCCCGTCACTGATACCATACTCCTTTTTGCCTTTTAGAAAATATTCCCGCCTCCTATTAAACATCAATCGAGTCAGTCAGGAAGGATACGAAAATGAACCTAAATATGGTCACAAAAATCCCGCCAAACCTTGTTGTAAATTCAAGTTCGTGGAGAAAGCCAGCAGAAAGATGGAAATATCGAAAAAAAAAAGCTGATAAAATAAGCAGAGAAGTTAAGATTAAAAAAAGAAAAGAACGTTATTAAAAAGAAAAATGGAAAACAAAACGCAAAAAAAGTTTTTTTTTATCTTTATTTTTCTAATTTTTTTTATTATATATTTTTTTTTTTTTTTGAGGGGGGAATTGTCAACAAGGACGTTAAGCCAGGAACCAGGAAGGGAAAGGCAAGAAGAATCAGATTTTTACACGGTCACAGATGGCAGACAGAGAGGATTATAGCAGAAAATTCTCTTCCAACGAGTTTGAATACACGGGGGAATTGATTTTGACAGCACCTCCGAAAATTCAGCAGACACAGAATAATGCAACGCGTATATACTGTAAGCTGAATTCTCTTCTATTCGTTCAGAATTTTTATTTTTCGCGCTCACTTTTACGAATTAAATTAATTTCCTTTTAATTAATTTCTGTACAAAATTTTACTCAACCGCGATAATAATAATTGATATCATTTATCCTACACAGACTGTGTGCCACCCACGACTTCGTCCATATAGTAATAGCCGTTTAAATCTGTAAATTGAAAATAATAAATTTTTTCCTGTTTCATCAGAATTTATGTATATATTATAGTGAACATTTTATTAAATCTCTTATTTTATCCACCCTTTTGTAAACTGGTACTTCCTTTACCAAAACGTATTTATTAGAGTCAACCGAGTGACATTTCTGGCGGTCCCTGACTTTCTTCGTTGTAATTATCTTTTTCTTTTTTTTTTTTATTCCTTATTCGGCATTTTCATCACATCATTCACTTATTCTACAAACCGTTTTAGCTTCCCGTTCATTTGGAAATATTACTAATATAATAATTAAAATTAAATACATAAACTACAGCAGAGACGATAAGGGTTTAAAATTTAAATACTTCCGCTAACAATTATTAAAACTTCTGTTATAGAGTTGTTTATTCATTTCTCTGCAATTTTGATTTATTTTTTTTATAGAGCATTACTATACTGCATTGTAACTAAATTTTGTATTCAAATATTTAAAAAAAACAAAAGATATAGTTATAACTAAAAACACACTGCATAGAAATATTGGGACATGTGTACTCATATAGGTAAATAATAAATAGGCGGATGACGGTATAACCACAATCAAAGACGGAAAATGCTTACAGATAAATCGAAGGCGGTGAAATATGTAAAAAATTATAAGGCGAAATTTTTATATTTATAAATATTAACAATCAGCTATGGATTTATCAGCATTTAAATATCGTAAAATGCTTTTTTAAAGATTAATTTAAAAATAAAAGATATTTTAAATTTAAAACGAAACAATTTCTGTTCGAAGAGAGGCTCGCATTTTAAAAAAGTTGATTGGTCATCCGAAGAAAAAATTTCTGTTAGCAATAGAAAAAAAAAAAAAAAACCTTTTTAAAGGGTATTTCAAAAATTCTACGCACGATTTAGCTGAATAGATTTATAGCCGTGTGAAATAAGTAATGCGTTTTACCGTTTTCCTTATATTTTATTTAGTACGGAAACACTTTACGGATTAAAATAAGTTTTTAAGGGGACTTAAAAACTTTTATTTTAAAATGAAAGTACAAAAACATTCACTAGCTTCCTCCCGTATGAACGAACAGTAGTACCACAGGCATTAGAGTAAAATTTGGAGAATAGTTTATACAAAAAAAAAAAAAAATCGAAAAAGCTTCCAATGAAAATTTGGCCATAAAAATAGAAATATATTAATTGCAAATTATCAATTGTATATTGCTATTCCGTACCTACAAATTACTTTAAAAGAAGGTGTAAATTCTTGAAAAAATATATTTAACCTCCTTTTTGTTTCACCGAACACAATTTTTATATAATATGTCGTTTGGTGTTTATTTAATTATTGCAGTTATTTAAGTAATATCTGAAAAACATTTTTTTCGCTTTTATTATGCATTTATGAAACAATAAAAACTAAAATCACACGAACCAACTAAAAAGATTACTATGCTGCCTTATGAATTTATTCCTAGCGCTCTAGTTCTATAATTTTCTAAGGAACTTGGGTTTGCATTTACACCTGCCGCAATTATCAACCACACAGCAGCACTGAGAATTTCAATAGCGGAGCTAACTTATACGATAAAACTTTTTTTTTCTTTTTTTTTTTTTATGGGTACGCCAACGAAGAGCAACAGCCCATCAGCCAAGGAATCTAAGTAATAGTTCAAAAGGAGAATAACATTTTAGATTTCAATCTGGTGCGAGATTGAATGAATGAAAGAAGCTAGAATAGGAACAACTGACCAGGAAGGAAATGAGAGAACATAAATGGTATGGAGTAGGAAGACGAAGATCCAAAAGCCGAGAATAGAAAAGAGAACGTTCTAAAAAGAGTGAGGAACATTCGAAGAAGACGTGATTGATATCACACAGAAAAAAGGAATCCTCTGGGTGAAAAGGGAACCGCGGAGAAGAGACGAGGGAAAAACGATAAAGTGACGAAGGGAGAAAAGTATGACCAAAACGAAGACGACATATAGCGGTGATCAGGGGACGACAAAGGGAAGGAAACATGTCGAACCATCTGGTCAAAGAAGGTAAAGGCTGAACGGAAAGATAAAAGGAATTCGGATTGGAGAAACGGGGAAAAATAAGTATCATTCCATAATGTAATATGGAACTGTCTGAAAATATAATTAATATTGTGAGCAGAAAATTTGTGAAGAGGATGTCTGTTGGAAGCTCCTGAGCGAGCCAAAGAATCAGCCACCTCATTACTCTCAATTCCAGCATAGCTAGGAATCCACAATAAATCAATTTGGATCGAGCAGAACAGGAATAATTCGTGAATTAGATTGCGAATAAGGAGAATGAAAGGATCAAAAGAAGGCAACGGTAAGGGAGAAGAAACCGCCTGCAAGACACTTTCAGAGTCAGCTATTAAAAAAAAATTATCCGAGAGGATAGAAGAGGAAGAGATAAAACGAATTGCATGAAATATGGCAGCAGATTCAGCAGTAAATATAGAGCAGCAGGAAGGAAGTTTAAAGGATTCCGAGTAGTTTTGTGAAGGAAAACAAAAGCGGCACCAACCCCATCAGCCCTCTTAGAACCATCAGTAAAAATAACGGAATGATTGGGATATAAAGAGCTTAAAACCATGCGAAATTCAAATCTAACTATAGAAAACATCAGTCACAATGAAGAAAGGGAACCCAAGTTTTTCACAATTACGTAATAATCAAGAATCCTTTCGGGATAACAATAATTTTTTTTATACATAAAAACTGGTTATTTTACTATGAGAAAAATATTTGAAAGTAAATACAAAGCTTAAACAAGGATCCAGCAGATACGCGCGCCGATTGATTTACTATTAATTTTAAGCAAGTACATGAAAAACTCTTAAATCAATGAGTATCCTACATAAACATCAGTTCGGATAAAGAAAAATAAATTCGATAGAACTCGCCTTATACAGTTCTATATTTATTTTTTTTTTTGGGGCCCGAACCAAATTGCAACGTCCTCTTGGCCAATAATTCCCTGCAATCAACAACACTCAAACAACATAAAATAAAAATCTAAAAAATGAATAGAATAATCGGTAAATGGATAAAAAATAAAATAAAATAAAACTAGCCGCCTACATAAAAAAAAAAACAAAAACTCTAATGAATAAAGGAGAAAAAAATTAAATAGAACAAAAATGAAATCAATTTAGAAAAGCGTAGAATTATACAGGATTTACAAGGGAAACAAATATAAAGCAAAATAGCAGGCCGTAGACCAAAAGGGTGCAGAAGATTGTCATGGATAAATAATTTAGTGGACGGGCTGGTCAACCAACAAATTACTTCATTCGGCCAGGAACAGATCCACAGTCTTTCACAAATTGAGGCCAACCTTCGTTAACGGAAATGGCACTAGAAGAAGAAGAAGAAGAAGAAGAATAAATGTCGACGTTCGGATGCTTTCAACAAAATATAGTGATCGGGAGTACTAAAGGTTAAGGAAAATAATAAAATTAGACCAAATACTTCGCAAATAATGAAAGAACAGTCCTTTTCAGTGAGGCACATAATCAAAGTTTTAATTACAAACTTACGCAAAAGTCACTTGAAGATCGACCCTTTCACCGTTTAACATCGTCATATCGTACATACATAGGTGAAGAAGAATTAACTACTAAGCCTTGCTGACAACTTAACTACATATTACAGATTTAAATGACAAAATGACAGCATTCCTATACCTAATAAACAGAAAAAAATAAGTAGTTAATTGAACACCACCGATAAATTAGGTCTCAGTCTGAGTCCAAATAATAATTCATAAACTTTATGAACCTTTAGAAAACGCGAGAAAAAAAAATTCCAGTGTGCAAAAAAAAAAAAGCTAAACTGAATCATAAAAATCTAACTTTTAATCAATAAAAACATAAACTACAATAAACATGTAGAATAAACCAACAAAATTAAAAAATATCTCAACCAAATGAGATCGTTTTATATAATAACGAATTGCTTTTGGAAAAGACAGATGTTAAAAAATTAAAATCGTCATAAAAATTAACATTAATTTGTGTGCTATCGCCGTACGGTATCGCGCCATATATTTCGGCGTTTTTTTATTATTATTATTAGTTTGTTAGATTCGTCAAAAAAAAAAAAAAAAAGACATTGGCCCAAGAAAAAGGAAAAGGATGAGAACCGGAATCAGATGTTTATGCGATAAGATATGCAGGATAGGAAAGTCTCAAGTGCTGGAATAAGGGTGATAGCAAGGAGAGAACAAAAAATGCACAATACGGAATTGGAAGACCAATTGACAAAAGAGAAGAGTAAAAGGAAGAACGTTCGGAAGCGATACAGATGCACTCAAACAAAATGTGACTAGCATCATCTATAAAGTTGTGAGAGGAAGGGTGTAGGTGACAGTGAGGAGAGAGGGCCAGAGAGAAGCGAAATAAGAAAGAAAACTGTGCCAAAAACGTAGGCGACAGATTGCAGAGAGAGTTGAACGCCGTATGGAGGGAAAATTGAAAAACCATGGATATGATATTAGGCTGGATAAAGAGATAGAAGAAATCCGGATTTGACAATGAGGAGGAATACGAATTTAACCATAGTTTGGAATGATCTGAAGTGGAGAGAAGATTAATATCATGAGATGAAAAAACGCTGAGAAATTCACCAGTTTGGAGAGGTTAAACGAGCTAGTGTATCGACCGTCTCGTTACTCTCGATATTTTGGCCTTTGTAATAGTTAAAACTGCTGCAGAAAATTAAAAGAACCGGACTGACATGATAAGTAAAAAAAATACTAAATGCAATAATCGAAAAATAAAGTTGTAAATGATTAAAGCCTAGCAGAAACAATACAAAAAATGATACTAAAGATAGACGTGCAAATGTGTTAATATCATCGTACAGCAAACGACAAAAAATTTTTTGAACCTTTCCGGCAGCTATCCAAAATTTAATTCCTAATGTTATTTTACTGAATTTTTAAGTCATATTCTCTTAAAAAGCACTTTCTATCGACTTTAAAAAAAAAAAAAAGGTAATATAAGTTTTTTTTTTGTTTTGTTATGTTTATTCACAGAAAAATTTCGATCATTCATGAAACGAAAATAGGATAACATACGTATATAGATCTGCTTATACAATTTATTTCAAGTAACAATTTTAATTAAAAGAAGACGTTTTCTCGTAATAAATAAGTTTTTAAAATGAATAAAACGGCCGTTTCTTCGTTCCTTTTTTAAAAGCCCGTACTAATTAATGTTTTTTAAAATTAAAACGAAAATATTAAAAGAACACGAGAAATTTTGGGAAGCCGTGTTGAGATAAACTGGATTTCAATAATATTGAACAATACGCTTTAACGCGCATGATGACGGGAGAGTAGTTAATCTTTTGAAGCCGGTCGATGTTAAAACATTTTACTGCTACGGAAAGTTAATAAAAAAATATATATTATACATATATGTACCAAAACAGAAATTTTTTTGGCTCCCTACTGACACATCCGTGTTTATTTTACATACACTACACGACAGGAAAACTTTGTTATTCTATTCTCTACTTGTTTCGCTTATTCTACATTGTATGTTTTTTTTTTTGTTTTTTTTTTTTAAATTTCATTTCAGATTTTCCTAAACATCAAAAGCTACTACCGCATAATAGAAAGGGCTATTTCGTGTGAACAGAATTTAGGTCGAATTCCGTTACCACTGCGCTTTAGAAGTTCAAAAATTGTCATTACGTTAGGTGAAGTTGACGAATATAAATAAAGAATTAAAAAAATAAAAACTTAAGGTTATTCGCGTCGTTCATTTTTTACTTCTTTTTTTTTTGCCCATATATTCAAGGCGCGTTTCAATTTTCTTTTTTTAGTCGATACATTCTATTTTACTTTATTTATGAACCACAGGCAAGGACGGCAAAAGTAGTAGATATGAAAGCACAATTAACAAGGATGATAGGTAGCAAAAAGAAAGATAGAGAAAAAGCGATAAGGAATAAGAAACTTATGTTTTAAGCGAGTAGAGAGTGTTCAGGCCAATAAAAAAATAAAAAAAAATAAAAAAAGTCCTGAGAATCGATATAGAAGGCCCTTTAGAATGTATGGGTAAAGCACAAATAAAAGAGTGGTATTAGCGATTTCAAGATGACCTCGCGTCTTTCGAATAATAGCCGGAAACATCGAAATTTGCGATTGCAGAAAATCATCCGTTTGACTCTTCGCAAATTAGTGATAAAACTTTGGGAATAATCCGCGTTTTGTGAAATAATTCGTTTCAAAATTACTCACAGATGAGCAAAAACAGCTTCGTCCCGAAGTCACTTAGTACAACTTGGAATTTGTCGCTAATTATGGAAATGTTCTCAAAAATATCACGCATGAAGATGGTTAAAACGACAGTCTTCTCACAATGGAAAGTTCTGTCAAAATTGAAGCACGTTCAGTCTCAGTTGATTATTTTCTTCGATTATGAAGACACCCTTGTTGAAGTGCTACAAGAGGTCAGAAAATCAATAAAATATTTCATTTCAAAATTTTGAAAAGATTTCGCAGTGTGCTGAGAAGGAAACAGTCACGTTTTGGAAGAGGAGCGCTCCTTTACTTCTATGAATTCGGCGAACCTTGTGCAATATTTTTACAAAACACAACGTTGCACAATTTCGGCATCCTCCGTACAATCCCGACGTACCTCTATCCCTTTGCTACTTTTAGCTGTTCCTAAGAACGAAAAACTTTCCTCAAAGAACGTAGACGGTTCAAACGAAAGCGACGAGCACGCTCAAGGCCATTTCAAAAACTAACTGCGCGAACTGCTGCACCAAGTGAAAGCACCGATGGGATCAGTCGAATGGGAATTACTTTCAAGGATGCCGTCCGCCGGACGACGAAGAATAATACCGGCACCGGAGAAGGCAGGTTGGATACTTTCGGGGCATTCCTCGTACCTAGTTATACCATCAGTCCTTATGCCGGCGAGTTACTACTTTATAGTTTATATTTCATTGTAACATTTAGGAAACGCACATTACTGGACACTGCGTCATCAAAAAGCCTTATGTTGAGTAAGCATAACACAGTCGGATGGTGGATGACCTTATTTTTGCTTAAAGAAAAAAAAATGGAACTGAAAATAATGCGTCTTAAGGTGAGAATAATCGCACATAACAGCCATTACATCTTTCGAAAAACTTTGCGAAATTTTGTAGTATTACTTTTTGCAACATACACAACTACAGTGCTTGAACACAAACATTTCTAATCTTGGATATTGCAAAAAAAGCGCCATTAACATATTAAACATCATTATTCGCCAAAGAAAACGATTATTAAAAGGCATTCTTTATTTGCCTAGCTCATCGTCGGTCTGACAACTTCGAATTTGTATCGTTGCGTGAACGGTGTCGTTAGAAATTGTGGAAAAAGTCCGCCTGTCCGCCGATAAAAAAAGCAGTTTTCGTTTTATTTATCTCCCAAAACGAATTTGCCTTTTTCGAAATGGGACGCAAACGATATTCGAGAGATCTCCGGAGATCGATTAACAAATATCGAAAGGAACAAGATTATTTCTCGAGAATTTTTTTTTATTTTAAGCTACAAGAGAAGAAAAAAATAAGGACATTTTTATTACTTCGAAAAGTGAAATGAATTTTTATCATTTTCAGCTCGAAATTTTGCCCGTGTTTACGGACCGTTCGATTTCCCAAAGCACCGTAGTTAAAAAACAAAAAAAAATACACATATTCTTATATATAGTTATATTTTTTTTTTTCGTTTTTTTTTTTTTTTTTTAAACGATTATATTTCAGAAACAAGGCTGAAATAAAAAATGTGATTTACCGATTCCTACTTACATAAAATCTTTTCTGTAGTAATCGTAATTTCGCAAAACGAATAATAATTAATATTAATAATAATAATAATAATAATAATAACAATAACAATAATAAATTTGGTGTCAAAACAGTTTCGAAAGTTTACTTTTAAAGTCCAGCACAGGTAGTGTGTAACAAAAACATTAACCGATTCAGTGAAAATTTCATTAATTTTTTCAAGGGTAACGACCAATATTTTAGCGTAGTTTACAAAATTAAGGGGAAAAAATAATTTCTATATTTATTTTCACTGCTCGTAATATTTTTTCTTTCTTAAGTGTAATTCCCTGTTTCGAATTTAACAACAGAGCTAGCAATGGTGAAGGGATGACTGTTAATAATAATTTGTTTTGAAGAGCATAAAATTTAATCAAAACCGAATTTAAAAAACGCCAGCACTACATTGTCGGAGATAATATCATAAATGGAAGAAAAATAAAAATAAAAAAAATAGTTAACATTTACAATTTTTCGTTTTAAGGGCTCGTTTAATACATTCGTTGACTGATGCAAGTCTGTATGTATATAAAAACCCGGTCTTTTGGTTCTCGACAAGAGGCAGAACTACCTGATGCTAGTTCTTCTAAATAGTTATAGAAAAGTCGGACAAAAAAAAAACAAACAGAAAAAAAACATTAAACGTGACTAAAGCTGGGTGTGCTAAAACGTAACAGATTTTATAAGTTAAACAGGAAATCGTGAACTATAAAATTAAGTTTCTTTAATGTTTTAAATCTAGTCGATTTAAAGACAACATTGAGACTTACAGTATTCACTTATACTTTTTCGGATAGTTTCTCTGATATCTTATCCAATTTTAGGTTTTTGCTGTAGACCTGGGAGAAACTCAAGTCTAGAACCAGCCGAGACATTAATATAATACGAGCATATTCTTTTAAGCTATTATATTTCATGTCTATACCTCGTGCAGCGCCCGGCAATCATTATTTAAGCTAGCTACCGTATAGTATATAGTTGGTAAAACAACCGCGGTTAGCTTTGATTTTATGCAGAAAATAAAAAATAAATAGAAAAAAAAAAAGAATACACGTAACACACTGGGTGACACTGTTAATATACGATCGAAAAAAAAAGAAGAGAAGAAAATAAAGTTCCCATATTAATATTAGTAAATGTACCGGCAAATGTATTAATAATGTAACATTTCAATTCTCCTTAATGCAACTGTATGGGGCGATGGAGAAGGTTGGAGAGTGTCTCACCTCGCAAAATGATTTTTCAGTTGGCATTTTTAGAAAATTTCGAAATGCTGCTTTAGTTTTTGATCAAAGTTTTGAATCAGTTCGGTTTTTTCTCTAAGTGTGGTCATCCATTAATTACGTTGGTTGGTTTTCTTTTAATTTAGACCCACCCTCCCCCATGTGAGATGTACGCTATAGTTGATAAAGGACTAAATTTATTCTCATAAAGGAGAAAAATAATATACAATGTTAAGGTGTACGCTATAACGGATTTATTTAAATTTAGTAAAATTAAAAGTAAAAACTGACTACAATATCACCTTCCATAATTTTTCACTCCTTCCATGGACATTCGTGTACTGCACCAGTTCTTTTTCCCTTTAAAAACCCTGAACTCTTTTTTTTTTTTACTTTTTTTTTATTCTCGAAATAAAAGTTATTAATAGCCATGAGATTTTCGAGCGGACAAAATGGGACACTCGAAAAAAAGTGGAAGAAAAAGTTAATAATTTTTTTTTTTGTAATTATCTGTCTTAATCATTTAAATTCTTCTCGCACTGTGGGCAGTTTTTCGGCGTTTTGACCGAAGCGTTTAACGCCGCAGTTTTTTTTTCCGCAGCTGACAGACGTAGCGGTGTTCCGAGGCGGTTATGTAGTCGGTTTCATCATTCCATCGGGGCGAATCTGCCAGTTTCGTTCAAAGAGTTATTGTGTAAATTGTCTGAATATATATTTCTTTTAGTATTGTTTATTTACTGCTTTAGTGCAGTGTGAGACGAACAAGCACTTATGGTGTTCTTGCTGTATTACCAATGGAGAAGACGAAAAAAAAAAAAATAGGAGGATATGAGTTCACCCAATTATAGAAAGAAGACAGAAAAAAGGACACTTCACTAATTTGTACTTCGAACTGAGGAATCATCTAGATCAATCTGGGGTTCTCATGTCCCACAAAGCTGGACGCCTCCACGTCAATTTTTTCCATTTCAACAACAACGAAAACGCAACACGAAACGCTTTGAAAACTGCTACGTTTGACACGACACGTTCAAATCAACACTATTATACCACGACTGGCGGTTTGAAAACCGACTCGTTAAATCGTCTTGATTAGCCACCGACTCGGTTCCAAAACCGCCAGGCGACGCCCGCTACTTCGTCGAACGACCCACCGACTCGTTTTTCCTCTCAGTAAACACTTCGGTCATAACCGCTCCGTGTGTGTCATAGTCCTTAGACGTGAGATTTTCAATTATCTCCTATTGTAATCGGTACTCGCAAATTTTACACCTCACCAAACATAAGGCTCTTAATACAATTGTTAACTATTCTACGAGTGTAAAATCAAGTTCGAAAATTACTTTGCTTTTCATTTTAGAGCTCTCCCGACTTCCAGGCACCGTGCGGAAGTATTGCAAAATTTGTTTTCGGTTATACCATAAATTGAGAAAAGGGATACTGAATTTTCCTTTGACTCGCTTGTTGAATTTTGTTGACCGAATGTTCCAGTTCATTTTTTAACAATTACTTAATTCATCCAGAGAGAAACCAAGGAACGTCATTTTCAAATTTTATCTCGCTACAGATCCATTTATCATTTTAAAAACGACCGACCATTAAAGAATTATATCGATTTGATGCTAATATTTATAAATCGGACAAAAAATCTGGAAAAAAAAAAGAAAAATTTCCACATTCAAAGCTTACTGCGTACAAGTCGGTGAACGTGTTAATAAATGGCAAACTACGCGAGCCATAATCACTGACTAATCAGTAAATTTGGAGAAAAATGAAAATTTTGCAAATGAATAACAAAACAGAAATCAGTTTTAAATTGATGAATGAAGTACCTGGGTGACGCAGTTAACAAAAATTAGGTGAAGAAATTACGTAAACTTATAATAAACTATATCACGACGAGTATTTCGAAATTAGAACTCGCGTGGCAACAATGATCTCTGTTTATAAGTCGATATTTCTACCCGCAGTTCAATAAAAGTGAAGTGGTGGTATGAAAAAATATTAAAAATTTGGATGAATGCCCGGTATGCAAACTTTAAAAAGTAAACTAAACAAGAAATGGGATGATTTCGTAAGAACCTATAAATTACTATATCTGACGAGATTTTTTGAATTCACTAACTGCTAAATACATATACACTACATAAGGCATGCACAGATTCTAGCGCATCGAAAAAACATTAACAATCCAAATTACCGTATAAAGCGTAACCGCTATGAAACGGCTAAACCAAAAGACAAATATTGCGAATGTAATAATGGTAAGTCAGTACAAACATTAAATACGGAAAACAAGCTTTACACGCGCCAAAAGCAGCATAGGGGTACTAACAACAAAAATTAATATCATATAAAATAATTTCTAAAATAATAAATGTATCGAAGGTGTAAAAATGAATTTAAAAAAACAAACTTGAGTTGTAAAGGAATATATAGATATAAAAAAAAAAGATAATTTTGATTAGTATGAAAGCAAAAACTTTTGACAGCTGCAAATTTCCAGTCATAAATCTGACGACGTCCGATGATCAGAAATTTTATATAAACTATGTCGGGGCTAGTAAGAACAGAGAAGAAGTAAGTTTCACATATGATTAATAATATTAAGAAAATTTCCGTAAAATTTTTGAATATTTCGTATTTTACATTACTTAATTCTTTTCCCTTATTTTGCGACTGTCGCTTATCTAACATTTTTTCTCTTTAGCCTAACATAAAAGTACATTATTTACTTAATATATTTCACATTATTTTAATAATAAAGTAAATCAGCAATTGTATGTAATATATATATAACTCGGCCATTTTGGCTGACCCTTCTTGCTTTCATTTCTGTCTCTTTCTCTTCTATAGTTCGTATAAAATGATCAAAATTTACAACGTAATTATTACTGGCATCAACACAAAAAAATAATATAATCACAAAAATCCTATCCTAACATTTAACATTCATTATATAAAATTAAAACATTTTTTCGTTACATATTTCGTTACATAAAGTTGTGACATTTTGTAAATAACAATAACAAAAATCCTATAAAATATAACAAACTTTACATAAAATTGGGACATCTTTGGGACATATTACGTTACATAAAATTGGGACATTTTTTCTAATGCGGGTAGCCTAAGAATTACATTGTAATTAATATGTACATATATATACCTTTGGTAAGGTAATATCCATATTACAAAATTAAGCATTAAGCTACATGGATTTGAAAAGAATATTGTGGGCTTGTTCCTTTCTTTCGGCAATTTTTACTTTCCCAGATATTTTTTAGTAAACAAATATTCGATTTTAGGCTGAGTAATATATGTGTACTTCTTCTTCTATTCGTCAATCTTTCAATTGGTGGTCAATCTTCTTGGAATTAGAATGGCGATGCTTTTAAATCTCTAGCTTGTACTTTCTGCTTCATATAATTATCCGCTCTGGTGTCTTGTGCAAGATATTTTCGTAATGAATTTCTGTCTCATTCTTGATCTTTTTCCATTTATTAATCCTACTATAACACTATTATTTACGATCACAAATTATTTAAAAAATAAATAATAAGTAAACTTGGAAATATTGTTTATATGAGAAAAACTAATGGTTACTATTTTCGACGCCAAATGATAGACTTCTTAGCGCGCTCTAAATTTCCATTTATTAAATACGAGTATAATGTAGAAATTGAACTTACTGTCCAGTTTGTATGCCGTCAACTACCATCCAGGCCATAGGCGCAAAGTTCTCGAATTTAAATCTGAAAAGCAAATTACCTGATTTTAAAGAGGGATATTTAATTTAAAAATAACGAATTATACCGTAATATAAAACCGGAAACAGTAATGCAACCCACGAATCGCATTTCAGTATCGGAATATTAATTTTAACTATGAATTTTTGTATAAACACCTAAAATCCATTAAGCTACGCCTCGGATATTCTCTTATTTATATTTTCCGGTTTCTTTACGATTATTGAAAGTTCAAATCTTTTCCGGTATTTTCTATCGCTGCGTCGGTCTTATAATTTTTTCAATTTTTCACGAAATACTCCGATTTTTGTTTTCTTAATATTTTTTTTTTATTATCACTTAAATTTTTAGTATATTTTAATTTTTCTGCTTGGATTTTAATTTTAATTATTTCTCTTCAACGAAAATCGTTACAATATCTACACTTTATTAAATAAATTTATTAATTCAGTTAACCTTTAAATTTGTTAATTTTTACGAAATATTCCGATTTTTATTTTATTAGAAATTATGTTTATCATCGTTTTCAGTGCATTTTAATTTTTCTGCTTGGATTTTAATTTTAATTATTTCTCTTCAACGAAAATCGTTACAATATCTACACTTTATTAAATAAATTTATTAATTCAGTTAACCTTTAAATTTGTTAATTTTTACGAAATATTCCGATTTTTATTTTATTAGAAATTATGTTTATCATCGTTTTCAGTGCATTTTAATTTTTCTGCTTGGATTTTAATTTTAATTATTTCTCTTCGATGAAAACCGCGTCACAATATCTATACTTTATTAGTAAATTTACTAATCAATTAAAAAATTGATTAATTAATCGATTCGTTCACAATTACATTAGTGCAATAACGTAATCACGTTTCTGCATACAAGGATGAATGTGGTCTTTTGGAAGTTACAAAAATTAAGCCGATTTCTAAATCAGTTCTATTTAAAGCTAAATAAATATATCGACATTTATTATTTTACATTTTATAAGTTTACACTAAGATAGTATTTTGCATTCTACGAAAAACATTTAGGATGTACGTTCCATATTTAAAGAAGACGTGGGTTCCTTCTACTGTAGCTTAAAGCTAATTCAAAGTTCACGAAATCCCGATAAAACGACTGATTCAAGTTTGGTGAACAACTGGTTTCAACTCTCGGATAGGCTTTTAACCTTTGAGAAATTTTAATATTCAAAAATATGACGAAACACGCATCTTAATGCGAAAGAGGTGATCAAAAGCAAGTGTCCGCAAACCTTCGAAAACGAATTAAAAAAATATATACATATATACGCGAACGAAATAGGCTATTTTTTACAAGTACTCAATTTGATAAAAGTATGAACAGTGTCTAAAAATGAAGAATTTCACGAATTCGACCATTCAATTAACATCCGCGAAAAGATTTTTTTTTTTTTTTTTTATTATATTTAAATGGGCGCGCCAGCACAGGACATTTACCCAGCACAAAAGATTAAAAGAATAGAAGGACATATGGAGCGACAAGTTATATCAAGAAACGATTAGAGACAGAGGAAATGAAGGCGGATAACAAGGGAACAACAGAAGGAGATGGAAAAGTGAGAATATAGAGGGCACTGAAAGGCTAAGCAAATTGGAATAAAGGATCGCGCGTTCTGTAGAAATAAAGGAACATTCAAATAGTACGTGGTTTGCATCACACGTGCCATTGAAGGTAGGAGGATGAAAGGGACACAAAGGAGATTGAACCAGAGCAAAGCGGAAACGAGAAGCCGGGAGCAGACTGTGATTAAAACGAAGGCGAACTATGGAAGAAATGACAGAACGGCTGATACTGGGAAAATTATTAAACCAGGGAGAAACGGATGGAGAAGGCTGTAAAGCAAGGTAAAAGGAGTCAGGGTTGGAGAAACAGGACGGATAGAGATCAGTCCAAAAGTCACGGTGAGAACGACAGGAGAGAGAGTAAAGACTTTGGGTAGGAAATCTGCCTATGAAACGACCATTTACTGCGGCCGAGCAAGCTAACGAGTCAGCAAGATCGTTACCAGCTATACCACAGTGGCCAGGAATCCAAAGCAGGTCAATATGGATAGAACGGGAGGCTAATAAATTGAAAATCAAGGAGCGTATATAAAGAATAATAGGACAGGAAGAGGGTTCAGGAAGGGGAGACGCGATAGCTACTAAAACACTCTTCGAGTCGGAAAAGATCAAAGAGAATAACGTAAGAATACACTGAAGTTACCGTTTAGCTCAGTTAATCGGGTTTATCAGCTGCGGGTAACTTACAAAGTCGTACATCCAGTTTCGTCTATATCACACATATTCGCGAATGGTACAGAACGATTTGTGCAGTCTCTGATAATATCTACTGTTTTGTGTAAAGTTAAGTCAGAATTCTTTTTCCGATGTGCGCAGCAACCATTATAACTTCACGGCAATGCCACAACTAAACATCGAACTGAAATAATCGTTATAAATACAAACGAAAGATATGTCGAAAGTTGCACCCCGACAATAGGTGAGTTAAACCTTACATTTCCGTATATTATTGTAAAAATGCAAAGAGTAAAATCTACACTTTCTTTTATATATTTCTTCATCTCACCGATCTTTGAAATCACTGTTGACGTTGCTTGTGATAGTTTAACTAGTATTCAAAGAAAAATTAAGCATAAAATAACTGACTATAACGAATCTTATTGCTCAACTCCGAATGAAAAGCTAGAAGTAAAAATTCTGAGTTGGGCTTTATATATTCAAAATATATATACATATATTGTTATATTGTTATATTGTTATATATATATTGTTATATTCTTATATACAATTTGAATTTTACAACATTATAATATTTATATACCAATATGAATATGCTGTGAAGTAAATCTTCAATAAATTTGCCCTAATTTTTTTTAGTCTATTTTGGAACAAATTTTAAATTTTCTACAATTTTTTCTCATTACTTCACTTTAAAATATAAAACGTTTTAAAAACCATGAAAATCGTTTATTTTATTTTTCTCTTATTGTTTTTTTTTGGGCTCGTTAACTAGGGACCTCCCCCCAGAAATGATAGGCAAAAGAGTCAGTTAATTAGAACTTAATTCGATCAGAAATAGCTGAAATAAAGAAACCAATGGCAAGAATAATAGATTGAGAGGAAACGGACAGAGGCAATGAGTACAAGAGGATCACCTCCTCCCCATTCGGTTGGTGATAAGGTTTTCAGCAAGTTCAGTCTTTTAATAGTGGAACAAGAAAGATAGTTGATATGCTCGGAAAAGGTTATTCGACTACTAAAATAAACACCAAGACAGCAGAAGCAATTAACACGAGGAAGAAATATCCGATTTTAGGATATATTAACTAAAGCGAGATTATAAGAACGGCGAGTAAAAAAAATACAGGAAGATTTAGAAGTAGAAGTAGCTATGAACAGAAGACAGAGAAGAATTAAGCTCTTCTTTAATAGCTGCAGTATCGTAAGAGGAGGGGAAAAAGAAAGAAGAATATCATCAGCAAGGAATAAGGAAAGGGAATTTAATGGAAGAAATACCATAGCAATAGTGTAAATGTTAAAAAAAGTAGGACTGAGAGAGAAACCATGGGGGGATATACCACGAAAAACACTTCTTGTAGCTTGAAACAACGGAATCAAAATCCATTCTAAAATTCAGCCTTTTCCGTCCACCTGGTTTCACTGATGTCTAATACATTCTTATCATTTCGGTTTTCAGATTTTCTAATTTTCCACATTGTTCTAATGATTGGTACCATTCCAGGTTACTATTTTATGTACTGTATTTTGGGTTATTGGTTTTCGGCTTGAACATTCTCTTTAAAGTACATGCGTCCTCACCTGCAGAGTTCCGTACCGGCAAGGGCGCGAGGAGACGAGTTAATCTGCATTTCTGAAGATAAGCGTCCATTGTATAATGCTTACGTTTGGGAACATTCCATTCGACGAAATTCTTCACGTGCTATGTCTGTACTAAGGAATAATTAATGCGGTAGTTTGCGGTTTTCTTCATGATTTTCTATCAGAGTTTATTCCCTCAGCCGAAGGATGCGGTTTTTAGGCACCAGTTACTTGCCTTCTCGCTCTGGATTGATATTCATCTATTCGACTGAGACACATTTTCACGAGCGAGTTGTTGACAGTCTGCTAGTTAGAGATACAGTTATAGCTTAACGGTATTCATGGTAAGTGAACTTCCCCCGGTGTATATGTGAGCTCAACTTTAACTTTCCACATCAACGCTAAGCCTGCCAAAAAGAAAATTACCACCACTCATGACGTGCATACGTAGATCTCACCGGGTGTTGTTTCGTTTCTCTACCACGATGAGACGACCAGCAAAATGTTGACAGCCGAGTGACTACTTTCTAGAGCTATATACAACAATCCGCGTACCGCACGGCGTGTTTACGTTAACATAACCAATTACAATATTAATCAGAACCAAACAGTCAACCGATGTTCCACTAATTTTATACTACGACAATTAAATACTAATCGGCACAGATAATTGAAGTAGATAACGAATGGCCACTAAACAATAAACGAAAATTATCAACATTTCAAATTAAACTGGCCGAAATAAATAAAATATATGAAAATACAATTAAATGGTAATAAAACTAATAAAATAAAACCAATTTAATTAAAATAAAAATAAATGAATAAACTTTTTAAAATAATGCAAATTGCATCAACATATTTACGAGTGTATATATATATATATATATATATATATATATATATATATGCATAACACGCCGGTAGCAAATAATTCTTTTATAGAATCAGAATTTCATAAAACGGGAACGGTTGTGATCAGAGGAAATTTTGCCTTGTGCAGTTGAGATGGAATTTAAAACCTTATTGCTACATCACTTTAACAAATCCGATTAATTAAAAATAAAACTACGACTTCGATTTTTCACTTTGTTCCTTTCTTTTTATCACTAATACCGAATTAATTTACATAAAATAAAATGGCGTAATATTTTTATTTCCCGGTGAAATAACTATCATGTAAAATTAAAATAATATTAGTAACAGTAATTATTTTAATTTCGTCATGTTTGTTGCTAAGTTTTTATATTGTGACGTAGTCGTTTTATTTTGAAATAGTAGAAAAACGACTGGCCATCCAGAATTTTATATAATACAAGTTTTCTACACGTCATATATGTAGCAGCGTAAATGAACTTAAATATTTTTTTTTCTTCTTAATTAGTTTTAACGTGCCGTATACAGCGCCTAGACTAAGGGCACGGCAAAAGATATCACACTATAGTGATGGTAATAGATGTGTCTCTTTAGGCAATGTAAAAAAATTTAGAGATTATTTTTTCATCATCAGCGAGAATCTCTGTAAGTGATGAAGGCAGAGCGAATTCTTCTCGAATCGTTTTGTATTGAGAGCAGTCGATGAGGAGGTGTTGAATGGTCAGTGGAACAGTGCAGCGATCACATTGAGGCGCTACGTCCTTGTTTAAAAGGTACGAATGAGTGACAGCGGTATGGCCTATGCGGACCCAACAAAGAGCAGTTTCCTCTCTACGACCGGATCTTACTGATGTTAACCATGACTCTGAACCATGTTTAATTATTTTTAGTTTATTTGTAGACTGGACTTCCAGCCACGCGTCATGGAATTTTTTGTCTAGACACCGAGTAATATGTTTCTTAAAATCCATTGCCGGTATTGAAATATCGGGTACAGTGTTGAAATATGTTGCTTCTTTAGCAGTTTGACCCACTGATTCGTTGCCGAGAATACCTCTATGGCCCGGAGTCCATACAAAGACTATTCATTGTATAAAATGATCAAAATTTACTTAGTAATTCTAAATCGGTTCATGTGAATATAATAACATAATCATAATAATCCTATAAAATATAACAAACGTTACATAAAATTGGGACATTTTTTTCTAATGGGGGATAGCCTAAGAATTACGTTATAATTAATATATATAAATACTTAAACCGATATAGGCGTTTCACGTTAAATCAACGGCCCTGTGCCCTAGTACAGCCGTACCCAATATTTTTTTAAGCCAGACCGTTTAGAACTTGAATATTAAAAATATGCTTTTTCCCGTATCATTAAAGTGAAACATGTAATATGTTCTATGTTCGATATCGGAATTAAATGATCAACTTAATTATTTAAAAAAAGGAAATTAACTTTGCACCTCACTTCGTTGAACAAACGAAATTTCGCGTGTCATTATTATTCTTTTATTTCGGATACTCCTGCAGCGAGTGTAAATTATTCGTATTCAATAAAGTTCCGATTGATGACAGTCGCCACTCCATTACCTCAGACAGCCAATGTGTATACTCTAGCCAATAGAAAAAACTTTAATTACGAACTTATGGTGGAAAAGTTATTTTTCTTAGAGAAATAGATGAAAAAAATATTTCGAAAATTTTTTTGGAAACGGGTTTTGCGCATTTCCCGGCGCCAGCACCGCTAACAGATGAAAACCGAAATATCCATCATTTTCCGATAAAAAAATTATATAATATATATATGTATTTCTACACACACACACACACACATATATATATGAACATCTATTAAATTCTAAAAGACGGTTTTTTATCTCCACCGAAGAAATTAAAAAAATTCCTGAAACATTAATCCTGACATACGAAGAGACCTCATACCGTATATTCTGGTCATCAGACACAAATTCATGTTTTGTGTGCCACGAGAAAGGTCACACAAGCAAATATTGCCTAAATGCAACGAAGGGGAATAACGCCGATGTAGAGGAATGCACGGCAAATGACAATGATAATATAAAAAAAGACGAAAACATCGACCATATACAAAAAACTACTGAAACTGAGATGCAAAACGAGGATAGTTCTACTAAGTTAGTACGTAAAATAATTCCACTGAAAAAGAGAGATCTTCCTTCGTCCTCAGTTTCAGAAATCACTTCCCAAACTAACAGCATTGAGAACGACTTATACAGTGACACCATCAGTAGCACTTCCTGTATCCGAAGATTACAGAGTAAGCGGACTATCCAAACCGAAAAAGCATGTTAAAAAAATTTAAACTGCAAATTAGCGAAAAAAATGAAGTAGTCAAGTCTTCAATAAAAGACTTAGTAGCTATTGAACCCAATTTCACCGCAGGAAAACGATATCCAATCAGCTCTCCTACTTTCACCCTGCTTATGGATATGGTAAGTAGCTATTGAACCCAATTTCACCGCAGGAAAACGATATCCAATCAGCTTTCCTACTTTCACCCTGCTTATGGATATGGTAAGTGGACAAAAAGATCCTTTACCGACCGTCAGAAGTTTCACCACCGATGATATAAATGGAATATTGAAAATACTTTCGGATAATTACGACGACTTAAAGATAAAAACGAAGTTGACGAAACTTAGAAATTAACTAAACACTCTAAAACGAGCGAAGATGATATCACCGAATTATTCTAAGAAATATAGACATTTCTAATAATATGATGATAAAAGTTATACTGTAGTATAATGAAAATCACAATAAAGCAATAAGGGATATACTACTTTCTACTACAGTAGCCAAAAATGTAGAGATATAGCTTTTACTTTTATGTAATGCGTACTACGTACCTCCTAATTATAAGACACATTAATACATTATAAACTAATAATAATTTATCGAACTGGATTACCAGTACAGACTGTTTATATGCATGCGTTATACAACATTGTAGTCATTGAAATATATGACATAACACGTTTATCTTAACTTACATTCCACCAAACAAAGTATCAACATTGTATTTTCAATTTTTAAATATGTATCTACATATTAACAATATCGATCAATTAATACTTTTAGGAGACTTAAATTCTCGTAATAATCTATGGGATGAAGTAAATAATTCAAGAGGCAAAAACCTTTTAAAGTGTTAATACAAGCTTTCGACTTACGATTATTAAACATTAAAGATGAGACTATACATTTAAAAGGAAGAAGCAAGTAAGCACAATCATCGACTTAACTTTAGTAACTAATAACGTATTTGATTCCATATTAAATTGGAAAGTTAGTAGAGAATTAAATGCAAGCGATCATTTTTACATTTATTTCACGTTAAACCTCGAAAAGAATACTACAACTGATGTGATTACCACAATCAATTATACAAAATTGAACTTAAAAATCACTAACCCTGCCTCTCTCATAGATTTAACTATGCAATGCACTTCAATAACTGATATTAATAACTGGTTATCACAATTTCAAATTTATGTTACTACAGTATTAGCACATCCTGGTAACATCGCAGCAAAGTCTACAGAGGACACAGCAGCTTAAAGAAAATTGCAGCAGATGTTAACAAAATCGGAAACCTGGCTCACACGTTGGCGCATTAAAATAAGTGAAAGCAAATGTAAGCAGGTCATCCTTTACATTAAGAAATATACCCGGTGAACCTATTTGCCCGAGAAAAATATGTCATATATTTAGCGGTACAACTAGACATCAAACTAACATGGCAAGCCCATGTTACGCGAAAAAGGAAACATCTGGAATTGAAACTACGAGAATAACCAATAATGCATGAAAAATTAGTAACTCTTCATCTTACGTGCATGCATGTAATTAAACGACGGAATATATATACATGTGAGCGTCAGTAATAATGTCAGCAGCACTCATTCTTTCCTTTCCTTTATTTTCTCAGTTTACTTTTATTATGATTATTATTATCATCATTATCATTATTTTCTTGTTTAACACATTTCTGTGTTATTCTTATACAAAATGTAATTATACTAAATTATGTAAACAATGACCAAAAACAATTGATACACCAATTTAAATATACAATTATATCTGTAGTCAATAATATTTTGGTCATTGTATTATCCTTCATTGTATCATTGACATTTTTCCTCGGTTTTTATTTTCGGTTTATCACCTGTTTATTTTTTTACTTCCTTTTACTGTACACATTGCACTTTATTGTACACAAACCATCTTTAAAAGTATAAGATTTTTATTTCCATTTTTAAACATTGCATTAATTCTTATATAATAATAATCCCACAACTCGCGCAATTTCTGCGCATCTGTGGTACATATGTTTCTGCTTATATATTACATTATCCTGTATTAAGCAATAAATGATTTGATTTGATTTGATTTGATTTGATCTTTGAAGAAGAATTTAAAAAAACCGATCTAATTGACGAATTGAAATCAATCAAAAAATCATTGAATATAGAAGAGATAAATAAAAAAGTAGAAACAGTACTAATTAAAATAAATAAAATCAGAGAAAAAAGGGTTAAAAAACGAATTAACACTACAAAACACACGGTGGAGTAATAAACTAGAAATATACAAGCAGGTAATAAAAAAACTGACAAGAATTAAATATAAATACACAAACAGGGAAAAGCTTCAATAAAATTAAACATAATAACTGAAACAATCACACAGATTAGGAAAGATTACAAACGGGAAATCGACAACAACAGAACAGAAATGTAGAAAAAACTTGTAAACAATTCAACGGTATGGGGTAAGCCCTACAAAGTAATAATGAAGAAATTAACAAAATTTAATTTCCCCCCGTTGAAAAATGACCAGAGTCAAACGGTAGAAGAAGAAAAAGAAAAGTATGAATTGATATGCGAAAAACTATTCCCACAAGTATACGATACAATACCAGACTATCCTAAAAACTCGAATAGTGAAGATACTAAATTATCCATCGAACTCTATATGAAATCAATCACATAATTAATAATTTAAACAACAGAAAAGCAAATGGACCGGATGGGACATCAAACAAAATGATAAAAAAAATTCATGAACATAACCTAGACATTTTACTCACAATTTACAATAAATATCTGGAATTTAATTATTTCCCCTATTTCTGGAAAACGTTTAAAATAAAACTGCTAAATAAACCAGATCCGCCATGCCAAATTCATACAGACCTGCCTAATTTAGGAAAAGTCTACGAGAAAATAATACGACTTAAATTAGAAGAACAAGTCATAACAAGAAAACTGATACACAGAAATCAGTTCGACTATATAAAAAAGAAATCAACGCGGAAAATGCAATAGACACCTGCATTAAAAAAATAGAAACTAACAAAATACGCAATGAAATGAAAATGACACTACTGATCAGTTTTGATATAAGTGGAGCCTTTGATGCAATTAAACGGTCCTCCATATTAAACTGCCTTAAAGAAAACAATATTCAAGATAACTTGCTAAACATAATTAAAAGTTTTCTATTAAACAGAGAAATAAGATTCTATAATAACGAAGCAATAATATATCGAAAAACACTAAATGCAGGAGTATCGCAGGGGTCAGCACTATCCTCAACTATTTTCAACATTACGATGGCTAAGGTACATAATGTATGTGACCTTAACGGGAATAATATGGAACTTATAAGCTCCATGCAGATGATCTTCTATTAATAGCAGGGATTCAAGATGTCAAAGATATCAAACCAATTAACACCGTCATCAAGGCAATAAATAACACTTTGAAACAATTAGGGCTAAAAATAAATCCTGAGAAAACAAACAGCATCTTAGTAACAAGGAAACACAAGAAAGAAAATATAAAAGAAGACATAGGAAGGGAACTGGAAGATTCAAACATACTTTTAAATAAGAAAATTAAGTATCTGGACATCATATTAGATGAAAACCTCAATTTCACTAGTCACATCAGTTACATAGTAGGAAAAATCAAAAAAGTTTACAGCAAAATAACTGCTCTATACAACAATACCTTTGGCATCAAATCTACAGACAGAAAAATGATATATTCGGCGCTATTTAGGTCCATAATAGAATATGGCAGCACAATCTACTACCCCAAAATGAAAAAAAGAAGATAAAAAAAAGATTAGAAAAGAGCAACGGAAAATATTATTGGGAATTATATCTGCATATAGAACGGTATCGTATACTGCAACCAATGTAATTGCAGGAGTACTACCTATTGACCTACAGATAGCATTACCGACAAACAAAAAAAAAAAAAACATAAAGGAAATAAAAATTAAATATAACAACCTCTGGCAAGAGGAGTATAACGCTGAAAAAACAGGAAGAAGAACCTTTAAACTAATTCCAAATATCGAAGAAAGACTTAAAAATAAGATACTAGAACCTAATTTCTACCTCACTCAATTTTTAACGGGACATGGAAATTTTGGAGAATACCTCAAAAAATATAAAATAACAGAAAAAGACACATGCATAAACTGTAAAAAAGACATAATAGACACTCCGGATCATTCCTTTTTAAGCTGTCCAAACTTCAGTCAAATCAGGATAAAACATAAAATAGAAGAAATCAATTAGAAATGGTTTACCAACCGGAAAAACACAAAAACAACGGTGGAATATGTAAATGAAATAATGAAAAACAAAGAGAAGTACATTTAAATAATAAGGTATTTAAGTCACGTACTCAATTAATATAATTGTGATGACCTGCGGAACGCTGATAAGCGAATAGAGCAAAAAGTGATCTTCAGGCCATATTACTGCTACTGTAAAATTGTATTTTATAATAAATGAATTTAAAAAAAAAAATAAGTCTGTCTATACTAACGTATACCAACTAGCGCGTATACTCCGTCGTCGCCAGGGATCAAACTCGAGACTTCCAAAACAGAAGAAGCCAAGCGATCTAGCCACTAGGCCATCGCGACGGCATAATGTGTAATGTTTTGGTTTTTTCGCTTATTCAACATTCCAGTTTTTCGCTATTTCCTTAAGAACAATTATTATCAGGTAGGTTAGATTAAAAGAAATTTGTTTTTGTCATTTTTGCACAATATATGAATGCCCTCATCAGAGCGCTCGGCAGTGATGCAATGCTCCTCGGAGACTGTATATTAAAATACAACGAAAGGAGTAAGGAAAACATTGAAGTTACTTATCGAAAAATAATGCTAAGCTGTGCGCGTTCAAAAGTAGGAAAAAACAATTCTAAGGAACGTCGGAAAATTTATTCATCCACGCAAAGAAAATCGGGCGATGTTTTAGTTTTTTAACGACAAATTCTGTTTAAAAAATGTCCCAAATTGCGCGGTATGCATATTTATGTGCTGTAACTGGTTCGAGCTAATGTCCTCACTGACAGTTAACCTATTATAGGAGAAAAAAAAACTTTCTTCTTTTGATATTTTTTTCCTTTTTGTGCAATTTCAGCTAAAGGCATCCATGCGGTTTGAGATGAGTAGGAACGTTTTGATGAACAGTATATTGTTACTGTTAATTTTTAGGTCGGCCTATGGAATATTGTGGATATTTTTTTTTTCTTTCATTTAAGGGAGAGGATACCAATCTACGCACTGCATGTAACTACCTTGGTTATCACAGTACGTGGGACCAACGTTTTAAATCAGACTCTTCAGCTCGTTAGACTGAACGAAAGTCGTTGTTCATAGCGGCAAGGGTATTTGGGGGGATGTCTACAAGTGATGTAATCTAGCCGCGCCGCTACCCATTAAGACGTTTGCATTACAGCAAGATGTGCAAAATTGACGGGTATTCGTGGATAGAACAAAGTGGACAGGTAGTCTTTGGAGCTTGTTTGAGGATAAAGTCGTGGGAAAAAGACGTATGTCCCGTTCTCAGGCGATTGGCTGCCGAAAACACGTTCCATTCCGACTGGAGGCCACCATGGCTCCGTCGTAGATTTTAATTCTCGGAGAAAGGTGGATTAAGACATCCGGTCATGATTCCACTGCGCGAAGCTTGCAATAGAAAACTTCTTAGGGATAACGGACCATAAAAAAGTAGCGGCATTGGGCACATCATGGATGACCGAGCGACCAGGTCCATCCGCTCATTCTCCCAAATTCCGGTATGACTAGGGACCCATAAAAAAAAAAAAAACACTCAGCATCCTCTTCGGCTCAGCTGGTATCAGATATAGAGAACTTCTAGGACCATTGGTAATTCAGAATGATCGGACTGCAAAGCACGTATGGACTGCAAGGAATCCGTCACGAATAAGATTCTAAGCGGTTAGGGTCTCAGTTCTAAATATGCCTAAAGACAAAACAACACATCATACATCTCGTCTTCAGCAATCGATACAACGTTGTTCAACCGTATGCCCTCAGTGATTCCGTCTATTTCGCAAGCGCGTGCAGCTGGGCAACCTTTGACTTATTAGCTTTGGATCCATCAGTGTAAGCTTTCGAAAAGTGAAGTATTTATTAATAATGCCTAGCGTCCTGTGCCTTCGTAGTGGAAATGGGTGATTGTTATCGGTGAAGGTTGTAATAGCTTCTATCAGAAAATAAACCCAGGGTGGTGGTAGGTCTGAATAGTCCATTCTGGGTGTGGAGTTAGGCTTTATGTTATTTTGCAACAAAATTGCATCGACTTCAAGTAGACTATCTTTGGAAAATTCAGGCTCTATAATTACGTCATTATGATTCTCCGCAGCCCGTGAAACCATATCGCGATGTGTGAATAATTTCCTCCTATAAGATAAAGGTGGGACACTAGCTAACAAGGATAGGTTTTTTGCTGGGGATGTACGATGGGCGCCAAGTATCATATAGCGGCATTGTGGATTGAATCAAGTGTTTTTAATAGGGAACCACTCGCTGACGAGTATCCCTGACCCCCATAATTGATTTTGCTGAGGACTATTGCTTTGTAAATATTTAGAAGATGGACGTTACACTTAGGATTTGACGGGAACTTGATCACCTTTAAAGATTTAAGAGATTTCGCTTTTAAATCAAATAAAAATGGTTTCCAAGTCAGTTTAGCGTCCATCAGGATGCCAAGGAAGGTTGCTAAGGAATTGTGTTACTGTTCAGTTGTAGTGAGAGCGGATTCAAGACGACCTCTATGGAATACAACATATTGAGACTTCTGAGTGATCTAGTCCATTGTTTCTTGACCATTGCTGCAATCTATTAATGGTGTTTTGCAGGATAGACTGAGCCAGGAATATTAGATGCTACGGATATGTTTAGATCATCTATATAGAGGCGAGCACTCACTGGAGACCTGATGTAGTCAACAATAACGTTTAAATAGAGAATAAAAAGTGTAAAACTTAAGGCGGAACCTTCAGGTACCCCATTCTTTGTTGGAACTTTTCTTAAAATCCATGAATCAATTCGGATTTGAATCCATCGATCGCTCAAATAATTGTGAATGTATCGCCCCAGCTTACTGCCTACCCTGACCGCTTTTAATTTCCAAAGTAAATGTTACCTCGATACGCGGTCGAATGCCTTTTCCATATCGAAGAATACAGTGTGCATAAAGTTGGTGTTGACAATAAAATTCGCCTTTGAAGGTTCAATAAATGATTAATGATTGACTTCAATTTTCGGCCTCCAGCTTGCATAGGAAATAGGGCAGTGTTTGCTTCAAGGAAGTGCAGAAGTCGTCTGTTCACCATGTTTTCCATTGTTTTAAACAAGACAGACAACAATAATATTGCTCGGTAACTTTCAACTCGGAAAGGATCTTTATTCATCTTCGGGATAGGAATAACGGTCGCAACTTTCCAGACATCAGGAATAGCTGACCATATCTGGTTGTATACATTCAGCAGGAATTCCTTGGCATCATGACCCGGGAGATATTTCAACATGTAGGGAGATGTATCGAATCTTCACCGGGTGCACTGTTCCTGGTGTGATACTTGAGTTGAAACTCCAGTTCAGCCATGGAAAATCAAGTTGACTTATACTTCCTGAGAGCCCGTTTTCGCTCTATTATCGCTTTCTTAATGTCCTCGCACCCTAGCATACCCCGTTTGTTCCTTCATTGGCGAGGGCGTGGTGAGTAACAACACACCAAATCGCTATTAACCACAACATCCGATAATACTCGCCCATATTGATTTGAGGACAACGAGCTCCATAACGGCGAGTGTGCGTTGAAGTCTTCGAGGAGCATCGCATCACTCCCGAGCGCTCTGATGAGGGCATCCATATATTGTGCAAAGATGACAAAAACAAATTTCTTTTAATCTGACCTACCTGATGATAATCGTTCTTATTAAGTAAATAGGGAAAAACTGGAGTGTTGAATAAGCGAAAAAACAAAAACATTACACATTATATACAGGACAACTGGCGACGCTGTTTTATCTTATTATTCAAAATGGAAACTTGAAAAATTCGAGGGAAGACTTTAAACATCACGACTTGAAAATTTTGCATAAAAGTGATAAAATCGTTTAGAGAAGCAAGAAAAATAAATTGATAAGAGTTCGAAAAGTAAGATGTAGGGAAAAAAATTAAAAATCCTTCTCGCTTTTAAAATATTGCACAATGACGGATATGCAAACAAAACCGATCACTTTGTAAACATCGAACAGTAACTCTGTACAGTTTTTTCAAAAATATTTTTCCCAAATCGCCGGGATCGATTGGTTAAAAATTAATCTAAATCGCT
Source organism: Icerya purchasi (assembly GCA_039619475.1). Classification (NCBI taxonomy): domain Eukaryota; kingdom Metazoa; phylum Arthropoda; class Insecta; order Hemiptera; family Monophlebidae; genus Icerya; species Icerya purchasi. Next base: position 378,940,267 of record CM077116.1, on the reverse strand, counting down.
TTATTTACACATTTTTTTTTCTTTTTTTTTTTTTTTGATAATTTTCCTTTGTAGCTATGCCTGTTTAATTCAAGAGTGCAGCGACAATAGAAGTGTGTACAAAAACTTGGCACCAGAACACGACATTACATGTGCCGTTCCACAAATCGATTTTTAAATTACAGCAATTTATTTCTTTTTTCCTCTTTTTTCATTATGTCACGTGGCGCACGACACGTTTCTACCATAAATAATGTACAGCAATCCGCTTTTGTCAATAATAGTATCCATTTCCCAACACGGAGCGAAATATTTTTTCCTTTAATCTGTGGAAAAATCCGTCTCATTAAAGGAAATCGCATGCTACAACAACCGTTTTTGATAAATTATACGCCAATTTGGTAATAATAGAAAAAAAAAAAAGAAAGTCAACAAAATAGAAAACCTACATCAAATAACGTTAATAACGAAAATTCTGGCTTTTCTAAATCGCCTTATTCGTGATCTTTCATTGGTGTGGTAATGAAATAAGCGTGCTTAACATGCGCTGAATAGGGAATAATGTTAGTAATCTTTTACTATAGTAACACGAAAATTTCAAGCTTCCTCATTTCCTCCCGAACAAATAGCAACGCAATAAACCATACTCAGTTATTCCTTTGTGCAAAATATCAGGCCTATTAGTCTATTAAGTAATATCAGCAAAATCTTTGAAAAATTAATCTTAATTAGACTAAACAAGTACAGTGACACAAATGCTATTTTTAGGGAATTCCAATTTGGATTTAGGCCTAATTTAGGTACGACAATGCAACTTGCCGCTTTATGCGATACAATCACTGACAATTTTAACCAAAATAAACATACCAGTCTAGTACTCATTGATCTTGAAAAGGCTTTTGATATCACTTGGCATGAAGGCATTGTATTTAAATTAATCAAATATGGATATCCACAATACTTAGTACTGCTTATCAAAACTTATTTAACGAATAGACAGTTTTACGTGCAAATTAAAAATGTTAAATCTAGTAAGAAATTTTGTGCCGCTGGAGTTCCTCAGTGGAGCATCTTGGGTCCCTACCTTTTTATCTTATACATAAACGACCTTCCGCTTACAAATCATGTAAGTCTAAATCTTTACGCTGATGACACTGCACTTGTCGCCACATCCTACCGAATTGATACGATATGTCGACGACTCACGGATGCCGCAAATAAGTTAGTCAAATACTTCACTAAATGGAGAATTAATATCAACGAAAATAAATCTGAGGCAATTATATTTACAAAGCACAGGCCAACAATTAACAATCACGTTAAAATTAAAAACAATACGATTGAATGGAAAGATGAGGTAACTCACTTAGGTATGACACTGGATAAAAAACTTACGTTTACAAAGCATATAAATCAACGTATTTATAAAACTCAGCGTAAATTATGTAACCTGTTTCCGATTTTTAATAGAAAATCATGTCTAACAGTGTCCAATAAGTTCATGATTTATAAAGCGGTATTACTACCCACGCTATTATATCAGTCTGGTGTTCGACCAGCCATAGTAACTTAATGAAGCTCCAGCGAATTCAAAACCATTGTTTTAGAATCATATTAAATAAGTCACGAAACACACGCATTAAAACCATGCACGATTATCTGCATTTTCCGTATGTCAGTGAGATTATAAAAGAACGTGCAATAAGTTTCTTTAATTATTGCGCTATGTCTGACATTATAACTATAAACAATATAGGCAGGTATAATTATCAGTCCTTAAAACATAGATACAAGAAATATAAACACAGACAAATTAAACATGTATTACTCTGAGTATTTTTACAGCCCTATATCTCTGTTTCTCACCAAATTGTTAATTTCTTTTCATGAACTCTTAGAATTTCATCTAAATTGCGAGATTATGCTAATTTTATGCTGAGTCATGAAAACTTAAACTATTTAATAAGCTAATGTGTCAGGTTTTTTTAAACTTTTCCTGTCTATAATTATAGATTCTTTTTCTTGTTTATCATTTTCGTGTTCTGATATATATATTAAGTTATCTGATAAGGAAATCATGTTTTTCCGGTACAGATTACCCGCTTAAGTTATGTATTGTTATTTGTTAAAAAAAAATTAAGCGCAAATATACGTTTCTTCTTCTTCTTCTTCTACTCAGTTAATCACAAAATTTATGTCATTTTTATCCGGCGGAAAAAATATTTTTTTCTCATATTCATTAAAAATCATAAATTTTTAAGCGCATTCCATATTATATTACAAGAATTAATAAAAAAGCACCTACTGAGAAGTTTAACGAATAGTTTTACTTTAAAAGTTATACGATTTGTCTCGATAGAAGATGGCCACTTTCATGTTTAAAAATTCTCTAGATAATTCTTCTTCTCGTTAGTGCCTTATCTGCATCAGATGTTAGCGACTATTCTGCTGGCGGTGACTCTGTCGGCCATGCTGTGCAGCAGTTCCGGTATTCCCATCCATTCCCTTACATCACTCATCCAGGTTCTCTTTTTCCCGCTATTTTTCCTTCGATGGTCAATTTTAAAATTCCATACTTTTCGTTTCGTGGCCTATACGCAATCTTTCGCCTTCTTATTAATTAATTCCATCTCCTTAGTACTTCTTGATTTCTGATTTTGTCCATCCGTGATATTTTTAATATTCTTTTTTCTGTGAATTTATTGATAGTTTACGCCTCCATTCCATATAGTAATACCGACCAAACGTGTAGCATTTTACCATTCTCCACTTAATATTCTCCAGTTTAATGATAACTAAGTTTTTCATCTTCATATAAGTTTTTGTAGAACTTATTAAATCGCGTGCTTTAGTCAATTTTAAGATTTCCGTACTTAAACTACGACACACTTTATTAGAATCCCGTTTAATATCGTGCACCGCTAATGTTCGAACATTCGAGACATTATTTTAAGAAAAAAATGTAAAATACGCCGAAAAAGGTAAATAAATAATTATACAAAAGAACGCGCACATCGCGCATCTACAAAACATGAAAAGTTAAACACCTTAATTTATATATCGCTGATTTAAAAACAGTTGTTCCTTTGAACTAATGACGTCAGCAGCATTTAGGAGAAAATGAATCAATTTGAAATTGAGCCGCTATCTGGTATTCCCATAGCTGCAGTTATCGTCACCACTCGATACGTAGTATTAATTAAAATCGGGTACAAAAATAATGTAATAGTTTTTGAAGAGTATAACTTTTTAGACCTGTTTTAAATACTTCACGAAGGGACAACGTCCGATGAAACGTTACTTTCGCTGCTGTTAAAGTGTCATAAACTCGCGTGCGGGAATAATAGAACGGTTTGACAAACTACTGTACCAGTGAGATTGCATTAAACGAAAGAGATGAATATAAAAACGTTCCGACTGTCGAATTTTAGCTGAGATTGGCTTCAAACGGCTACTTCGTCGTCTACATCGTAGCGAGAGGGGAACAATGGCATTCGCATACGCAATTAGCAAATAAACATGTAAATTTATATGAACCGAAGAAGTGCGATCTCATCGACAAAGAATAATTTTCTGCAATTCTCATTGTAACGATATTGCGTTACTGTCATCTAAGACTATCGTCTCTATGTAAAATCATTAAAAAAACTTCAAAGCTGAATTTATATGTTTTAATTTAAGCTTTCGCAACTTAAATTATAATAATGTTTAATGCAAAGTAAGTCCCATCTATCCTTGACAAGGTATCATAGATTGTGAATGTAAGCTTTTCATAATGGTACTAAGCCTAATAATGGTTCCGAAGAGAATATTGGGGCCAGATCATTTCTTTCTGCCGTCTCTACTTTCTCAGATTTCTCTGCTATTATTCAATTTCACCTTAGGCATCGATACGGGGATTCGACATATGCCCCCCATTATTATTCAACGATGTTCGAGGTAGAAATTAATTACTCGATTATATTCATTTAACTTTCGGGTTTCTCTGATATTGTTGAAGGGAATTTATCGACCGGAGTATTGATCGAAGATGCTGCACAGTCTGAGACTGTATTTTCCCGATCGTTCGGATAAATTTCGTCTGATTGCGAATCTGACCGTGTGAGTAATTTATACGAGGCCGGTGTGTATCGTACGACATGGACCGTGTAGCAATAGAGTGGTGAGAGACGGCGCTGTAAGAATCCCGTATATCGGGGTATGTAATTTCAAGTAAACCGATGTAATTGATATTATTCGGTTATGATATTCGGTTTCGTTCGGTTGTGCTGCTAGTCATTCGAAAACCGTCGCCATATAAATACATACTTCGTCTTTTCCGTTGTTGATCCAAGTCGTTTTCGCCAACGTTTCTTTCGCCTTATGGAAATATATTCGTGTAAAATTTTTTTTAGAAAATTTTTTATTTCACCATCACGGCTTTTCTACTAGCAGTTAAACACTTCAGTCATTGCCGTAGTGACCTTTTCTTTTACCGGAGGGGGAAAAAAAATTTAGTAGCATATATATATATGTTCTGGGACACAAAGGGATGCCGCCAGCACCCATAGCACCCATAGCACCCAAGAGTCATTCCCAGAGGCGAAATTTCACCTTAATGCCTTGATTAATTCGGAAAATTAACCTAATTAATAGTATCGGAGGTCAAAAACTAACCCGAATACCCCGATTATTGCAGAAAATTCACCCAATTAAGGGTCCCAAGCACCCATGTGTCCCTAATTAATTACGCAATCAATTTAATCGTTGAATTATTAATTATGCAATCAATTTAATCGTTGAATTATTAATTATGCAATCAATTTAATCGTTGAATTATTAATTATGCAATCAATTTAATCGTTGAATTATTAATTATGCAATCAATTTAATCGTTGAATTATTAATTATGCAATCAATTTAATCGTTGAATTATTAATTATGCAATCAATTTAATCGTTGAATTATTAATTATGCAATCAATTTAATCGTTGAATTATTAATTATGCAATCAATTTAATCGTTGAATTATTAGAAAGTTAATCCAAGTCCCCCGCTCACCCCTCACAACTGCCACCACCGCAAAAGCGCACGCGCCGTTCCCGCGCACGCGTCGATCGCTCGCGCTACCGCGAAAATGCTTCTCTCATAACGCTACATCCAAATGCTAACGCCATCGCTGAAACCGGATCTTAACATTCTTATACTTTCTATTACAGTCTATGTCATATTGCAGAGTCACACCCTACATGTACACACTAACACAAAAACACACACATACTCAAAGTCCTTGACTACTTTATCTGTATACACATATGTAATCAACTTTTTCGATGGAACGACATTTTTTCTGACGTAACATTTCCACTGCCATACCCGATTTAAAGGTAGTCAATGAGACAGATCGTTGAATGGATTTATTCGATCGCTCAATATTAATTTCTCATCAAACGCATACACGTTCTCTAAGCAGTGTTCATCACGAGTTTTTAAGATTTTAATAACTCTTTTTTAATTTTTTCGTCTTTATAAAAATTATTTCATCATAATCATCATGAATACCGATGCCGTTGTCGCGAACGATTCGAAACCAATAAATACTGCAGAATTTATTCAACATTTTTTCGAATATGGTAATGACGATGTTGCGCAGAGTGGTTTTCCAGATACACATATGCCACCCCCACCACCACCACCAACAATATCACAAAACCCAGAAAATTCACAAGAGGCAGAAAATTCATCACATACTCAATTCTCGCAATATTTACATTCGCCACCGTTAACGCAAATTCCGCTACCACCACCATCTGAAGATGTCAGTCCGTCAAAGGTTGAACTTCCGAAAGAAATAATCAATCGACGCGCTGTAATCTACGTAAAAGATCTGAACGACGCTGAGAATAAAAATAGTTTTCTGTTTGCCGTTTTGGCAAAGTTTACGAAAAATCCGTTTTCGATGTGGCAGTATAATTTATTACAGAATGTGTACGATTTCAACTTCATACGATTACCGGTACGTTCATTAGCAGATATTGAAACCTTCGAACGAACGAATGGTGTATCTATTAACTTATACAAATTAATAGAAACCGATGGTGCCGATGCTGAAACGTGCAAGTATAAAATTAAAGTCGTTTATGCATTCCGAAAAAACCATAGTATTTTAAATCATCGTAATCATACAAATATGTTGTACTGGGGTTCGAATGGTAATTTCCAGTTTGCCTGGATTAAAAAATTTAATCAACTCATACGAATTCAATCGCCAAATGCCAAATTCTCGTGCTGGGGATGTCTGGATTCGATGAAGGACGAATTTGAACATAACAACAGTCACCGTTGCGATGCGATCAGTTGGCGTAACATGCATTTTATGTAAACTATTAAAAAAGTAAAGACGTACATTTTTTTTCTTTTTCACATATTTTTTATTTTTCAAAAACTTTTACAATGTTTTCTTTCGAAATATATAGCACATGTAAACTTTATTAGAATATAATATATAATAATAATAAATAGTTTCATATATTTACATTTCTTATTTCATAAACTTAAAATTATTTTAAAATTTTAGATTTTACTATAGTTGATAATATATTTCCAACTCCAGTCTGTATTAAAGCCTCTTGATCCTTACGTTGAATAGTTGAGTCAATATCATGTATCTAAGTATATTTATTATTTTTTATCACTTACGATTACTTTTCCATCCGTAAGTATTTATGTATGTTTTCCCCGGTTCTAAAAAATAAATCTATCGATGTCTCGCCCCTCAATGAATGCGCACGCATCATTCTCGTGCACGTGTCATTCGTTCGTGTTAGTACTTTTTTCAAAATTAGTCCAAGTATATTTTATTATTTTTTTCATTACGATTATTTTCAGTCCGTAAGTATTTCTGTATGTTTTCCGAGGTTTTAAAAATTAATCCGAACAGACATCCAGACTGTTGTGAAAGCACACTAATCTTCTACATTATACGTTACTCTATTACGAGTTCTTCAAAAATTGATTCGAATATTTTTTTCAATCCTAAAAATTCATTCTTTCTACCCCCACCCCTCCCAGCTAAAATTACCGAAATCTTTATTTATTTTATCGATTCTAAAAATTAATCAATGGTTCACTCGAAAGCGTACCGTACATTCCCACACACATATCTTCTATCACGCACATGCAGTTCTATATGTTTATTTTTTATTAACGATCTTTATTTTTTTGTACCTGTATTACTTTTTCCTACACAGTCATGTCATCATATACAATTAACATTGTCAAAATAATTTTAACCTTTCGAGAAAGAAAAATCTCCGACCAATAAAAAAATGTTTATCAACATCACAATTATTTTTAATATTAATCGTTCGCTACAAACATAATTTTTTCGATCGTTTCAAGACATTATTGTTTCAAACGTCAATCCCTCTTTTCCAAGAATCGATAAACTCTGCAGGTATACATCTCGTCGTCGCAACAACCATTACCTGCATGACTCGCATACCTTCAAGACCACTTGTACATTGCTCGCACGCTATTTACCATTATTCGGTACAAGAATATTTTTCACACTCCCTCACATACATATGCACATACACTCAAAGTCCTCGATTACTTTGTTCGTATACAAATATATTCAGCTTTCTCCGACAGAACAACATTTTCTGATGTAACATTCCCACTGCCGCACATAATTCAAAGGTAGTTAATGAGATAGACTATCGAACGGAATCATTCAAGCAGTCAGTATTAGTTTTATGTTAAACATGTCTATTTTGTCGAATCTGTGTTCACGCATTATTAAAAAATTTACGTCAACGTTAAAGAAAATAATTTCCTACGTTTTTTCTCTTTTTTTCTCTATCATTTTTTTCTGTCTTTTATCTTTTCTTTTTCTCTTTCTTTTTCTCTGTCTTTTTTTTAGTGAAAAGTTTGAAATACATATTATTCAATCATGAACGCTAATATAGTTAACGTAAGCAACAACTCAAAATCAATTAAGCACGCTGAATTTATTCAGAATTTATTTGCAAGTGATAGCGACTCGTATACGTCTTCGTCACTTCAATTACAGCAATCAGATGATGGTTATTCTTCAACAGAATCAACATCTTTTGCACATAAAATCGTTGGTCCAGTATTATTGTCAGATCAGATGGATATAGCGGAATATTTTGTAGATTTCAGCTTCCATAAGGATTCTGATTATGGTTTTCTAGTAACCGAACTAGCGATGATTGAGATGTCTGGCGGGAGGTATTTACATACGCTATACAAGCCAAGCAGAGCATGGTCTGCATCAAAAATGCCTCATTTACAATGCTCTTCCGTGAGTCATTACTTGAAAAACCCCTCATTATTTCCCTGTCGGGAAGAAATATTCATGGCACGCGATATATTCACAATATTGTCCGAAAAACCGAAGGCTCGCGTATATATTTTAACCACTTATGCAAAACTTATATTATGGGAACTTAACGAAAAGTCTGAATTGTTGCGTGACTTGGACTACGAACTCGTTAATATGGAGAAAGTCTTTCGAGTACCTAGTATCGATGATTTATATCAAGAATACTCTGGTATAAGCAATTTGCTAACTTGTAAACACCATTATGAGAATGATATTTTTCATTGTGCGGTGAAAAATGTTATGGTGATGAGGACATGGCACGATCACGTTATCCGTCCGCTGAAGCTTATGAACAATCTCAATATAAATGATTTAAGCCAGTTATTCATTACAGCCACCAAAGAAATGATAATTACATTATTTCCAAGTTGCATCGGGGACATTTATATATTTTTACCGGACAGATTAAAACAGGATGATACGATAAAATCATTTCTACCATGCTACGATCACGAACATGATAAAGAATATTATATCGACGGTGATACATTACGCAGGAGTACTCGAAATTGTGTCAAAGTAAAAGATTGCGACGACTGTCAACATTCAATTCATACGGATTAAAAATTCAATAAAAGGCGCGGAATTTGAAAGATGGAGTTGTCTAGATCCTACGAAAGTTGAATATGAACATAACAATTACCTTTCAATGTACCAAAGTCAGCTTTCGCGCAGTATGTATAATATGTGAAATAAAACCATATTTTTTTCTTTTACTCGCATTTTTATTTTTATTATTTCAAAATCTTTTACATTGTTTCACATAAATTATAATGTATGTATGTATATATGTATGGAATTTTAATATGTAATAATATACATTTCCTACATTTTATTTTATTTCATGGTCATATAATTACTTTAAAATTATTTAGATACACAGCAGATATTATAGTACCGAACACATCATTTATTATTTCATTCTATTTCAATTAATATGTTGTATGGATGAAATCGAATCAATTTATGTAACTGTTTATTTAAATTTAAATAATCTTTTTCTTTTTCTTTTTTTTTATCTCTCAGCATATGCATGCGTGTGATTGCATATACAAGTATGAAAAAAATTATTTTTTTTTATTTTTTCCTCGATATGAATGGTAAATCTACGACTTTATTTGAAAAAACGGTCAAAACCTGATACATAGATTTCAAACTTTGATGGAAATTTTCATAACATGTTCAGTTTACACTTATTATTTAAAAAAAAAAAATATTTTTCATTATTCGTATCACTTAAATAGACTGATACAACAGAGAGAGAAAATAAAAAGCTAAATTTTTACATGTGAGGGAGGGAGTTGATGAAAACGTACGAGTCTTATTATTTGGAATACAGATTACGAAGGAAATTTTTATACAATGTTTCGTTCTAAGATTTTTTCATTTTTTACATTTAAAATTTTTCAATACGAAAATATTTCGAAATCAACACGAACGTCTACGAATAGTCTTCATCATTATAGAAGCACCTGCAGATCATGTATCGACACTGCATGCGCGTAAGGGTGAGTAAATATGTGTGAATATGTGTGAACATGTGTGTATGTATGCTTGAAATGTGCGAAATGGCTAATAAGAAACAACCGTTGAATCGCAGCGACAGGTAGAGATCCGCTTATAGAATAAGAGAGTGAGAGTGAGATAAATTATGTACCTTTATTATTGCAGAACTGCACTGCAGTGGCAGACATGAAATATCCGTTAGCATCCTTTTCGAGGCAGTTTTATAAAAAAAGCCGAAAATTAGCTTTAAAACTGGATGAATGAGATAGTTGATAATACACATACCATTAAGACCGGTATACGTGTATGTGGGCATGTGTGTGAGCGCACGGTTAAATGAATGACAAAAGATTATTAACTGCATAGGCATTGTTAAATACAACTATACTGATTTATCCGTAAAACTAACAAATTTTACCGTTGTTTTCTTTCTTTTCTTCTTTCACGTTTTACAAAAAAATCATGTTAGTTCTAAAAATATTGCTAAATTCAAATTAAATCGATCATGTTATTTTATTTTTTATTTTTGTTTCTTTAAACAATGTGTTACGATCGTATTTATCTTACTCAATCTTTTACCTAATATTCTAACGGTTTTAGACAACAGCAGAAATATGCAAGTTACCATGGATGTATTATATTTTATTCGTGTATATGTGTATACACGCTTTCTATACAAGCGTATGCAAATATCAAATGCCGGAAATGTATGATAATATAATTTTTTAAATCAATGGTTAACATATTATTAATTTTTTTTTTTCACCCTATAATATACAAAATAACAACATACTTGCTTTTACAACAATATTTAAATTCTACAAAAAATAAATGTCCCCAGGGTGGGGAGTAAAATATCATGAAGAATCACTGTTTTTTGTTTTTTTTTCTTTGATTCACAATCTTCTTTTTCTTTATATTATTTTTTATTTCAGAGATTTTTTAAATTAGTTTTCTTTTCACTGCAATATGGAATCTGTTAATTTATTGTATATGCTATATAATATGATAAATGCTAAAATTCGGAAAGTTTTTTTAAAGAAGTAATTGACAGAAGAGTATACTTTTGAAAACAAGAGAGTGAAGAGGCTATACATAAAAAGCAATATGGTGCATTAAACATAACAAAAAAAACAAAAAAAACAGAAGAAACGTAAACACAAAGACTATTATGTTTTTTTCATTAATCTATTCAATTACAACCTTTTTTTTTTTTTTCATTCATCTATATTCTAAGTTCCATCATAAGTTTCAATTTTTTATATGATGCCTACTAATTTCTATGTTTACTTAATTTATTTACTTTTCCACGAATGTTTTTTAGAATTAAATTTTGAAAAAATTAAACATCGCACCTGCGTCAACTATCACATTAAATACGTGTAGAAATTTTCATTTCAAACACCGCCGGAAAATAACATGGTTTTTTTTTTTTTTTTTTTTTTTTTGCTATTTTTTAAAAATTTATTCATACTCTCTCTAATTATAGCTATTTTTACACCATTTTTCTTAACTTTTACTCATTTTTATATTCTACATACAATGCTTAAGGTATTAGATGATGCAAATTCTAAATACATCATATTGCTATCATCTCTGTTTATTTTTTTTTATTTGTTACTCGTTTTTTTATTATTTTCTTATGTACATGTATTAAAACTAGTGATGTGCGATTTCGAAATGTTTTTACAATCGAAACAACCGATAATCGTCAAAAAAAAAAAAAACAATCGAATGATTTTTGTGGATACGAATGAATTATTCGAATAAAAACCGGAACCATTCGAACACAAACGAATGAAGTATTTGTTAAACATCGACTAGATTCTTCCGAGAGAAATAGCATTTCGAATGATTGTTGTGAATACGAATGAATTATTCGAACCACGGAACAATCGAATGCATTCAAAGTCATCGAACAATCAAATAATTCGAATGAATCATTTCGAAGTTGCCCATCACTAATTAGAACCCATATGATTTTACAATAAAAAAAGTGTTTATACTCATTATTGAAGTTGAATATGTATAGATAATATTTACATTTAAAGGAAAAAGAAAAAGTTATTTTTATTATTCCATTCGCACGCGAAAAAAATTATGAAATGTAAAATATATATATAATTCATGTAATATATTTACAAACGATTAACAAGAATAAAAGAAAATTAATTTAAAAAATAAATAAATATCACAAAAAATTTAAAGATGGAAAAATTACAAGATTATGATTCGTACAATGCTCACAAATTGGCTCCTTTGATCGGGTTATGTTGGTATTCGAACAAACTTGCATGGTTGCATTGCGGACAATCTTTGATTAAGGTGGGATGTACTGCACTGAGTGGAAAAGAATCTGGAATATCATAGCTATGATGTTTAAAACACGGTAAGAAGCGTTTGATACGTCGATCATTCTTCAGTGCTACAGGTAATTTATTGTAAAAATCGCAAATTTTTTGAGGACATACATTAATTAATATCTCTGGAGTAATATTTTGCATCAAATCGTATGTAGAATATTTTACTAATGATAATATAGGTCTAACATTTACATCGTACCATTTCATCATCACATATACATTCTGCAATGAACACCTATGTATGTTTTTATCTGTGTGTACATCACATTTTACAACTCTTGATATTCCTTTATACATATTATTTAATTTTCCTAAATTTGGTATACCAAATTCTTTTTCTAAATTAATAATCTTGAATCTTGAAAGTGATGTTTCAAATAGTTTTATCCATATAGTGGTAATTTTTTCATTTCCTTTAATGTAAATATTCAATGGTTCCAAATCCTCCAACACATTTTCTATATCACCAGCAATAGATTCATAATTGTAATCTCCTACATTCCACGGAATTGAATGACAGTTTTGAATTATCCTCATGTTTTCTTGTTTTTTATTATTAGATAATACATCCCATTCGAATGGAGGCTTGTAAATTCTATGAAATTGAATTTCACCATCGATACTTATTATTGAAAGTTCCTTAATGATGTACATATCATTATCATATTTAAAACATTGAATATCGATAATTACCTCACGTGCTACTATCATTGTTACAGTTGTTATTAAAGAGAAAAGAAAAAAAAACTAAAACTTTTAATAGTAACTAAAATTTAAACATATGAGAACACTAATTCGTGAAACTAATAACAAGCGAGCGAATACACTTATTCAGAGAGTTGACATAATGTCTACCTTTGAATTAAATGCATTCGATGAAATGTTGCATCAGAAAAATACCCTTCAAACGGAGAAAGTTGATTGCATACATTGATGAATGAAGTTGTTAAGAACTTGTACATACATATACATTTTGTTTGTGGTAGTGTATGCATGTACACATGAGATCTTACATATAAGTAAGGGTCAAGATCCAGTTTTAACAGCTGTATCAGACGATCTTAACGTGCAGCTATGTACATGCAGGGATAGACTTTAATATAATCATTATCGATGGTAAACGAGAACATTAATTCATTTTTAAATTTTAATATATCATCTTCCATCACTAATAACATAACATAAAAAACTACTAACTTAACTGAATATATCCTTCTTCAACCAACTTTTCCTCAATCATTCGAATTTCATCATCTACACCAGCATTTCACACTTTTTTTTTTAGATGTATGCGATAACAATAATCACTCAACCAATTCATTAGGATCGTCTGAATAATCGATCGGTGTATCTTCATGACATACTCCGCCATCAGCACAATGCTTAGTCTTTACTCCATCATAGTAAATTTTTACACTTGAACCATTAGACTGAAACATCAGACGTATTATTTTTCTGTATTTAGGAAGTGCAGTACCCTTTAATACACCAGTAGCATGTAAATGAGCTCTAGTACACTCAAGTATTTATTTATATAGATCTAAATCATTATTTTGTATATTTATTCTCATCTATATGCGATACCATTAGTAAATGAATGAGTCTGGGTGTGTAAGGAAATTTTATTTGCTTACTTCCTTTTCCTAAATAAATTTCATCATATTTGCAGTCCCAAGAAATCAATGTCGATCCTATCAGACACTCATCAATGTTTGTATCATAGCGTATTCCATATACTTGATCATTCGGAACAAGTTCATCAAAATCTGTATGAAATGAATCTACTTCACTTATGTTAAACGACTTAGCTTTGAGTTTGTTTTTTAATATTTTCATCTTTAATTTCAGACTCAGCATCACTTCTCTGTTTACTATTAGACAGTTTTTAACGTTTTTACCATTGATGTATCATTTATTCCATAAGAATCTATTTTTATCTTTCAGATTTTTGTAATGCTTCATGAATTTCCAATAATGGTTTCATAATAGGTTCCAACATGATGGTTGAAGTACTTGTAATTGGTTTCCTGGGTATAAGTGTGTTTATGTTAGTGTGTACATGTAGGGCGTGGTTCTGCAATAATGTATCGACTGGAATAGAAATCATAAGAATATTAAGATCCTGTTTCAACAGTTTTGAAAGTGTTTGCATGCAACATCACATGTAGTGATGGCTGAAGCGAGTGTGTAAAAATAAAAAAATCAAAAAAAAATCTTAGGCTAATTTTATAATACTTACACTCGGAAAAATAAAAAATAAAAAATATGTACGAATGGAAAAAGGATGAGAAGGGATGTTTAGGTTAGTTTCTGGCTTTAAATATTATATTTTGGTTAATTTCAGAATTTTTATATTTACACATAGAATTTTGAAAAAATCGTGGTATCACAAATGATCGAGACTTGCGCAGGAACGGTGCGTGCACTTTAGAGATATGCCAGGGGGGCAAACGGAGCTTGGGTTAGTTTTCAGCTTTAAATATTAAACTTGGGTTAGTTTTCAGCTTTAAATATTACACTTGGGTTAGTTTTCAGCTTTAAATATTACACTTGGGTTAGTTTTCAGCTTTAAATATTACACTTGGGTTAGTTTTCAGCTTTAAATATTACACTTGGGTTAATTTCGGAATTTTTATATTGCGAGTAGGTATAAAAATTCCGAAATTAACCCAAGTGTAATATTTAAAGCTGAAAACTAACCCAAGTGTAATATTTAAAGCTGAAAACTAACCCAAGTGTAATATTTAAAGCTGAAAACTAACCCAAGTGTAATATTTAAAGCTGAAAACTAACCCAAGTTTAATATTTAAAGCTGAAAACTAACCCAAGCTCCGTTTGCCCCCCTGGCATATCTCTAAAGTGCACGCACCGTTCCTGCGCAAGTCTCGATCATTTGTGATACCACGATTTTTTCAAAATTCTATGTGTAAATATAAAAATTCTGAAATTAACCAAAATATAATATTTAAAGCCAGAAACTAACCTAAACATCCCTTCTCACCCTTTTTCCATTCGTACATATTTTTTATTTTTTATTTTTCCGAGTGTAAGTATTATAAAATTAGCCTAAGATTTTTTTTTGATTTTTTTATTTTTACACACTCGCTTCAGCCATCACTACATGTGATGTTGCATGCAAACACTTTCAAAACTGTTGAAACAGGATCTTAATATTCTTATGATTTCTATTCCAGTCGATACATTATTGCAGAACCACGCCCTACATGTACACACTAACATAAACACACTTATACCCAGGAAACCAATTACAAGTACTTCAACCATCATGTTGGAACCTATTATGAAACCATTATTGGAAATTCATGAAGCATTACAAAAATCTGAAAGATAAAAATAGATTCTTATGGAATAAATGATACATCAATGGTAAAAACGTTAAAAACTGTCTAATAGTAAACAGAGAAGTGATGCTGAGTCTGAAATTAAAGATGAAAATATTAAAAAACAAACTCAAAGCTAAGTCGTTTAACATAAGTGAAGTAGATTCATTTCATACAGATTTTGATGAACTTGTTCCGAATGATCAAGTATATGGAATACGCTATGATACAAACATTGATGAGTGTCTGATAGGATCGACATTGATTTCTTGGGACTGCAAATATGATGAAATTTATTTAGGAAAAGGAAGTAAGCAAATAAAATTTCCTTACACACCCAGACTCATTCATTTACTAATGGTATCGCATATAGATGAGAATAAATATACAAAATAATGATTTAGATCTATATAAATAAATACTTGAGTGTACTAGAGCTCATTTACATGCTACTGGTGTATTAAAGGGTACTGCACTTCCTAAATACAGAAAAATAATACGTCTGATGTTTCAGTCTAATGGTTCAAGTGTAAAAATTTACTATGATGGAGTAAAGACTAAGCATTGTGCTGATGGCGGAGTATGTCATGAAGATACACCGATCGATTATTCAGACGATCCTAATGAATTGGTTGAGTGATTATTGTTATCGCATACATCTAAAAAAAAAAGTGTGAAATGCTGGTGTAGATGATGAAATTCGAATGATTGAGGAAAAGTTGGTTGAAGAAGGATATATTCAGTTAAGTTAGTAGTTTTTTATGTTATGTTATTAGTGATGGAAGATGATATATTAAAATTTAAAAATGAATTAATGTTCTCGTTTACCATCGATAATGATTATATTAAAGTCTATCCCTGCATGTACATAGCTGCACGTTAAGATCGTCTGATACAGCTGTTAAAACTGGATCTTGACCCTTACTTATATGTAAGATCTCATGTGTACATGCATACACTACCACAAACAAAATGTATATGTATGTACAAGTTCTTAACAACTTCATTCATCAATGTATGCAATCAACTTTCTCCGTTTGAAGGGTATTTTTCTGATGCAACATTTCATCGAATGCATTTAATTCAAAGGTAGACATTATGTCAACTCTCTGAATAAGTGTATTCGCTCGCTTGTTATTAGTTTCACGAATTAGTGTTCTCATATGTTTAAATTTTAGTTACTATTAAAAGTTTTAGTTTTTTTTTCTTTTCTCTTTAATAACAACTGTAACAATGATAGTAGCACGTGAGGTAATTATCGATATTCAATGTTTTAAATATGATAATGATATGTACATCATTAAGGAACTTTCAATAATAAGTATCGATGGTGAAATTCAATTTCATAGAATTTACAAGCCTCCATTCGAATGGGATGTATTATCTAATAATAAAAAACAAGAAAACATGAGGATAATTCAAAACTGTCATTCAATTCCGTGGAATGTAGGAGATTACAATTATGAATCTATTGCTGGTGATATAGAAAATGTGTTGGAGGATTTGGAACCATTGAATATTTACATTAAAGGAAATGAAAAAATTACCACTATATGGATAAAACTATTTGAAACATCACTTTCAAGATTCAAGATTATTAATTTAGAAAAAGAATTTGGTATACCAAATTTAGGAAAATTAAATAATATGTATAAAGGAATATCAAGAGTTGTAAAATGTGATGTACACACAGATAAAAACATACATAGGTGTTCATTGCAGAATGTATATGTGATGATGAAATGGTACGATGTAAATGTTAGACCTATATTATCATTAGTAAAATATTCTACATACGATTTGATGCAAAATATTACTCCAGAGATATTAATTAATGTATGTCCTCAAAAAATTTGCGATTTTTACAATAAATTACCTGTAGCACTGAAGAATGATCGACGTATCAAACGCTTCTTACCGTGTTTTAAACATCATAGCTATGATATTCCAGATTCTTTTCCACTCAGTGCAGTACATCCCACCTTAATCAAAGATTGTCCGCAATGCAACCATGCAAGTTTGTTCGAATACCAACATAACCCGATCAAAGGAGCCAATTTGTGAGCATTGTACGAATCATAATCTTGTAATTTTTCCATCTTTAAATTTTTTGTGATATTTATTTATTTTTTAAATTAATTTTCTTTTATTCTTGTTAATCGTTTGTAAATATATTACATGAATTATATATATATTTTACATTTCATAATTTTTTTCGCGTGCGAATGGAATAATAAAAATAACTTTTTCTTTTTCCTTTAAATGTAAATATTATCTATACATATTCAACTTCAATAATGAGTATAAACACTTTTTTTATTGTAAAATCATATGGGTTCTAATTAGTGATGGGCAACTTCGAAATGATTCATTCGAATTATTTGATTGTTCGATGACTTTGAATGCATTCGATTGTTCCGTGGTTCGAATAATTCATTCGTATTCACAACAATCATTCGAAATGCTATTTCTCTCGGAAGAATCTAGTCGATGTTTAACAAATACTTCATTCGTTTGTGTTCGAATGGTTCCGGTTTTTATTCGAATAATTCATTCGTATCCACAAAAATCATTCGATTGTTTTTTTTTTTTTTGACGATTATCGGTTGTTTCGATTGTAAAAACATTTCGAAATCGCACATCACTAGTTTTAATACATGTACATAAGAAAATAATAAAAAAACGAGTAACAAATAAAAAAAAATAAACAGAGATGATAGCAATATGATGTATTTAGAATTTGCATCATCTAATACCTTAAGCATTGTATGTAGAATATAAAAATGAGTAAAAGTTAAGAAAAATGGTGTAAAAATAGCTATAATTAGAGAGAGTATGAATAAATTTTTAAAAAATAGCAAAAAAAAAAAAAAAAAAAAAAAAACCATGTTATTTTCCGGCGGTGTTTGAAATGAAAATTTCTACACGTATTTAATGTGATAGTTGACGCAGGTGCGATGTTTAATTTTTTCAAAATTTAATTCTAAAAAACATTCGTGGAAAAGTAAATAAATTAAGTAAACATAGAAATTAGTAGGCATCATATAAAAAATTGAAACTTATGATGGAACTTAGAATATAGATGAATGAAAAAAAAAAAAAAGGTTGTAATTGAATAGATTAATGAAAAAAACATAATAGTCTTTGTGTTTACGTTTCTTCTGTTTTTTTTGTTTTTTTTGTTATGTTTAATGCACCATATTGCTTTTTATGTATAGCCTCTTCACTCTCTTGTTTTCAAAAGTATACTCTTCTGTCAATTACTTCTTTAAAAAAACTTTCCGAATTTTAGCATTTATCATATTATATAGCATATACAATAAATTAACAGATTCCATATTGCAGTGAAAAGAAAACTAATTTAAAAAATCTCTGAAATAAAAAATAATATAAAGAAAAAGAAGATTGTGAATCAAAGAAAAAAAAACAAAAAACAGTGATTCTTCATGATATTTTACTCCCCACCCTGGGGACATTTATTTTTTGTAGAATTTAAATATTGTTGTAAAAGCAAGTATGTTGTTATTTTGTATATTATAGGGTGAAAAAAAAAAATTAATAATATGTTAACCATTGATTTAAAAAATTATATTATCATACATTTCCGGCATTTGATATTTGCATACGCTTGTATAGAAAGCGTGTATACACATATACACGAATAAAATATAATACATCCATGGTAACTTGCATATTTCTGCTGTTGTCTAAAACCGTTAGAATATTAGGTAAAAGATTGAGTAAGATAAATACGATCGTAACACATTGTTTAAAGAAACAAAAATAAAAAATAAAATAACATGATCGATTTAATTTGAATTTAGCAATATTTTTAGAACTAACATGATTTTTTTGTAAAACGTGAAAGAAGAAAAGAAAGAAAACAACGGTAAAATTTGTTAGTTTTACGGATAAATCAGTATAGTTGTATTTAACAATGCCTATGCAGTTAATAATCTTTTGTCATTCATTTAACCGTGCGCTCACACACATGCCCACATACACGTATACCGGTCTTAATGGTATGTGTATTATCAACTATCTCATTCATCCAGTTTTAAAGCTAATTTTCGGCTTTTTTTATAAAACTGCCTCGAAAAGGATGCTAACGGATATTTCATGTCTGCCACTGCAGTGCAGTTCTGCAATAATAAAGGTACATAATTTATCTCACTCTCACTCTCTTATTCTATAAGCGGATCTCTACCTGTCGCTGCGATTCAACGGTTGTTTCTTATTAGCCATTTCGCACATTTCAAGCATACATACACACATGTTCACACATATTCACACATATTTACTCACCCTTACGCGCATGCAGTGTCGATACATGATCTGCAGGTGCTTCTATAATGATGAAGACTATTCGTAGACGTTCGTGTTGATTTCGAAATATTTTCGTATTGAAAAATTTTAAATGTAAAAAATGAAAAAATCTTAGAACGAAACATTGTATAAAAATTTCCTTCGTAATCTGTATTCCAAATAATAAGACTCGTACGTTTTCATCAACTCCCTCCCTCACATGTAAAAATTTAGCTTTTTATTTTCTCTCTCTGTTGTATCAGTCTATTTAAGTGATACGAATAATGAAAAATATTTTTTTTTTTTAAATAATAAGTGTAAACTGAACATGTTATGAAAATTTCCATCAAAGTTTGAAATCTATGTATCAGGTTTTGACCGTTTTTTCAAATAAAGTCGTAGATTTACCATTCATATCGAGGAAAAAATAAAAAAAAATAATTTTTTTCATACTTGTATATGCAATCACACGCATGCATATGCTGAGAGATAAAAAAAAAGAAAAAGAAAAAGATTATTTAAATTTAAATAAACAGTTACATAAATTGATTCGATTTCATCCATACAACATATTAATTGAAATAGAATGAAATAATAAATGATGTGTTCGGTACTATAATATCTGCTGTGTATCTAAATAATTTTAAAGTAATTATATGACCATGAAATAAAATAAAATGTAGGAAATGTATATTATTACATATTAAAATTCCATACATATATACATACATACATTATAATTTATGTGAAACAATGTAAAAGATTTTGAAATAATAAAAATAAAAATGCGAGTAAAAGAAAAAAATATGGTTTTATTTCACATATTATACATACTGCGCGAAAGCTGACTTTGGTACATTGAAAGGTAATTGTTATGTTCATATTCAACTTTCGTAGGATCTAGACAACTCCATCTTTCAAATTCCGCGCCTTTTATTGAATTTTTAATCCGTATGAATTGAATGTTGACAGTCGTCGCAATCTTTTACTTTGACACAATTTCGAGTACTCCTGCGTAATGTATCACCGTCGATATAATATTCTTTATCATGTTCGTGATCGTAGCATGGTAGAAATGATTTTATCGTATCATCCTGTTTTAATCTGTCCGGTAAAAATATATAAATGTCCCCGATGCAACTTGGAAATAATGTAATTATCATTTCTTTGGTGGCTGTAATGAATAACTGGCTTAAATCATTTATATTGAGATTGTTCATAAGCTTCAGCGGACGGATAACGTGATCGTGCCATGTCCTCATCACCATAACATTTTTCACCGCACAATGAAAAATATCATTCTCATAATGGTGTTTACAAGTTAGCAAATTGCTTATACCAGAGTATTCTTGATATAAATCATCGATACTAGGTACTCGAAAGACTTTCTCCATATTAACGAGTTCGTAGTCCAAGTCACGCAACAATTCAGACTTTTCGTTAAGTTCCCATAATATAAGTTTTGCATAAGTGGTTAAAATATATACGCGAGCCTTCGGTTTTTCGGACAATATTGTGAATATATCGCGTGCCATGAATATTTCTTCCCGACAGGGAAATAATGAGGGGTTTTTCAAGTAATGACTCACGGAAGAGCATTGTAAATGAGGCATTTTTGATGCAGACCATGCTCTGCTTGGCTTGTATAGCGTATGTAAATACCTCCCGCCAGACATCTCAATCATCGCTAGTTCGGTTACTAGAAAACCATAATCAGAATCCTTATGGAAGCTGAAATCTACAAAATATTCCGCTATATCCATCTGATCTGACAATAATACTGGACCAACGATTTTATGTGCAAAAGATGTTGATTCTGTTGAAGAATAACCATCATCTGATTGCTGTAATTGAAGTGACGAAGACGTATACGAGTCGCTATCACTTGCAAATAAATTCTGAATAAATTCAGCGTGCTTAATTGATTTTGAGTTGTTGCTTACGTTAACTATATTAGCGTTCATGATTGAATAATATGTATTTCAAACTTTTCACTAAAAAAAAGACAGAGAAAAAGAAAGAGAAAAAGAAAAGATAAAAGACAGAAAAAAATGATAGAGAAAAAAAGAGAAAAAACGTAGGAAATTATTTTCTTTAACGTTGACGTAAATTTTTTAATAATGCGTGAACACAGATTCGACAAAATAGACATGTTTAACATAAAACTAATACTGACTGCTTGAATGATTCCGTTCGATAGTCTATCTCATTAACTACCTTTGAATTATGTGCGGCAGTGGGAATGTTACATCAGAAAATGTTGTTCTGTCGGAGAAAGCTGAATATATTTGTATACGAACAAAGTAATCGAGGACTTTGAGTGTATGTGCATATGTATGTGAGGGAGTGTGAAAAATATTCTTGTACCGAATAATGGTAAATAGCGTGCGAGCAATGTACAAGTGGTCTTGAAGGTATGCGAGTCATGCAGGTAATGGTTGTTGCGACGACGAGATGTATACCTGCAGAGTTTATCGATTCTTGGAAAAGAGGGATTGACGTTTGAAACAATAATGTCTTGAAACGATCGAAAAAATTATGTTTGTAGCGAACGATTAATATTAAAAATAATTGTGATGTTGATAAACATTTTTTTATTGGTCGGAGATTTTTCTTTCTCGAAAGGTTAAAATTATTTTGACAATGTTAATTGTATATGATGACATGACTGTGTAGGAAAAAGTAATACAGGTACAAAAAAATAAAGATCGTTAATAAAAAATAAACATATAGAACTGCATGTGCGTGATAGAAGATATGTGTGTGGGAATGTACGGTACGCTTTCGAGTGAACCATTGATTAATTTTTAGAATCGATAAAATAAATAAAGATTTCGGTAATTTTAGCTGGGAGGGGTGGGGGTAGAAAGAATGAATTTTTAGGATTGAAAAAAATATTCGAATCAATTTTTGAAGAACTCGTAATAGAGTAACGTATAATGTAGAAGATTAGTGTGCTTTCACAACAGTCTGGATGTCTGTTCGGATTAATTTTTAAAACCTCGGAAAACATACAGAAATACTTACGGACTGAAAATAATCGTAATGAAAAAAATAATAAAATATACTTGGACTAATTTTGAAAAAAGTACTAACACGAACGAATGACACGTGCACGAGAATGATGCGTGCGCATTCATTGAGGGGCGAGACATCGATAGATTTATTTTTTAGAACCGGGGAAAACATACATAAATACTTACGGATGGAAAAGTAATCGTAAGTGATAAAAAATAATAAATATACTTAGATACATGATATTGACTCAACTATTCAACGTAAGGATCAAGAGGCTTTAATACAGACTGGAGTTGGAAATATATTATCAACTATAGTAAAATCTAAAATTTTAAAATAATTTTAAGTTTATGAAATAAGAAATGTAAATATATGAAACTATTTATTATTATTATATATTATATTCTAATAAAGTTTACATGTGCTATATATTTCGAAAGAAAACATTGTAAAAGTTTTTGAAAAATAAAAAATATGTGAAAAAGAAAAAAAATGTACGTCTTTACTTTTTTAATAGTTTACATAAAATGCATGTTACGCCAACTGATCGCATCGCAACGGTGACTGTTGTTATGTTCAAATTCGTCCTTCATCGAATCCAGACATCCCCAGCACGAGAATTTGGCATTTGGCGATTGAATTCGTATGAGTTGATTAAATTTTTTAATCCAGGCAAACTGGAAATTACCATTCGAACCCCAGTACAACATATTTGTATGATTACGATGATTTAAAATACTATGGTTTTTTCGGAATGCATAAACGACTTTAATTTTATACTTGCACGTTTCAGCATCGGCACCATCGGTTTCTATTAATTTGTATAAGTTAATAGATACACCATTCGTTCGTTCGAAGGTTTCAATATCTGCTAATGAACGTACCGGTAATCGTATGAAGTTGAAATCGTACACATTCTGTAATAAATTATACTGCCACATCGAAAACGGATTTTTCGTAAACTTTGCCAAAACGGCAAACAGAAAACTATTTTTATTCTCAGCGTCGTTCAGATCTTTTACGTAGATTACAGCGCGTCGATTGATTATTTCTTTCGGAAGTTCAACCTTTGACGGACTGACATCTTCAGATGGTGGTGGTAGCGGAATTTGCGTTAACGGTGGCGAATGTAAATATTGCGAGAATTGAGTATGTGATGAATTTTCTGCCTCTTGTGAATTTTCTGGGTTTTGTGATATTGTTGGTGGTGGTGGTGGGGGTGGCATATGTGTATCTGGAAAACCACTCTGCGCAACATCGTCATTACCATATTCGAAAAAATGTTGAATAAATTCTGCAGTATTTATTGGTTTCGAATCGTTCGCGACAACGGCATCGGTATTCATGATGATTATGATGAAATAATTTTTATAAAGACGAAAAAATTAAAAAAGAGTTATTAAAATCTTAAAAACTCGTGATGAACACTGCTTAGAGAACGTGTATGCGTTTGATGAGAAATTAATATTGAGCGATCGAATAAATCCATTCAACGATCTGTCTCATTGACTACCTTTAAATCGGGTATGGCAGTGGAAATGTTACGTCAGAAAAAATGTCGTTCCATCGAAAAAGTTGATTACATATGTGTATACGGATAAAGTAGTCAAGGACTTTGAGTATGTGTGTGTTTTTGTGTTAGTGTGTACATGTAGGGTGTGACTCTGCAATATGACATAGACTGTAATAGAAAGTATAAGAATGTTAAGATCCGGTTTCAGCGATGGCGTTAGCATTTGGATGTAGCGTTATGAGAGAAGCATTTTCGCGGTAGCGCGAGCGATCGACGCGTGCGCGGGAACGGCGCGTGCGCTTTTGCGGTGGTGGCAGTTGTGAGGGGTGAGCGGGGGACTTGGATTAACTTTCTAATAATTCAACGATTAAATTGATTGCATAATTAATAATTCAACGATTAAATTGATTGCATAATTAATAATTCAACGATTAAATTGATTGCATAATTAATAATTCAACGATTAAATTGATTGCATAATTAATAATTCAACGATTAAATTGATTGCATAATTAATAATTCAACGATTAAATTGATTGCATAATTAATAATTCAACGATTAAATTGATTGCATAATTAATAATTCAACGATTAAATTGATTGCATAATTAATAATTCAACGATTAAATTGATTGCGTAATTAATTAGGGACACATGGGTGCTTGGGACCCTTAATTGGGTGAATTTTCTGCAATAATCGGGGTATTCGGGTTAGTTTTTGACCTCCGATACTATTAATTAGGTTAATTTTCCGAATTAATCAAGGCATTAAGGTGAAATTTCGCCTCTGGGAATGACTCTTGGGTGCTATGGGTGCTATGGGTGCTGGCGGCATCCCTTTGTGTCCCAGAACATATATATATATGCTACTAAATTTTCCCTTTTTTTTCCATTTATATACATCTAGTGTCTAATTTAATATACGTAGTAAGAGGCTAATAATGCCGATTCGACGAATTGTGTAACCGGTTCTAAAGGTCATCCCATAAATCCAGGACTTAAGAATTTTTTTAGTCCTGGGTTAGGGGCCTTGTGTGCTAGTGGAAGAGCAACTGAGGAAGCCGGCCAAAGAAAAAAAGAGAGAAACGAACCTAAAAGAAACACTATATATAGACCCGGGGGAGTGATTCTTGGGTCCGGAACGAGACGAGTCTCGAACTGGTGACCTCTAGCCGAACAACCTGAACTACTACGCTATAAATGCGAGTATAGCGTGACTTCCTGTCGCCTACTGCGAAAATGTTATCAATATATTTAACGTTCTAACGGGTCTTATTTATTTTTAGCTTAATCATCACGCGTAAGAAATTTTATTCGAATCGCGTGTAAAAGTTGCGCCCTAATTTCATTGTTTCTCATTCGGTTTTCTCTGCTATCATCTGCAACGTTTTAACAACCCCACCTTACCTACTTTTCGTTTTTGTCTTTCCATAGCCTCTTCTCGCCATTAATCTCTTCATCGGAATAATACGCTTGTTGGCAACTCTGATATCACATTGTTTCCCTCCGGTGTCATTGAGTGCGATTTCCTGTTGAACGAGTCCTACTATATTCCGTGTTTTTGCGTGGCCTCTTCCCTTCCCATTAATCATCGCTGATTCTTTCATAGCCTACTGATTAAATTAAAGTCTGACTCTTCTTTCGTCCTCTTACTTGTACGCAAAAACATTCTCGGTTGCAGAATGCTGCCGAAAAAAAAGCTAATAGTAATAAATTCTCTAACGAATAAACTGCTCATTTTACCACCGAACAGAGTTATATCAACATCTCTTTGGTCGTATAATTCGTCGATGGGTAAACACTAGTTTTGAAAATTTGGATGACAGGAAAAATTTTTGATCATAAACGTTATCGGCACTGAAACAAAAATTAAGCGTATAAATATAAATGTATTCGTGTAAATTTCTTATACTTCAGTTAGACTCGCAAAAAATTCTGTATCATTAGTTCCTAAAGAGCCAAAAAGTAACGATATTACGCATATGGGACTCCCCTTAAGGCGCATTAATCGTGCAATTTTGAAGATTTGAGATTAATTAAATAGTACTAAAAAGAAAAGTGTGAAAAACTTTAAAAAAATGCACCCAAATTCTTTTTTTATTTATTCAAACTTTTACCGGTCTCATTTACAGCATCTTCCTGCAATCCTCTTATTCTGCCTGGACACTTCGCCAAACCAGAAAGTTTAAATAATGCAGTTCTACGCAGATTTTTGCACACCGCGTGAAATTAAAAAACAAAAAAATCCAAATATATATATAGAAAATTGCAAATGGAAACCGTCACAGTTTTCGATACGACAATTCAGATTTCTGTTGACTTGTACGCGATACGTTATTTTCTATCTATCTCAATAATACCGTAACATACTTCATTGTATAAATATCTGCTTGTCTGTGAACGCGAATCCGCTTAGTAATCATGTTAAATTTCTCGTATTTCAAAATTAAATTTTTAAATGCTGCACAATTAAATGAAAACTTTTTACCCCGATGCGCTAGTTGCCTTCAATGGACCAATGCCCGATCTCTTTTTACAAACCTAGTTCTATCGGACTTATTCTAATTGATTCTTTTTTTCTTTCCCGAATATATTCATCACTGCGCTATTTATCTAATATTTCCCTCTACTGCTCACGGCACGAGGTTATCATTAAATACAGTGTTTTTTCCCCCTTCTTGTATTCAGTATCATCCGCATTCATCTATTCGTAACGTCAAACACAATTATTGAAGTTCGAAATATCATATTGCTCCGTTTTTATTACTTTATAAAGCGTTCCTTTGGTGCTGCCCGCCTCCTTTCACTAAGTTGGTTAATAGTATGACCCGGAACTGTTTTGAAACTACTTTTACGCAATTTTTGGCTTTCTATACAACCTTTTTCTTAATGAATTATGAGAAATTCGAAGAAGAAATAAATTAAGTAAACCTAAAAGGTAACATAAATTCAATTAACGAAGCGCCAAATTCAACATTACATAATGAAGTAGAGTATGGCTCAAAATAAAGAAAAAAGTATGGACTTTGAAAAAAGTGACAAAAAGTGTCATTCGCACAAGGAAATTATCGAAGAATTATTATTAATACGCAAAAGACAGTACTAAAAGAAGTACATAAAAACTGAAATGCTATAATTACTACGTATATAAATAGCATTAAATTTTCTTATAAAAAAGATCTGAGGATCTGAGAAAGGAAACTCCCTCCTGTAAAAAAACTCTTAAAAAGTCTTGAGAAACACGGAATAAACCGTATGAAATAATTCCAGAAAAAATAACTGTAAATTAAATTTTTCATCACTGAAATGTGATTCTAAAGAAACAATAATAAACAGAGAATTAGTGTGTAAAAATATTTTTCTAAAAGTTATCGATCACATCTCTGATTATCCAGATAATAATAATAATGATACATACGTATAGAAAAACATACGTTAAACAAAATAATCGTGAAATAACAAAAAAGACCAACGGATGTGACGGAATATCAAATGAAATGATTAAAATAGTCGATAAAAAACATCTCGATCTTCTAATATTAATATACATATAATAAATACATTCTACATTTTAAACAATTTCTATCCTTTTAGGAAATAGGAGAAATTAAATTAATCAATAAACCAGGAAATGTCATAATCATACCGTCCTCGATTGTGCTATTATGAAATTTAAGAAAAAGTATATGAAAAAAAAAAAAAGGCGTGGAAGTAGAATTAAGAACAGAAATAGAAAAAAAAATAAAGTGCACAAGAATCAATTTGGATATATTAAAAACAAATTCACTGAAGGAGCCTTGGAAAGAATACGTGAGTACCATTGAAGCCTAGACCGATAAACAAAACAATAAAATAATTATTACGATAAACTTTGACATAAGCGGGGCATTCTATATGATTAAATGATCAGCAATCTTACTTGAAAGAAAGCAATATTGCGCAATATCTTCAACTAATACGATAAAGAAGTTTGTTCTACTTTATAGTCTTTTCTTTCGTTACTTTACCCAAATTGATTTCTTATGAATACCTGGGCACTATCGAAAGCAATAGTCTAGATTACCGAACTCGTTCAGCTTCTTCTACCGGAAGGTTTCTTTTTAATTTTGAATCCGCATTTCTTTCTGCAGTTTCGAATCTTATATTATGAGGTAACTATTATTCCTCTTCATTTTCTAATTCCAACACTCCTTCTTCCTACCTGTTCAACCGGAACTTCTGCTTCATCCTTGGTTTCTCAACTTTCCCCGTTCTCTGCACCGTTTATTGCAATCTATCGCCTACGCTTTGAGCACAGTTTGCTTCGCTCATCGCTCTTGTTTCTCACAACAGTTATACCCTTCCGATTTTGTCCTTTCTAATACCCGTTTACTTCTTATTTTATACGTGACATGCTGAGAATATTTTTTTTTTTTTAAATGCTCTTCCATCGCTGCTGGACATTCCTCTAACTAAGCGTCACTTTTTTTTTTTTTTTTAAGCGTCACTTTTACTAACGGATCTCTCCCCTATAACATTCAGTCTGTCTTTTTATTCTCCTTCTGTTATACTTGTATCCTTTCTGCCTGCGATTTTTGCTCGCGTAAAAATATAATTACATTTTTAAACCAATGTCCATGTCGACGAACCCGACAAAAAAAGTTCGAAACGATTACAAAAACCAAATTCCCTCATGCAAAAGAAATTTTTTTTTTTTTTGTAGGTGATTAGGCACGTCAAAAGATTGTAGAAATTTCTGTATCAGCGTGTAATTTTTTTTTTTTTTGCTAAATTCTCTTTTCGTTACTGAGCGTATCAATAAAAATCATAATCTGGAAGATTTTACGCAGCTTTACTTCTTTTTTTGGGAAAAAAAGGATGCACATTTGACGCTCGAATAAATTTATGAAAGTCTCTAGATGTCGCTTTATGCTGAATTTTCAGCCGAAAATTTCCTATGGAAGATCGCATTTCAGCCCTCAACCAATTCGAATTCGCCGTACGCGTAACACAACGGTGTGTGAGTTTTAACAGAGAATGTGCATAATTTTATATATTAGTATGCGTATAAATAGATATACTCGATGAAATAGACAACTTCTAAACTGGCTAAATAAGGCACACTATTGTCGTTAATCCAGTTTAAATGTGTTTGCAATTATTTAAGAATAAATTTCAAAGCCAGAAATTTAACTTAATTCATTGAGTACGTGGATAATGCATACCAGCTACCCGCGATAGAGTTTGTATCGCCAGCCGTTTAAAGTGTTACGTTATCGCATCGGTCGTCTTCGAAAAAATTATAGTAGTGTAAATGCGATTTATTTTAAAAAATGTGAGTGTTTCAATTTTTTCTTTATGTAAGTACGAAAAAAAGTCTCGATTTATTTACAAGAATATCATAAAAATGAAGGCTATTTTACGATATTTACCTACTTGGACTAACGAAGAAAGCTGCAATAAAGTGCAAAGCGATTTATATTAAGTAAATAGTAAAAATATAGTAGATATTGTAAAAAACTGTAAAATGGAAATTAATATAATACAAAACACTTAATATCCATGGGTTATATTAATTCCATTCATATAATAAATCAATATTTTAGTAAACAAATGTACCCTACCCGAAGTTTCAGGAATAGGGAAAAAAAAGCGAAAAGAAATATCGAATGACACTTTTTTAGTCACTTAATGTATAATTTTGGTTAATAAGATGATTTAAAAATGTAAAACAGTCAATATAGGTAGTATTAAAACACAAATTTGATTTGAATTCACATGTGTCTAGTCCCGAACAACATCGATTATCACGGAGTGTGATAATGAGACGGTGTCGACTAGTGGTGTGAATTTAATTAATTTCATATTTTTTAAATATATTGATTGTTTTGCAATCTAGAAGAAGTATAACAGCGATGAGAGAGTGTATCATTACATGCTGAAATCCTGAGTGTAGCGAAGAGAAAATTATGCAGTGCTTTAGATGACACAATGGTGTATGATTTCAGATATAAGTTAAAAAGATGGATAAGAAAATTCTGCACAAAAAATATATTATTTAATAATGAATAAAAAAAAAAAACAAAAAAAGAACGCGTATAAATGAGAAATATAGGCGGCGATTTCACCATTTTTGCGAAGAATTGAACAGATATACGGAAATTTAAATGTTTCAAAAAAATGTTTTTTTTATTTCCTGATAAAGATATTATTTCTTCAATTTTTCAACACAAACATTTAAATAAAATTTCAATATACGCACTCGCTTCATTTTATTTTGTTAACTCGATCCCAGAACTTATCATCACAAATAAAGCGTTTATGCATCATTCTGTTGATTCCACGGTGAGCAGTATTTTTAGCAAAAGCACCGCTAATAAGTAATTTTTTATTCGATTCCGTGTAAGCATAACACAAAAAATGATTTGATTTGAATTGCCAGTATATTTAAAAATTAAAAAGAATAAGTTGTCCAGAATTTTTCTAGAGTTACTTGAGGTTGTACCGTTAGACATATATACGTGCAAGAAATAATGTCGATAGGAAGCTTTAGTTTGTTAGATGGGGTTGTTATTTTTTAATTTTCTTTTATTGAATTCGTCAAAATAAACATCGTCCCAAGAAGAGGGAGAAGGAAGAGAGGTGAAATCAGATGTTTACACGATCAGGATGTAGAGAATAGAAAATAATCAAGTGCCGGAATAACTGAAGGAGATGGCAAGCAGAGAACAAAATATGCATAATAAGCAGTTGGAAGACCTGTAGAGAAAGAGGAACGTTCGGAAGCGGTACAGGTACACTGAAATAAAGTTGCAAAAAAGAGGGTGAAGGGGACTAGAGAGAAACGAAAAAAGGTTGATGATACAGAAGACCAACTGTGACCAAAGTGTAGATGACAGATTACTAGAAAGAGTTGAACGTCAGATAGCAGGGATAATTGAAGAACCAAGGATAAGACGGTAGATTAAGTTGGGTAAAGAGATAAAATTGTGAATAAGGTAGAATAAGAGTTCAACCATAGTTTTAAATGAATAGCTGTGGAGAGGGGACTAACATTGTGCGATAAAAAAACGCTGAGAAGTCTACCGGTAAAAGAAAATGAACGAGCTAGTATATCAGCTGAGCCGCTACCTTCAATTCCAAAGAGTCCAGAATAGGTAAATTTCGATAAAGTAAAAAAGGAAAATATTGTAGGTCAGAGAGCGTATGAGAAGGATTACATAACAAGTAGAGGGGGAAGGAAAAGGAAATGATGAAATGGCTTGTAGGACATTGTGGAAATCTGATATGATGAGGATTGTCATAAAAAGGGATAATCTTCAAAATAGCAGTAGACGCGGCATAAGAAATTAAGCAAATGGAAGAATAAAGATTTTTGAATAATTTAAGGAAGGAACAAAAAAAAAGGCCATACCAACTGTTCTTCTTAAAGTGGTTGGGGTAAAGAGAGCTCAAGATACCTAAAAACACTGATTAACAACATGTAAAAAGATAGATTTGTTAGGGCAAGTTGAGAAAAGCCAATTAATAAGATGAAGGAGGGTAGAAAAACTGCGAGGGAAGTATAAATATATAGTGAAAACTAAAAGAGTGGAGTGAAAATGAAAGACAGTATCGGAGTTTTGTTGATGTAAAAAAGCCAGTCGCGGTGGACAGAAGAATAGGAGAATTAACAAGAGTGGAAGAAGAAATAGGTAGGCGTTGCTAGATGAAACTTTCGAACCAAAAAAAGTGATTTGTCAATGTAAGGATAGGCGTAAACTTTCCAGCCTCCAGACCGAGGCGAAGACAAATATTCTGGACACGGTCGAGTTTGGAGAGCAGGGACCTGGAGGAATTTCCATAGGTGAAACAACAGTAATCAAGGATAGAACGAATAAAGGATTTTGTAAAGCATTATGCGAAGATCTTCTGCCCAAGTAGTGTGAAAGAAAGACTTTAACAGGCTGATTTTGAAAGAGGACAGGTGGGGTTAATGTGATTATAGAACGAAAAACGATTGCTCAGCGCAAAATTTCTAAATAGCGGAAAGAGGAACTAAGAAGATTCATGATAAGACTAATTAAAGAGAGATCAAAAGGACGAAAAGTAAAACTTAATATAGATGAGATTGAAAGATAGATATTTGGGGTAAAGAATTTTCTAATGATGTTAAAGAATTTTGAAGCTTCCTGGCGATGGGGAAGAGTAAATTGTCGTCGATGAATGAAAGGGAAAGAAAACTTAGTGACATGAAAGCAGGGTATTGATGAAATAGATGTTGAACGAAGTTGGGCTACGGAAATAATCTTGTGGTAATCCGCGGAATACTAAGTGATGATACAGAAAGTAGAAAAGAATAACTACACTGGAAAAGATTACTAATAAGAGAAGAAAAGTGAGCAGGTATATTAAAGGAACGCATTATATCAGACACAAAGTAGGGGGAGGTGGACATTGACGAAAGCCGTGGTAATGTCAACAAAAGAAGCAAGAAGAAATTCTTTACCAACCAGTGCCGAGTAAATGTCCGCCAAAAACGAAACAATACAATCGGGGCGTCCGGAGAGAAAACCATACAATATGTTGTTGGGTAGCAAATTGTTGTGTTCGAGCTACCAAACAAGACGTCTATTAATTAAACATTCGAAAAGCTTTTTAACGCAAGAAGCGAGAGAGATCAGACGCAGAAGAGTTATATTTAAGGGGGATCGGGATGCTGATAGTTCAAAGGAACCGAAGAGAATAATCAGAATGGTTTTTGAGAATGGGAAAGGAAATTCCATAATACTATATATATATATATATATATATATATATATATATATATATATATATATATATATATAATCGAATAAAAATTATACGAAAAAATTTCTTCCACGAAAATGCGAAGTTATTTATCGGATGTTTGAAAATTGTTTGATTCATTTTTTTGTGCTACAGCCGGTGGTACGGTCTCAGTATATGGAGAAGAATGGGAAAGAATTGAAAACAGCGGCGAAATTGACAGATCCGTTGTGATTATCTTTGACGCGCAACGATGTGCCAGGCATTCTTTTAAATTTCGCAGACGCACTTTAAACCGAAACTCGGCATTATTGCGAATCAATACCTATGAAAAAAGTAAAATCCAATTTACTCCATTAAAAAATAATCACCCCCCATTGGAAGCACAATTGAATTTTCATTGAACGATAAAATTTCCAGAAATGAAAAAAAAAAAAAAAAAGTAATATGCTTTATATTTAAAGCGAAAACATGAAATATTTCAGTTGATATACATATCGTTTGAAGTAATTAATAAGTGGTGTAACCAAAAGGGACATTGCCGGGCCAAAAAAAAAAAAAGTGACGAATATTTCTGAAAATTCATTGAAATCAAAAGTGAATAAATGTCTCGAGTTAAATTTTGCTTTTTCGTATTTAGCCTAAACTTGCGAATTCCTTTTCCGGCTGTTAAACCAGCCTCTCTGGCGAAATGCTTTATAATCATCGAGTAAAAACAACATGGGCGCACGTCAGATGGAAATAGGGATTTCGAATCTACATCTGCCGAAAGATCGAACCGAATTAAAATTGTCCCCGACTGACGACTGACTGCAAAGAAGAAATTTGGAACTTCTTATTCAGGTCGTTGCTGCGGTATTATTATAGTCGGTGGCGTAATTTTTAATAAAGTTCGCAGCACGGTAAAATCGTTTCTTCCTCGCGTCGCCGTTTAAACAAGAAATATACGTTCGCTACAAAGGAAACTCACGCACAATGGGCCGAATATTTCCAGAAAGAGTTCTCGTAAATTTATTTGCAATTTAATTAAAAAACAAAAATAATAATAGTATCGTGCTTTTATTAAAAAACCAACTTTAATTACTGTCATCGAATACGACCTGTTTTTGTTGTAATTTTAAATCGCCGCGAATTCTACGATTAAATAAAATCTTCCCGGGCTTAATTGCGTCTACAAAAAGTGACGATAAAAAAACGAAAAACGCGCATTGTATAATAATTATTATACGAGAAACTTTACACATACATACACGCACACGCACCCCCCCCCCCCCCACCCACACGCGCGCACGCACACACACACACTTTTGAACGATCGCTCTTAACATTGATTAGGTACAGTGTTTTTTTTTTACCTTTAAACCGTGTACTAAGAAAAAATAGGAAAGTGTGCAGGTCCTTTCGCTAATCTCGGGTTAAATAAAAATATTTTCGGAACCTAATGAAAAGAAAAAACAAATAAAAAACGATTATTCGGAGGAATTTACATGTAAACGATAATAGCGAAATATTACGGGGAATTACAGGAATGGAATGAAATTCATCGCAGGCTTTATTCTCGATCAATGGTCAGTTGAACATAATCAACTTGCAACTCTATGAAGGAATATAATATCCTAAGCGATAGAATCATCATGGAGACGATCGCTGCGAGTAAGAAAAAACTAAGAAATTACACTAATAATACGCTTAATATTAGTAAATAATAATTCGATTGCTAAACTTAATTTGGATATCCGAACAAAAACGTAACGTATAATTTTACATTATGGAATGCACAAAAATTGCCTGCTTAGTAATTTATAGATTTTTTATTTTTGGCTCGAACAATTCCAATTTATTTGGCCAGCAAGCTAACGTTATAATTAGATTTTGTAATGAATATAATAATGAAATAGGAAGTAGAATGTAAAGTTGGTCCGATTTTATTGTAGAAATGGCTACATCGAAATAGTAATTTTCTGTTAACCGAAGTTCACAGATAAACAGATTTCTAGAGCAACCCGTTTGGAAAATTTTTTAGTCAAATCTCTGTTTACTAGACTTTCATGAAACTTTGCTTAGTTGGTAATCTTTAAAACTTACGCAAATAAAAAGAAAAAACAGCTAAACCACGGCATAATAGACGGACAGCTTCGAAGAGAGGATTAAGCAAGCCGGGCAAATGTTTTCAATCGTTAAT
This sequence comes from Icerya purchasi, assembly GCA_039619475.1. Taxonomy (NCBI): domain Eukaryota; kingdom Metazoa; phylum Arthropoda; class Insecta; order Hemiptera; family Monophlebidae; genus Icerya; species Icerya purchasi. The sequence goes on along the minus strand of CM077116.1, from coordinate 378,904,923 downwards.
CTTAAATACAGGACAAAATGATCCCGGATAGAAGGAGATTATTCAAAATGTATTCGAAAGACTACTGAATAATAATAATAATAATAATAATAATAATAATACACAATACATAATACATAATAATAATAATAATACAAAATACATAATACATAATAATAAGAGTGAAAACCGATCAAACGAAAACAACCGGAACGGTGCAATATTTCCAATTCAAATATTCTCCAATCATCACCGCAAAATGGGGCGAAAAAATGAAATTATTTTCCAACGACTCGCTTCATCCTAAAACATGAAAATCTTCCTGGTTGTAACTGTCTGTTCTTACAGTTCCTCAGATTTTATGTCTGTAACACTATTATTGCTCTTTTCCTTATATCAGAAATACCGAAAATAATAAGCTTCCGTTTTTCCTAACTGCTTCTAAAGCACATCCCTGAGTATATAAAAATAAGAAACCTATTGAATATAAATCCTTAATGGGGAACATTTATAATAATGACTTAAAAGTGTCCTTTTGAATTCGAAACTGAAACTGTTACCTTCAAATTTTTTTAGGCTAGTCGTCGAAAGAAAGTCGTGACGACCGCCCCTCTGGATCACAGCAAAGTTGTTATTTTTTTGGCCCTTGTTACTCCGCAAGCTACATTATATACTCGGGGATCGATAATAAACCAGCATGAATTAAGAACAGACTTTTCACAGTTTTACGCGTGATCAAAACATTATCTCCGGCTGGCAGTGATGGTAATTTTTGTTTCCATCAATGAAAATGTGAACGTTTCAGCTACCTAATGTTTTTTTTGTTTTTTAAATTTTTAGTTTTACGGGTTTCTTCGTTTTTTGTGTACTTCGTAGTTACATATTTTGGTCATTTTCAGAGACGACACACATGTATTTTTTTTTTTTTTTAAATGGGCTCGGTATTAACACTGACCCAACTACATGGATTTAGGTCACCTACTCAGATTCTGAGGCGATCAGAGATAGAAAGTATAAAGGAAAGAAGGAGGGGAATAACGGCTGGAGATGGGAAAGAAAGGATAAAGGAAACATTGAAAGGGGTAGGAAGATCCAGTGCCAAAAGTTCGGCGTATAGATGAGAGCACTCAGGAAAAAGAGCAGGGCATTCAAATAGGATATGGTTAGGGTCGCATATAAAGGGAGGATCAGTTGAGTGGAGAGAGCAAAAGGGAGAAGGTGAAAGAGAAAAAGAAAAATGAGAAAAGGGAAGGAGGGAATGATCAAGTCTCAGTCTGATTAAAGAAACAATAGCCGAGCACTGAGAAAAGGGAAGAAATTGTTACCAAGGCTGTGAATTGGGAGTAGGCTGTAGGAGGGAGGAGCGATTGGCAAAAAAGGAAGGGTAGATGTCAACCCACAATCTGGTATGGAGACTTGCGGAGAGGAAAAGGATGCCTGAGGCAGGAAAATGCGGAAGGAATGGACCATTGAGAGACGCTGAACGAGCTAGGAAATCAGCTACTTCGTTGCCCTCAATGCCAGAGTGGCCAGGAACCCATAAAAAGTCAATAAGGATAAAAGGTGCTAAGCGCAAGTTGGAGATAGAGGCACGAACAGAAAGAATGATATCATTAGTCGAGTGGGAAGGAGAAGAGATAGGTTGCAGCACGGATTTGGAATCAGTAATAATGAGAAATTTACAGATCCCTCTTGAAGAGGAAATAAAGGAGACAGCACGGAGAATGGAGACTGCTTCAGCAGAAAAAATGGAACAAAAGGAAGTAAGTTTGAAGGATTCCGAGTGATTGAGCGAGGTGGCCATAAAAGCACCGCCCACCTCGCAATCATTTTTGGAACCATCAGTGAAAATTTTTACATGACGGGGAAATGAAGAATTTAATATGTGGACATATTCACTGACCACTGTGCTCTGAGGAGTGGAGTTAGCACGAAGAGGAAGAGAGGAGAATGAGATGGGAAGACATGTACTATTGAAATCAAAAGAAAAGTAAGGAAGCTTATTGCGGGAAAAGACATAAGGAGAAAACTTAGAGACCTGAGCAGCTATGAGCGCAAGAACCGGGATTTTGTGAGGAACGAAGCGCCAGTACTTTTATATCGCATTCTAATCTTGACGTGTTCTATCAAAAAAAAAAGGGGGGGCTACTACTTTTCGTTTTTTTTTTGTTTTTTTTTAATTTCTAATTTATTATTTTAATCAATTTTTCACGCGTTGTAACAATAAACTGCAGAAACCTTATAATAAATTGAATTTTTTAATTTTTAAGGTTCATCAGACCGTCGAGCTTAAATTACAAATAGAAATAAGAACGTTAAAAACAACAAGTACCTAAAGCATACACATTAAGAGTAAGTAAAAAAATAAAAAAATAAATGAAAAGAAAGATAAATTAGTAAATTAACTTCAGGCCGCTGATTGATGTTTGAACAAAAATGCGTAATATGGAACAACGAGACATGGAAATAAGCAATTGGAGAAGTTACTCGAAAAATTCGTCATGGCGTGCTGGGCCGTAGCAAAGAAAAGAATACTAAGGCAGAATAATAAGCAAAACCGTGAGAAAAAAAAAAAGATGAAAAAAGCAAAAGAAAAAACAAGACAAAGTTTAAATTAGAGTATTACTTTTGAAAATAAACTTGAAAATAACAGCCGACTTCCATGAACGCAATAAAGAATCGAAACTCGAATATAAATCAACGATGGGGTTTAGTTTTATTTTTAATGATTAGAGGTGCGTAATTACCGATGTTATTAATGACCGTTATTAAAATGAAATTCCCCGGAAAAATATTAGAAAATTTTTAAGCCTGAACCTGAAATTATTTTACATACTGTTGTAATTTCAGTGATTTGACCTTCTGACAGAGTGCTGGTAATAACCGAAATAAAATTTTCCTTACTCAAGACAATTTTTTCAACTGGAAAGTTTTCCGCTCTAATAGAAAATTTTGTGGAAACTGCCACTTTATTTCGAAATTGATAAAACGAACTTCACGCTAAAGTTAATTTTATTCAGGGCGCAAAATAATCTAATTTTGTTACCGGAACAGGTAAAAACGAAACGTAATTCCAATTGTAATAAAACTGAAAAAAGGAAAAATATTATTATTTACATTGTTTGCCAAAGCAAAGCTAAAAGTTGACAGTAGCTTTCAGCGAAAGAAATAACCGTAAACAAATAGACACTCGATGTTCTATTCATTCCTTCTCTAAAAAACCTTTCGAATTTTTTTTTTTGATTTCCTTTTTATTACAATTTTTCGGGGCTGAAAAAAAGTTATCATCATAATCATGGTACCATGTCCGCTATCGAACGTTGGCAAACATTTTGACAATCATTCGTCTATCTAGAACTCCTCGGAAACCATTTTAGTTGTTGGTAATACCATTGCGACACATTTTGTATCCATTTTGTTCTTCTTCTTCCCCTAGTGGTGGTGGTCTTTTTCCAAAAGATCCTGCCTTGCATCAGAAAGAATGTTATACCGTCCCGGATGGATGTGTCCAAAGAGTACTTTAATTTATGATGTTCAATTTATTTTGTTACTTCTTTAAAGATTATACAACGAAGTAACAAAAGAAATTAAACATCATAAATTAAAGTACTCTTGGACACATCCATCCGGGGCGGCATAACATTCTTTCTGATGCAAGGCAGGATCTTTTGGAAAAAGACCACCACCACTAGGGGAAGAAGAAGAACAATATACAATCTAGTTCGTAACGAGATTCCACGGGAACAAGCAGGCTTCATGAAAAGAAGAAGAGCAAATTTTGAACATGCCGCTACTAATAGAAAAAGCACGTGAATATCACAACGTTAAAATAGCACTATGCTTTATAGACTATAAAAAGGCTTTTGATTGTGTTCAATGGAGTAAACTCAGGCCGATCTTAATTGAAATGGAAGCACCGAGACAATCAGTACGCTTAATCGCAAATCTATACGAGCATAGTGCGTCAAAAGTCCGAATAAATCAAAATACATACTCGAAAGACTTTTACCCATCGCGCGGTGTACGACAAGGCTGCATCTTATCTCCACTGTTGTACTACAACCTCTATGGAGAATATACATCATGCGTAAATTTTTTCAGACCAATGATAGCGGGTTTTTAGCCGGAGGAGTTAGGGATTCCAAACCTCAGGTATGCATAGGATACAACACTAATAGCCGGTGGCTTAAGCAGTATGGCGCAAACTCTAAGTCGTCTTGAAAAAGCAGCACTAAATATGGGTTATTAATTAATTAATGAAGATAAATTACGATTATAGATGGGCAAAACGATAATCACCCGGAAATGCATGATGTTAACGGCGTTGAAATTGTGAAACGGTATAGAGATATCTAAGTTCGATAGTAGAAAATCGAGGGGGGTCTAAAGCGGAAGTTAGACACGCAGAACAAATATAACAAAAAGTGTCGTCATGTGTTGGCTAAAACGTATATATCCCGCAGTATCAAAGAAAGTAAAAATGAAATTAGTGAGAATAGTCTGGTTTTCTCAGTATTTCTCTGCGGCGCAGAAATATGGACTTACATAAATCCGATATCGATAGAAAGCAGATGCGTTAGAAATGCACTGTTGAAGATGTATATTATGAATAACATGGACGGACAAAATAACGAACGGCTCTGTATTTCAAGAAGTAGATGTAACGAAAAGAAAATTATCTCGTGTCGGAAGTAATTAGAAGAATACTAAAATACTGTTTAGTCAATAGGAGCAAATGGATTATTGGATACGAGAATTCTGGAAAGAAAGGTAGAAGGAAACAGAAGACGTGGCCGCGTTCCAACCAGATAGGGTCAGACATGATTCGGACAGCTATAGGAAAAAGTTTCGTAGAATATGTTCGACTGGCCCACAACAGAGATCAATGGCGACATCTTATACATTACATGGACACAGATCATAACCACGCGATATCTCCACGAAGGATTCACGACTCATTGATGATGTTACTTCTTTACATTTTCCCGATCAGTTTAGCACCTTCGAGTTTAGTATTTTGTCCGTCCGTTTTCTCAAAGACGTCTAGTTTCCATTGTCTTCGTTAGTGAGCAGCTTTCAGTTCTTTACTGCAACACTGAGAATATAGAATTTTTCTAGACTCATTTTCAGTTCTACTTTTATACTTTTAGGATTCCGTACTCATATAATGTACGGAATCCTAATAAGATGGTTCAGAAACGACAAAAATATTCAATTAAAATATCCGATAACTCACGAACGGCTTGACACTTATAAACTTCAAAATTGCATCATAAATTATAATTAAAATTCTCTTTAAGACAATCTATAACTTCAATCCAACCGCGATTACCCTAGCCGATAAAAAAAAACCGTCAGGAAAATATAATTCAAAATATAAAACAAAACGCAGAAGCTCTTTCATAAAATCAAATAATTACGGTTAAAGAAATTATTTAAACTCCTCCTTTGTCGAAAACAGAAAAAACAAAAGGACGTTCGCCGAAGCAATAGCCCGAGTAAAAAATTGGCAGAAATCAAAACGATAGAGTATGTAACTCCGAAACATGTCGCCTGTATTTTATACTTTTTATTTTATCCTTCTTTATTTTGCAGATGTTCAGTTGTAATCGGTATTCGTCGTATGCTGTATAGTAAGGACATCTACGAATCGTTGTAGTTCTTTTAAGCTGCTCGCTATTAAAATTGTGTTTTGATATTATCTTTTCCCCATTTATTGTTGGAATACCTCTCTGTTAAATTTATTCGTACCACTTGAAAAGTGTTTTCAGAATACATATATATATTAAACAGCAATGGGGACACAGCCTTGCCTTACACCTGCACATATCGCGCTTCTTCTTCTATTCTACGTTATGTTTGATCCAATAGTTGCTGTTTGGCACCGATATAAGTTTTTTTTTTATAATACGGTATATCTTTTTCATCAGCGCCTGTTTTTTCTAAAATATTCATCAATTTGCTGTGCTTTAGCCTATCAAAAGCTGTTTCAAAATCAACAAAGCATATGAAAACTGGGCGTACAACATCTTTGCAGCGTTGAACTAACGTTCTTATACTGAATAAAGCGTACCACCTCCTAGTGATTTTTCCTAAATCCGAATTGAGTATCATCCAATTGTTCTTCTATTTTCTTGTAACTTGGATAATCTTCGAAATTTTTTTTCCTTTTTTAGGTATCATTGATTTCGTCAAATCATCTGGCATCTTTTCGGAATCATATAAACATTTGAAGCAAAGAGTATTTTTCGCCCCATTATTTTCAGAATATCAACTGGGATTTGTCCCGGTCCCATTGTCTTTCTTTTTATCACAATTTTTATAGCTTGCTCTGTAGTCTTGACACTCCCCCTGGTGCCTTTTTTCAGTTCCGGTACATTAGATCTTCAATATACTGCTGGCCTAGTTATAATCTCTCTTCTTTACTAATGAGGCTATCTTATCTTGTTTATCTACCAGAATATTTGACGCGTTATTATATGGTCCGATCACTTTTTTTTATTTTTTTGTACGTATGAAAAAAAAATTTAAACACAATTAAGCTCCGAATAATAAATTCCGAAATTTCTGAAAATTAATATCCTATTCCAGTACACCACTTAGTACCTAAACGTTAAAATATACATACGTTTACATATACGTATATTAGCTCTATATTATATGTATAGACAGATAGATCATATCAGTGTATTTTCTTATTTTCTTAATTTACCATTCGGCCGGTCCCTACATGATAACGCAATTGCCTTAGAATGTAAGGCGTTATATATTTTTTTAAAAACTGTTCATGTAAAAATATAAGAAGGAAATAGTTAGGTATTTAGATCTGAGTATAGACTTGCCAAAAGACGAAAGCTGGACCAAAAAAAAATTGGTGTTGAAATTTTAATGATTTTAACCATGAAAATAAAAACTAAAATTTTAAAAATCCTTCTCGAACGTTCTCGCTACTATGAGCTCATATGAGGCAATTGGGGGTGGTGATACTGTATAATCTTTGAATTTTAGCTTTAACATTTTTCAACATTTACACCGGATTTTACATTATAAACTGGAGGAGAAAAGAAAAAACAAGCTATTTCGGTTTACCAGTGCTACACTGGGCTTTAGTGCATAGTGAACTATAAACTTCACAACTACGACGCCTCGTTAAAAAGATAGGATAAATCGTGATGCCGCATATAAAAAATAAATATGTACCAGTAGAAGAGAATAACTTTGAAGAAAAGAACAAAAATCAAGGAAGGAGAACGATAAGGAATAAATAAAATAAAGAGGGGAATAATAAAATACTCGTAATCGAAAACCAAACAGGCGTCTATGTTGCCGAGAAATTAGAAAACACCGAAGAGTAGGGTCGAGCCGAGTTGTCAAACACATTTTTCGAAAACCAAAAAAAAAAAAAAAAAAAAAAAGCGGCATAATGCCGAGTACACAATGGCCAAGCGAGAAAGGAAAAAGACCCTACCTTAACTTTGTTTGCAGAAGAGCACGCGGTGTGGATGGTCTAATAATCGGACGGAAACCTGTATCGTGTCATCAAGGACAGCTAAAAACATTGAGGAACATTCGATGTAGACCTGTAGTACGTCGTCAATTAAAACAACCAATATCAAAAAATGTAAATTGTTAGCAAAGCGCATTGTAAAAATGGCAATCACGATAGATTGTTTGTTTCTTCTTTCATTAGTCATTGGATTACACTAGTACTTCAAAATGTAGGCTTGATAGGATTTTGAATTTACCGCTTAAAAAACCAACTTTTTCGTCATCTGGAATCGCTTAATTATAAGTAACTTGAGCAATCCCGCATTTTCATTAATTACTAAAATTTTATATTTTGATCTCGTTAATTCCACTATTACTTTTGGACCACTACATAATTGTGTACTTGTTAAAAACTTTCATAGCTATTAGTTTCATTTATAGGATTTTTACGTATACGATATATTGACTTAATGTGGTACATTTTTGCAAAAATACTTAATCACTCGGATGACTCCGTTGCATTATTACAAATGTATTTTTAAATCCTATTATTGTGTAGGAAAATTTTACAATATTAACATACGATTTATTATTATAATGATCTGCTACTTTAATATTTACGTTCGATATTTGTTGCCAACGTAGAAGATACCATAATGTAATCGCTATCATCTAATTCGATAATCATTTTTTTATAATTTTTTTGGAATAAATCATTTTTACGATTGTGGCGGATAGTAAACCGTGTACGTATTTGTATCTAGAATAAATCTACTCGCATAAGTGGATGCTTCGAAATGGCACCGGTACAACATTAATCTCGGGTTAATTAACGCTACGAGAAGCAAAATTATCGCTTACAGTCATATATAATACGTGAGGACTTAAGGGTGATCAATTTTAATTTTCCACTGCGCACTCGTGCTTTTCAGTTTCAAGCGTTCTTTCGTGAGCAATAATGAAACCGGGCTTTATGATTTTCGTGAACGCTAGAACTCCATGATAGTACAACGGACTGACACTAATTAATGTTCAACGCAGACTTTTGCATATTCTTAAAAATTGAAACTCCTTAAACGAAGCCGATGTAAGATGAGATTTATGGCGCCGGCAGAAAGATGTTAAACATGATCAAAGAGAAGGCTTTCAATCAGTAAGAAAATCTTGTACCGCCCCCCACCCCCCGCCGGTCGAGAATGAGTATGTGAGAGAACGTGATATTTCGTGAGGGCAAATTTCAAAAAACTTTTTTCTCCATTGGGCCGTTTTTCAAAAAGTAATTGATAATTTGTCGATTACGCTGTACTGTAATAATTCTATCGTAAACTTTATGAAAATAAGTACTAAAAAAACAACTAAGGCCCGTGGAAATTTTCCGTAGTTGATCTGTCCGCGATTCTATTCACACCGTTTTAACTAGGAAAAGTTTCATAATCTAAGATTTAGATTTACAGATATAATACAGAGAGTTGCAGATAGTCAGAGAACTCTGGAAAAGCCACGGTGTAATTTTGGTCAGTAAGAAATTGTGAACGCGCTTAGGTTTTACGAAAACGAAATGATTAAGAAAAAATCGGTCAACAAAAACTATTTAGATTGATGATGTGTGCAGACTATTTTTTTTCTTTTTCGGTTTTTTAATAGGTTTGTCAAGGAGGACATTAGCCCGAAAGTAGGAAGAAGGACGAAAATAACATTATATTCGTAAACGTTTGAGGATAGAGGATAAAGATAATTCAAGGGCGGCTATTAAGTAGATGTATCTAGACCATCGCGTGAATGTAACCCGAATTTATCACACCTAATCCTCTTTCTGTGGACTGAAAATCCCTTAGACGGTGTTTTTATACATTCAAAAGGTTTTCAACATGATTTAGGGAAAAATAAGACTCGCCATAGTGCAGTGGCTTCTATCGGTGAACCGATTTTAGGAAAACACACTCGTAGTAGAAGGGTATTTAAAATTTTGGAAAAATTAATTAAAACTTTTTTTTTTTTTTTTTTAATTTATTCGGGGACTCATCGGCTATATATCAACTGAGCACGATCAGAACTGTTTTCAGTATATTTCGTAGGCGAGTATTTTGAATTACCGTGAAAGTTGGGATATAGGCGTCATAAAGAGCGACATGATGAATTCGAGAATATAGATTTAGAAACCGCATCAGGAACAATTACAAACATTTCATTACGATTTATGGAACGATATTGCTCGAAACGAAGCAGCCAACGATAATTACGTAAGATACTGATAAACCGATCGAAAGGTAAAATATCGGGAAAGAATAAAATCCTCCTTTCGATTTCATTATCGGGAATCTTTAAATTTTGCGTCCAAAAGTGAATTAACCACAACGAGGTGCGTTTTTTTTTATTACATTAAGGTCGGCGATAGCAACAATGTTAGAAAAGATTCGAAATAAACCACACCAGTACGCGAAGAAGTCTATTTACGGATAACTGAAAATCGAAGAAATTATTTCGGGTGCGACCGGAAAATTTCAGAACCGATTCGGTAAGAAAAATACGGAAAATATGTTAGCAGAGCGATTATGAAAAATGGACGAACGGTACTAATCGGAAGTGTCGGTATTTCGCGATCTTCATTATTAACGAGTGGTTATAACAATACGGCTGGGGAGATTCAGCGTTGTAATTGAAGAACTGATGAGTAACGATGGTCTGTTCAGGAGCTGACTGTTCTTAAAGAATAGGTTTTAGATAAACAATTCGCAAATAATTATAACAATTCTCAGTTCCTAGCTCTTTTAACTATTCAATCAGTAGAAAAAAACTGCAGCATAGAAGCAGTGATGGCAGCAGTAAATTGAACGAAGAGAACAGTTCTTTCTATTTCAGTTTTAATGTGATTTTCGTTGTAGTAGAACAAGCGAAGAGTATTTTCATACTCTGGTAACATCGTGGTAATGCGAATGGAATTCACCCGCTGATCTATGCATTTCGTGTGAGAACTCCGTCTGCTGGCGCCAATATTTCGCTTTGGTCATTCATTCAATTCATTGCTATTTTTAAGATCGACAGACCGTTACGATAGTTGCGCAAAAATTTCACTTTTAGATAATTTAAAGTTGATTTACTAGAAAAAAGAAAGACCTAACCAGAAACCATACAGTAGCAATAACTGGCAAAAAGACACAGCGGTTCAAACTGTTTTAAGCAGATATCCGTTATAACACTTCTATTTTCTTATAGGCGTATACAAAAATTACGGTGCGATCGTATGTTATCGTAAATTGCAATACTGCTTATCTATTTTTAAACCAATGACAGCTGAAACAGTGAAATGAGAACTATTACACTAGAGCTGACATACTGTTCAGAGAGCTGTTTAAGAAACAGTTATCACAGAATCGGGAATCAGGAGCTAAAAGAACTGTTTTTCAAAATGAACGGGTATAATAAGAACAACTCTTTGATGAAAAAAAGCTGTCCCGGTCATCACTGCTGATGAGATGAAAAAATAAAAATATGGGGCGCAACGAATTTAACTAACTCCAGTTTAAAAGTTCAGCGAAAATTTCGAGTGTAATAAACCGATGCTTGAGAACAAAGGGTTTAATAAAATTAACTTTGATGCGTTACAAAACGCGCAGATGTTGTAAGATTCGCGTTAGGAAAGACTTAACGTTGATACTTAGGAAAATAACAGATAAAGTACGATTGCGGTATTTTTAGGAATAAATAAAATTCCAGTACACCTTCAGCGAGGACTTAAGATTCCTCAAAGATGTTGATATAAACAAAGAGAGTATTGTAAAAAAATTCTAAGCCCTTACGACGAGTAAATAGTTCAAATCGCTGAAATGTTCACCTTAAATTTAAACCAAGAAAGGAAGAAAAAAAAAACACTAAACAAACATCGCCGCATATATGGCAGTGAAATCATATCTAAGAAAAAACCTGTTAGGGCATTTTGACAGATTTTTAATCAAACATGTCTGTCGAGAAGAATGGACAATTCTAGATTAGGGTGTGGAAAGAAAAGCCACACAGAAGCGGTTTTAATATTGGGCACGGTCATGAGAACTGTGACATGAGTGGACAGAGGAGAAAGGTTACATTAAGGAAATTACGCGAAACCTCCGGTTAACAACCGTTGATTTTTTTTCTTTCTTCCTTGGGCGCGTCAACACAGAACATTTACCCAACACAAAGGACTAACAGAATGATGAAACGTAGGGATTTGTAAGTTATATCAGGAAGCGATTAGAAATAAAATACAGGAACAACAGAAGGAGAAGGAAGAGCAAGAATGTAGTGGGCACAGTAAGGAGTCGTCGGGAGGCCAAGGCCAAGCAAATTAGAATAAAGGACCGAATAGAATGTGATTTACATCACAGGCCAAATTTAAGATAGGAGGGTGGAAGGGACACAAGGGAGACTGAACAATATTAAAACGAATGAGTGAGGCAGGAAGCGCAGACTGTGATTAAAGCGGAGGCGAATTACGGAAGAAATAACAGAACGGCTGATGCAGGGAAAATTATTAAACCAGGAAGAAGTGGATGGAGAGGGTTGTATAGCAAGGTAAAAGGAGTTAGGATTTGAGAAAGGAGACGAATAAAGATCAGTAGTCATGGTGAGAACGATAAGAGCGAAGGCAAAGACATTGGGAAGGGAATCTGTCTATGAAACGGTCATTTACTGCAGCTAGACAGGCCAAAGAATCAGCAAGATCGTTACCAACGATGCCGCAGTGGCCCGGAATCCAGAGCAGGTCAATTAGGATAGAACGGAATGTTAATCAATTATAAATTAAGGAACGAATATAAAGAATAATAAGATCTGACGAGGGTTTAGGGAAGGGAGACGAGATGGCTAATAAAACGCTTTTCGAATAAGAGCATATGACAAATTTCGATAAATTGGATGTTGAGGATATAAAAAGGATAGCACGTAAAATAGCCATGGATTCGGCTGAAAAGATAGAAGAAAAGGAAGGGAGTTGAAAAGACTCGGAATAGTTGATATCAGGAAGAATAAAAGCAGCTCCGACACCTGAAGCAGATTTTGAGCCATCCGTAAAAACCATACTGTGAGCTGGAAAAAGTGAGTGTAGAGTTTGGTTTATGTATTACAGGGAAGTGGAAGAGATTTAATGTTAGAGGGAAGAGAAAATAACTTAGGAGAAAACGACAGTTTTAAGAAATTCTTATTCGAACATTTTATTAAATAATAATATAAACCCACTTTTGTAAATAATGTAAATAATTTATTATCTCATTTGCGAGATTATCGAATAGTCTTCGGATCAGTGGTAATAAATTATTTACATTATTTCTAAAAGTGCTTATATTATTATAAGTATTACGATAAGGCGCGTTATTTATTCTTTTTTCTTCTCCAATACTAATTCCTTTTATTCAGCCTTTACCTTCGCTTACTCCTTAATTTGGCAAGTTTCCATCTTTTTTTTTCGTCTTCCGATCACTGCCATACATCGCCTTCCTTTTGAGTCCCTTCGTTTCTTTTTCGTTTTTCACTCACTTTACGCACATCTTCGTTTTTTTCAGACGTGATGCCAATCGTGCTCTGAATGTTACCAACTTTTCTCTAAGCGTTCTTTTTTTTTTTGTTCTCAACTTTTAGATCTTGATTTCTGTACTGCACATAAGATGCTGTTTGCATTCTTTTGTTCCCTTCCATATCTGCAATAGCTGTTGTAACCTCCTTCATTCGCTCCATTTCGCGCGTAATTAAAATCTAATATGTTTCACGTTAATTTTGCTCTAATCCTCGGATGATTGGTCTGTTGTTTCAATTTAGCGTTCCTCCAAAAAATAATAATGATGTGCATCTTAAACGATAACATTTTAAACAGTTGCGGGGATAATAACAACCCGTCAGATTATTCCGAGCCGTTCGTTAATTAGCACCGTGAACGTTGTGTTCTGTCGGTTTCATTTCTCGGTCGAAAATTTTCATGCGCGCTAGCACAGCCTGGGCACGTATGTAAAAAAGCACCGAGTGCTTTCCGCGAAATATTACTAGCCGTTTTCGCTTATTTTCGAAACTTTCGTCACAAATGTTGCTTGTTGCTGCAGATTTTTCCGCTTCGATTTTCCTTATAAAATTCTCAACTTTCTTCGGCAATATTATTAAAAACTCTTCGTATAAATTTCCATTACCAATCTTATACTATTTGCATTGTCAACAGGACAATATTACTTTGGCAATTTCGTAAACGTCGACTCGCACCATTACACTGATGCGTCTTTATAACGCTTTTATATAGTTCGTCAAAACTTTTTCATTACATTTTTAATTCAGTCGTACCCCCGCTTTCATCCATTTTTTCTACACGCAACTCTTCCCTCAAGAATAATATCGGAAAAACATTATGAAAACACACCTATGAAAACCTTTCTACAGTTTTTCCGTAGCAACCAGCGTTGTGGAAAATCGCATCTAAATGCAATAAATAACAAGAACGTATTTTATACGTAAACTAAAAGTCAAATAATAAAAGAGGTACTAATCCTGCCGATCATCGAAATATCAAAAATGATCGATTATCGAAATATCAAAAATGATCGATTATCGAAATATCAAAAATGATCGATTATCGAAATGTAGCTTTGTTCCAATATCCTCCTCGTCATGATATTTCGCGCCGCTAAGTACAGCGGTCTAGCCTTAAATACTGTTAGTACTTTAGAAATGAAAAACGTGACGCAGACGGTGATATAAACTGTATTACAAAAAAGTATAGAAAATCAACAAATAAATCATTCGAAAAATCCCGCGCCCATCGCCGGTACAGAAGAACTCGAGATTTAACGGATTTGAATTTATCCCATGGCCGGTAAAATGTTTAAATCCGAACTACCAAATGATCAATTGCGCGAAAGACCATGGCTTTCCTGTCGGCGATGTGTTACCTTCGATTTCTGTGGGGTAGAACATCCACGGTTTGTTTTTAAAAAATTACTACATTTTAAAAGGTTGCATGCGGCATCTTCGTACACGCAGCAAAAATCTAATAGATCCCTATCGCAGAAGTAGCAACAATACCAGATGCTCCATCGAATTGCAATGCTGAAACTGAATTTTGACCAAAGTGAAGAACTTTTTCACGAATTTTATTGCAGATACGTAAATACGGATGAAAATTTCATTTTATGCCTTACATATTTCTGTACCTTGTTTTTTGTTTTGTTCTTTTTTCGGCTCGTAACGCACGCTCAATGCTAAATTTCTTTTTTTTTGATAATTTGATTTACGGAACTACGCGGAAAAACCTTTATTTCCGTCATTTCTTCAGTGTGAATTTCGACTTACGTGAAAACGCACTTGACTTCGTTCATGCTAAGCAAATTATCGACAATATTACCAGATTTTATTTTATTTTTTTTTGATACCTTGCAATAGTACAACATACAAAATGTTGGACAACCGGTAACATTTTTAGCCCAATATGAGAAAATCTCACCGGCAGAACATTTTACATTGATATAAACCAAATCCAAAAAGGTGCAAAAAAAAAAAAAAAAAAAAAAAAAAAAGAAAAGAGATTTTAAATAGCATAAGCAGTTCTAAGTTTACACGGAGAAGCCTTAATAAAATGTCTTAAAACGAAAAAAGAACTGTTTATTATTCTGCGTCCAACAAGGAGACATTACGAGTTGAGGTCACTGATTTTTACAAAATTTCGCAGATTCACAGAAGATTAATATAATATCAACATCGTGTAAAATATTAAAATGCGTTATTTATTAATAGCCTTTTGGTAAAAGATATAAAACAGGCACATTATGTTTATTTATATCACGTACAAAGATGGTGGTTCGGAAGACAAATTATTAGAAAATT
Organism: Icerya purchasi; assembly: GCA_039619475.1. Lineage (NCBI taxonomy): Eukaryota > Metazoa > Arthropoda > Insecta > Hemiptera > Monophlebidae > Icerya > Icerya purchasi. Next base: position 378,889,623 of record CM077116.1, on the reverse strand, counting down.
AATTATATCTACTACAAAAAATTAATTTTAAATTAATTAAAAATTTAAACGCATCATTTGTAATATTTATATATTATAAAAACATACCTTCTAATGTGTTTGTAGTACAGTGTTGCAAATTATTGCAACATGGACAATTGGACACATTCAAACCCATCAACGTCGTATGACGTTTTTTTATCTAAATTTTGCACCACAAAACTCGTTGCATATTTATAATATTATGTAAATATGGTAAATTTTAAAATTAATTTTTTTACATTATTGTTTTATAGTCATTTTTTCATGTTTCATATACCTCATTTTCAAATAATCGCTCTTCGTAACCATTTACACGAAATAAATGAACATAATAAGCTGAAAACTTATTTTTATTAATATACAATTTCTGAAAATTTAAATTTCTCGCGTATATCAAATTAGCGCGTCCGAATATTTTACGCGATATTTCTTCTATAGATCTGCGAAATTTCGGCAACCCCAACCCGTAATGTTTTCCTTTAGAAGTTAATAAATTGTGTACACACCAGCTAAAACTGCGGAAAATGGTACATGTGTCAAAAAAGAAAAATTAATGAAGTGAACAAAATAAAGATAATAGCGAGAAATAATAATTATAACCCCAACATAATTAATATTTTATACAATAAATATTTTAAAAAGTTTAAACAAAAGAAGAAACCTACTTATAATCATAACAATAACAAAAACTGGATGAAATTTACATATACAAATCATAATTGTTACATATATAAAATTACTGATATCTTAAAAACTGAATTTAGAATATCATTTTCAACAAATAAGAACATACATACTCGTATAATAAATTAATAAATATTAATAAAGTAAATAATAACCAAAATAATCACAACAAATACAATCGTTCTGGTATTTATAAAATCATATGTAATACATGTCATAAAAAAATATACATAGGACAAACACGTAGGAATTTCATAATCAGATACAAAGAACATGTCTACGCTGTAAAATATACAGGAAAATCATCAATAGCCGAACACATTATTACCAATAACCACACTGTTAATATGATATTACGAAAGATTTATTCATTCTAAAATACATTAATAATAACAAAATGCTAAATTTTTCCGAAAATTATTATATTAATAAATATAAACATATCAGTTTTAATCATAATTTACCTATGCAGGATAATCCATTATTCAATATTTAATAAATCTTACATAATAATTAATTTAAAATTTAACACATTTAAATGTAATTTAGCATTCTCAATATTATATTATTTTATTTCACATATTTTCAATCTTACCGATTTTGTTACCATTATGTTTTTCCCTATTTTATTATGTTGAACATAAGGCAGACAAAAAATATCACCAATTAGTGTTTATACGGAGGTGCATTGTCACCCATGTGTTTAACGGTTGTATCAAATATATAATTTCTGTTCGAAGCTAAATTGTTTTCCGTTGAACAACGGAAATACAAATTCTTGTATGCAGCGAATATTATCATGGCATTCAAGTATTCAAATGTAGAAGTTTCATCTTTTGCTTAATATTGAAGTTAATTTAATTTATTGGTTTTAATTTTATTTTTCTTTGTTTGTCTTTTCTTTTTTTGTTTTTAACCATGGTGTGTTTATATAATTGAGAGGTACTCATGATTATGTATCAGTTTGTTAAAATAAATAAATGAATAAAAAAAAAAAAAATATATATATATATATATATACGCTAAATGCTATTGTATAAATGCAGTACCAATAAAAATTCGTACGAAATTGAAGATCACTTGTCAATGGAAACTTGAGAATTATATAAACATATGAAAATTGAACATTTAGACCAGGCCAGTAACATTTCTGTGCAACCCGTTCTAATATATATATATATGTGTGTGTGTGTGTGTGTGTGTGTGTGTGTGTGCATATTATGTATATACATGTGTGTGTGTATATATATATACTTGTATATATAAATAAACTCGGCCATTTTGGCCTCGCAAGGGGCTCTGTCCCTTGACCTTTCTTGCTTACATTTCTATCTCTTTCTCCTCTATGTATACTTTGTATAAAGTAATCAAAATTTACGTCATTCTTACCGGCATCGTCACAAAAAAAAAACAACATACTAACAAAAATCCTACTTTAACATTTAACTTTCGTTAAATAAAATTAGGACATTTTTTTGAACATTTTTCGTTACAAAATCGAATGGGGGCCAGCCTAAGAATTACGTAGTAATTAATATATGTATATATACACAGAGCACACAAGTTTTTAATGAAATTATACTATTAATGTTTTCTCATGCAATGAGCCTGTGATAATTTATAACTCCCGTTCTGCCGAATAATTCTCTTCCCACGCTACTGTATTAAAATCTAAAAATGAATAAAATATTAATAATGGACATAAATCAAATTAGTGGCGACAGTGAAAAATAAAACAGGTAGAAAAAAGCATGCTATTTCAGTATCGAAAATTTTACTAGCGGTGTATGTGTTTTATCGGTTCATTAAAATACTTTTTGCGTGTGGAAGGGTACATCTTTTGAATTCACCAGTGGCGAATTTGGTACAATTTTATAAAATCTGATAATGGCTCGTTAGCTTAAAACGGGTCTGCACAAGCCTGATTTAGGTTAACACGGCGATTTAAAATCAGACGATGAAAACTGGCTAAAAGGAAAACATAAAATGAAATAGACCGAAAATGCGCGCCAAAAAAAAAAAAAAAAAAAAAAACAAAAAAAAAAAAACAACTGGAATAAATTTTGAAATGGAATTTAAGAAAAAGCGAACTTCAACGTACGTATTAAGAAACTGTGAACTGAATCGAAAAATACCCAGTCCTTCCTTTCGATTTATAATAGCTGGGGCGCTTTACTCCTAGCAAAACCCCTATTCTGACGGCATTTATGACGAGCCCAAGAAAAACGAAAAAAAAAAATACCCCTTACAAAAGTTTTTCATTAGTTTACTATTCGTCAAAGTATTTCCTCCACGTTCGAATTACATTGATCTACACCGGTAATTTCTTTCGTAAATAAAACGCAAAAATACAAACAAGAAAGAATAATAATCTAACTCGACAAAGATGCTCAAGTTGCCAGTAATGCTCTGGTTTGTTTCATTTACCTCTTTCACGCGCCACGACTTTTGTAATTATTCTGACAAATAGACACTCTCTCTCTTTGTATTATAGCATTCGCACAATTTTTACAAAACGGGAGAAAATCAACAGTGCCGGATATAATGGTTTCCAAGGCTACGCAAACACTTTTCGGAAGTCTGGTACAGGTTTCCGCTGGTATAAGAAACGCAGATCATGCTCACTGTTGAAAGGAAACAACCTTTATGCAGTTTCCCAAATAAACTTCAATCTGCAGGCGAAGCTTTGAATAATTAATTGCATTTGTCCGGTCTTTATGTTTGTCTTCTAGCATGTACGCGGAAAGAAAAACTTATTAGCGCCCTTAAAGCTAACACGTGTTTATTATCCCTTTCACCGTTCTAGCTTGAAAACTCGCAAAATTCGCATGATTTTATTCTTCCGCGAAAACCGTTCTATCCTGTTTGCGAAATTTACCGCATTTTCCCAATGTTCCCCCGAAATGACCTAATTTCTTGAGGTTTCCCCGAGAAGACATTTGCATTATTTAATAAAAGTTATTACGCCTCGTTGTGAATGCAAGTAACTGCAACAAGAAAAAAACCACCTATCTCGTTCGTTCCACTGGAACGTATCGAGTTACACGGCACCGTTCTGAAAATAACGCTAATTTTTCATGCGGAAAAAATGATCATTCATTCGACCGAACCTGCTGGAAGTAGATTAGTTAATAACGCGCCGACATCGCACTGAGCAAGTAATAATGGAATGTCGCGAAAGAGAAAAGAAAAACTTGAAACCAAGGATACCGGAGACTAGATGATTAGAACGAATGATATCAAATTATAGTTTGGAGGTCCTTGCTGGAGATTTTATTCAAAAATAGACCATTGAGAGCGGTCGAACAAGCAACAGAGTCCGATTGCTCTCAATATCAGAGTAGTCGGCCTTTCTCTGTCTTCTCTGTTGGATATTGCGTCGGTGCCTTCATTAATTGTATTCTCTTTGAATGCTCGCCTTTTTCAGCTGAATGTTGCTCCCTTTATTGTCAATTTCTAGTTGTCTTTCTTTGTAAAATGTTTCGTATATCCTTTCCTTACCATCTCCATAGCGGTCTTTATTATTAACCCCCCTTATCTCATCTATTTCCGATCATTTATTTTTTACTATTAAACAATTCCTGATTACTACATCTAATCTATTAGGATTGTGTTACTTCAATAGACATTTTTCTATTACAATTCCTCTAGCTATTATAATTTCTACCGCACTTAGTTCATTTCACTTTCCTTTTTATCTTTTATCATTTTACTTATTTCTTAACATGTATGTTGTCCGCTGCAGTATGCACTTCAGAGAGGACTATATGTAATGCATGGACATTGGTATATTTGTGGTGGATTGAGTTGGTGTGCATTTGTTTGTTTCTTTTCACCGTATGCGCATTCGTGTGCATGAATGTGTTTGTATAGGTGTGTGTCTCCGTATGTGCGTTCCATTACGGGTGTGTACTATGTGAACATTCTAGTTTATGTATCGATGGTAGTATGATAATCTAGGTGTTTAAGATTGAAAGCATAAGTGGTGATTCAATCGGAGTTGGTTTTGTTTTGATTTGATTTGAAGTATATATGATTGTTTGTCTGTTGTTAAATATACATCATGATCTGTGGCTAATTTGTGAACATTTGTGTGTACATAGGAATATGTGTTTTAGTCCATGATTATTTTTATGTAGTTAGTTATAGTGCGTAAACTTGTATTAGTAGGTATATTTATTTCATCTTGTAAAACACTAGTTTATCACATTTCATTACAATCGTATTTTAAATTTAGAAGTGATAAACCTTTTTTTCCCCTTCATCCTCTAAGGTACCATTTTTGTTTTGTTTTTATTTTTATTTTTTTTCAGTTTGTTTTTTGTACATTTTTGGTTTAACACTCACACTCCTTTGTATTTCGCTACCATTATTAATTTCTAGTTTTAATATTTACTCTTCTGAAATCATTTTTATATTTACAGTTATACCTGTACTCATAATTTGTTAGTTTTTTCAATTTTTAATGTTTAAATTTGTATCAGATCACTGCTCGCGCAGTATTGCGCATATGTGGTTTCACCTGTAGAAATTCCAAAATGTATTTGATCTGATTTGATTATAAAAATTGCTAGAAAAATGTACTTCGTTAGTGTATCAGAAAAAAAACAAAAAAATCATCGGGGGAGTCGGATGACATTTCTGGACGTGATATTAAAAGAAACTAACACAGGGAACTTTACCGACTTGAAGAGGGCAGTAAATGACCGTTTTGCGTGGGGGGGGGGAATAGTGTTGGAATGAATCAGCCAGCCGGCTGTCACATGAAGAAGAAAAGAGCTGCTTTCTCGCGATTTTATTGTACTCAACGATCAATTAGGAAGTATGTAATTTTTTAATCATACTTAAAAATTAAAAAACTATTCTTTTCTTTTTTTGGGGAGGGAGGGCATTTCTATAGGAATTGACGCATTACAAAATCGAATAGGACTAGACATAGAGGACAAAAAAGTAAGCAATTATTGGAACAACTGAAAGGTGGGGGAAGAAGCACTGTATGGAGGCGAAATATTAACTCTAAGAAGATTTTAGTATAAGAAAGAGCGGTCGTCAGATAAGGAAGAACACTCACAAAATACATGATTAGCAAGAAGAAGATGACAATTGAAAGATGAATTGGGTAAATGGGGGTAGATGAAAGAGAAAAACGGTAACGCGAGGAGGGAAGCAAGCTATGACCGAAGCTACCGCATTTCATCTACTGGTAGCCCTACTGGGTAGTCTGATGCTTATTAGTTAACAGTGTTTAAACATGTGCAACAGAATTATTTTCATTCTTAATTACGAGTACTACTCATCTTCCGAACATTCCATACTTAAGTTAAAGTTTAAACAGTAAAAAGCAAGTAAGGAAGGAAGAGAAAGAAGAAAGTGGAGAGAACAAAATTTATTCCTCACTAAAAATTTATAACCGAATGCAGCGGCTCGTATGTAACTGTAATTCTTTTTAGGATTCTGTACACATATAATACGCGGAATCCTAATAAGATGGATCAGAAGCGACAAAAATATTCAATTAAAATATCCGACAACTCACGAACGGTTTGACTTGTAAACTTCAAATTTGAATCACAAATTACAAGTAAAATTCTCTTTAAAACAGATGACCGATTACCCTGGACGACAAAAGATCCTAAAAAACCTTCAAGAATATATAATACATATGGTGTTTAAGACGACTTCACAAATTACTTTAAAAAATCATAATTCATCACCAGATAAACCTTTAAAGGTGAAATTCAAAATACAAAATAAAATGCAAAAGTTCTTTGATAAAAACGAAAAAATTTTAAACCTCCCCATTTGGGACAAAAACATTAAAAAAAAAGAAGTATTGGCCGGAGTAAAAACGTTGGAGAAATCAAAACGTATTTCAAATATGCATAAAGGACCGCTTGTTTTGGAAAAACTATAGCCAAGCTTACAACTTTATATTCAGATCCTTGAAGCGACGAAAGCTCAAAAATTTTGAAAAAAATATTTTTTTTTTCCCGGGCGTGTAATATATCGTTGGAAAAATCGCTATTTTTCGGGAACGATAACATATTCCATTTCCTTAACGAAATTTTCAAAATTGCCGAAAAGTTCGAAAAAGCGCTCCTCCCTTAACGCTGCGAGTATTACAGCTAAAAATTTTGAACAAGACAAAAAAAATACGCATCCCCGTATACTTCTATAGTTTAGAACATCCGGGTTTTCAACTTTAAAATTTGGCGTTCGGAGCGCTAAAAGCTCGAACGTTTTGAAAAACATTTTTTTTTTTTTCCGGGCACGTGATATATTGTTGGAAAGATTGCTATTTGACGGGAACGAAACCTTAAGTCATTTCCTTAATGTAACTTTTGAAGTTGACGAAAAGTTCAAAAAAGCGCGAATAATAATGACATTTGTCCCTTTCTTGACGACGCAAGTATCATAGTTAAAAATTTTGAACAACGTTAAACAAATATACACATCCTTCCCATATATGTATTTTTCTAGTTTGGAGCATCCGGGTTCCCAGCGTCAAAATTAGTTCCCAGAGGGTGCGGAATACTTGAAATTTCGAAAAAAAAATGTTTTCTCGGGCACGTGATATATTGATTGAGAAATTGCCATTTGTCGAGAACGAAACCGTATTTCATTTTCTTAACGAAATTTTCGAGATGGCGATAATTTCAAAAAGTCGCAAAAAATCACGTTTCTCTTCCTCTTTGCAACGGAAAAATCAAATTACTTTTTTTTTTGAATTTAGTATTACTTAAATGTAAGTTACAATTATCGTTAGCTAAACATAAGGAATAACCCTGAGCGCATGAAAGATCATGCTTGACTGAACTTGTTTTAAACGTAGCAACAATAAAAAGCTGTAGCCGAATCATAATAGCGATTTCACGGCTGAACCGAATTTTTAATGATATAATTTGAAAAGACAATTTTTCGGTTTGTTATTTCATTGCACGACTACGTGATATAGAAAATTTTTTTCCTAAAATTTCGAGTACAATTAAGCGGGAAAACTATAAAATTTTGACGCCATATTTAAATACGTTCTCCTAAATTTTCACAAAACTCGTATTTTTTTCGTATGACTGTACATGGTAAAAAATAAATCGAATTCAATACCTTCTACAGAGCGTTAGAGATTGTTAGGATTCGCTAAATAAGCCCAACGCGGCACTAATAGGAGTTATAGACTAATTAATTATCAATTTGATCTAATTGCTGCATCATGTGAAAAAAAGATAAAATTTAATTTTCTAATAAATTTTTTTCGGGTTACTAAAAATATGCCATAAATATTCTTTAATTCTTCATACTTCTTAAGAAGGTGGAATAATTAAAGAAAAATAAACATTTTTTCGACCTTTTTAAATTATATTCATTCATATATTTTTATTGTAAAACTTTTAATCAATAAACAGGGTCATTTCGAAAAAATCGAATTCAACTGTACTGTCAGCGAGTGGTGAAATCTACTTTAGATTCATTTATTTGGTGCGGGCGTTATTTAACCTGAAATTTGAATAACTCGACTGTAGGATTCCATTTTGGTTATTATACCTCATCTGTTAAATTCTTTTAGACTTACCTCTAAATGATAACTAGCGTTTGTTGACGCTATCTGCCGGTTACTTCACTTAAATATTTTGATTGCTTGTTCTGCAAGTAGTTTCATTTTAAATTTACTGGCTTATTCCAGGGAGTGACCCCCCCCCCTCCACCAAAAAAAAGAAAAATCAAATGCAAGAATAGCGAATTCCAGTAAATAATTTATTATTAAAACTAATGATAGAATTCTTATTTTAAGAAAGATAAAAAAAAAAAAAAAACTATTCTCGAGGAAAGAGAGCTACATTTTTTTTTTTTCGCGATAAATATTTTCACGAGGCATCTGCTTTCTCATAATCTACGATCCAACCGATGTAGTTTTTAGTCATTTGGTGTATAAAGAATTAATACACCGATGCACACACTCTGACGTCGTAATATAAGATCACTGGAAGGTGTATTATTATGCACGTAACTATCTAATGGCAAAGTTAAAAATATATAGAAATATAAAGTTAGGGGAAAACGGCATTTTTCCCGTTAAAGGAAGCTAACAATATATACTCAACAAATACGAATTGCAGATAAAATAATATTAAAAAAACAAAAAAAAAAAAAAAAACGATTTCATTTACCTCCATCTTTTTATTTTTATCATTAATTGCTCGTATTATTCGGTTTTTCGCGAAATGTTCCCTAGTGTGTTTTTGACTTTTTAGTTCCTGTGCATCAACAGATGAATTGCTAAGATAGCACACCTGGCCAGTCCTAAACTGTCAGAAGTGAGCAGACTGACAATATTTTATTTCATATATATAATATCTCAGGTGTTCGACAATATTTCGTAAAATTGTGTTCAATAAAACATGCGCTTCCCATCTGTATGGAACAGCGCAGCTGCGATGAATTAAAATTTGAAGGAAAACACTTACGTTTAAAGTATTAAAATTAAATTCCATTCTAGTCGGTTATTTCTATGTATTCCGTAGATGGTAATAAACGTGCAGAGATTTTTAAAAGAGAACGAGCACGCGTTGCAGAAAAACGTGATTATTTTGAAGTTCCGATTTTAATTCAAATAATAAAAATTCAACGGTTCACGATATGAAGAAATTTTAATTGAGCTTCAAAATACAAAAACACTATTGATTGAAATTTTATTAAGGCTTTACTTCAATTCCGAACTAACCCCCGGGGATAGTATTTTAGAGTTGATCATACTCAATCATCGATTGGTAATGCGATTTAGGGTGATTGGGCTAATCAGTGTTGTAGAAGATGATATTATTTAGAAAACTATATCGAAGAGAAAAAATAAAACGAATTTTTTTTACAGGAAGATGAGACAATATAGTCCAGGTAGAACAATTTGCTCTTTGTTTTGATTATTTCGGTGTGGATGTCTTAAGAAAAGGTTTCCCCAAAGCTGGGTTTAGTAATGGAAAAGTTTACGCAACGCACAATGATGACAACGAAAAAAGGGGGGCATGTCCGAGCAATTATGAAAAAAAAATGAAAAATCCGAAAACCATTCACACTTATTACACGTGTCCACGTGATGTTTCTTCAAAATTACGCCTCTATCCGTAGTTGTTTTTCACTAATATCAGGAATTAACAAGTTCTGTAAAATTTCAGCAAGGGATTTTCGAAATTGAGCAAAAAATCTTCAACCGGCAGTTTTCCCAAAAATACCGAGCACGGTAAATACACACGAAAATTCCGATTTAATTTGAAATCAACAATAGCTGAGAAGAGCACTCTATTGGTGAATCGTATCGTTTCCTAATTAAATAATAACTTCGCCAAAAGTTGGCTTTTTGTGATGCAAAAAAGTCCTTTTAGTCCATGCCGATTATTATCAAAAAATGCAATAATTAAACAGTTTCGAGAAGTTGCTGACTTTTATGAAAACGATAAATATACAAGTAAAAATATATTTTAAAAGCGGAAATCATTGACATTTTACTGAAGAAATGAACAAGATCCTCTGCTTAAAAACGCTGCTTCGATCCTAAAAGCTATTAAAAAAGACGATTTTTTCCAGTTATGAAAATTTTTCCCCAAATTTAGAGGCAACTTTATCAAGCACAAAATTTTCCGCTGTAAAGTTTCTTTATTTATTCCAAAAATTCTACGAAGTTATCTTCCAAATGGTATTGTAAAAAAATTAAATGAATTAATAAATCAATACACACGAGTAGGGCCGCATCTAGACCAAAATTTCGAGAGGAGTTACGAAAATATTTTTTTTTAATATATATTTATGTACATATATATATATATATATATATATATATATATGTGTGTGTGTGTGTGTGTGTGTTATCATGAAATATATTCATTTATAAATGGTACACTAAAGCCTTATAGTTTTGTATATTCGATATTTGAACAACACAATAAAAACAAATAAAAAATAGTCGTTTCCATAGAATTCATAAAGATTTCAATTTTCTTTTCCCCTTTAGTCAAAAATTGAAAAGAAATATATTCTGAATTTCAGTCCATTTAATATTCAGGCAGTTATTATTTCGCAGACATTTCGCAGGGAGGTTTGTACCCTGAAAACCACCGTTCAGATACGGCCCTGCCGACAAGGTTATATTTCTCATAGTTTGTTTAGGTACATTAGGTGATACACTTACATTATTCCCATACATATATATGAACATAGTGCGATTTTGCCTGCTACAATATGGGGGTCTTTGTTAGTTAATATTTTACTAATTTTTTAATATATTCGTTATTTTGAATAAATCAACACACTGATTTACCCTATATTATACTTTTGCATAAATCAGCTTTCATCTTTTTTTCTTCTTTAGTTCACCTTTATATACTTTTTTCAGATTTCTGTTTACGCCACTGCGTCACAGTATTAATGCCAAACTAAATCACGTTGAATTTTTTCACTTACGTCAAAACCGTATCCCAATTTTTAAAATTGAGTTCGAATTTTTTAGTTGCTTGCTAACAAATTTGTTCAATAAAAATGTTTATTTGTATATTCGAAAAAGGTTGAAATCGTGAAAAATTCCTCATAATGTATATATATTTGTGTATTCGTCGGCTCTGAGGTGATAGAGCTCTGAAAATTGTTAGAATTGCATTTAATAAATTTTTTTCTTATTCAAGCCACGTATTCAAAAACACAATTCCTCCTAGGCTATATTCGCGTGTCTTTTTTATTTCATTACGTCCAAATGTGGTGGTTAAGAGCACGTCAAACGGAATCGTGCATCAGAACGATAAGTAGAATATAGAACGAAAAATAATAACGCTATCGAAAAAAGAAAAAAAAAGTGAAACTCCATTGCATTTACATAAACCGAGTCAATGGGCAATAGACAGAAAAACGTAGTGGAAAGAGAGAGCGAATATAGAAACAACTGTTAGGGACGACGGTCTAAAGGTAGGAGAACAGTAGAAGCAAGAGAAGAGAATGGGCTGATTTAATTTTCAACGTGTGACACGGTTTTAGGTTTCCCCTTAGCCCCGGCTGTTGCAGCTGAGTTCAGTCTTCCAAAAATGCCTACTGGCTGCGTTAATTTTGACGCTTTGCTCGTTTAAAACTAACGAATTCTTCCTGCTGATGTGCATGTTCGCCTATAGCTAGCCGACACGGAATAGCGGCTACGAAGGACGACTTTTGCGATTGTCTTTTCAGATAGTTGCAAAGAACTGGACAGTGATGATTTTCTCGTCATCCATCAGAGGCAAACGTTCAGGACATTTTTATTTGCGGAACCGGTGATTAATCCACTGAAAACAAAGAGACCCAACTGTTTTTCTGCGCCAAGTTTCGCAAGCCCTTTTCCTAGCTACCAAATCCGCGCAACTGTTTTTAGCTTCGACTCTACCAGTTGTTTCGAAGTTTAACCGGATTATTCTTTACTCGTGGAATCAATCACGTGAAAAATATCAATCATATTCATTTCTTCGCTTGATACAATTTGACTAATGAGACCCCTCACTTTTCTACAAACATTCATAGAGGAAAACAAACCAGCAGTTTAAAGAAATATGTTGAAATTAAATGAATTGAAAAATGTCGATTGATCTTTCGAAAAATTCAAATTACATAATGACTATTGTTATTATAAGTTTGCTTTATTATTAGGTACACATTCCGACTATCATTCGATATAGGTAAATGTTGCAATTTACTTCGTGAAATAACAAAAAATACAGCTTTTTAGAATTACGCGAACTTTAATTCCTATAATTAATTTCATTCGGTGACTCGAACTCTACGTGTGTGTTGTGATAAACTGCTATTTTGGCGGACTGATTTTTTTGGGGAAAAAACGAGTCGTGTAACATTTTCGAAATAAAAAAAAAAAACAACTAAATACGTAAATTTTCCTTACAAAAACGGGTGCCAGTGACACCTAAAGTGTCATTCGGATAAGCTCTTCCAGGTGATTTTATATGGAAAAAAATCAGAGGAAAAAAACTTTTCTTTTTTTTTCAATACGACTGACTAGAATTAAATCGCATTCTCACCCCGGTTCAGCGGTGGCCCCTCCGTAACGAAGCCGCACACCACGTGTCTAAAAAGGAAGTTTTACTTAGAAAAAGACATAAACACCTTTGATTAAACGGCTGATCAGTACATACGGCAGGAACAAGAATAATAAAACAAAAACACGAAAGAAAACAACGGTTCAAATTCACGGCGTGGTGCTTAAATTACGCGTAAGCCAACGGTGACTAGATAGTTTGCCACGGTTAACCAACAACGACGACTAGAAATACTCAACTAGCTCAATAAGAATCGAATAACAATTAAACATATGATAAAAATCATAATCGCATCGATATTTCTAGAACATCTTCCAAATAATACTACATTAGCTGCCCTGCCCGATATTTATGGGATTTTATAAATCTTCGCCCGGCTCTACACCTACAGTCGGCGACTAGGCCGCATAAAACGGTGTCCGATAAAGATCGCGAATTAATGACACTTTATATCGAAGAATATTTTCAATAATTCGAACGCCGCCAAAAGATCGCGCTAGAGGTGCCGAATGCACCTCAATATATATTATCGTAAAAAACAGCTATAGTACAAGCAAAACTCTTCAAATTGCGACCGACTGAAGACCGGGTAAAGGAAAAAACAATGAAATACAAAAAATCTACATGTTATGGCCCTTTATTAAAAAAAATAACAGATTACAACGGCAAGCGATTATCGAAAATAAAATAATTTCGTCTAAACTCGTTCTATACTGAATTCGTTTTTTTTTTTTTTTTTTTATCTATAACAAACGTAAATATTAAAATTAAAATTGGCATTAGTTTTTTTTTTTTTTTTATCTATAACAAACGTAAATATTAAAATTAAAATTGGCATTAGTTTTTTTTTTTTTTTTTTTTTTTTTTTTTTATGAAATACCGTTTTTAACTACTAAGGTTATCACGGTGAGAGCTGCCCAGGCTACCTAAAGACCACCTAACAGTCCGCCATCCTGAATGAACTTCTTCAAGGTGTTATATGATTTGTCGCTTAATATTTCTGATAACGTTGTGAAAGTGCTTGGACGGACTGCATTAAAAGTGCGACATTCAATTATGATGTGTTGTACCGACGGGTATTTTAATTCACCACAGTATGGACATGTATTAGGGATAGTTATTCTTTGCAGTATGTGGTCATGACTTTTAGCTGTGTGCCCTATTCTTAGCCGATTGATCGTTGTGTATTCGACACGCGTGCTATCAGTCGGCGGCCACCATGGATCGATCATCGGCTTAATTTGGCGCAATAACGTAGTCTTTGACATCCATTCTTTGCTCCACTGCTCAGTTAGTCTTTCGCGTAGGAAAATATCGAGTGTTGTTGGGCCTCCTGATTTACGCGGCATTGGAGATAACATAGCAGACCGAGCTTCTAGATTCGCGCGCTCATTCCCCGGGATCTGAGTATGTGCAGGGACCCATAGGAACTCAAACCGAAAGCCCTTCTGGTCCAGCAACAGCAGAGTCCCTTGGATTTTTTGCGCGATTGATTCTTCTGCATTATTATTTTGTAGATTTTGTATGGTGGTCAGAGAATCAGTAATTATCAAAATCTTTTTCGGTTGAGCTTTGGAACTGTCGTACTCCTGGAGACGGAGCAGAACTGCAAGCATTTCTGCATCCAGTGCCGAACACGCATCATTTAAACGGACCCCTACTAGTACTCCATCAATTTCGTAGGCACACGCTGCTGGTGACAATATACCTGTACACGCCTTAGATCCGTCTGTAGTGTATACACCTTTGTGAAATCTTCGTATCTGTTAATCACCTCAATTGCCTTCTTTTTGAGATCTTCTATAGCTGTTTGCGAGTTATTGTACTCTAATAGTGATAGATTTATTTTTACTGGGTACTGGTCCCATGGTGGAAGCAGTGGTAACCTCTTAGCTTCCGCCAGGCACGGAAGGGGTACATTATGTTTACGCAGCAATTTATTTACTTTTGGTAGTAAATCGTTGGGGAAAGCAGGTTTGAAGGGGCAAACTATTTTGTTTTCAGTCGACCACTTTAATAAACTACGATAGCTATGTAACGAGCGACTGTATTTTAGGGGTAATATCCCCGTTAAGGAACACAAACTGGATGAAGGTGAAGTACGGTGTGCTCCCAGGATAATGCGAAGCGCAGAGTTTTGTATTGGATCAAGTATCTTTAATACTGATTTCTTTGCTGATGAGTACACCTGACATGCATAATTGATTTTACTGACTATTAATGTTTTGTATATGTTTAGTAGTAGCTTTGGGTGGATATTGAATTTTCGGTTGGATAAACATTTCATTATATTCAAGGAATGATAGCATTTTGACTTTAGATTAGTTACGTGGTATCTCCATGTCAACGAGGGATCTAGTGACACTCCCAGGAAGGTTGCTGATGATTTAAACTGGAGTTGCGATTCTTTTAGGAACAGTTGTATTTGGTTTTGAGGTTGGCGTTTTCGATGGAAATCAACACATATAGATTTTTGACTGGAAAACATTAATCCGTTGTTCTCAGACCATTTACTTAATTTATTAATTGTTTTTTGTAATATGGATTTAGCTAGAGAAGGATTATCAGAGGAAAGAGATATATTGAGAACATCAATGTATAATCTACCTACTACTGGAGGTTTTATGCAGTCAGCGATGTTATTAATATATAATATAAATAGGGTTGCACTTAAAGCAGAGCCCTGCGGAATTCCATTCTCAATAGAGATGGGTTCTGAGATTGCTGAACCGATTCTTATTTGTATTAATCGTTCGGTTAGAAAGCTTTGAATGTATTAGTAGAATTTTTCGTTTTTAAATATATTTTTCATAATTGAAACCAATTTTGTTTCTTTATCCTAATATTTTCTGGATTTAAGAAACTACTTACCGGAAAAAACAAAAAAAAACTCGGTTTCTTATAGTCTTCTTTTTTTTTTTTTTTTTATTATGCATTTAAATTTTTTGCGTCTGGGCAAAAAAATTTTCGGTACCACTTCAATCCCACGAGAACCTCTGGTAAAGTTGGTATCTATCGTTATCAGAAGCAGAAAGAAATGCACCGGTTTCCGGAAGCGTTAATCTAATTTTCAACGGGATGAGAAAATTCAAATGTAATTCGGACCAAGTTATCATTTTAAAAGTTTTCCCGTAATCTCTAAAGCCCCCCTCCCGCGTTGCGGAAAATTAAATAATCTTGTTCGTTTCGAATAAATTAGCGCAGTTGCTGTCTGTCGCTTCAGAAAAAATCGAAAAAAACCATAAAAGAGATCCGTAAAATCTGTCGAGCAAAATTACAAGTAGATTGAGCACGTGTTGCTTATTCGCGCGGTGGCGCTTGTGATTAACTCATCACTTGAACAACGTCGTATCAAGTAGGCTAACTTTTAGCAGTACCTATACAATTAAAATAATCGCAAGCGGGTGGAAAACGAATTCATTGCGGTGCATACAACTGAGCAGCCCGGTAAGTCGCGATTCATTGCAAAACTGACACGTACATGCGAAAGTGGAAATTCTCCAAATGGCGACCCAAGTATTTGAATTATTCATGCGACTAGGTTCCTAGGGTGGATGTTGAAAAATTCATAGATTTTTGCAACAGTACGCTTCCTAATGCGGTAGAAACAGTACCGGTAGGAAGATCCCTGAAGAAGCTAAGTACGGATCTTGCAGACTACTTCCGGTCATCACTTGTCATCAGCACACAACCGAACTATTCATCTTCTCTCGTAGCTTAATGAAACTCTGGCAAAAGGAAGAAAAAAAATCGTTATTTTTTAATTGTTTTTTTCCATCGTCGACGCTTAAATTGTTCGGAACGTCATAAACGAGCAAATGACAGTCACGTACACGTACCTAAAACAATTAGAATGTACCATCCGCTGAAAGTGTAAAAATCGCTTTCCTTTTCGATAATCTTAAAAATTGCGCTACTAAATTCGCTATCAGCTCCTCGGAGGTACCGTTCACTTTTCTGGAATTAAGAGCTCTCTATTTCGCAGTGATAATTTTTTCAAAGGCGAACACACTTCCTCTTAACTACCAGAATAACTCTACATTTAATTGCTTTTCTTTCTTTTTCCCTATCTTTCTTCTTTTTTTTTTTTTGACATTAGCGATGCGATTTAATAATCATCGATTTTTTTGCGAGTAAAAATATCGTTTAATTATGATTTGATAACTCCATCTTTTTTCCATTTCTCGTTTTACGCGGTAGTACTGATGACACTTTTTAAACTAATAATTACGCCCTGATGTTTTGTATTCCTTTTTTTCTTTCTTTAAATATATGTGTATTTCTTCGTTAATTACTGACTTGCAACCGAATAGAGTGGATGTCACTAGCGCGCTTTTACGAAGATTTAATAACATATGTTCTATATTAAAATAAATGAAATGACACACTTCCGATTCATGATGTAATCAACGAACGTAAATTAATTCTTGGAATAACACGAGTTAATTAATAATCGATATGAATGTTCGAACGATGTAAAATTCATTAGTCGTGATTTGAACGGAAATAAAATAGAATAATCTAAATAAACGTATAAATAATTCAAATTTCACATCAATTTTTTTATTAAATATTAAATAAAGAATTTTCGCGCGATAACTTATTATTTATAGTATTATAATTTATAGTACTATTCTTACGTTTACGAATGTAATAATTCTCAGCAAAGTTAAATTTTTTACCATCTTTATTTTTAATACAGTTTAAATCTTCATTTATATTAATTATTGTATGTTTATCGAAAGCTAAATGCTTTGCAAATGGTTAATTTTTCGACATATAAGTATACTGCAAAGCGTAAATTTACCCTTTAAATCTTTGCCCCATGTTTAATTCGTAGATACAGCCACATCTCAATAAATCGAAAAATAACAGATACAATGGTAAAATAACGCACCTGTTCAACTGGTGTGTATATTTGCGCGGACCGAACAATAACGACTTGCTGACGACTGAAGAATTCACCGAAGAAAACTCCGGAGACTAGATGACAAGCAACAGAACAGTAATAAGTCCTGTCGCATCATCTTACTCGTAGTATGAAGAAAAAAAGAGTACAAAAAAACAGAGCAGCTAGGCGATCAGTGTAGTCGCAAATATCCCTAATTAGACGGAGCGCCTATCGATAATATGATATCGCGAACGAGTGCGGAAAGGAAAAAGATTGAAAAAAACAAACTAACTAAATGGAAAATAAAAAGGATTTTTACTTTTCAAAACTCGCGAATTTTGGTTTCAAGATTAAATTTAACGAGCGAGATAACGCAGTGCGTAGCTTTGTTAATGGTATGACCCCGGGGTGCTTCGTTGTTACCGGGAGATCACGATAGGTTTCCGCATCTGTCCCGTAGTGATGTTGTTACCAATAGTTAGAAACCGAGGTTCGTCTTGTACAGGAGATTTCAATGGTAACGTTTTCCAGTAGAAAAAATCCTGAGGGGCGTTACGATCCATACTGAAGTCTTTGGCGTCATCATGCACGATCTGACGATTGGTCGACAAGCCCAAAAGACGGTTTTAAGCGACTGAGCGAAACTGTAATGTAGCTCCCCTCGATACAGAAGTGTTTTTTGTCGCATTTCAGACAGTTAATGGGCCCTAGTAAGTTCGGTTAGAAGACACAAACACGGTCTTGCGAAGGAATACTCGGGCTGTTGCGAAAGGAGAGATTATTTTACTTTATGCTGAATAGGGTGCAGGACGAAAGTTTACCAAGCGGAGGCGTAATCTGTTGCAGTAATTCCTTAAATCGTAGCGCGGCGAATTTTTGGCGAGAACAAACAGTTTTCCGGGTAAGAGTGGCGAAGTACCTGGTTTCGGCCGATAAGTACCGTTCTGACGTAGTCCTAGTAGAACAAAAAAGATTCAACCACATTTTCATGACAATTTCGATATCTCCTTTATGCCAAACAGCGCTAACCGGTACAAGGGAAATGGTTAGAAGGTCTGATATTCGCTCGCCTAACTGCTGTTCTGAACAGTCAGAACTGATTTGTCCGGGACCAACTGGCTGCCAGTGTAGACGCAACACAGAGGATGCGGTAAACGGCCTGCTGGCCTATGTCGGTTAGGCCTCTGAGGGGTGATACAAACTAATCAAAAACCTACATTAGTGTCAAAAAATTAATAACAAATAGAAGTAGTAGGGTCCATGTCCGCTTACATCCAGATGCAATATTAGACACAATTTCCTGTCATAATATTATTGTTATTTTATAAATATGCTTGCTCCATCGAAATTGTCCGAATTGGAGAAAAAAAAAAAAAATATATATATATATATATATGATGATGATGATATCCCCTCGATTCCGAGTATGGATTCCCGTCTTTTATTGGTGAGTCCTTAGATAGCTTATCAAGCCAATCCTGGCACCGCAGACCTTTCCACAAATGTTGCAGATAAAAGTGGTGGCAGTGCTCATGGGGCATCTGGTATGCATTCAATAACTGAGAGGTCAACTACTGAGGGAATGTTTTTTGACCGCAAAGTTAGGTACCCACCAGACGCGGTAATCTGGTCAGGATAATGTGGAGTAGCCGATTTTTAGGGTACCTTTTCTAACCCCTTCCGTGGCTACGGTAGGCAGCGGGAGTCTTAAATAGGCCTGCCCAGTCGTACATCCGACTGCCGAACTCAGCTGCTACTCCATTCCAGTTGAGAGCGACCATATAGGATGCATCGCCCATCGTGCAAGACTTCAGTTGACAGCTTCCAGTTCACCAAACCTGCTACCACCACTTTCATCTTGTCGCCATGGGACTCTTAAGAAAGGAAAAGGAATAAGAAGGAAGTGAAAGGAAAAGGTAGGAGAAAAGAAGAAGGAGAGGGCAAGTATATAGAATATAGAACGGGATTTATGCGCAAGGGGAAGGATAAGAAAAGAAAAATTTGGTAGTAGTGGAAAGAATAAGGGAACCAGAGCGCAGTTGATTCCCCCATTACCCAGCTTTGCAAGACTTGATCAGTGGCACGGAGAGTTCCGCAACGACTGAGCCAGACAAAGGTTTAAGGGTGAATGGAAATAACAAGAGACTAGAGATAAGAATTAAGGAGAGGAAGGACAAGGAAGTGGTCACTATTTCGGGGTGACACCCTAGCCTTTGAGTAAAAACTCAAACTACAAGGCAGCAGCTTGCTACTGAGAAGGTAGCAACGGAGACTTGTACGGCGGCCTCCACGCGCCGAGGATGAGTTGGTTAACAGACTTATGTAGAGTTTTATCAGGCAGCTTCTCAGACTGCCCCTCCACGCCCTCGCAACTCATTGTCCTGCATTATTTGTACGTTACGAAATATCTATATCATTGCACAGATTGAAGGCTGTATGTAAGTGAATTTTACCAATTTTTATTTAGATTTTATATTTTGATACTTCATATTTTTGTTAAATTTATTTTATAATATATTAACGCTATTTCCATTGTATTTTCTATTGCTGTGTTTTGTAAGATTTAATTTGTTGTAGTAGTTCTTTTTATTTAAAGGGTTTTTTTCATTCTATAAAGATATGCTAATACTAGCAATTGCTTATAAATGTTTGGATAATTGGAAAATTGATTAATTATGATATTATTTTATGTATTTTTTTTTGAATATATTCTAATTTGTAATTATTTATAGTAATGGTTAGGTAAATACGATAATTTTCTATTGTATATTTTAGATTACTATTAATGCAGTTTAAGAAATTAGAAAAATTATGGTTATTTATATCATTATTATTAGAAATACATAACATATTATCTATATATTATTATATTAACATATGTTTTGTTTGTATCGTACTTTGTCTCACACGCTGTATAGGCTTTAGACTCAGCGTGCGCTTAAATTTGGTAACAGAGAATTATTAACGCAACCACTACACTAAATTCGACTACAACAGTTAACTAGTATCAAACTAAACTAATAATTGAATATGTACCTTCCGGGAAAATTTTAACGTTCTGGTAATAGACTACACACGCACACACACGCGCGCGCTCATATATAAATATATATATAAATGTTCTTTATATGAATTAACTTCCACTCGATTTTAACTATAAAAGTAAATTGTTTATTTATTAATGATACAATACAATACAATTAAAATAAAGGTAATATTATTTTAACAATTCTTAAACTTACCTATAAAAGTAAAATCGATTTTGAAAGTGTTTAGTTTGTAATTTAAATCAATAATATAAAATCATGAAGTAACAAACAAAATAGTTTTATTTACTAATGATTTTCTTTTTTAGCTTTTTACTGTTTACTGTTTATTATGTTAAACAAAATGGAAGCAGTGCAACCATTTTACATCTCCCCTCCCCCCCCAAAATTGAAATCTTCTTCAATCAATAAACGATTGAAATATAGTACTAATAAATAACTAACTTAATTTTCAATATCATTATGAGGAATTAGTTTACTACTATGAAAAAAATTTGCTTCCTTGCGACTCTTTCCACAGTCAACTTCATATATTGTGTTTGAAATCTGACGAATGATCCTAAATGGACCACTACGAATTTCATCTAGTTTGTTACGGTTTAATTTATTTCCTTTCTCAATGAAGACTAATTCTCCTTCCTTAAAGTTGTATTTTTTTCTATTTTTATCGATTCGTCTCTTATTGATTTCAAAATTTTTATTTGAATTTATAATTGCTTGTTCTCTATCATGTTTTAAATTTCGAATTTCTCTAAATTCATTTGGGACTATTGTTGATTCTTCACCATAAAGTAAATATGATGGTGAAAATCTTGTTACACTGTGCGTTGTTTGATTATATTCATTGGTACATTCAGCTGCTATCTTTGACCAAGCTCTTTTCTTTCCGCTGTTCATTTTGCATCGTATCCTGTTTAGTAATGTTTGATTTAAACGCTCATTTAATCCATTAGATTCTGGATTATCTACAGATGTAAACATAAGTGTTATATTCCTTTTTTCTAAATAGTTTTTAAGTTCTTTTGAATTAATACCGGCATACTGATCGGACAAAATTGTACCTATTTGGTGTTCTTTAGGCAGTTGATCAATTAATTTTATGTAATCTTTTGCACTTTGACCTTTTGAGGTGGATATAAAGGCATATCTTGAGAAATGATCAACAAGAATATGCAAATATTTTTTTGAAGACCGATTACTTCCAAACCCTCCAACTGAATCCATAGACATAATTTCGTAAGGTTCTTTTGCTGGACCCAGTTTTGACAATAAACCAATTTTCTGGCACCTTCGGGATTTATTTTTTAGACAAATTTCGCAATTGCTGCAAAATTGTTTAATGCTATTATCCATATTCTTGAAATAATAGTATGGTCTAATTTTTTCAATTAGATGATTAACACCGATGTGACCATAGTATTCATGTATCTGTTTTATTAATTGTAATCCAAATTGTTGTGATATGAAGATTCGTTGTCTATTTTTAAGATATTTAAAAGAAATCTCTCCTTTTTTCACTATTTTTTTTGAATTTTGGATTTCTTCTCTATTAAATTCCTGATCTTGAATGAGTTGTTCCATTTTTACCATATTTATAACTGGTAGTACGTC
Organism: Icerya purchasi; assembly: GCA_039619475.1. Taxonomy (NCBI): domain Eukaryota; kingdom Metazoa; phylum Arthropoda; class Insecta; order Hemiptera; family Monophlebidae; genus Icerya; species Icerya purchasi. Next base: position 378,867,313 of record CM077116.1, on the reverse strand, counting down.
TTCTGTATTTTCAAAATATTCTAAGACTGGATTTCTTGATAAGGAATCAGCTTCCACATTTTCTTTTCCTGGTGCATATGTGATCTTAAAATTATATTGCGAGAGATAGTATACTAAATCTCCTAGCTCCTCATCTGTTCGTGCTTTTACTTTCAATGTTTCAAGTGGTTTATGATCCGTTATAACACTAAACGGTCGACCTATTAGCCAATGTTGCCAATAAATAATAGCTTCTCGGATTGCTAGACATTCTAAATATATTGGTTTTTTTCTTTTTTTGCACAGGAGTTAATTTTTTTGAAAAATAAGCAACTGGATGTAACATCCCATCCTCTTGAGGTTGTTTAAAGATTGCTCCTACTCCTTGAATACTAGCATCAGTATAAATATAAACTTCACTATCAGGATTATAGATCGCTAATATTGGACTTGAACATAAATAATTTTTAACAGTGCTAAATGCCTGTTCACAATCTTCAGTCCAATCAAATTTTACATTGTTACGCAATAAATTATGCAATGGTTCTAATTGTTTTGCTGCATTTTCTAGATATTTATAATAAAAATTAATTTTTCCAAGAAATTGTCTTACATTTTTTTTTGTTTTAGGTCTTTGAAATTCATGAATAGCTCGAAGATTATCCTTATAAGGCCGTATTTTATTCTTTTCAATAATATGTCCTAAATATTTTATTGAATTTTTTGCAAAATCACATTTCATTAATTTTAATCGGAAACCCTCTTTAATGATTGCGTTTAATAATAACTCAAGGTGTAGTAAATGTTCTTTAAATGTTTTTGAAAAAATTAGGATATCGTCAATATAATTTATACAGAAATCATTTAATTTATGTTTTCTAATTATATTTGCTAAAATTCGTTGAAATATCGATGGCGATATTTTTAATCCAAATGGCAGGCATATCCATTGCCAGTTTTTTTTTCTAATTGGAATTGACCAAAATGCTGAATTTATATCTAGAGCTGAAAACCAATTACAGTTTCCTGCCTTCACCATAATATCTTCAATTCGAGGAAAAGGATAAGGTTCTGGGACAACTAATTTATTTAAGTCCCTAAAATCGACACATAAACGTGACCTACAGTTCTCCTCTTTTTTATATGCCAATGTTACTGGCGATGCAAACGGTGAACTTGTATCTTCTATTAGTCCAGCTTCTAACAGTTTTGTTATTTGTGATTCAATCTCTTTTTGATCTGGGATTGAGCATCTGTAAGGTTTTTTTGCAATATATTTTTCTTCTATTAATTTTATTTGTGCTTCCTCGTTTCTTACCATTCCAACATCATATTTATTTTTAGCGAATATTGATTCATATTTAATTATAAGTTCATTAATTTTGTTTTTTTTCTCTACATCTAAATGATCAAGATATGCATAAAAGCTTTCAACATTTATATATTCGTTAAAGTTTACAGTTTTTATTATTTTTATGTCTTCTTTTAATCCTGAAATTTGTTCCATCTTTTTTTCATCTAATTTTTGAAAAATCTTTAAATTTTCATTTTGAATTAACTGAAATTTCTTTATAGCATCCAAACCGAGTAATAGATCAAATGAAAATTTGTCATTTTTAATTATATAAACATCTAAAACATCTTCGATTTTATTGATTCTTAAATGTAAACGTGCCCGGCCATTCGTGAAATTTACACCACTAATTGTTTTAAAGATATCTGGGCTCTGAATTATTTTCGTTTTTAGGTCATTTATGACTTTTTGATTTATTAACGTTATGTTTGAGCCACTATCATAAACACCTTTAACTTTCTTCATCTTATTTATTAATACATTTAATGTTATAAGTGGGGTAAATTTCTCCGGGCGGACTAGTTTTTTTGATTATCTAGTTCAATTTTCATTAATTCATCGATTTCCGTTAAATTAACGTTTTTTGTTTCCACATATCGTTGTTTATTACGGCATAACTCCAGTGGATGATATCGATTTGGTTTTCCTAGTCCTTCACACATATAGCATGGTTTTTTTAATGATACTTTGTAGTTTTGTTGCACTTGTACCATATTTTTTTTTTCCTCTAAGTTCATTTTATCATATTTAAATTTATTCTCCTTCTGTTTTATATACATTGTATCATATCGTCTTAGTTCGTTCATCAATTGTTCTGTTGTTTGTATTTCTTCTTTATCTAATTTATCTTGTATATTTAATGGTAAACCTATAACAATATGATTTATTCTAGAAGTGTTTGATATGTCACATTCATTTTCCAGTAACAATCTTTCTTTCTTTAAGGCATAATCTATTAATGAACCATTTATAAATTTGAAATTGTATGCAAACCTAATATTTGCCCAACTTTTATCAGCATATACTTGTAAAAATGAATCACACCATGCTGCCCAATTTTTAAATGATAGCTTTTTTAATGTTGAGCCGTACCATTCATTAGCGTTTTCTTCGACAAATAATTTTAAACATTGAATTTTTTTTTCGTCATTAATTATTTTATATCGTTCGCATTCTTTTTCAAAATCCTCAAGCCATCTTTTTGCGTTCTGTTGTTTCCCCCGAAATTTCTCAATGCTAAATTTTCTTTCAACATCTGATAATGTAACTTCTTTAATATTCAGTTGTGCTTGAAGATTTTCAACCAGTTTTATTAATTTATACTGACTGTATTCAACATTAGTTGTTGATAACTCCATACCTTGTTCTTCCTTTTGTTCTTCTTCGAGATATATTTCATTGAAAACAAAGTTTTCATCACTATCCAAATATAATGCCGCTATTTCTTTTGGTAATGTTACTGTTAAATTACGGAATTGGCCATGTTTTTTCATGCTTTTACACGCATTTTTTACTGTGTTAATATTAAATAAGGTAGTATGAATTGACTCACTTTGCATTTCTTCTGGAAATTTATATACTATTTCGTTCGTTAACATTTTTATAGTTTTTACTGCATTTATAACTTTTAAATCCTGTTCTTCTCGTTCAATTCTGATTTTTACTTGAATTGATGCCATTTTCAATCAAAATCGATTTATAAATGTTCTTTATATGAATTAACTTCCACTCGATTTTAACTATAAAAGTAAATTGTTTATTTATTAATGATACAATACAATACAATTAAAATAAAGGTAATATTATTTTAACAATTCTTAAACTTACCTATAAAAGTAAAATCGATTTTGAAAGTGTTTAGTTTGTAATTTAAATCAATAATATAAAATCATGAAGTAACAAACAAAATAGTTTTATTTACTAATGATTTTCTTTTTTAGCTTTTTACTGTTTACTGTTTATTATGTTAAACAAAATGGAAGCAGTGCAACCATTTTACATATATATATATATATATATATATATATATATATATATATATATATATATATATATAGAGAGAGAGAGAGAGAGAGAGAGAGAGAGAGTGTGTATTTATGTTAAGTGTATCTGCTCGAAACGCCGACTTTTAATAATAATAATGCACTCGGGGCAATTTTCTCCATATCAAAAAAAAACTACAAAAAAAAACTACAAAAAAAACACAGTACGTTGTGAAGTTTTAATTTAAAAATATAAAACGATTAACTTTTCAAATGATTTCTTTAACCATAGATTACATTCAAAATTCAGAATGACCTATTTTATAAATTTCTTCGGAATAAAAAACTGTAAACTTTTCGAATGATTTCTTTAACCATAGATTACATTCAAAATTCAGAATGACCTATTTTATAAATTTCTTCAGAATAAAAAACTGTAAAAATTCCAAAATTCGCCCGTTATTCAATTTTATTCATGTGTACAGATTTGCTAATCTACAAGTTGTAGAATACCTCAGTCACGATTTCGTCCGACTGGCTTTAGTTAACATAACAACTGCGATATATCGATTTCATCAATAAATGTTCGCCTTTAAATCATAATATCATAGTTGAGTTCAAATACAAGCCGTCGCGATAACCTAGTCGCATGAACACTTGATTGCTAAGACTATTGGTCGAGAGTTCGATTCCCAGCGACGGCTAAAAAAGAAAATAGACTAATTTAAAAATGAGAAATAGACTGATTTAATAAGAAATAGAATGATTTAATTAATAATGGGATGGCCAAATGGTATTCACAGTCAGGGCAAAAAAAAAAAAAAGTTCAAATACAGTTACTTGCGAAATGCTTCAACATGTTCACCGCTAGTTAATAAATCCAAGTATAGTGGGTTTCTGTTGTTCTACAGTTACGAGGTAATCGCTGTACAACTGGAGAATGAGATTACTTAACAAAATATTGACGTCATTAGTTAATGTCGTCATTTTAATGTTAAACGAAATATTGATAAAACGGAAATTGTATATAATTTGTTTCACTTATCTCGTTTTCAAGTTTTTCTGTAATTAATTTCCTTAAATATTTCTTAGCGTTATTTGTATACTTTATGAGAATTGTCAAGTAATGTAATACGGTGTACGGCTTTTGAACAAATAATTCTTAAAATAAAAAATAGTTCAATTACACGAACGTTACCTTCTTCGAAATCTATTTCTTTCTTATTCTAAACGTTGTAAAATGATTAATGTCGATACTTGAACAATTAATTTTAGTATAGAAGAAAACTTGTCCATCTTCACTCATGCGATCAATAATGCAGCCCGAGCAACGATTCCGTCCACATCGAATTATCGGCGCCGATGCGTTCCATGGTGGTGCCCAGAAATTAAGTCCGCAATACGTCAACGGAAAAGAGCACTTAAAAAGTTCAAGGCAACGAGGTCGCAGCAAGATTTAATCGATTTCAAAAAATACAGAGCTAAAGCCCGCCTGCTTATACGAATTAAAAAGCGGCAATCTTGGGTAGCCTTTGTTTTCTCCATCTCAAAGGACACACCATGTGCTATAATGTGGAAGAAGATAAAGGCGCTGAATGGTAACCCTAGCTCCATTCCGACCCCCTCTTTACTTATAAATGGGACGCTGGTGACAGATGAATCCGAGGTGGCGGGTGCTTTTGCGCTCCACTTCACAAATGTTTCCTCCTCTGCTTCGTACACTCCCAATTTCTTGGAACAAAAAACATCAGTGGAAAGTGAACCAATAGCATTCCTTTCCGAGAAAGATGAAGCGTTCAACCTTCCTTTCTCAATAGATGAATTGAACTTCCAACTAAATAAAACTAGAAACAGTGCGCCCGGTGCGGATTCAATTCACCCACTCATGTTGAAACATCTCTCTCTTTCCGCTAAAAGTCTCCTACTACATATTTATAATCAAATCTGGTCCTCATCATCCATCCCTAACTCCTGGAAAACTGCCTTAGTAATCCCTGTTCTTAAATCAAACAAAGATCCTTTCCTTCCTCAAAGTTACAGGCCAATTTCCTTATTATCGGTCCTTTCAAAAACTCTGGAAAAAATGGTGAATAGGCGTCTCTATTCCGTCCTAGAATCTTTGGAGATCCTATCTGCAATCCAGGTCGGTGGCCGTACATCAAAATCCGCAATTATGCACCTTCTGAGCCTCCAAAGGCAAATACTTACAGCCCAAAACAGAAAGCAATACTTATATTCGGTCTTTTTTGACCTTGAAAAAGCTTTCGACCGCGTATGGCGATATGGTGTGCTTACTAAGCTGAAGAACGCCGGAATCAACGGAAACATGGGCAATTTCATCCTTAACTTTCTTTCTGATAGGGCGATCCGAGTTAGGATTGGCTCTAAAATATCTTCCTCCTTCCTTATCGAAAATGGTATTCCGCAAGGCTCAGCGCTGAGTGTAACATTGTTTATATTATACATAAATGATATGGCAGATTGTATACGGCCGCCAGTTACAGCCCGCTTATATATTGATGATCTTAATATATCCCTTCCTTCTAACCTTCCGTCCAATGCGAGATCAATCCTTCAATCAACAATCAATAACTTGGAAATATGGGCTGATAACAATGGCCTGGAATTCTCTCCGACAAAATCCGTATGTGTGAAATTTCACAAGAGACGCCAGTATGATCCCGATTCCGACATAACTCTTTTCCTAAGGAATTCACCACTCCCGTTGCTCCACACAATTAAATTCTTGGGTCTTGTGTTTGATGAAAAACTTCCTGGTCACATCACATTCACCATCTTAAAAATAAATGCATGAAATCCTTAAATATACTAAAATGTCTGTCAAATCCGAAATATAGCATAGATCCTAAGCTCCTGCTAACTGTGTACAAATCTCTCACTTTAAGTAAATTGACCTATGGCTGCCAAGTTTATTCCTCGTCAAACAAAGCACTCCTTAAATCACTTGACACAATCCATCATACTGCTATACGAATTATCTTGGGAGCGCATAGGACGTCGCCATCGTTGGAAATCTGTTCACTAGCGGGCATCCCACCCTTAACGGTTATCCGAAATTCTTATGAATTCAGAGATTTATTTTACTGGTACCAAGCTAAATTACGCCACAACGATAATTCAGAAATCCCACTACCGTCTTTTCCAAACGATCCCCTCCCCAGTGTACTAGCCCTCCTTAAGGAAAGAGGAATTAACTGGAACTCTGACCTTGCACATCAGCATGTTGAACTCCCCTGGGAGGATACTCCGATTGTTGCAGATTTATCTCTGCTGAGCGATCGCTCGGACCAGGATGTCATTTTGCCGTCCCAGTACGTGGCGGAAAAAATGCAACTTTTTCCCAGCTACAGACAGCTGTATACAGATGGTGCCAAAGCAAACCCCCTCAATGGGTCCTCGCCGGTGGCTTGCGCCTACGAGGTGGAGGGAGTTGTTCATGCGGTTCGGCTCCACGACTTCTGTTCAGTGCTGGAGGGGGAGCTGTATGGTATTTTCTTCTGCTTGAGAGAATATCTGCAGTCTTACCCCCAACGTCGAAATGCATTTCTAATCACAGATTCCTTGCAATCGATTAGGACACTCCAGACACCTAAAACCTCTCACACATTATCTCGAAAAATAAAGCGCATCATTAACGTGCTTTTCCGGGCTGGCTCACAGGTAACATTCTTGTGGGTCCCGGGTCATACCGGTGTGCCGGGGAATGAGCGTGTGAACTTGGCTGCTAAGGCAGCAACATATAGTCCAATGCCCGAAGGTGCCCCTCTGCCTCAGCTGGGGCCACCCTTTTTTCAGCAACATAAAGCAGAGACATGGGAAATTATGTGGTCGGCTCACACATCATGGCTGCGATCCATTAAGGTGAGCACTGAGCCTTGGTGGCCACCGATATCCATGTCCCGCAGAGAGTTTACAGCTTTAATTAGACTCCGCATAGGGCACACAGCAATATCCCACAACTATTTACTGGAAGGAACATCTCCTCCCTCTGTCTGTTCCATATGCAATTCCCCAATTTCACCAACCGCTGAACACGTTCTGGAACATTGCCTGCCTGCAGGCACCACCAACTTACCGACGGTTGCGTTGTCAAACGAACCAAAACAGGTCCAGGACATACTAAACCATATTAGAGCGGCTAACATATTAAAACACTTCTGATCCTGCACTGATCCATGTGCTGTAATAATCCCGGTAATTACACACAGCACATGGACCATATAAATTTAGAGGAAAAAAAAAAAAAAAAAAAAAAAATTTATTGTAATTTGATAGTTGTAATAAAAAAACGAATAGTGATTGCGAGGCATTTGTTTCTAAATAGGTTTAAGATTAGATAAATATGTAAAAAAAAAATTGTTAAAATAGCTAGTGTATTAGATTCTTTGTTTAAAGCATTTTTTTTTTTCTTTTCTGAAAAACTCATTAAAATTTAAGTGTTTCTGGTGATATCAAATTATCAAACAAATATAACAAATAGAGTTATCTTTATGCAGCTAATATAGATCAATCAATCAGTATGTAGAATAAAATTACAGACATATTCTTCCGAAATAACAGTTAAATACCATGTCTAATACAGAATTCATGATATACTTAACGTAGGGAAAGTTTTCCGCGTCAAATCTGACAATTTGTGTTTAATATTACAATGTTAATGCTGTACTAGCAAATTCAATTATTAATTTCTCGATAGAACGTCCCGCATTAAAGCTAATTTTACCATATAAAAGAAAATTAACTACTGCTGAAGATTTTGCCACTTTCTCAACAAATTAAATCAACCGAATGAATTTATTACGATTATTTTCATAAAAAACATGAACTAAACAACGATATAAAAAAAAAAACAAAACAAGAATAATATGAACAACGATTACTATATCAGGGCGCGTAACTGCTCGTAATTTGAATAAAAATCATAAGATTGAATAAAATTAATTGGAATTTTTAAAATCAGAAAAACAAACTAATGCGTGTAATTATAAATATTTGATAAGACGGGAAAAAAACAAAGCAACGAGTAATCTGACCGTTGAAGGAATTCGGTTATTTTACCAGTGAATGTACACGATCAGCGCAATAGACTATCAATAGCGTAATTATTACCGATTCAATATCATTCAGTGTGCATATCAATGTGTAGAATAGCAACCATTTGACTTTGAATGAGTTCAGTCCAGAGGGTTTTTAGTGATTTAAATGAAATGTTCTATAGTACTCTCTCAGGTATGATGTCAATCGATTAATATATATGGCCTGTTAAGGCTCGATTACATTAGGCGAGTTTACTAACTACTAGCTGGCGAATTCACTTTCTGATAGTAAACTCGCCCAGTGTAATCATGTTGGCTAGCGAAGTAGCAGATTGCAAACAATCCGCGAAGGTGGACTACTCTTCTCGCCATTCGCTGGCGTGTGGGCTTGTTAGATAGTAAACTAGCCGTGTGTCAGCATAGTTGCTAGTGAACTAGCTGCGAGTATCTAGAGTTATTTTGTTCAGTCTACAAAATGTCAGTGGGAGTAGTTCGTGCTACTTGCTACCTAGTTGGCTTCTGAGACGCAAGTGTCATCATCACTATCTCACTAGCTGATTCGCCCGCGTGTAAATACACAGGCTACTAAACTCGCCTAATGTAATCGAGCCTTTACTGATAAATAAAATTGAGCGTAGCATTTTAATTTTTAAAAAAAAACAGAAAAATGAATAAATTATTAGAGGTTGTTGACTTTTTTGATAAATATGTGCATGTAACTAGAAAATTACCGGGGCACCAGTCGGTCACTTGGCATCGCTAACTAGTGTTTTATTGTAAATTTTACATATCTCGCGATTTAATAGCAAAAGTCATCAGTGTACGCAGATGTGTACATTTTGGAAAGATAATCCTGCCGAAGAATAAACTGTATTAAATGTTGCGACGCTGTTACGCATTAGCGAGCTAATCGCTCCTTGAGAAATAATTATTATTGGAAAGCGCGAGTAATTAACTGCGCATATGAAACAGAATAAAGTAATTATTCGGGGCGTTCTCGACTTTCTTTTTACTGCTCTGTTTATCGCGCTAAATCTTATTCAATCGATAGTATTAACTGATATTTTTTACCTCTACCTACGTCGAATACCGGTTTACAAATTGTACCCATTCCCCCTTTTTCCTCTGTCATTGTGCGATTACTTCGTTCTTGTCAGCACTGTTTAATATCCATTACCTCGTTCCTCAGTTCGCTCAATCTAAATTGTTCCTCATCAAATTCGCACCTGATATGACACAAATTGCAACTTTTAATACACGCTGCTGACGTTAATTTATTATCAAATTCCGATACCTTTTCTTCACCTCGTACGTATTCGTTCGCCCCAGACCACTGCCTAAAATGTTCTAATCCTTACACTTTTAAGTTTTTTCCTTCTTCACAGGTCGGATCTACTTCCCTAAAGGTTTTTTTGAATTATTTTTTACTGCAAGCATAGCTTACTTCTATCCTTACCTTTTGAAATTCCTCAAGGTCTGTTTGCCTCGATAATCCCGCATATTAATGTCGGTTACATTCTATTTCAAAATTTGCCAAGTGCTTTTATTTCCAACTTCTTAAATTTCACTTTGCCTAATATTCGTCGCGATAGCTCTAAACTGACTTTCGTCACGGAAGTCCTCAGTGTTCGATTCCAGGCGACCAAAAAAAAAATTATTACAAATAATTAAGTAATCGCTGATAGTCGCTCGGACGGTAATGACATGCATACCATTATAAGCGCGCTAATTAGTATACAAGCGGACATTTGGGGCTGTATTTTTATCGCGATACATCTACAATCAATTGCAGATATAGTCTCTGGTGTGTGCCCTCACGTTTTGAATAGCTGCGCATTAATTCTGTACAACTAAAAAATGTACAAATAGATGGTCACTATGCTTAGGACATAGAGGGCCTATCCGTGTTGCTCGCACTTTTTTCGCTCGCCTCATTAGCTTTTACTTCTCTTCCGGCCATTACTTTTTCCGCCGTCTCTGTGTACGTTACAACCGTCAATCTCTTTCCGCTTCTCTTCGTGATAATTATATTTCCAGTCGCTAGATTGAAGAAACCTCTGGAATATATCGAAAAAAGGCTAGTCGTTACGCGACGTACCGCGAGTAACAAATTCGAATTTAAATCTTCATTTACTGATTTTATGCGCATTTATACAAATGTTCGCTGAAACAAATTGTGGAATAACATTATTACATCAGCGTGATTCTTGTTTAAATGGGTTTTTAAGCTTCGAAAAAATTCGGGACAGAAAAGAAACAACAACAAAAACAAATACAACGGCTACCGTACAGAACAATAATTATACTTGTGAAATACGGTATAAATGTTATCCTTATTATTTAACGGGCCAGCCGAAATTATTAAATATTTATCTTCTCTTTGCTGGTGGCGGTAAAAATTCTGTAAGCGATGTTGTCCCTTCGCGAACTCTACACTACGAACGTGTGCCGGTAAGTGTCAGCTTCATTCTACGCAAACATGTGCTCTGAATGTTTTACTCGTTACTGGTATATTTTCTCCCATTGGGGCCGTTTAGTCTACTTCGACACACACACACAATAGCACAGGTTACTTGATCTAGGATACATTCCATGTACAACACTTAAAATTACTCTCAACCGAAACGCTTGTTAGGCTTAATGCGCTATTTGCTCTCAAATAATGTTAACAGATTATTCTGCACGCGATATTCCTTCAAATTACTTTTTCGTACTTGGGCTCCGTTTTGTAAAATTTCAACGTAAATAAATCAACTGTTAATTTAATTATAATCGCTGATCGTTATCTAGCTTCTAATCGTATAAACTTGGCGACATATGAAGCAAATCGGTGACCATGTCGTATCACACAAAAATATACAAATAAGCTAAACTTTAAAATAGATATTTTCAAACAAAATAATAAAATCAAAATAACTTTTTTAGTTATTTGCGATATTTTTTGAAAGTCTGATTCGGAGGCTTCCTTTTCCTCTCAGTTAGACACCAATGAGAGATCTCTAACGGCGTTGTGTAGAACTAAAGTAATTTTTTAATAACACGTACAATATAGATTATAACAGACGTCTTCTACCTGGAAAATAGTGTAATTATTGATTATCCATTTCTAATAACGAAATATAGAATAGAGACGGTAAGTATTCAGATACGTCAAAAGTCGAATATAGGACTATTGAAGATTAGCGACTATAACGAACAAACGGGGCAAGAAGCAACTTTTTTTTTCATTTTTTTCCCTTTTTTTTTTTGAGTGAGAGCGCCATCGAAAGACTTAAGTTTATCAGTAGCCACATCATATTTTTATCTGGTTGGAAATGAAAAAAGAGAGAGATATTCGAAGCATTATTAGGAAAACTGAAATTTAAAAACTGATGATTAAGATTCGGATTTATAAGCACCAAAAAACCCAATATATATGTATGCACTGAAACTCCTCAAAATATGCACTAAAAATTTCATAAAAAAAAATAAAACAAAATTGTCTGCTCTTCACTTCAAATTTTCATTAACATACTGTGCTTTTTCTTCTACTTAATTAATTTATATTAAAAACACATTTAATTATAAATCTAAATTTAGAAATTATTACATTCAGTAATAAGAATTTTTTCTAAATTTTCTATACGAAAATTATATGTCTTGTGTCTGATAACATAGCTTTCAGTGTAGAAAACGACCTCTCCAGATCGCAGGACACAACTGGTACATATTTAAATGCGGCCACTTCGGATGAAGTGTAAGAAATTTCCTTTCCATCTGGCACTCTAACCAAAATTTTCACTATTACTTGTAACAAATTCCATGCAGGATTACGATGAAGTACAGCTTCTAACTTAGTTCTTAAAGCACCCATCACAAGGTCGAAGATAATATAACTAGCGGCCAATCATACATATACTAGCATGGCCGATCAACAATATTTGTTTTTGTTTGCCAACACTATTGTTCAGCTCAGTAATTGACAATATGAATATAAAAATCCTAAAAGATCGGAAAGCAAATACTCTGTTTAAATTCATTTCATTTATATCGGAGACTAAAATACTTTTTTTTTCTATTTGCAGAAAGATATCCTGTCCGTGAAGACGTACAACAATGGTAGTTACACTACCGACAAGGAGAAGTAAGTTCTTTCTTTTCTTTTTTTTTTTTAGTTCCATAAAACGGCGGCAAAAGGTTATTATCGAGTAATGGAGCTGACAAAAAATAAGACAATGATAACCTTGTTTGTGTAGTAAAGTTAAAAATTTCATGCATTTGCTCCGACCTTTTTATCGTTTCGAATATATATAATTGTGCATGTATGTTTATATGTATGTTTACTTTACATGTAATTATAAAAAAAAAAAATCTAAAAAATCCTCAAAATATGCAAAATGTGCACGAAATGTTCAAAATACGCATATATGTGCACTATTAAATTCGTGTATTTCGAATTTCCAACTCTTGTAGAATGCCATACGAAATATCAAAACGTTAGCTACAGCTAAAAAAAATATGCATTACGATGCAAAAAACGAACTCTACTGACAACAAAGAAGGAAACACTCAGCTGAAAGAGCCGAGCATTCAAAGAGAACATGATCTCAATAGGACGAATAAAAGTTATTGCAAAGAGCTATACAGAAATAAGGTTAAAGAAAACGGTAATAGAAAGAGGAAAGTGATTGTTTTCGAATCGCACTGTGGAAATAATAGTAAAATGTCAAACAGAAAAGAATAATTGAAATCATGTATGTAGACCGGGAAGTGATTAAACTAGGAGGTATTGCGAGGAAGGATTAAAAAATAAAGAAGGGTAACTATTGATGCAAATAACGTTGAACAATTTCATTAGGGCTAAAAATGTAGTGAGTGCATTCAGCGCGGTTAAAACCTTACACTGATTTAAATACAACTTGAAGCAGGTCATTAACGAATTCGAGAACGACTACTGGAAAATGATGGGAATGTAAGACATAGAATTAACATCCAGCTAAAATCGGATAAAGTAAAATTTACAAAGATGGTTAGTAATAGTAGTTTTAAAGATAAGACAATATTTAGTAAATAGCCGTTTTAAGCTGTGATACATTTAAATCCAACAACGTTTAAATTTAATAGGACAATTTATATTAAATCTTCTACTTTAAACATAATTGAAAATGTTTGATTACTTTCTCTCTAAAGCGTGTTCTATTTTTTGTTTAAAATGTGAGTATTTATTTTTAAATGATTTAATTTGCATTAAAATGATGTTTTCAAACCAAATTCTACACTTCTTGCTGCAAAATTCGATTTTAAATCATATTTGTAATAGAATAGAACCTGTTGCAGAGATTTACAATACTTTTCCCACGGTTGTATTCCACTGTGATTATGCAATGATTGAAATAAGTTATTGGCGGTATTGTAAAAGTGAGGAACAATCTGTTATAGAATTATTAGGTGTATAGTTCCTATCAGGCAGCATAACTTTGGTACAGCACGAAATGTGTGCACCATCTAGCATCATCATCGTCGAATCACGCAGGGGTATCGTGGATCTGTCACCCGGTAGATCAAGTTGCGCTAACAATTGCGGTCCCGTGCGACATGTACACAATCCTAAAAATTACGGCCAGTCGCTTTGCAAACCGCTTCCGACCATCTGGTCTGCGCACGACCCCGACCTCTTCTTCCATTGACTTTTCCTTGGACAAACAGCATCTCTATATTTTCCGCTTTAATTACATGACCAAAATTCCGCAGTATCCTGCTGAATACGATTTTTAATTAGTCCCTTCGGGTTGCCAATCTCGTTTACTCTATCAGGACATTGGTTCTTCTAGCTGTCCATGGAACACGCAGCTATGACTCCAGCACCACATTTCAAATGCGTCTATACGTTTTTTATCTGCTCTGTTTAGCAACCAGTTCTCGCACCATTATAGGAACATTATGGCGACAAAGGAATTCACTAGCCTTATCTTCACAGCTTTACTAACAGCGTAGTCGGCCCAAACTTTTCTTGAACGGGTCATTGCGCCGCGTGTGATCTATTCTCTGTGGCGTATCTCATTTTTACATCCGCCGCTGTTTTCCATTATAGAGCACAAATGTGTAATGCGGCTTACCGCTTCAATTCTCTCAATTTCACGTATCGTGGGGTAGAGTTATTCTCTCTAAACGATCGACGATCATTATTTTGGTTTTCGCTTTGTTAAAGAAGACATTATATTCTGCACTGATTTTTACCAGCTCGCCCGGAATATATCAGATTTCTCCCACGTCTATTTTGCCACTAACCTGGGGTGTCATCTGTATATCAGAGATTAGACATTCCTCCAACCAAGGTACCTCCATCCCAATCAACTATACGATTCGTCATGTCGAGATTTGTAATGTTCCTCGCATTATGCATTCACCGTATAGGTTAAAAAGTAGCGGTGAAAGAATGCAACCCTGGCTTACACCCCGCGCGGCATGATTCCGACTAGGTTACTTTATTTATCCGGACTTTTGCCGAATTTTTTTTTCATATAGCCGCTTGATCACCCATACCAAATGTGCCGGGGATATCCATTAATATCGACCACATTTTTGCCCAATGCACACAATCGAAGGCTTTCTTGCAATCGACGATACAGAGCACAAAAGAGATATTGTATTCACGCGCCTTTTCAATAAGTAGCCTAAGATTGTGAGGATCGGTTCTCTCGTTCCCTACCTTTTAGAAAACCAGCCTGCTCTGGCGGGATCTGAGTGTGCATCAAGATAATTTTAAGCGACACTTCGTTTATACGAGATGGTTCGACAGTTCTCACAATACTCGGGTGATCCTTTCTTGTGTAGAGTTATATAGGTCGCCTGACACCACTCCTCTCCGGCCATTCTCCCAAAAACCAAACCGTGTTGCAGACGTGGTAAATTGTTACCTAAGTAGGAAGGTAGAAGAAAAAGAGGATGGATGAGAGCAGGAATAGTAGATTTTCGGGCTTCCAGCCAGAAACGGAGACGCGTATTTTGGACCTGATAGAGCTTGGACAGAAGGAATCCAGAAAAATTTCCACGAATATAGGAACAGTAATCAAGAATAGAGCGAATAAATGATTTGTAAAACACGAAGTGTGATAAAGGGATTTAATAAGGTTGAGCCTTTTGCAAGAGGACACGTACAGATGGTTGATTTGGTCATGGAATGAGAGTCAGCTACCAAGATTAGTCTAGTAGCAGTATAAAGGGGAGCGGAAGGAATGACCGTTCGGCAAAGGAAAAGATTATTAACAAGGAACGAAAAATGAGCCGGAATATCAAAGAAGAGCATTAAATCAAAAATAGTAGGGAGGAGAACATTATCGAAGGAAGCTGCTGAGATATCGAGATATGAAGAAAGGAAGTAATGAGAAATTTTTTGTCAATGAATAACTCGTAGACGTCTGCCAGAAGTGCACTAATACAGTCGGGAGGGCCGCGACCAGGGCCGAAACCAAATGCGTTATTAGGCGTTCTAGCCACCAGAAACAATGACGTCTATTTATTGAATTTTCAAAAATCTTCCTGACACAAGAAACAAGAGCTATTGGGCAAAGTGAGAAAAAGTTGGATGGTAGGGATAACGGGTTTTTAAGATAGACGAGTACAACCAAAACGAAGAAAGGAATTGAACAAGTTTAAGAGGAACCGAAGAGAAAAATCGAGAAGATTTTTGAGAATAGAAAAAGAAATACCATCTTCTGCGGAAGCAGAATTTGAATAATTGCATAGGATATTTCTAATTCCGTGAGGGTAAAGAGAAAATGTGATGAGGTGGAAAAAGTCGGAATGCGAGTCAATAAAAGAGATTAACTTATCAGCAAGGAGATTGCGGGAAAAAAAGATGATGGGATAGAGGGAACTTGAAAGTCTTGGTCATTCTTCAAAGCTGAAAAATAGGAAAAAGAGCGTGAAAAGGAGAAACAGAAGCTTTTCCATGCGTTTTTTGTATCGTTTTGAGGATAAATCTGGCTCTAACATTAGCCCTTCTATGAGAAAGATACTCAGCGTTAGGCTAAAGCGAAACCATCTAAAAGTAGTTAAACTGAGATCAAAAGCAGCCCTAAAATCCTGCTTTCACCGGAAAGCGGAAGACGATTTCACTTTTTTATGAGACGAATGACGGACAAGGGGAGAAGAACAAGTTAATCAGAACGCGCGATACTGTATTCCGGTCTTTTACGTCTTATCCTACGCCTTACAGCGCTTAATACTTTCTTTTCCGTTTCCCTCGGTTATTCCTTTGTTAGCTTCATTCATATGTTCTATTTCTAATGTTTTTCCTATATAATCATTAATGCTGTCATACCTTTGGGCATTGAGTAAACGAACTTAACCGACATGCTCAAAAAAAGAAAACAATTTAATATTTAGGTTAAAATTATTTTCTTCCATTTCTGTATTAACACTTTATTGAACAATATAAAATCTTTATTAAACAGAAAATTATTTTTAAATTAAAAATTAAAACGTGCCGACATGTTTCGGAGTCAACGCCATGAATATGGAGCAAGTGACTCCGAAACATGTCGGCACGTTTTAATTTTTAATTTAAAAATAATTTTCTGTTTAATAAAGATTTTATATTGTTCAATAAAACAATTTAAAGCAAAAGAGATAGAGTCAATAAAGTATTCGTAGTGGGGAAAGAAATTCAAGACTGCATGGATACGCTAGGTTCAACTGAACAACAAAAAAGAAAGAAATGGACGAAATCAGGGATTTTATGGGGACGGAACTTAATTTCGATTAACCAAATGTGGGACGGAGTTTCTCACTCTGTCTTTTTTAAATAGGCCGGATAGAAGTAACAGGAACCGCGGCAATGATACATCATTAAGAAAGTTCCATCAGAATATCCCGAATAATACCAAACGAAAAGAGGAGCATACCAGAAATGAAAGCTTTAAATTTGCGCTTATCTAAAACAAACCAATGTCTGAAAGGAATTCGTTGACCAAAGAGATATCCGTAACAAATATGGACGAAGCCCGTTCCTGCCTTTCACCGGGATGCAGTGATTTTGCGAAATAAAAATTTAGCGCCCGAAAGATATTTTTATCCGAGAGAGATTAACAAAACCTGAATTGAACCCGTGAAGCTTCCGGAGAAAAGATCGGCATTACGTTAGGTTAAATATTAGCAATGTTATTTCCACTTCGGTTGGTTATTACCGTCGTTGTTGCTGTTGCTACTATTATTGTTTATATTTTTAATGATATTATTTTGGAATTTCGTGCCGTTTAAATTATCCTTATCGTCATTTTTGATGTTGAAATTTCTGATGGCGTTGCTTATAACTATGAAGTTCGCAGAACTAACCAAGTCCGGTTTGCGAGAGCCGGAACTGCTTAACGAGCAGACCTGATTTTGAAGAGACTGGACGGCAGAGTTTATCAGAAGTATCCATCTCCGTTACTTTGAAGGATAGTCCGTCGAAACTTAAATGTGAATCGTTATCTCGTGTGCGTTCGCGTTCCTGTTATCAGCTCGGTAATCAGTTGTTTCGGTAGGCCGGTGAGATCGCTTCATTGTTTTCTATTTAGATAAATAATTTCGGTTTCTTCGCTGTCGCATTTAACTTTTACTTAGTTTACATTTTAATATTTCAGTTTGCCTTTCGCTGCTTTAAATTCATTTCGCTGCTTTTTTTTTTGCTTTTTTTTTCTTTTTATTTTCCTCTCTCTTTTTTAAGCCAGTTGATCGATGAGCTCGCCTAGTGGGGGCCGCCCGGCGACCTCCTCCAAAGATTTAAAAGCGAAACCGAATGTATTGATAAACTTGATGGAGGTTGACGCTGTCGGCAAGCGCAAACCTTCCGGTCCTCTCTGGCCGTCCGCGATTTTGCCAAGCAAGGATCTGCGGCTATCTCAACCCGATTCGCCTAATCTCGCCACTTCAAATAATTCTAACAACAGTGCTAATACAGCTGTCGAGAATTTTATTATCGATAAAAGTAAAAATAATAATAATAATAATAATAATAATAATAATAATAATAACAATAACATCATTACCACCCTCAACACCACCAATAATAATAATAATATTAATATTAGTAATGACAATAATAATAATGATAATGTTAATAATATAATTAATAATAACAGCAGTTATAATAATAGTTACAATAACGATAACAGTAACACTAATAATAACAGCAGTAGTACAAATAATTATAATGATAGTAAAGATACTCTATTGTTCTCGGCCGATCATCCAGCACCTTTCACCGTTCACGTCGAAAGCTGCTCCTCGGATAAAAATCTAGGCAACCACCATCCTTTAGCAATTGCCAGGCTGATCAATTCCTTTTCCTCTTCCCCCACGAGCATTGTCCCTCAAGGTAGGGGTCGTGTCTCGGTCAAGTTTCCCTCCGTCTCCTCCGCTAATTCCTTTCTGTCTTATACTAATTTTTTTGCGTCGCATAATATCAAAGCGCACATTCCAAACTCTGTGTTATTCAGAATGGGCATTATTTCCGGTATTCATCCATCCTTTTCTGAAGATGAAATCTTGGAAGGAATCCATTTTACTATTCCTATCGCCTCTATCCGTCGTATACATCGTTTTTCTGAAGGTAAAAAAGTTCCGACTGGTTCTGTTGAAATCAAATTTCATAAAACTTCTCTCCCAGAACACGTTTCGATATTTAAAATTCGATTTCTGGTTTCTCCCAGCGTTCGTCTACCTACGCAGTGCTCTAAATGCTTCCTTTTTGGACACATCGCGAAGCACTGCCGTGGTTCCTATACCATCTGCTCCCACTGTTCTTCCAGGCATTCAGTCTCGGAATGCAGCAGTCTACAACTTCCTCCCACTTGCCGTAATTGCAAAGGCGCCCATAGTGCCAATGATCGTGCTTGTCCCGAGTGGCTCAAACAAAAAGAAATAAAACGAATTATGGCATTTGAAAATATCACATTCCAAGAGGCTTCTCAATTTAAAAAAAGCAATTTAGTCTCTCAGGCTTTTTCGTATGCCGACCGTGCCTCATCTTCCACTTCTTCCATTAATACTTCTTCCATTCCTCCGTTGACTGCTCCCTCTCACTTCCGACCCAAATCTCCCACCTTTCATAAATCCCGTAATTCCAAACCTTTTCATAATTCTTCTCCTCAATTCCCCCCACTCCCATCTAATCGTCTCCCAACCCCCTCTAATGGTTGGGCTCTTAACAAACCTTCCTCTTCAAATACTCACCTTCCCCCAAACCCTGCTATTCCCGTCTCCTTATGTACTCCTAATTCCCCTTCCGCTACCCCTTCGCCTTTAATTAAGGATATTTCGGTAGCCATCATTGAACTAAACAATATTGCTCCCTCTACATCCTTTGTTGACTCCCTTTCTTGTTTCCTGTCGAATAATATCCGTTTTAATTAGTTTCCTCCTCCTATACTGTACGAAAACAAATTAAATTAAATTAAAAAAAAAAAAAAAAAAAATGGAAATAAATATCGAGGCTGTATTTGCTTCATTATGTTACTTTCTGTCCCCTGCTTCCTTCCCTTCTTTTACATTTTTTCCCTTTCGTGTAATCTTCTTTACAATATTCAGTGCGAAGCATTTTAACCAGTTGCTTAACGATTTTATCGTAATAATTATCTTCATTTATGCTTATGTAGAAGTGGTTTCAACCTCTAACAGGCGTTGGTGTATATTCTATACACATTTTTTTCGGGAATGGGCTCATGTTGAGTTGATACACTCAATCTCTGAACTGAGTTCCATTTCTATCACTCTCCGTACCCACCTTTGGCTGTTTTAACTGCACTGTGATGAATTTGTCGGAGTTGTATAGCGCTGGCTATGTACCACGCCTATATATGAAGCATAACTTGCATTCCACTGACTGCTTCGGTTCTGCACGAATATTGCTTACTCATTTTTCTTTTATCCTAAAATTATTCTATATCTTCTTCTGCACTATGCTCTTTGTTTTTCCTTTCGACTTAACAGCCTCGAATTACTTCCTCCTGTTTTGCAACTGCTGTTCTTTATTTTTCTTTTCTCCGTTTCTCACTCATTTTAGTTCCTTCTATACAAATGCATCTCATTGTCTGCTCTTATGGTCTTTTCCCCTGCTTCTCCCCACTTCATTTATGCCTTATTCTTTTACTGTTTTATTATGATGGCTGCGCTAAATATTCTACAGTGGAATTGCCGCAATCTAAAAGCCAATAAAAACTCATTAGAGGGGTTATTGGATCTACATAATGTCAATGTTGCTCTCCTTTCCGAAACGTGGCTTCGGTCGGACATAAATTTCAATATTAGAGGTTTCAGGGTAATTAGATGTGATCGCGATGACGGTTATGGTTGTTCTGCAATCCTGATTAGAAATGACATTCCATTCTGCTCTTATGATATCTCTCTTAATCTTCCTTCTTGTCCCAATTTACCCAACATTGTTCACATCTCCATTCAGCCTCCCTCTGTACGTCCTATTAGCATTGTTTCTATCTATGTTCCTCCTAGGTTCGATCTTCGCTTTTTCCCCTTCTCATCGTTTTCTAATTATATTCCGGATCCTTTTATCATCGGTGGTGACTGGAATGCGCATTCTCCTTTACGGGGCTGTGCATCCTACAATCCCAATGATTCCATCCTTGAGAATGCCATCCTCTCTGATAATCTAGTTCTCCTCAACGATCTCTCCCCCACATACTACAGGAACGCTTCCATTTCTAGTTCCCTCGACCTAACCTTTTCTTCTTCGTCTATTGGTCTTAATTATAATTCGAAGACCCTTATGGGCTCTTTCGGCAGTGACCATGTTCCTATCCTAATAACTCCTGTCCTCCTCCTTCTGATTCCAATTATACCAATTCTTCAGGATGAAATCTTTCCAAAACTAGCTGGCCTCGACTCGTCTCTCCCTCTCCTTCAACCGGATCACGATCCGGTACCTCTCTATAATTCCTTTTTATATTCCTTAACCTCTGCTCTTTCTTTATCTTCTCTGCCCCGCCATACGTCATCTTCTGTATATCGCAGTAAGGCTTCTTCACTTTGGTGGAACAAGGAATGCGACACTGCCTTTAATATCAGTCGCGAAACCTTTAGAACCTTCCGTTCTAACCCTACGACTGAAAATTTTCTCGCTCACAAACGGGCAAATGCGAGAGCTAGGTTTATATTGAAATCCACGAAGAAGTCCTCTTGTGGAAAAATTTCTGTGCCAAGTTCTCTAGAACTACTCCTCTTTCGCAGATTTGGAAAATGGCCAGAGCTTTCAAATTCCCATCCTCTTCTCGCCCTTCCACCTTCAGTATCCCCGACGATAGCCTTTTTCCTTTTATTGATTCCGTTGCTCCAGCTTACGTTCCTTCTTTTGACGAATTATACTCTTCTTTTCCGGATAATTCTCCTCCTCACTTCCTAACTTCGGCTTTCAATTTTAATGAATTAAAGTCTGTTCTCTCCAAATCGTCCAGCCCTACTTCAGGACTTGACGGTATACCCTATCTCGCCCTTAAAAACCCTTCTGAACAATCCCTCAGTTTTCTTCTTAGTCTTTTCAATTCCTTCCTTTCGAAGGGTATAACTCCTTCCTCCTGGAATTCTTTTATCGTCATTCCCATTCCTAAGAAAAATTCTTCCCTACGTCCTATTTCCCTGGCATCCTGTATTAGAAAACTATTTGAGGGTATGCTCAACAAGCGCCTTGTTTGGTGGCTAGAGCATAATAATATATTCCCTATTAATATGTTCGGCTTTCGGCCTGGTATTGGCCCTTCTGATTGTGTTAGTCTTCTCGCTTCTCACATATACAAATCTTTTATCCAAAAACATTTCACCCTAGCTTCCTTTATTAATGTTTCCTCTGCTTTTGATAATGTTCATATTCCCACTCGAAGAGATAAAATGACGGCAATTAATATCCCAATTAAATTCTCTTCCCTTATTATCAATCTCATGTCAAATCGTTCTATCCACTTCTCCTCTCCATCTCCTAATGCTCCAAGAAAGGTTTTCCGAGGTCTTCCTCCCTCAGTCCTACTCTTTTTAACATCTATACTATCAGTATAGCTTCTCTTCGTTTAAATTCCTATTCCTTATTCTTTGCGGACGACATTCTCCTGTTTTCCTCGTCTGAGGATGTTTTAGCAGCCTATGAAGCACTCAGTTCGTCGCTCATTGTGCTGGAACATTCTCTCTCCTTAATTAATCTTTCAATTTCTCCCTCTAAGTCTTTATATACTATTTTTACCCTCCGTCCCTATAACCCTGCTTTAGTCAACCTATCCTTAAACAATGTATCTCTTTCCCGTGTTAATTGCTTTTGTTATCTCGGTGTCTTTCTTGATAGTCGTTTGTCCTTCTCTGAACACATCAAATATCTTTCTGCTTCCACTATTAAAAGGTTAAACTTTTTGAAAGCCCTGTCGCCAACTAAATGGGGTGGCGATCCCTATATTCTTATTTCTCTTTACAAATCTATTATCCGTTCCAAATTTGATTATTGTTCTTTTATTTATGGTAGTGCGTCCAAGACACGTCTTTCCAAACTAGATGTAATTCAAAATTCTTGCCTTCACCTCTGTCTTGGCGCTCTTAAATCCTCTCCAACCCCTGCTATTCTTGCTGAATGCAATTCGTCACCCCTATATCCATTCGTAGATCTTATTTAGGCTATCGTTTCCTTGTTAAACGTCTTCCTCTCGCATCCTCTACCCTTGTTCAGTCTTACCTTTCGATTTATAACAGCTGGCGCTTCACTCCCAGCAAAACCCCTATTCTGGCTTTTATTTCACATCGTCTCGGTTCATTTTGGCCGCAAATTATCTCTTTCAATAATCTCCCTTATTTTTCCTTCGACTTCGCTGATATCTGTCATCCTCCTAAGGTATTTATCCTCCCCTCATTTGCAAAAAATCTCCCCCAAGCCGTAATTAAACAGGCATTCTACACCACTATTAATTCCCTATTTCCCTCTCATGTTACCATTTACACGGATGATTCGAGGGGGCCTGGTGGTATTGGTGCTTCCTTTATCCTTCCTGATTTTAACCTCTCAGAATCTTTTCGCCTTCGTTATTTCTGTTTCATATTCATAAACGAATTATTAACTATCCTACGTTATATTATTTTCATTTCCTCGAATCATTTTTCCTCTAAATTTTTAATTATCTCTGACTCTTTGAGCGCCCTTCAGGCCATATCCTCTCCCCTTCCTGATCATTCGTGTGACTTTGTTATCCTCCGCATACGTTCACTCATTCACAATCTTTCCTATCTCCATTCAGTCAATATTGGTCTGCCTGTGGGTACCTGGCCACTCGGGCATATTTGGTAATGAAGCGGCTGATATTCTTTGGTACTCGGGCCGCTGCTGCTTCCTCTCGTCTTTTTTTTTTAAAAATTCCATCCGATAACCTTCTATCAATTTGTAAAAGCTTTCATATCAGATCATGGTATCGGATATTTACGTTTCCTCTTTTTCCAATAATTATTCATTTCATCTGTCTATTCAGCCTACTCTTCCTTCATATTCATGGTTTCTTTTGCATCCCTCTCTTCTTCGATATTCTGATGTTGTTTCCGTTATTCGTATATGCGTTCTGGCCATTCTTTGCTGCCTTCCTCCAGATTTCGTTTCTCCTTGATTTCTTCTCCACACTGTCCTCTCCATCCGGATGATGCAATTATTTGCGACGCCGATCATGTGTTCTTCCAGTGTTCATCCCTCTCCGTGGAGCGTTCTGCCTTATATTCTTATTTGCTTAAGCTTGGACTTCCTACCCCTTATTGTACTTCCTATATCCTGTCCTTTCTTTCCCCACTAATTATTCCTGCTATTTGTTCCTTTTTAGTTAAAATTTCTGATCGGATCAAAATATAACCGACTTCTTTCCTTACCTTTTGTTTCTGGGTAAAGGTCCTTTGACGAGCCGAAAAAAAAAAAAAAAAAAAAAAAGAAAAAAAGAAGGATAGTCCGGGTTTGGGGAAGGTGGCCAGGCGGCCTCCAGTAAAACACGAAATCATCAGCTCTAATATAACATAATAATCTATAAATCGGGACACAGAAAATTAGAAAAAACGAAGAAAAAAAAAGATCGATACTGAAAATAAAGTTCTTTACAAACAAGCGGGTTACGAAACGTAAGCAGCTACTTAAGGTAGACTTAAAGAAGTAATAGATACGAGCTGACCAATATCTGTTCCATATCAATTAGATGCGAGAAAACACAATTAGCAGCCGCGTAGTTGTCGCAGTTAAAGCGAACAACAGCAAAAAACGAAAATTACGACATATAGGAATAAATTATACCGTTAATGAACGAAACAACGAATGCGTAAGAAGAGAACGCGTGTAATTCGCATACTTTACGAATATAGTTTTTTTGCTTCTTCTTCGTTTGAGAGAAGCAATTATCCGTGAATGCGACCTATTCCGAATTAGCAACAAAAGATATTCCGAAATAAACGATGATGTGGCTGGCAATTGAGCCAGTCTGCGTCAAGGGCTCCCCAAAACTCAGAAATAGTCGATGCCAGCTTTCCGGAATAGAGGCGAGTTTGTTACGATATACGATAAACTGTTCGTTTTCAAACGGTATTTATTTTTTTTACAAAACCTACTCTCATTATAAGAGGTAATTCAAAAGATTCAATTATAAACGTATGCGCGAATTTAATCATAAAAAAAGAGAATATAAAATATACGACTCGAAAAGACATATCCCTGATTCGATGTTTTTTGCCCGTGATTTTTTCTTTTATTTCTCTAATTTTCCGAAAAAGAAAAAAAAACAAACAAAAAAACAAAAAACGATTTTATACAACGAACAATTGCGAATATGTAGAACGTTTATAATTTTCAATTTGTAGTAATTCAAAGGAAAATTTCGTGTACGATTTCGCCGCAATAAACGTATATTTCCCGGTCGACCTACATTTAACGGAATAGCCTTTTGTTTCGCGGTCGGAAAATCTCGAGAAAAATTTAAATAATACACCGCGCGGTCCTTTTTCAGAAGTAATGAAGAAAAACTAGCCGGCCGTCTATTTCAGTTACCAGTCTCTCTATTCAGAAAGACTTTTCCATTTTCCGGCTCGGTTAAATATTTCTCAGCACGCGTACATCGCTGCGATTAATCTGCTCGGGTTTTCACGTCATGCACAATTGTTTTCCAGCCGCATTTAATTTCCCTTAGAGGCGATCTGGTCGGAGGAAAAATGTCGAAATTTAAAACCGGGCTCCTCGGAGAAGTGTATATTATATGAGGGAAAAAAGTGGAAAAGAAGCAAAGCTGCTTGTTTTTGTTAATTTTAAGTCGATAAACTTTTGGTCGTCATTTCTGGTCTTATTTTAGACGTTCTTAAATAATGTTCGTTTTTAACGGATCAAAACGCAACGAGGTTTAGCAAACTCTGTTCTTATCATAATACAACACACTGACCGCGGTCGTAATTCAGAATGGCGGTAACTTTAACCCCTGCCGCCGCTCACGATATAATTAATTGTAGTACGACGTTAAATCCGCGTAAAAAATTACCGGAGCAGGTTGCAAATGTTCGCAGTTGGACGAACGCGTGTACGTGGTAAGCGAACATTTAACGATGGAAAAAAAACATCCCGACCACATCGCCGGATTTACCGGTAATGAAATCACTTCGAACGGTTCAAAAATGAGCACATACGCTCATTACGTCGTGTCTTCTTACGTGAAATGAAGTTTTCACGATTTCCCATGCATCTGTTAAGTTCCGGAAGTATCGAGCCAATCTTGTTCGGGGTTTCACCGGTGAATAGACTGTTTGTTTTATTTTTTTTTTTAAAGGTACAGTTGATATTTTTGATATAATTTAACTGACCTACAACCTCTTTAACGGGGTCCTCGCCGTTGGCTTGCGCCTAAAAAATGGAAGGAGTTGTTCATGCGGTTCGGCTTCACGACTTATGTTCAGTGTTGGATTGGGAGTTGTACGGTATTTTCTTCTGCTTGAGGGAATATCTACAGTCTTACCCCCAACGGCAAAATTCATTTCTAATCACAGATTCCTTGCAATCGATTAGGCCACTCCAAACACCAACAACTTTACACATATTGTCTCGAGAAATAAAGCGCATCATTAACGTGTTTTTTCGGACTGGCTTACAGGTAACGTTCTTATGAGTCCCGGGTCATGCCGGCGTGCCGGGGAACGAGCGTGTGAATTTGGCTGCTAAGGCAGCAACATATAGCCCAATGCCCGAAAGCGTCCCTCTGCCTCAGCTGGGGCCAACCTTTTTTCAGCAACATAAGTCAGAGACACGGGAAACTATGTGGTTGTCTCACACATCATGGCTGCGATCCATTAAGGTGAACACTGAGCCTTGGTGGCCACTGATATCCATGTCTCGCGGAGAATTTGCAGCATTGACTAGATTCCGCATAGGGCACACAGCAATTTTCTGGAAGAAACATCTCCTCCCGCTGCCTGTTCCATATGGAATTCCTTAATTTCACCAACTGCGAGGCACCTCCAACTTACCGTCGACTGCGTTGTCAAATGAACCAAAATAGGTCCAGGATATGCTACACTATATTAGAGTGGCTCACCTATTAAAACACTTCTGATCTTGCACTGATCCATGTGCTGTAATAATCCCGGCAATTAGCTTGTGAACCATATAAATTTATAAAATAAACAAAAAAAACTGGCCTATGTAAGGTTATTGTCAATGAAGAAGTAAAAAAGACCATACCAAATCTTGCCTTCTGAGAGAGTCGAATCTAACTGCAATATTATTAAGCCTGGATGCCGTATATAAAACTAGTTTGCTGAATTTCGTAGTTAACAACGAACATGAATTTAAAATATTTCTAGAGGAGGTTAACACCGGATCTAAAAATACTTACTTCGCCGCAATCCCAAAGTATTTTAAATACCATATACGAGAAACCAAGTAAGGTACACTGATGCTATTATATTTAATGCCCTTCCCTTTAAAGCGGAGTCCTTTCTAATAAATTATAAACGCCGCCATAAACGGTTAAAAAATATTTCAATAAGATATTTACTTTCTTATACACATATTCTGGACTACATTATAGTTGAGTAATACGGTGATTAAATTATTTTTGTAATATAAATAAATGAGTATTTTGATAAATGGACAAGATCGAGCATCCGCTATAAGTTAAATTTAGTCTATTTAGGTTTGTTTCATTATTGCGTTTTATTATGTTGTTTATATTTCTTTGTCACGTTTCCCAAAATTTACTAGCGTTTATATATATATATATATTAATTACAACGTAATTCTTAGGCTACCCCCCATTCGAAAAAATGTCCCAAAAAAATGTCCCAATTTTATGTAACGCTAAATGTCCCAAAAAAATGTCCCAATTTTATGTAACGCTAAATGTCCCAAAAAAATGTCCCAATTTTATGTAACGCTAAATGTCCCAAAAAAATGTCCTAATTTTATGTAACGTTTGTTATATTTTATAGGATTTTTGTTATTGTTATTTAAAAAATGTCACAATTTTATGTAATGAAATATGTAACGAAAAATGTAACGAAAAAATGTCTTAATTTTATATAACGGAAGTTAAATGTTAGAATAGGATTTTTGTGGTTATGTTATTTTTTGTGTGAGTTGATGCCAGTAGGAATTACGTTGTAAATTTTGATAATTTTATACAAAGTATAGAAGAGAAAGAGACAGAAATGAAAGCAAGAGGGATCAAGGGGCGCAGCCCCTTTCGAGGCCAAAATGGCCGAGTTTATATATATATATACGGTAGCCTTAGTGAGTTATATAAAATTACATATACGATCTTTCGTTTCTACCTTTTTTTTGTTTACCGTTGTTATGCCAATTTACTTAAAGATAACCTTTTTATACAAGCAATGCTTTATTTCATTTTACTTTCCTTTTAGTATGATTGTAATCCATACTATTTTTTTTTTTTTTTTAATTCTCCTCCTCACCTTTCTTATATACGCCGTTTGTAACTACTAAGGTCATTGTTGCAATACGGAGGTGACTTATGTATGTTCGGTCAAACCACTCGTTTTAACGAAGGCTATAATCCTTGTGATGTTAGTTGTAGCATTTGCCAGACGATCCTGTATGTTACTGGGTAGGCCATGTTGCTTCCGGAACGTGGCGATCTTTGGGCACGTGAGAAGTATGTGTGGAACTGTCGGTATACCGGCCTGGCCGCAGAAGAATCACAGAGTTGGAGGCAAAGATTTGCTGATTATATGACTGTGCGAAACGGTGACGTGGCCGATTTTGTGTTACAATTGATTGAAGTAAATAAAATAAAACACACACTAACAACGCAATGATATAATTTAATAGATATAAAAAATATAAAACACCGGATAGTTTGGGATACTACAATCCATCTCACTGTGTGTATAAACAATTAAAATAATAATAATTGTTGTTTTAATTTTAATTGTTTATACACACCGTGAAGATGGATTGTGGTATCCCAAACTAGTCGGTGTTTTATATTTTTTTAAATTATATCATTGTGTTGTTAGTGTGTGTTCTATTTTATTTAATTCCCTTTTATTTATTTTAAGGCCTATAGGGGATTTTGATTTAAATTTAAAATATGGTTTCTTAATATCATTATTTATCTCATCGTGCCAATTTACGTAAAGTCAACCTTATATAAGAGCGATCTAATTTTCTTAATTATATGTAATTTTGCATTAAATTAAAAAATTATTTAGTAATAGTGACTACGTCTCACGCAACTATGCGCATATTAATCTAAAATTGTAATGATAATAAATAAATAAACATTTCATTTCCATCGGCGGATACTTAAACATGTAAGTTGTGTGATGGAAGTAATCACTAAGAAAAATAGAGGAGAACGCAGATAAATCACTTCGATATTTGCTAAATTAATTAAATTGATATTACATAGGATAATGTAACAAAGGGTACGTATCATATTATTCAGTTCGAAGGGTGGTTTATGGTTTATGGTTTATGGTTTATGGTAGTCTCTGATCAACAAGGAATTGACGAATCTACGATATAGCTGTAATTTAAAATATTCAACTAGATAGTTCTGCGATGAAGTAAATTCCTGCCTAAAAATCCATAAAATAATATAGTTTACACTGTTAAAAGCAGATTTGTTATTAGAAAATAAAACGTGGATTTCGCTATTCAGTGACATTCCTATCACAAATCTTAAAAATTATTTATAGCGTCTCACTTGAAAAAGGTGGCCGTATCATTTTTAATATTTTTCAAATAAAACTTCAAAAAAAAATCTGCCTCTTCGAGCAGAGCATTGAATCTGTGTTTTCTCACGTCAAGAAATTAGTAGAGATCAACTTTAACGCCAGGTCAATACCAGAACCGGCAGTGCAATAGACAGCGCTCGTCGATCGCTATCTGGTCCATTTATTACGAATGTTTCCACATATTCCGAATGTAGGTAGTACCTCAAATAAAACAATGAGAAGTAGTTTTTTTGTATGAAAATAAATATATTAAAATCGATACCGAACAATATAGTATAGAAGAGGCTTGTTTTACAAGAGCTGAAAGTTAGCGAACAATACAGAAACGTGCTCAAAATTTTGAAGGGTGAATGGGGGGGGGGGGGCTGGTTGAAAATTTTCTTCGTATATTTATTTTCACTAATATTCATACTATTAATAATTTCCATCATTTTGATTTATATATTAATAATTTACATAAATGAATTATCGTATAAACACATTAATACAAATTACATATATTAATACTCGTAATAAAAAATTTGGCATAAAATATTAATGAAGTACCTAAAAATATGGAACATATTTTTTCTTTTTTTCTTTTAAAGATAAGAACACCCTAAAAAATCATCAATATTTATTATAAATTTTTGATTTTTTTCAGATTTTTATGTATTTATAATAACTATTTCAATTCTAATAGGGAGGTTTAACCCACCTACCCCTGGACACGGCCTTGGAACATTACAACACTTACATTTTTTTAAATTCATAAGAGATAAAGAAAGTTTTCATACAAATCTCTTTTTAATCGAACACGATATGTGCTCTGTTAATACATGTTAGTTCTATTTTTAAAACAACTGCGTAATGTTAACACTATCAGATTTTAAATAAGTGTGCTAGTCCGCGCGTCTCTTAGAAATATTCGGATCTTAGGACAATTTTGGTAATAATAGATCGCGTAACTTGCGTGCGATAATACTTGAAAAAAATGTGATAACCGTTTCTTCTCTCTCTTTTTCGAAATGATACTTTATACTAACAACAAAAAATATTGCAATTGCAGTAACTGCTGATGGCGCAGTGTCATTATCAGTAAACGACTTGTAAACTTCAATATGCTTCGAAACGTGCGGTAAGAAGCGATAAGTTTGAAATAATAAAAACCTAGTGCCTGCTTAGTTGACTATATTAATTTAGATTTACCACGACCAGCTGTTTTTCGGCGGCCTTTCTATTCGCCACTGTCGCTGTTAACCGTTTCGACTTCGAGATATACATACATATACATATATATATATATATAGCCGTGTAGTTGCGAATTATGTTCGTCCCACCGATTGTTTTGCGTTAACTTGTTTCTTCGTTAGTTATCGTTGATTTTACTTTTTATCGTTGTATGTTTTCGTGTAATTTTCCTCGTTTCGATCCTTTTTATCGATTTATTGATCTAATTCGTTTTATTCGCTATTAAGCTGGTGATAATTCGCAATTATTGGTGTAATACGATTTTTATTGTTATTCGCTGGAGTTCATTTGTTCGTTCGTGGTAGAATCCCGTCAATACGTTTCGTGTATTTTGATTTGAATAAATCAATTATCATCGCTTATTTTACTATTTTCAATTCGCGAAATAAATACAAATATGTTCCGTCGTTTGTAGTTTGCGATTTTTATACATTTATCATTCGCGATAGAAATTAAATATGTATATTTGTTGTTTCCGGATAATTCTGTAAGTTTGTTTTGTGTTTTATTTTTTATTTAATAAATTGCTATTTTGAGCGGTACACCGTGTAACGAATTAGATCGATAAATGGGAAACCAAGCTCAATGAGCAAAAATCTATCCACACCACTTAGGTCCTTCGCAAACGATATTTAACATCACACAGTATTTATAAATAGGCAGCATGTACCAATCCCAGACTTCTCAGCAAAATACTTGAACCTACATCTAAACCGGGAAAAGTCGCATTGTTTTAAAACCCCGACAGATTCGGGGGGGAAAAAACGCGCTAGTCAGATGACAATCCAAAACGAAGTTTGAAATCAAACGACTCGTCCCTCAAACTACAATCAGAAGACCCATTCGAATGTATACGATACAGATATGAGGATGTAGCAAAGCAGAAAAATTATTCAAACAGTCTGAAACAAGTTCCTCTGTATGATAACACGCAATGGTTCCAACACAAAGAATCATTACAGAACAATTTAATTAATATCGCCAATGTCTCATAGAAGACTCGTTACAAAGAAAAGCTCCATTTCCTCTAAACCCAAAAGCATTAGATCTGTTTTCTGATCAATTAAAACTTAAAACGCCTTAAACGTTTTAAAATAACCTAGTGGTGCTATGAAATATTTGTTGTATATATTTATATTTATAAATAAAAAACAAACAATGCAGTATTATTTGCACGTGTCAATTGAGCATTACATAAGTACTATACTTATGCCGATTTCGGCAAAGTTTATTTTGATTTACTTCATATTTTTCAAAATTAACTTTAGGTATATTTTCTTTTGTTTCTATTTTATTGTGATAATTTGTCAATTACCTCTTCTAGTAAGTCTTTAATTCAGTGAAGATTGATTCTACTTCTAGTGTCGCTATTTTATATGATATTTCGAGTTGAATAACTGGCTACATTGTCGACTAGAGTCAATAGCATGACACTTAGCGACAAATAAATACCGTCAATGAGGGAAAGAAAAAACAAAATCTCATCAACCGGAACAGAATCTAAAGGAAAAATCCGATTGTACTCGTCTTTTCTATATCCATGGAAATACATATATATGTATTTATAATAAACAGTTGCCGCCGAAATGCTTTTACGTAAGCACAAACAACCCGTCTTCGAAACTTGTACACACATAATGTGGTTACTCAATGATATACATATTTTTACTGTTTCCACTCTAATCTGCTACCGACATCCTTTCATCTTATGTCGCTCACTTCACAAAGTTCTACTTTTTTCCCTCACCAGTAAATAGAAGTAATAATCCATGATTAACTGATTTTTAATATTTTCATTTTTAAGCTCGTACGCTGGTATCTACTTATTTATTATTTTCTCTCCGTAAACGGATTTCTTAATCTACTACACTATCAACGTTTGCCTACAGTGTGCCCTTTTTAACTAATTGTATTAAGCTTATGTTCTGTACAAATAATTCCATGGGCGTCGCCAAGGAGACGCAGGGGAGCCCCCGCCTCCCTGGAGCTTCGAAACTTTTTAATCATCTAGCCATGATGAGCATTAGACGCGTAATCACGGATAATTTGGAAGACTTTTATAATAAAGTAGTAGAACATTTTGCCAGAAACCCATGAAAATTATTTTTTAATTAAGGGTCGTCGCGATAGCCTAGTTGCTAGAGCGCTTGACTTCCATTACAGAGGTCACGGGTTCGATCCCGAGCGACGGCAGAACTTATATTACAAGAATTAAATAAATAATCGCTAATAATCACGTGGAAGGCAATGGCAAACCACCACATACATCATATGCGCGCTAGTTAATATACAGACAAACACGGGACTGCACTTGTATATGCCGATATAAATCAAACGATTACTAATCAGTTCCGAATGAAGTCCTGCGCGTGCACACATTCGTACTGCATATAACAATCGCTATTAACACTATATTCCTATGTCTGTACAGCTGAGATGTAGGTAGTCGCCGACACTCAGGAATTAAGTATGGCGCTATAAAGAAAGAAGAATAAAATATTAAGCCTTTGCAAATTATAAATTTTATTTTTCCTATAACGCATATCCTCTTTCTATCACCCCCCCCCCCCTCTCATTGGCTGGCGGCACCGTTGAATAATTCAATTAACTTTTTTTCTCTCTTTTAAGATTTCAGTAAACGCCATTTTCCGGTTTCTGATAACTAATTTGTTACTTACTGTTTCCAGTTTATCTTCGTACTATAGCCAGTTTACATGCTTTTCAGAAACTTCGGTTTTTCTTTTGTACATCTGAAATTACAAATTTCATTCCTCCAACGTTGTATTCTCCCTCGATACATATGAATTTACAAATTTGTGTTATCAGAGCTCTATACAATTCCCAAAGATACAAGAGAGCGTAACGTATACGGTGAAGAATAATTACGAATTGGTCGAAAAAGTAATTTTAAAGTGTGAAAACCGAATTTTTAATCATTTAGGTACTTTTTACAGCGTTTACATCTATTACGTTTTTCTTTGTATAGACTTTTGTTTAGAGCGCAAAGACAAAAAACTTCTGTAATCACAAAAACCTGTCAGCAATTATAATGTAACCCTATTTTAGAATCCGCTCTCTTCCATCGAATAGGAATTCTATTCAAGCGCCGCTGCTATATAATATAAAAATATTTCATTAAAAAGCGAGGCAATTAAAATTTAAACAATTTTGTTTATCCCCCCAAAGTGAAAACCTTGGAACATTCCTAACGATACCGGATGATACGGATAAATATTTAGTTAGGTAAAATCAATCCCTACAAAAAAGTTTTTCGATCTAAGCAAATTTTCAAAACACTGAAAGAACTAAAATAGACAGCTATTATAAAGAAACCAGAGGTTATAATAGCGCAGTTGATTAGACAATTCCCGTTCCGGTAATTCCTGGTTTGAATCATGCTACCGTACATTGCAAATATAGATAAATTACTCCTATAGTTGACGTGACAAAAAAAATAAAAAAAATTTCAGTCAGGCTAATGAATTCTTGCATATTCAGTTAGTTCTGCGATAATTTGCTTGATTGATTGATTTATTGACGCTTTTGAATATATATATATATTACTTAAAACGTTTTTTAAAACGATTTGCGGCGTTATTGATAATGCGACACGAAATATTAATGTAAAAAAAATTGCCTCCATTTTGTACATATGTGAATATGCATTATAATAGGGGAAAAAAGTAAGCATGAGAGCATTCAAAAAGGAAGAAATAAAAAAAAAATGAAAATAAAAACAAATAAATAATAGAAAGAGGTCAAAGAAGGAAGAAAAGACTATATCCAAAAATATAAAAAAAATTATTAAATTGATGCGCATTCGGTTTGTTATTACTTAATAAATCAATAAATCAATAAATCAGTATTTGCAGCTTACTAACCTTTTGAATTATACGTAAGTCCATCATTAGCTAATAAACATGTAAACTCAACGAGAAGGTCTGATGCTTCAAACTTCATATATTTGACACGGGGATATGTCTTAGTTATGGGGGGTGATTCTATAATACCGAAAAATATAACGGAAGTGATGTCATCGATCACGTGACCGGAAATGACTTTTGGCGGAAATTCAAATTCAGATTTTTTAAATCCGGAATATGATGAGGGAATTTTGTAGCAGGAATTGTCTTTATAAGTAGGCTAGTTTTCTTAAGGTCACGTTGATTGTCTAGAAACTAAGAACTACATATCATACTTTTCCCATCACAAATCGTTGTTAAGTATCACTAATGTGCAATGAATAGTGTATATGTTAAATATAAAATAGTTTTTTATTCTCTTCTCCTGAATGATTTAAATTCGGAATATGATGAGGAAATTTTGTGTCAGGAATTGTCTTTATAAGTAATCCACTCTGACAGTTAAACCCGTTAGTGTGTGTCAGGATGTCATCCGGTGAACGTGTGAGGTAGTTTCGTCAACGTTAGTGAGACGAGAAAGAGCGCCAAGAAGAATATACCGAATTCTTGATGAATACTCCGTTTTCCCCCAGTACAACTGAAGATGAGAAGATGGTTTCCTTTAAAGCAATGAAGGTGAAATAGAAGAAGAAAGATGGTGAAAAGTACAGGAGGTACCGATTAAAACGGAAGATGAATATGGAGCAACAAACACGTCAAGAGGAACAAGAAGCCTTGCCTGACGAGACAACTTCAATCTACAGAATACGAATTTTTAAAATATGATCCAAAAGAAGTTCAAACGAAAAGGATGTCTTTGTGACATAACGGTGTAGGACAGGGGTCGGCAACCTATGACCCGCGGGTCACCGAGTGACCTATTTGATAATTTCAAGTGGCCCACTTTAGTTCCGAAAATAAAGTATAATATATAAAAAAAAAAGTTTATAAAACATAAACACGAAACAAACATTTTGAGAATAAAAAAAATTGAAAATAGGTACTAAGAACAGCATTTTAGTTCGTATTAAGCATTGCCAGCTTAACGAACGACGCCCTACGCGTGTGTACACGCACATGACTGCGACATACTCTTTAGCGACAGCTGAGAGTTGTGACTAGCTCTGACAGCCCAAGCAGTCATTTTTCACCTTGTTGGTGGACGCGTGTGTCGTTCTCTGAGTTGTGTGTCAGTTATAGTTATAGCACATGTTCAGTAATACAAGAATAGTGACGCAATTATAGTTACGCAGCTAAATAATTATTACGGGTAATAAATATTATTATTTAAAAAAAAATTACCATGAACAAACGAAAAGCAAAAAAGAGATTATTTTAAGATATGTGGACAGAAAAGTATGGGTGTATCGAAAATGGTGACAAATTGACATGTACTTTATGTACAGATACAATTACCGCCAGGACTTACAATATTGAGCGACACTTCTAAAGATGTGAGTAAAGTGGCAAATGAAAATAAATCTGATGAATACATTGCTAAGCATGTATTAAATTTTGAAAAACAAAATAAATTCTTAAAGAATTTTGTTACCAGCAACAATCACGCTACACCTGCCAGCTTTGTTACAGCTCTTAGCATTGGTACCAACGGAAAACCATTTACAAACGGGGCGAGTTTTTGAAAAACGCATTCATAAATTGTTCCGAATGACTTCGCAAATAAAAAACAAATAATTGAGAGAATCAAAGAAATGCCACTGTCAGCTAGAACAGTCCAGCTTCGCTTGGAAGATATGACCAGAAATATTGATGAACAGGTCAAAAATGATTTGTTATCTTGTGACATAATTAGCATCGCAATTGATGAAAGTACTGATATAAATATTATCGGTAGGCTTGCGATAATTATTAGATTTGCATCAATAAATAGCTCGAATGTCAATGAAGAACTATGCGTTCTTGCTTCAATTAATGACTCGACCAAAGGCACTGATATTTTTCATCAAGCATAGTAGTTTACAAATTTCGGAAATCGGCAAGTATTGGACTTAAAAAGTAAATTGTTTTCCATAACAACTGATGGTGCTCCAAGTATGAGAGGAAAAACCGTTGGATTTGTAAAACTAATGGAAAATGAACTTGGCCGCTCACTGTTATCGTTTCATTGTATCATACATGAAGAAAATTTATTTGCAAAGGCGTCTACGCAACAACTTAAGGATGTAATGGAAAAAGTTGTTAAGATCGTAAACATGATAATAGCGCGATCAGCATTAATACGCAGGCGCTTTAAAGCTTTTTTGAAGGAAATTGAATCAAAATATGGAGATTTTGTTGTTACATTCTGAAATACGATGGTGTTAAGTCGAGGCAAAGTTCTTAATAGATTTGTAGAGTGTTTTGATGATATACAAATATTTCTTCACGAAATCGGTGAAAATGATCTCGAACTGAATTTTAAACAATGGTTTTTAAGACTTTTGTTCTTAACAGACGTAATGAATCATTACAATGATTTCAACGTACGACTTCAAGGAAATAACCAGACAATTTTGAAAATGTATGAGGAATGGGAGAGTTTTAATTCAAAATTTATATTATTTGAAACCGACGTAAAAACTAAAAAATTTAATTTCTTTCCCTTGTTAAAAATGGAACATGAAAAAGAAAATATCGATGAAAGCAATCTGAATATGTTCGAAAGTTGGATTTTCGTCATTAAACGTGAATGTGAAAGTCGATTTCAAAGTTTTAAAATAAAGCCCGAGGAAATAGACGAAAATGTTTTAAATTTGCGATATTTTTAACATCTAAAAATTGACTAGTTTAGAAATGATTGATTTTAAAAGTTCAACGTTACAAACGGATAAATTTAAGAAATTGCGAAAAGATTTGGAAAAAACAGAAGATAATCATCTTCGAATACATTAGTTGTGTAGAGTTACGTCCTTCTAAGACATCTCTACGATCTGAGCTATTTCCCACAAGGGAAGTCGTTTATACTTTTAACTCAAAGTTCTCAACGTTTTTATATTTCACACGCCTGAAAATTTACTAATGAAGTGCCCCCAACGAAAAAAAAAAATTATTTCTATATTTCATGATAAAGATTAATTGATATTGCCGGAAGTGTTAAAAATCAAAAATGATTTAAATTCTAAATTATAAAAGTATTTTTTTAATGATGCATCAGATTATTTAGTTCATTTTCAGTAAAATCACCTTATTATTTAGTTCAATTTCAGTAAAATCACCTTATTATTTAGTTCAATTTCAGTAAAATCACCTTATTATTTAGTTCAATTTCAGTAAAATCACCTTATTATTTAGTTCAATTTCAGTAAAATCACCTTATTATTTAGTTAATTATGTTGCTTTGTTTTTTATTTTTAAAAAATGTCCATATATGTATGTATCAAATTTTTACATTGTGAATATTTTATTATTATTTTAATGAAGGTGAAGTGAGACCAAAAATTACACATAGTGAAAATAATTTATCTCGCTCTGCCTAAAGAATGTTTTCCCGCACCCCAGTTGAAGACCCTTGATCTAATTAATTACACAGCATTCCTGCAAAGAGCTGAATACATTTATACATACATATATATATATATATATATATATATATATATATATATATATATTATGGTAATTTATTACTTCGTTGTATAAATATATTTCTTAATTTGTAAAAAAGAAACGTTCAAAAAGATGGGGAAAAAAACGGAATAAACAGAGAAAAAACAGAACGGGGGCTCTATTACATTTCAGTCGGATCCTCATTTGTTTCTGTAATTCGTGTACGTTTTTATATTTCATCGTAGTCGCGCGATATATAAATATTCTCTGCTATTCATGATATAATTAATAAACAATTTGTGTAGATGGCAAAAGAAAGAAAAATTAGGTATACGTGCGATATTATTCTAAAGGCAACCATCGCCTAATAGCAATCTGACGTAGTAAGAGAAGGAAATATAAAACGATCAACAGCGACCGGCGGCTGAAAATCACTTTCATTATTCTAACGAAATCCGTTATTAATTTGATTTTACCGCTGGGCAAAGTGGGCAGAAGATAAACGCCGTGTCTGTAAAACATTTACGATTTAGCTTTTAAAAGTTTCGCAGTATGTATTACGTAATTATTAAACTTTAAAGTTATAGACATCGAAATTTTAACGCGATAATTATGTAGAATGCGTTACGATAAAAGGGTTCCCCCTGGTCACGACGGTGTATCTTCTTTGAAAATTATCTTACAACGCTTAACAGACTCCTACACAATAAATGACTAATGATATCGGAATTTATGCGTTAGCTGGTGCAGTTTGTAATTCAATATGTCAGCACTAGATCTAACTTCGATAATAATTAGTAAACTTCATGTAATTTATTATAATTCCGTCAAAAGTCCGAAACTTTCATCAAACAACTAAATTGCTTTAATTGACCAGCACGCTTGGAGAGCAAATGCTAATTTACGCACTCTGAAAACATTTCACTGACAGATCTCTAACCCTACCCCATTTTCTTTTCTACGCGCGATTATGTTTTTGGTAATATTTTCGAACAAGTCAGTTACTGTAATCTTAGCGATTTACCTGCTCGCCATCTTAATAACTAGATTGATTAAATTCGCATCAATTTCAAATGACCTCGAAGAATAATGTTACGATGGTATGTGATAAAGATATACCATTGATGTGCGTATGCGATGGACATGCGATAGATATGAGATGGGTATGCGA
This sequence comes from Icerya purchasi, assembly GCA_039619475.1. Lineage (NCBI taxonomy): Eukaryota > Metazoa > Arthropoda > Insecta > Hemiptera > Monophlebidae > Icerya > Icerya purchasi. Next base: position 378,827,888 of record CM077116.1, on the reverse strand, counting down.
TGATTATACGATGGGCATGCGATGGATATGCGATTGATACGCGGTGAATATGCGATGGATTTGCGATAGATATTCGATTAATATGCGATGGATTTGGCGATAGATATTCGATTAATATGCGGTATGTACATGTGAAAATCTATTCAATTATATATGCACCAGAAAATTTTCAGATTTTATGCGGCGTTCAATTTCAATAAAATTACGTCAATTCGGGAAGAAATAATTTTATCATATTTTTATATAAACAAAATGAGTTGTCGCGGATAGCGTTACCAAATCAATTTTTCGTAAACCACGATCATTTTGTAATCACGAAATTTTAATCAACGCAAGAGTTCCGCGACTGGTATGTAATCGCAAACTTCCTAACCAGCGAAGAAGATTTTTGCCGAGTAAGAGATAGTTAAAATTATATGTCTCTTTTTATAGTATGCCCATTGTATCTCTCGATTTATTTAGCACAATGCGTTTAGAAACGACATTCTCTTTTAATTTTAAAAGGTAAACTTCTCAATCTCCTGGTCTAGCGATCAGCTGCGCACGGCAAATGTGCTTTTTTTTTCATGTGAAAAGTCGGTCAGATAAAAAAAAAAAAAAACATAATAAAAAAGTCGATTAATTCCGCAGATATTCGGGTTAACAAGGACGAAAAATCGTTTCGCTGTAAATTTCTTATCCTAATTTCCTTTTCATTATTCCGCCTCCTCGAGATGAACCCATTACGCCAAACTGTCCGAAAATAAAGACTGAATTTTCCCATTTAATATAAATCACCGGCGTAAATCGGATTAGAATTCACTTCGCCGGCACTTGCTTGGAGATAATAAATTCGTTTCATCGACAAACTCGAAATTAATCGACTTTGTAACAACACTGACACGCGCTACAGAATTCGTTTTTTAATATGCGAGTTCATCATTTCGCGCGATGTTTTTATTTACCTCTTCATACAATTAGAACTGTCCATTTCGATTTTTTCACCCTGAAAAAGAGAGATCGTTTTAAAAACGCCCATTTCGTTTGTACGATAAAACTGGTTAAACTGACTGTTGTGATCCTTCAACTTGTTAGCGTCTGTTTTGAAAGTGAGCACACAGGTTTCTCGTGAATAGAGCTTTCGATAATTCATTTTAAAAACGTAATAAAAGAAAATTACAAAGTACGCATTTGGCATTTGATTAGCATCGAGACGTATATACGATGTTAAAAATAAACTAAGGTTTCAGAAGGTCCGGCATAGGCATGAAACCAACTCTTTACAGCGACCTCTGCAATTCATAGTTGGCATAAGTACAGTTCAGTAATACGAAAAAATCAGAATAATAACATAAAAAAACCAGCGCTTACATTTTAAAAAAGATAATTAATTTTCTATAGTTTCAGTGTTCGAACACTTGCCGTAGTTCAGTGACGCTAACGTGTTCGACTACCGATGAAGTATTTAAGACTCTCTCTCTAGAAGACAATTATCCACTCTCCGGGTTTGAAACAGGGGAAAAGCAAAAAGATCCGAGATACTATAATGTAGCTGAATTTAGACTTTTTTAAACAAGAAATTAATACGTACCATGAAGTGTTTTGTCACGTTCGTCTTTTTACGAATAACGATTGTTTTCCTTTTCTAAGATAACTTCTTAGAACAATAATAAAATTCAGATTTTCCGCTAAAATTAACCGCATGAATAATTAACTAAATTTATATTCTCCTATTAAATGAAGAAAATTTAATTAAATTAAAAATAACGTGTCGCCGAAAAGATAAAAATTAAAGTAGTACGCTTTTAACCGGCGAAATTATGGTAGCTTAATCCGTAAATCATTTCGGCGGTGAAAATGCCCCACCGCCACCCCAAAAATAAAAAAGTGAAATAAAGTTACGCAAGAAGCTGTTAAAAAAAAAAAAATAATAAAACATACTTTTAGTTGGTGTTCTCCGCTACCGGTTTAGGAGGGAAAGGATAGATATTTAGACCTTTTTGTAAATAAATTTTATCAACGTGGCCGTGACTAGAGGACAGAAATCCGCTAAACTGGTAAAACCTGCTGAGAACTGACTGCGTTTCTTTAATAATGCGCCCGAAACACGTGCCCGATAATAAAAATGTGGTCACTGTAATTTAACAATTGATTTTTAATGTTAGCCTGTCGAAATTAACCGCTTATAATTAGTAGTTTATACGGAGTCGTGGTGTGGGGGATTAAAGCGATAGAAATGTGGCCAAATGGTCTCTTGCCGGGCCAAAAAAAAAAAAAAAAAGCGACAGAAAACGAAAAAAAATTCCGTAGCTCGAACATTCACAAGTAAATCGCGTCACGATTCCAATTTTAAGGAGCAGCAATGAGACTTTTTCGCTCGTTAGAATTTTTTTTAATGTTTTTATTCTTTCTCTACTCCGTATAACAATAAAAATTAAAATTATCGCTATTATAACGGCTTTTTGGTTTTTTCTTTTTGTTTTTTTACGATTACGAAGACTGCTTTTAACTGAATCGGGCTCAGCGGAAGATGCGGAATAAAATATTTACAGTTCCGAATAAAATTGTAAATTGTTATTGTTCAAGAACGAAACAAACCGATCATCGGTAGTTATGTGAGATGACCTCGAAGATTATATAAAGTTAATTTTAATCCATGCGAGAGGTAATGCATTTAGCGGAGTTTAGAAAGACGGTAAAATAAAATTACTAACTGTCTTGTATGAAAAATAAGTTTTGACTTACGTAAAAGTAATTGTTCAATGTTGGCGGTCGAAAATGTCATATAAGTGGACATTTTAAAAATCCACTTCTCGGCTCTATGAATACGTACACAATGTTATCGACAGTTAATATGTATTATTCGAAGAGTTAAAATTTTTCAAATAATTTCGACTATTTAAAATAAAAAAAAAATTCATTCTTGTTTGTGAGTTTGAAAGACAATTGCGATTAGTAGTAATTAGTATTCGAGACAAACTTCCGAAAATACACAATACGATAAACGATCTGCGTCTTCGAAATATGAAATCGGTGCGGAAATATTATGGAAATCATTGTTTCAGCCAAATCAATAACTGTTTTTTTTTTCGTTTTTTTTTTGTTTTTCATCTGTTCTTCTGACGTGCAGTCTATACCGACATCTTGAATCCCTCCGACAAAAAAGTTCAAAATTCAAGCCTTTGTTAAAAATAATCGCCTGATGGTGTTTTAGGATAATAGGGATGACTGCTTAACCGATTAATCAAGGACAACTGAAAACTCGGAAAAAAAATTAGTGCAGTTGCAAGAAACATACGAATATTATTAGCGACTATGTTAAAAATTAAATATATAATTTTGAAGCTGAAACATTTTACTTGTATTTAGGTTTCATTTCGATATCTCTCTTCGTTCACGCTCTACAAGCACGTGATTACTTTGCAGTCCTAAATTAATGGTAATTCGGCCTGGGGCCGTCCATATAAATATATATATTCAATAAACACAAACAGCATACAATTTCTGACATTAGTGTCAACAATGCCATTATATCAGACAATTCTGGAAAATGTAAAGCTTTTCTTAATAACCTTTTCCCTAAAGTTGTGGATAATCAGCTCTTCCCAAGTTCCACCTTTGGTGCTGAAGTTCCTTCTACTAACTCTAGTGACATTACAATAATAGTCCAAAAATTAAAGCACCTTCATATGATAAAATAAATAATAGAATCGTCAAATTATTAAATCTAAATTTTCCTAATTTATTATGTTTAATAATAAATAAGTGCTTACTCTTTCAAGTCTTTCCGGACTGCTGGAAAGTGGCTAGAATTAAGCTGCTTCCCAAGCCCGGAAAAGACCTCAACACCCTCTTAGGCTATTGTCCAACATCATTATTAAATTCCATTGGCAAAGTGCATGAGAGGGTAATTAATGAAATCCTACTAAAAGAAACTGATAGCAGGAGTATTTTCCACCGGAACCAGTTTGGTTTCAGGAGAGGGCTCTCTACCGAGGGTGCCCTCTACAAGCTAGTCTCTGACATTAAGTCTCAAAGGAAAACTGGCCACTCTGTGGTTGTCATTTCCTTTGACATCAAGGGAGCTTTTGATGGCTGCTGGTGGTCTGCAATTATTGAAATTCTCAAGAATTTTCAAGTAAACCCTTATATCATTAATATAATCATCAATTACTTCGAAAGTCCTGGACATCAATGATTCCGTCGCCAGCAGGAGATTAAAGTGTGGGGTTCCCCGGGGTTCTGTCCTCGGACCCACACTTTGGAATATTCTATATTCTAGAATACACTACCTTACGGATGAATTCATGTCGTTTTAAAACAAAAAAATATGAATTAGTGTCTTACGCTGATGACTTATGTATCTCGTTCAGTATTGATAGGTACTATGACTTCAAACTAATTGAGGTTGTTTGTCAATACCTAGAACAAGTCGTTAACAATTTAGGCTTAACATTCTCTGTCGCGAAATGCCAATTTATAGTATTTGGTGATCAGAGAATTGTTCAAAAAATTGGATCTCTCAATCTCATCTCTAGGCAGCTCATTCCTCACATCAGGCAATTAAAGTACCTTGGTATAATCATTGATTATCGGCTCACATTTCTACCACATATTGAATACTTATACAAGAAATGCGATAACGTTTACAATAAGCTTAGAAGAATGCATTAAATATGGGGAGAGGTTCATCTTGTATAAGGGTCTGATTCAGTCCCTTTACAGGTATGGATCTATCATTTATATAAATAACAAAACCTTAAATGCCGTTGGCTAACACCAGAGGAGATTTCTTCTAAATATTTCCTCTTTATACAGAACCTGCCCTATGTCTGCTGCTAATGTCATATCAAACATTCTTCCACTGGATCTTTTTGTCACGGCTGGATAACATTGAACATCTTTTTTACTGTTCCAGATTTGAGGATCATAGATCCAAATATAGCATTAATAGCTTCCAATCTCTAATCATCACTAGAGAAAATTCTACAAATCTCCTGTTGTATATGGAGTCTGCGATTCGCAGGAAGTTCATAAACGAAAACTAATACACTATTAACTCCCTAAACTCAAATTCAATCGCGAAACTGCAAATGTAACATGGTGTTTTTCTATCTTATGCACTTCCTGTAAATAGCCAAAAAAAAATTAAATCATTGCACATAATATTTTTAAGTTATTTCAAGTTATACTTAGAAAAACTCATCTATCAACACACACGCTTGATAAGTGAAGGGACTATGTTGTTTTTCATCCTTATACCACCTTAGTTTAAGTACATTTTGCAGGAAACTACCACACACAAGATTCTATACGTTATTTTAGCTAAACACGCACATGTACTCACTCCTGATTTAAGCACACTAGTTCCCTGCACCTTTATACACATTATTTTTTCTTTTCTAAATACACCATTTATAATATAAAAAAAAAAAATTAATGGTGATTTTAGAAATAAATGAATCATTTCCGTTTAAATTCCCATCATTATCTGTGGAAATCTAAATATTTTTAAACAATAACGGTAAAGAATTTTGTTAAATACCGCGTTAAATTCGCCAGCCGGATTAAAAGATACGGTACAAACTAATAGCAGACTTCGAAGGAAGAAGATTATATGTTGTTTATTTTTTCTTATCTCTGTTCTCGCGTAACTTTTACATTTCAAAGATTTTTTGGCATTTGAACGTGTACCGTACATACAATTGAGTATCGATGCCAAAACAGATACTTAGTAGACATTAAAATAAACACTAAAAGGATTTTTTTTCCAGAGAAATGTTTACTAATAGAACAAACGCCATTGACATTTGAAATATTATTAATGTTATTTACCATGAAAGCGTAAATTAGGAGAAAAAAAAAACTAACAATAAGTTTTAATATCGCCAGACAAAAAAATTAAAACATGATCAGTGCGCCATTTACAAGTTCATCGCTGACGTAAAAATTACGTGTCCTAATATCAGTGCTATAACTTTTGACCATGTGAGCTGATTTTTCGTACTTTCGAAAAATAAAAGTCAGTAGATCTACTTTATCTCCATCAGAAAATACATGCTGAAAATATACATAGTCAAATTTCGAAATTATACATTAGAAGGGAGGGAAAGTTTTGGGGTTCATTTTTGATACCCAAATATTATAGATAGGCTAGATTTTGAAAAAACTGATGTCGAATTTTCAAATATTTATAATTAGAGTGGAGTCGGTTAAGATTAGTTTTGGGGGCTGGGATAGTATGCTTACGCTACAATTAGAAAAATGGATGTTATTTATTTTCACCTTGTCTTTAAGATATTTGTTGATGCTTTTATTTTACAGTGTCTTTATGTGTATACTATAGTGATTTCATAACTGCAGTAAAACGAGCAAGTTTGTACTGAAATCGAATAAATGATAATAAGAGTGTCGGGCACTCACACAACGGGCATACTTGCCCAGTGAGACCCACAAACTTATTTTAAAATTAAAAAAAAAAAAATATGAAAGTTTACGTTTATATAATAAATCTAAATAAACTATTTTTCTAAAAGTTATACCATAGATATATATTTACATTAACTGCAGCTTATCTATTTTGGCATAAATAAAAAAATAAAAATAAACACCTAAATGATATATATATATATATATATATATATATATATATATATATATTTACATCAGTAACGAATCCTGATTTTTCTCTGGTACTTTTCTACAACAGAAAAATGTTGAAATGGAATTAACCTGGCATACATTGCATGCATTATTGCACAAACAAAAACAAAATAACAATCAACTTTTTTCTTTAATTTAAAAAAATAAAAAATTGAATGTATGTAAAAGAAAATTTATATTTAAATTTCGATATAGGAAATAATTTATGTGAACAACAAAGAAGAATAATGCAAAATGAATTCAAAAAATAAATAAATAAATAAAATGATTATTAAGTAACATAACTCTAAAAAAGAAATAAAGTGAAATATACATCGCCTTCGTCTTATAATAAAAAAAGTTGAAGTATATTGTTTAAAGGAAAATTACAACCACATTAAAAATCCATTTAAAAGTAAAATGAATATGTTCGCTCACTTAAAAAACTTTTCTAAACTACCAACCTAATTTCGCTGGTTCGCTGCACCAAGGCTTCTGTACCGCTTTTCATTTGTCACAGTAGACAGATTTGCGCCAAGAATATTTATAAGTTAGCTTATGAATGCCATTTCGCTATTATAAAATAGCAGCAGTGTGATCACACAACGAGAAGTGTGCAGTGTACAATGCGCTGGTCGTTCGGAACTCGTGAAACATTTCGATCTGTTTGCCTGTGCATACTGTTGCTGCATGTGTATGTATACTTCTCAACACACTCTTAGTGACTCACCAACATTAGAGAAGTCTCATAGAGCCTCCTGGCCAACACAATTAATCATGAAATCGAAATTTAACTATTACTGAACATTGATGGACGACCAGTACCTTACATATTAAGCATTCTCTTCTTCACATAAAAACTGTTTTTTTAGTTCGGTTAATCTCTACTGCTACAAAAGTACTGTCAGATTTATTTCTTTTTCAATTTCCTTTGGTACTTCACTGCATGACTAGAAATACCTATGGATTCGCCACTGATATATATTAATTACAACGTAATTCTTAGGCTACCCCCCATTCGAAAAAATGTCCCAATTTTATGTAACGGAAAATGTCCCAATTTTATGTAACGTTTGTTACATTCTATAGAATTTTTGTAATTGTTATTTTACAAATGTCACAATATTATGTAACGAAATATGTAAAGAAAATGTAATAAAAAATAAAACGAAAAATATAACGAAAAAATGAATTAATTTTATATAATGAAAGTTAAATGTTAGGATAGGATTTTTGTGATTATGTTATTTTTTTTGTGTTGATGCCAGTAAGAATTACGTTGTAAATTTTGATAATTTTATACAAAGTATAGAAGAGAAAGAGACAGAAATGAAAGCAAGAGGGATCAAGGGGCGCAGCCCCTTGCCAGGCCAAAATGGCCGAGTTTATATATATATATATATATATATATATTAGGAACTGTGCCCCTGAGACTCCCCCTTCGCGCGAATCTCCAACCCTGACATTTACAATACAAAAATAGTCTAAAAAGTTAACGATCGAAAACAAAAAATTAACAAACCAATAATATATAATTTAATTGTTTTTTTTCTTACCAGTAAAGTGAAAAAAATTTTCATTTCCTCTATTCTACAATTATTTGTTTCTACTGCGGTCACAAAAAATTATTTATCATTTCGCCTAAAAGTGAAACAGTACAGGAAAAAAAATAATAATTTGAAAAACCTGACTTGGTAACACGAGCATATTCTATAGGAACAAAAGAGAAAAAGGTAAAAAAAGTGATTAGGGAAACAAAAGCAATTGACAAATGGGCGATTTTTGGACAAACTGTCATGTTGCTCGATAGTAGTGTAAGCAAAAAATGAATGCAAAACTTCTCGAAAAAATAACTTTATTATCGATTCAAACTCTGATCACTCTTCTTTCAACAACAGTAAATCACCTCGTCTATGTACCAACTGGTTTATCAATCAGGTCTTGTGTACATTCACTAGGAGAAACTGTTATTCAATCATGAGTGTTCTTATAAATTTCACTTGCGTTCGAAACACAAAAATTCCGAATCACTTTAGTATAATAATGGATGTAACATTTACAAGAAAAATTAAATAGATGCAGTCAGCCTTCCGTCAATTTTCAATTTAATATTAATTTCGAAACGGATTCATCAAAAATAGCTTTAACGGAGCGATTAGTTATTAAATGATGTCAATTCTAAACCACAACATTCTAAACATTAAAAAAAATGAATGAAAAAACGAATTTAAATAAAAATAAGTTCACGTCAAATCAGTACAATTTAATTCAACAGTTTAGAAGCTATTTTGCACTGTATTTATTTGGAAAAGTATTTCTATTGTATTACTATAAGTGTTCTTCCTTGATTTCAGCCCGATTTAAAATCTACACTCACATACTGAACCTGAAACTACTACTATTACTCCAAAATGTCACTGGAGTACAGTATGACCCTTCGTTCTAAACCGCAATTTTTCCTTTTACTGCTAGTCTATGCGAAGGTAAAAGTTATTCACTCGTTCGCAGGCCCGTGCCCAGAATTTTGGAAAGGGGGGGGGGGGGTTGAAAATTTTCTTTTCATATTTATTTTATAAATAAAAATACATTTTTCACTAATATTTATGCTATTAATAATTTCCATCATTTTGATTTATATATTAATAATTTACATAAATGAATTACCCCGTATATGAACATTAATAAAAATTACATATATTATTGATTATACTCGTAACAAAAAATTTTGCATAAAGTATTAATGAAGTACCTAAGCTATTTCAGTTCTCATGGGGGGAGGGTTAACCCCCAAAACCCACCCCGTGGACACGGCCTTGCTCGTTCGTGCCGATACTCTACTTTTGTGTGTTCATTGGCAGTGCTAAATCTCCATCCAAAGAACACGGAACGATTACTCTAGATAAAAAACAACATTCCCGGTAGTATACGTGAAATAGACACTTTGTTATTTGATACAGACTACCAATTTATTTCACTTTTAATCTACATCATCAAGAACTAAATATGTAACTTACAAACAAACGGCTTCTATTTAATGTACCACATTTGCCGCAGTATACAAGTAGCTGCTTTTATTTTTTTTTATTTATTTTTTTTACACATATATTTCAGTACAATCTTATTACAGTAAAGACTACTTTTCAAACGATGTTACAACTTAACCTAACTAATTTGTAACATGAACAGAGTAGAAACTATGTACAATTACATAACTCCTAATGTATAGGTATATAAATAATCATATGCGCATATAAATACCCACACGCACGCACACCAAATATATGTACATACCCGCAATATATATATATACAAATAAAATAAATTAGTTGACTAGCTCATAAAGCTTTGTGCGCTTAAGGCGCCTTAAGTCATCATGTTCTAAGGCTTCTAGATTTGGGTGACTGTGAAGTTGGTTTTCGTGCGCTTCTGCAATACAGTGCATAACATCATCGATCCGTGGAATATTTAAGTTTGAATGTATATCTTCGTTGCGTTGGTACCAGGAAGCTCCAGTGATGCTTTGGAGACACTTGTTTTGAGCGCGCTAAATAATCAATCGACTGGATTTCTTTGCACAGCCCCAGAGTTAAATACCATACACCCATATCGGTCTGATGATTTGACAATAAATTATACGTTTATTAGACGGATTGAGCTTAAAGTAACGCCCAATCAACCAATAAATCTGTCTTAATTTATGTACTCGTATAGTTTGTTCATTTTTCATCTTGGCATGCGTATTCCAATCTAGTTTCGAATCTAAATGCATACCGAGATATTTAACAGAGCAGCCGGCGTATTTAGCTGTATGTCCTGTCATACCGCATAAGAAGACACATTTTGGTTGGTCTTTTTAAAGTTTCTTGCACTCTTTGGTGAAATGGTTATCAGCACATTTTACACGTCGATGAGGACGAGCACAGCAATTTTTGGTATGCTCTATTCGTTGACAGTGATGACACTGTTTGATTTTACTGTTTTTACGAGGAAGTTCGATAGAAACTTTACAATGTAATTCCACGTAGTAACTCATTAGCTGTGCTGAAGTGCTATTCAGATCTTTTAAAGAGGCTGTAACAGAGCAGTAGTCATCGTTATCACGAACAGATATTTCAACATCTCCACTAGGAAGTCCCTTAAAGATAGGCTTTTTTTTTTTGTTTTCGTCTGATTACACTCTATTGTTAAGCAAGTTGAAGTTTTTAACATTACTCACAAATATAGGTGGCGTAAGTTGAGTAAATTTATTTTCTAGCTGATTCTCATTTGGTACATCAGGCATAGTTGAAATATCTACTGATTTAGAGGGAGTACCGTCACGTGTAGAAGTTTGCATTTCCATACAATGTAACTGATCAATGTAGTTTAACCTTTCTATAAGCGCATTTACATGCTTTGGCAGTTGAGCTATTTGGTTATCCTTGCTGTGAATTAATTCTTCATGAGCAGAAGTTTTTTGTGTTTCTATTTTGTTTCTTTTGTTTTCCTTTTTCCCGTTAACAGTGTTAATATCATTGTCACTGATTTGCCGTTTCGGCTTGTCATTAAGTTTTATTTTTAGTGATGGAACTGTTTTGTTATCTCTCGTCATTTCTTAAAGCGGAAATATTCGGTGTGGTTAGGCAGATGCGCTATAACCCACTTATTGTTTTTCAAACGATTGTGTAGAGAATAAAGTGAGAAAAAAAATGAAAATATTCTCACTGACCGGAACAAAGTCTTAACGAAAAATCCGATTGATCTTATTTACACCTAGAAACCACTAGAATATAAATGTGTTATAATAAGCAATCGTCGCCAAGAAACCCCCAGCGTAGCATGATACCGTATGTTTCACAAATAAGCACATTAGACGAACGAGCGAAGAACGTAGAATCATAATTCGCCGATATGAAAAAAAAAAAAAAAAAAGTACCACTCGCAGCTCAAAACAAGTCATTACAGAGAAAAATTAATATAAATTTACAAACATTTATTTAATACGAAATTTCGAGTTAACATCAATTTATAATTCATCTTTCGCTTCATTAAAGGATAACATCAGGATTATAAAGCTAAATTATACTAATAATTGACAAGTGGCAATTTGGATTTTCTCAAAAGATAAGAAGCGCGATTCTTCTTTTTCGGCAAAATAATGAGCCAGATAAGCAGCAGACAGGGTGAATAATTCAGGGGTAACTTCATTGTCCGCGGTATTTTCACCTTATAGAAATTGAAAAAAAACGACCTTGATTTCCATCTAGGGAAAACAGGAGGAAAAAAAGCTAATCCAAAGCGTTTTTAATTGCAAGCGCTACTTTTCTTTCAACGAAAATTCGGAAAAATACCCAAACTATTCAGAATAAACAGAAAATTCATTAGGCCCGTTTCGACAAAAACTGTACTTAAAATCGCTATCCGATTATAATAAAACAAATCCGTTTAGCAATCTTTACGGTAAATGAAGATTAACAAACAGCCGTCTCATAAAAAAGCACATCAGTTTAACTGAAATAACTTGAAAAGAACATCAATACAAATCACTACCAAAATCCGCTGAAAAACCAAAAACTAATTTTTTATACTTTTACGTATTATAGGCTAAAAAATCGGAATTACGATGGAACTTTAAATATTTTGCACCGCTTCAATCTGCTAGTTATACATCCGAAAAGGATAACTGCCCGTCTGTCGTTTATATGTCGTTAATCTGTGTACCAGTGATGAGTAGGTCCGGAAGGATACGGATCCGCGGATCTGTGTATCCCACAGTGGAATTGATGTAACTTCGACTACAGTTCCGGATACGTATCACCCAATAATGAAAAAATCTAAATCCACTTAATTATGTTATAAAATCTAAAATATTGACCTTGAGCAAAGCTCAAATTTTACGCAATTTTTCCTATCTTTCTCGTATACCCCCCCCCCTCGGGGGGGGGGATTTGTCAAAAAAACAAACATGGTTTTTTCGAGTAAATTAATTGTTTGTGCAACATTACTCATTATATTTGCTTTTCAATAAATACTAGCGTTATAATATAGGCTAGTCGATATGGTTTAATCAATTTGAAAAAGAAAAAACGAAAAATTAAGTTTTCTGATTTTAAAATACATAATTAATGGCTTAGTTGCATTTTATTCTCTTTCATTTTTAACGTAGGAGATCATGCTAATTTAAGTTCCTTCATTGAACACTTAAAACAAAAAAACACCTTTTCTTGAAGCAACAGTGATAAAAAAAAATATTCGAAGAATTGATTTAACGCGGAACGAGCTTAACAAACTAACAATGAAAGCGCCAATGGAAAAATTCAATACATACAGCTCCGGACTTGTTTAAGCAACTGACATGTCTAGCCTAGGAACTGATAACAATACGTAGAGTCGACAACTAATGCAAACTAGTGCCCATGTTGAGTGTCTCGTATACGTAAACAATTGATCCATACGGGCCCGATGGATATGTATCCAGGGTGCAGTTCCCGAACTTGCAATTCAGTTCCGGATCCGCATCCACAAAAACAACGAAATTACCCATCGCTAATGTACATATATACATACATATATATATACATATATATATTGAAACAAATCCTGTTACTCGAGCCCCTAAGGAATTTGATTCCGTAAAACGAACCTGCTAGTAATGAACTCGCGACGCTCGGAGGTCGAATTTGGGTTTTCTTGTAAAGAGAGCCAGACCCAAATGCGGAAAAACAAAAACTTAATTCACGAGAACAAATAACACAAATGACGGGCGCCAGTGACGCTGATCGTGTCACACTACAAACAACTCCGGCGGAGGAGTATTAGGCTTTTGATTTTTTAAGAAGAATTATCTGTTTTTATATTTCTCCAAAGCAAACGACTAACCACAATAAATCGCGGGCTCGCCCTTGCACAGCGGGCGTACTTTTCACCGTACGGGAGGCCTCACTATGGCACCGCACCATGTGTTCAATAATGTAAAGCTTTTAACAAACAACCGCGTATATTACGAAAAAAAATATAACAAATCTTTTTTATAAATTAATCTCTGCGAAGACGCGCAATAACTCGAAACATCCGCGACTAGATTATAACGAAGAAAGAAAAGTTTTTTTTTTTTAAATTTGGAAACGTTTTAAACCGAGCGATCTGGTCGTGTTGTAAATTTTTATTACTCTATTGTATGTATGTGTATATATCATAAATAGTAAAGAATAGTTATAGTGAACTATACTCCTTTGCAACATGTTAATTTAGTTTTAGTTATAAATGTTACTTATTTAGAAATAGTTCTAAAATTGTAATAACCAGTTAAGGAGCTGTTTTATAGAAGAAGAAAAAAATTGGACACAAACGACCCAATAAACCACGTGGTCCGATAGAATCCGGGAAATGTGTAACGAATAAAGATGACGAACAAAATCTGGCCGTTTCAACGCTGGCTTTTATATCCGCTTAAACAATGCGTTTGATCACAACGTTATGAAAATATTTCCAAGGATGTTCAGTTATTTTAATTTAAGTTAGTAATCCGGAGATTTCAACTTCTCTTCTAGGCTGTAAATTTTGCAACTTGAATCCGCATCTCTTCCGAAAAATTTTCATTCGAACATAATAATATAATTTCCATCTTTTGCATTTCTTATTTAATTTTCTCTGCTTCCGCCCGCGCCGAACTTTACTTTGCGTTGTTCCTTTGCGCTTCATTAACCTAGCCGCACATTACATTCATTTCAGTTTATAGTTATTTTTCTTTTCCGTTATTCGCTTTTTCTTGTCAGAAGCCATTTCGTTTCCATAACAATTTGATAATTTTGCTCCTAATTGCTTTTTTATTCTTGTTAGCTTGCCTACTCTTCATCGTTTATCAGTAATCGAACATTGCACGCGTGCTGATATAAAAAAATCACATTCATAATAGAAACGATATTCGATCAAAAAAAATGTACGTTATAAAAGGAGCAAGAACAAGGATAATGAGTACAAGGAAACATTACATTTTAAATTTAATTAATTGAAAAAAAAAAACAAAAAACGAAACAACCAACGGAGAAAAAAATCAGCTAAAGAAAATATGCGATCAGAACGAATGATAATTTTATCGTTACGATAAAAAGGCCAAAATGAAAAATAAACCGAAATAAACAGAGAAAATAAAAAACGTAGATAATAAAGGCAATGATAAGCGAAAAGTCGTTACAGCAAGGTTTAAGAAAAGGTACATCGAAAATCTAATAAGTACAATAGAAATTTTGGACTCCATTGCTCGACGCAACTCGAACGGATGTAAATCGATAAATTAAGCTTTGCAATACATCAAAGAAAATGGGTGAGTGTAATATAGAAATTAAAAGCAAATTGGCAAAGGCCAAGAACGCATTAGTCCGTTTAATACGTACATGGAAAGATAAATACATTACCAAATGTAACAAGGATATATGTTATTATAAAAAAGAAAATTTAATTACAAATCACAGTAATACGCTATTAAATTCAAAACGTAAAAAATGATTAAAATACCGAAGTTAAAACGCTCTTACTGTGTGTCTCTTATATCCTGTCTTTCCCTTGTCCACTAATTATTCCTGCTATTTGTTCCTTTTTATCAAAGATTTCTGATCGGATTAAAATATAACCGACTTCTTTCCTTTCTATTTGTTTCAAAGGTCCTTGGTTGATGAGCCGCCAAAAAAACGTTGATATTTCCTGACATATATTGCATAGACAATAAACGTAAAGCCAAAAGAAAAAAGAAAAAATACTTTCAAGATGCTTTTTTCTGGCGCTACAGGTTAAAGGCTTCGTAGACGACCAAAAACACGTCCATACTGAGCAGTGTAGAAATTGAGACGTAAAAAAAATTGCTACGAATAACCCAATGCTGCATTTTAAGCTTTTTCGGGCGTGCCATGTGTCGCGGACCAGATTCACTCGAAAAAATCGTTATACAGAAAAAGGTTCACGGAAGAAAAGGTCGCGACCGACCACTGACGATCAGATCCCGGAAATCACTGAAAAAAGGCCTGAAAAATGCGTACGGAGGCAACTGCAGACCGGATCAAATGGCATGATTGAATCTGGTCACTATAACGTGAATTGTTCGCGACGCTCGGAATCGAGCAACAGGACGAATAAAGATGAAGGACGGTGCGCGGTAGTTGCAATGGCTTGATTTACACTAATCGGACACATCCTAGCAAATTAAAATTACCATGTTCAAAAGGTATCATTCGTATTCACGTTCGCTTCAATGTGTACAAGGTGTTCTTAGGCGTTTCCTAAACTGATATCGTCAAGTTCACTTGACGGTACAAAAATAATTTTTGCAATTAACTCTTAAAACTAGGTAATTATACAGGCCGATACTTCACACGTTTGTTAATAACTGATATAATGCAAAGACGAAGACTTTAGTGCGGTACTAACGATTTATTAAAGTTGAGCTGTTCACCAAACTAGAGAATTCGTGAGCTTTTTCGGGAGTTTTCCGGGCTTAAATCGTTATCCGAGTACTACAAGGTGTGAGCTAAAACAACTGCAACTACTGTACAGAGTATGGACGTTATCTAGCGGTCAAAAAGCGCATAAAGTTCATTCTTTTTCTAATAGAACAAATAACGAGCGCCATCATAGCAATACGAACCAAGATACAGATGTTTGAACGAAGTATAGTTAGAGTTTCCCTTACAGACTAAGAAATATTCCTACCTCAAATTGTTTATTTGTTGTCTGATTGGTCGTCTTCAGGCTCCTTCTCAAACTATCGTTCTTCGCAATACACTTACGCATCCTTTCGGGCCCTTCTACAAAAAAGGAATCAATACAGCTGTTTCATGGATAAACGCTTTATACCATCGCAATATTATGACTTTGTTTACACTTTCCGTACCGTATGTAGTTCAGATTTCTCGAACAGTGTTCAACGGCGATAATTTCCTTCGCGAACAACACAATAACGAATTATGTTTGTTCAGTTTCGATATCCATGTTATCGACTGATAAAGACGCCATACACGTATATCATAGTCTGTATTCAAATTTTAACTACACTTCGTTCAAAACATCTGTATCATTTCGGTTCGTATTGCTATAATGGCGCTCGTTATTTGTTCTGCTGTCGAGAAAAGAATGAACTTGATGTATTTTTTGAACGCTAGATAATGTCCATACTCTGTACAGTAGTTGCAGTTGTTTTGGCTCACCC
The DNA here is from genome assembly GCA_039619475.1 of Icerya purchasi. NCBI lineage: Eukaryota > Metazoa > Arthropoda > Insecta > Hemiptera > Monophlebidae > Icerya > Icerya purchasi. Next base: position 378,811,090 of record CM077116.1, on the reverse strand, counting down.
CCTTTGTATATTATTTAAAATCAAATATTGATTAGACCAGAGACGTGTCCATACTTGATGAAATAAAATCACCCTGAAAACGAGAGAAGAACCGTGACATTGATCCCCCTCTGATCACCATTAGATAGTGCTTAAGGTAAATTATGAACTTAATTCCGCAATATCACCCGTTATACCTTATCAATGGAACATGTTTTACTAATAAAAATAGTCTATTTTTTAATAATTGCAAAAAAAAATATATACATAATCTTATTTTTGAAAATGTAAACGACAAAAACGATATGTCTCGCTAATCCTTCAAAAGCTATCAATATTGCACAGCTCTTCGGTGGTTCTCGAATTGGCGAAAAAAGATCCCTTTTAAGTCCCTTTCCATTTTCTAACATGGCGATACAATAGGAGAACATGCTTCCATCATGATGTACTCACGATCGGTGTACTCTTAATCTGTAAATTATACAGCTGAAACCAATTATTTTCTTAAGTGCGACATCATCTCTATAATAATGATGTCAGAGCGAGTATTTTAACTGCGACTCACGCTGCAAATTTATTACAGCTATTACACAGCTGGAGCCTGAACATTGCACTCTTATCCAACATAGCTGGCCAAGGACCAGTTCAGCTATAGTAGAAAATCGAATTTCTAAATCTAACCTGAATTATAAGTGAAGCCGAGTTTTTTTTTTAACGGGTATACATATTAAATACCGAGATTTCGTGCTCAATTTAATCTACTATTTCCTCAAAAATTTTAAGGAAATTATACAAACCTAAAACTTTTCACACAAGAATCTTAAAAATTCGCATTGTCCATTTTTTCTAAAGATATCGTAAAAAGCGAAAATATCTACAAGTACCTTAATGAACATGTACGGTTTTAATGAGCTTCGATGTTCGAAATCCTTCGTTTACATTGTAATATATACTTTCAGCGTGTTCTCGAGATACTGAAGGTTTCAAAAATTAAGTTTCACTCTTTGAATTCAAATTTTTGAAAAAATGCGAACGTTATAAGTACTATATGCAATGTAAGTGAGGAAAATGTGAAAATTTAATTATCTCTTAAACGGGGGCGCAGCGCATTTATTAAGAAAAAATCGATCAATCGATAAACTTGATTTTATTTATGCGTACCCAAGTTCGGTACGCGCCACTGTGTCCTTCCGTGGTTGGTTGTGAGCGTGGCTGCTGCTGTACGTTTAGCTCGATTTTTACTTTTCATTCAAAAGTTTAATCCGCGAAGTATGTGACACACTACGCTAATGGCCTTCTATCATGATGAAATACCCGTATTATAGACTTTGACTTAAAATGTATCTCTTATCAATCTCTATTCGATATGTTTTCAAATTTTTCTCTCTTAAGAACAATATATGCAAAAAACTTTTAATACCTTCAAACCAGTCTCTGTTATTCTTCTTGTTGAAAAAATTACAGCAACTCCCGATATATGCGACGAACAGAACAGCGAACAGACGCGAAAAACGGAAAAGAGAAAGCGGAAACGCTAAAGAGCCTAAAAAAATCAAAAGCAAAAATGAATAAGAAAAGAATAGTTGAAAAACTAGAAAGAATCTTACATAAAAGGAGACCTAAAAATAATCTTGTTACGGAAGAAGCGAAAACTTGGAAAGAAAATTTCTGCGGGAAGTAGGAAGAATAATGAATTTTTTTTTTTTGAATATTAACGGAAGGCACAACTAGTATATTAATTAGAACGTAATTCTTAGGCTACCCGTCATTAGAAAAAATGTTCCAATTTTATGTAACGTTTGTTATATTTTATAGGATTTTTGTGATTATGTTATTATATTCATATGGACCCATTTAGAATTACGTTGTAAATTTTGATTATTTTCTACAAAGTATAAAAGAGAAAGAGACAGAAATGGAAGCAAAAGGGGTCAAGGGGTACAGTCCCTTTCGAAGCCAAAATGTCCGAATTTATATATATTTATATATTAATTACAGCGTAATTTTTAGACTCCACATTCGAAAAAATGTCCCAATTTTATGTAACGTAGAATGTCCCAAATTTATGTAACGTTTGTTATATTTTATAGGATTTTTGTTATTGTTATTTAAAAAATGTCACAATTTTATGTAACGAAATATGTAACGAAAAATGTAATGAAACAATATCTTAATTTTATATAATGAAAGTTAAATGTTAGGATAGGATTTTTGTGATTATGTTTTGTTTTTCTTTTTGTGTTGATGCCAGTAAGAATTACGTTGTAAATTTTGATCATTTTATACAAAGTATAGAAGAGAAAGAGACAGAAATGAAAGCAAGAGGGGTCAAGGGGCACATCCCCTTGCGAAGCCAAAATGGCCGAGTTTATATATATATATATATATATGATATATGAAACAACTTTATAAATATTTCGCGCATACGTACCACTTTACTTGCTCGTCTGTTCAGTGCATGAAAATGCGTACAGATGAAAAAATAAACGATCTCAACAAGTTCTTATGGGTCCCGGGTCATGCAAAGCGTGTGAATTTGGCTGCCAAGGCATAAACATATAGCCAAATGCCCGAAAGCGCCCCTCTGCCTCAGCTGGGGCCACTCTTTTTTCAGCAACATAAGGCAGAGACAGGGGAAACTATGTGGTCGGCTCACACATCACGGCTGCGATCCATTAAGATGAGCATTGAGTCTTGGTGGCCACCGATATCCATGTCCCACAGAGAATTTGCGGCATTGACTTGACTCCGCATAGGGCACACAGCAATATCCCACAACTATTTTCTGGAAGGAACATCTCCTCCCTCTACCTGTTCTATACGCAATTCCCCAATTTCACCAACTCTTGTACACGTTCTGGAACATTTCCGGCCTACAGGCAGCTCCAACTTACCATCGGTTGCGTTGTCAAACGAACCAAAACAGGTCCAGGATATGCTACACTATATTAGAGTAGCTAACCTATTAAAAAACTTCTGATCTTGCACTGATCCATGTGCTGTAATAATCCCGGCAATTAGCACGTAAACCATATAAATTTAAAAAAAAAAAAAAAAAAACAACCTCGATAATTTTCGCGTGATGCAAAAGTAGTTTCATTTATACAGATAAGTGCAGATAAACGATCTATTAGGAAATTCTCTGTATAAAAAACGCAGGTTACACGGCGCACGAGAATGACCGTAAAAGTTTATTAACCCAGTCTGAGCGTCAGTGATCGACTTTGGAAGCAAAATGGACACAATCAACTTAGGCATAAAAAGATAAATTATGCGCAAAACTAGATTTTTGACATTCCCCCGAATCTACTGTGAAAAATTACGGCCGATTTGAAGGGGGTCTTAAAATTCAGTTTCGTCGCGTTTTTGAGTACTGCATAATAATCTGAAGGAAAATAAGTATCATGGCTAGTTGATAGACGGCCGCTCAGTGTTTGTGTCATTGCTTTCCAAATTATTTAATTGACTTTTCTTCACCGCCGTCGATCGGACTCAGCATTTTGAACGGGTCATCGTACATCTATGCAAGATCTATTCCGTCGTACTGTCCTATTATTACCTCAATCACGATCTTTGATTATCTCTTTCGCTCACTTTGGAAATGTGATTGTTTACGGATCTTTGAAAATGTTGATTCTAATACGGTACGACTGTTACCGGTAACGTGTGAACCGATCAAATTTACGAGTACAATGAGTAACGTGATTCGAAACTCGTTTTAAATCGATCAAAACTGAATTAAATCGATTTACGACGAAACGGAATGCACTTAATCGCGCCGCGCAAACGCTCTTTAAATGTTTCTTTTTAGTGGGTCGTGAATGCCGATGCTGCTTCCTTACATAATCAATACGCCGAGGACAGCGTATAATTATTTCCTCTTGAGACAATTTCATCTCAGCGTGCGACTATTAACGGTGGCCGAGTCATAAATAAGGGAAAACCGGGATGTAAACAAAAAGAAAAGCAAACACCGAAATGCAGCCTGTACGTCACAAACAAAAACAACGTCGCCAGGCTTTTTCTTGACAGTTGGCTATCGCGCATTATACACAGAAAACTGCTAAAACCCGTTATAATTCGTCCGTTACAATTAACGAGTCGCCAACTGTGTACTCCGAATTCGGTTAAAGAAATAGTATATCACGAATAACAAGAATGCTCGTTTATTATTTATTAATCGTTTAAAAATTATTTAAAAAATTTAAGCATAATTTTTAACGCTAATCGACTTACATATCTAGTAGTTAATTTATTTCATTACGATAAATGGCCTTTTTAAAGCGTTATTTTATCGGCTTTGCTCGCCTGTTAAAAATACTCGTAGGAATTTAGCAGTCTAAAAGGTAAATTTATTGCTAGAAAGTTATAAAAATACTAAACACCGACTGGGCTGAATTTTTTTTTTAACGTATAAAGATAAAACAAGTTTCTGTTAAACAGTAATGGAGTTACCTGAAACGTACATTCATTACCGGTGAATGTCCTAAACACAGCACTGCATTTATTTATTCCCAATTACAATTAACACTTTTTTGAAAACTGTGACATACAAATCACGAACAGGTTGCCGCATAAAAATATACAAGAGTTAAGTAATCCAAAAATTCATTCATTAATAATAACAAAAAATAAAATATTATATGCATTAACGAATTTACTCTTTGTTTTTAGTATATTTTTGTACTATTAACAAAAAGTGAGTAGTACACAAAATGTCTACTCACATTGAAAGTAGTGCGGTAGTGTAAACGATCAGTACATTTTAAAATAATCTAAAATTATGAAAAAACTACAAGTTGTATGAAGAACAGTATATGGTCACAGCGAAATTCGACGATCGGCATATAAACTCTATTTCACTAATATATATACAAATATATAAATAGATAAATAGATAAATAAATAAATAAATAAATAGATAAATACATAAATCGACAAATAGATGAATAGATAAATAAATAAAAAGATAAACAGACAAATAGAAAAATAGATCTAGATTATATATACCGCGAATAAGTTAATTATAATGCTGAATATTGCATCAGTTAAATTTGCAACAAATAAAAATTATCGGTAAATATTTTCTTTAAATTAGGAGAAAGCGAATAAAAATATCCATTTTTGACTGAATAACCGAATAAATCATATTTTCAACAAATTAATTTTTACGGTTATTAATTCCACTAAACTTTAACATAATTATAACATTTAATCTGAATTATTACGATGAAACATGTAATTACATTTAAAAAACTAACTTGAATTTAAACATCGATGAATTAATATTACAATGTAAATGATTCGGTAAAATTTAACGTTCATTCTAGTTATCAAAAAAATCGTAATAATTTAGTGTAAAAATATCGTTTGACAAAATTTTAGTCTTCCTCAATGGTTAATAATTTTACATGTAAAATTTTAACGTAATTGTTTAAAAATAACGAAAAAGTACAAAAAAATCAGTTTAATAACCAAATTTTTTAACAATGAAAATCGATTAAACTTTTTCAATTTTCATTTCATAAAATTGTAAACTCTATGAATTAACAGTATTCATACAATATTTGTACGGTGTTGTCGAATTAAATTGTACTCACATCTTTAGTGTTGGTTGTATCTTTTTTTTAATTAATATTATTGTACGTCCTTATCTTTTTCATTCTTTACGGTAAAATTTTATTGTTCGATCATATAACGATAAGTATCATCAAATGCTAATAGAAAAACGTTGTTGTTGTTATTCTGAAAATATCGGTTTATATACGTGTAAAATATTATACTGATTATGTTATTATGCATCCATTATTTCCTCATTAAAGATACCAAAGTAGCGACGAGGAGAAAAAACGGAACACGCTGCTGTTTTAATTAATCATATTTAAAGAAAACAACGACACTAGAAAATGTTACCGGCAAAAGTAAGGCTGGGCGGCAACATACGCTTACACAATTAATCGGACAGTTCTACCGTCTTGAAGTCAGGTTAATTGGAACATCTTACTGCTAATTAAAAGTAGTTGTTTAAATATCAGTACTTTTATCAGATAATATAATTGAATTTTTAGTTGTAATTGTTTAAAAATGAACTAAACCGCTTATAGTTTAAAATTGGCTATATTAGACGTCAAACAGCTACAAGTGATCTCAACAAAGCCGCTCATATAGTCAAAAATGAGCTATATCGAAATTCGTCGACAATTTAATGGCAGTGAATAATTTTGAAAACGTTCACGTTCTCGAATGGATTATAACGCGTTGGTGATAGTTCATACTTGTTTTAACATTCTACTTCAGACTGTCGGATTGGCAAACATAAATTATCGTGTAAATCCTGTAAATAGAAAGAACGTATAGCAAAAGTGCACTTCATCTTGGGAATCAAATAGAGAATTTCAATTCAAATTAAGGATATTTATCAGACAGATCAGGGTAGCAATGTTAATTATACCCGGAATAAATACGAAATTATAGACATACATGATTATAGTACTGATCTGGATAATTAGAAATTTTATGTATCCGAGCTTTTAATTGGAAAGAAATAGATTTTTGAAATTTTCAAGTTTTATTCAAATAATTAATATTCGCTTTCTATCGTGTTTACAACAAAACTACATGTAATTACCGTTAATGCTGCTTATAAAAACAAACAAGTCACCAACATAAATTATTTATCGTTAACACAGATTACCCTTTGCTGTTCGGACATACACGTGGGTTCGTAGAGTTTAGGAATAAATCTTCAAAATTTAGATGCAGAGCAATTTTATGTTTTTTTTTTTTTTTTAAATAATTTACGGGTCCCCAAGGCACTAGCCCGTCTGTGGGTTCCCAACATAATTATATCATTTATTTGTACAATACAACATCAACTTAACTTAAGTACTACTTTCTGATACAGCAGTGTTAACTTATATATTACTCATACTAAACAAAATCCACACTCTCATTATTTATCATTTATATTACAATTATACCATCATCTAAAATAATATTTCCTATTACAATACCTTAATTCATGATAACACTTATATATTACAATAATACAATATATAATTTTTATACAACTACCACTAGAGCATTAGCAGCTTAAAACTGAAGATAGTAACGAGTCTCATGACAACGTAGTCAATGTTATAAGTGATTATTACTAGTATTACGATACTTTTTTTTTTTTTGTTATTATTTCTATTGGTCTTTACGAGTACACCATGCTTTCAGCGAAATTTTAACCTTGTTTTTCCATCTTTCCAAATTTTTTTCATTTCGAATTTTCTTTCCCATTGATTTTATTAATACCTCTTCCTCTACATTGTCTATTTTACTGTTAATCCCCCTAGATCGTACATAGCAAGGTTTATCGCAATTTCTAGTCCTATACATTATTCTTCTAGTTGGTAACTGGCTATCTTCGAGTTTAGCATACTCAGTAATTTGCTGTAATAATATAACATTTATGGTGACATTTCGTTATTTTTGTTCCACCAAGTGATGTTAGCTAATGCGTTTTTCTCTCGTTGTGTAAGACCAGTTTTAAACATTTTTTTTGCAATTTATTGATTTTCCTCATTTCTGTAATTTTCGCCTCACCCCAAATTCAGTTTATCTGACTTTTCCCGCAATATTGTCAATATGGTTTCTCCATGTTAGACCTTTATCTAATATTATCCCAAAATATTTAAATTCATTCACATTTTCGAAAATAAAAAATCAACTAAACATTAGTCCCTTCAATTTAAACAGATATCAATTATTTCAACATCACATTAGGGAACGATACCGGGCATTACATGTTCTTTTAAATTATATCCGAAAATAGAATCATTCATTAAAGCCAAGGATATTTAACTTGCGCTTTCATTATAAAAGTAGAAATGTTAGAATAGAATCACCCTTAGTAGCTTAAGGAAAGCCAAATGAAAGTATTCACCTATATTCAAAGTACAAGGTGAAAGGTGAAAGTAAACAAAACACTCCCGGATTCACATTACGCAATTTCGCATCTGACTAGAAATTCAAAATATTTTTCTGTTCAACAAATCGTATCACCATATAGACAATTACTACTGCTCGTAGGGATGCTTATCGGCTTGATTAGAATTAAAACTGCACCAAGTGACTTTCATAGAATTTCATATAAAATATTGGGAAATAATTCGATGATATCATTGTCGAGGGTATCCCATGTAAGGAGTAAATCAACTATATGCGTGTCTAGATCATCTTTAGGAGTGTATCACTTGCATCTTAGCGAATGTAAATGCTCATTTAAAAAAAAAAAACAGATTAACTTAGGTTATTGAAAATAAAGAAATTTCAAAATCACGAAAAAATGTCCAAACTATTCTCGAATCATCGTATCCAAAAACGCTGAGGAAGCAATTTTTAGGACTTATTACGTACTACTAAAAATACTGTTGTTGCATTAAAGAAGGGGTTGAATTCAATTTTTTGTAATAGAATAGTATTCTTAAGTCAAATGTGGATACTTACACCCAAATTTTGAACTCAAACAACTGAAAGGGGAAAAGAGGAACTTTGTCTCATTTCTGATACTGCAATAATATACTTAGGCTTCACTTGAAAAAACGATGTCGAATATTTAACTAACGCAGCAGGGAAGGGAGCAGTTGCGTTAACTTTATTGGTACAATAGTTCACTTTGATTAATTTTAAATAGTTCCACACAAACTTCAAATTTGTGCAACAAGAACGATCGCTGATTTTGGCAGTTGCAACGTTCGCGAGGCGGGCTTACGCGACAACGATCATGCGTGCGCGGCTGCACGTTGGGGGTTACTTTCGGAGGTTGAAAAAGGATACTCAGGCTACACTCGATTACGTACACTCGAATTTTTAAACTCCTACAAAGGGGAGCGGAAGAGTTATGATAATTTTTGATAATAGAATAGTGAACTTACGTCAAATTTGAATAGTTGCACTTAAATGTAGACTTGTGCAGTCAGAGGTGGATAATTTATGGAACCGGGATATCATACTTAGGCTAGTTTTGATTACTTACATTCGAATTTCGAACTTGTGCAGCGAAATCGTACGTGTATGTGCAAGTGCAATGCTCTGCTGGCTTCGGAATTCGTATACATTAATGGTACGGTAGGGATTACGGAGCTGGCATGTGCGATAACAGTTACACGTGTGCATGCGTAGAATAGCTAATGTGATAATTTGGAATAATGGAAAAGTACACTTAAGTCATATTTGATTAGTTACACATAAACTGTGAACTCTTAAAAGAAAACGAGAGGACACATTAATTTTCGTGATAAAACAGTTTACTTTGGATAAATTTAATAATTACATACAAATTTTGAACTCGTAACAAAGTCGTACGGTAGACGATCGTGGATCCTGGCAGGGCTTCGACGTCTGTAGCACTTCCGCTTTGGACATTTGCGGCTTCTGCGAATATTAGCGGGCGCGATCTTCAGACCGCTCAGCGTATGTAGAAACGGTAGGGGAATCATTTTTGAAGGTCAAATAATATAATTAAGCAATATATGAATACTTACATTCTATTTTAAAACCCATACAGTGGAAAGAGAAGGAGATTGAGGATTAATATGCTCATTCAATATACTTAAGTCAAAATTGAATGCTCACGCTCGAATTTCAAGCAATTTCCAACCCTAATATATATATATATATATATATATATATATATATATATATATAAAGCTCGGCCCTTCTGGACTCGGAAGGGGCAAGCACCCTTCATCCCCAGGTCTAGTTCTTCTATAATTCTTATAGAAGAGTAAACTTTTTCACCGGCTACGCCGTTCGACAAAATTTTTTCGTTACATTTTCGTTACATATTTCGTTACCTAAAAATTGTGACATTTTTTGGAGACAAATTTCGTGACAGTACACTTTTCCTGATGACCCCTGGCGTAAAATGGCGTAGCCATTAATATTGTTGAACATCTTATCTCAATTTTATTCACTTAACAAATTAGCGTGTCCAAAAAATAAAAATAAAAACAAAAAAAATTGGCAAATAAATAATTGGGCACATTTAGTAATCCTTTACCATTATTTGAAATTACCGTATTTTTTTTATATTTTACTCTATTTGGATCACTTATTAATTAACGTTTTAGTTGAACCGAAATTTTACTGATTACGCCTAAACAAATTTTTAACAGCCCGCTTTTTAAAATCGTTAGGAAGGGGGAGATATTTTGTCTAGAGGGAAGAATGTCTGCTTTTAGCCCATGTTAACGGCGGGTCTGGTGAAATGCGAACTAATACACAGAGAAATGAATTACCAAAATATACTAAACTTATAAACTCACTAAAGATCATACGTTTGTTTGCTAGAACCTGATGCATGTTTAAAATATTCTACCAAAAAACGATGAGATTATGTCACATTGCAAATTCATCATTTGAAGCTGACGATTAACCTTCTGTAATTTAATGTTATTCCTTCGTTACTAGTCAAATATATGGTATATAAGAAACTATCGTCAATCAATATTTCTCTCTGCTTTCTTTTGATAATTTATAATAAATAATTACTTTTTTTGTTTGAAGACTGCCATTTCGCTCCTACCGCACCTACCTTGGAACGTAACATCGGGCTGATGACAGCAGATACGATCACATCGGCGTATTAAATACTATGCTCAGAGTAGGAAAAATACTTTACGTTCCGAATGATGTTCTTAAAAAATAAATTAAATTTTACTTATTATTTTTTTTTACTATCAGAAAATTTCTGATTAATGGAGATTTCGTTTAACAACATTTAGTGGTATTAGAGCCCCCAAGAGGTATGAGGGGAGTAAGTATTTCTAATCGACAACATTTTCTGGGATTTTTCCATCGGTAAAATATTTTCATCTTATATCCATTTGGGACCGGGAACAGCAATTCGAATTAACGAAACTGTCGTATTATTTATGAACGTTTCCAATGACGTAGGCGATAAATTAAATTATAGTTCTTCAGTCATATTTAAGAACAACATTTCCGACGTAAGAAAAGAAAGGATCTTGTATACAAGTCCGACAGTTACACTTACTGAAGAGGAGATACCGAATGTCGGGTGGGGATGTATGAATTGTTACACAACAACTCGTAAGTCTTTTCAATTAAATGTGGTGCATTTGATTTGCAACCGATTTACGGCGCAATAAATTCGAACATTAATATATTGATCCTAACAACAGTTTAATTGGATGATTCTATGATAAAGAAGGGTTCGCATCATCTACCTTTAGACAAACTGTGCGCCTAATCTTTCAAAAAATCGTCAATTATCAGAACTGACATAAAACTGACGCGAATTAAAAAATGTCCAATCCGAAGAGCGCTTTTCCAATGTACAAATTAATATTAATAAAACACATTCTCAAAGTAATTTCTGGTAACGAAGCAAACAATTTGAAAACCGCGTTTAATCAGTGAAATTAAATTACAACCGGACAGTGAATAATTTAAATTAGCCCACTTAAACATTGCAGCCCTCGGTGTATCCCTCTCTTTCGTCTACTGAAATCAATATTCAAAAATTTATAATTACTATCGTCGCTTCAGTACGAGTTAATTAACTTTTATATTTTCTAATTAATCAAAATTTTTCATCTTTCACCTTCGTTCGTATTTCTCAAACCCATATTTTCCTCTTTTCCTAAATATAGTCTATATAATCAAAACCATTTTCTTCTTTTTAGCATTTTCCCGCTAGTATGGAGTCTGCCTTTTGTACCGAACGTCTCCAAATGTTGCGATTGAGTGATACGCTAGGATCTATCGCTTTGGTCTCTTCGCTTTATGCTACAGATTTCTACCTTTTCGATCACGCTTTGCACGTCCATAGTTTCAGGCGACTCTCGCACAGTTTATCGAGAATAGGATATAATCGAAATCATAATTTCTCTATTCTTTTTTGTACCGTATAAACAGGCCCGTGCCCAGAATTGCGGAACGGGTGGGTGGGGGGGTTGAAAATTTTCTTCGCATATTTATTTTATAAATAAAAATATATTTTTCACTAATATTCAATCTATTAATAATTTCCATCATTTTGATTTGTGTATTAATAATTTAAATAAACGAATTACTGTATAAACATTAATAAAAATTACATATGTTATTGATTATACCCGTAACAAAAAATTTTGCATAAAATATTAATGAAGTACCTAAGCTATTTCAGTTCTCATGAGGGGGGGGTTAACCCCCAAAACCCACCCCGTGGACACGGCCTTGCGTATAAAAGCCCTTATTTTGTCGTCTCAAAATACTGCTGCTAACTATCTTCTTCCCAGAAATTTGCAATTATGTTCACATACTCTTTTATAAAAATAATTACAATTTTTTATTCGCGCGATATGATAAAACTAAATTTCAAATCAAAATTCCAGTTTTAACATGGCCTAATCTTATGGTACTTAAATTATGCTTATTCGTGTGACAGTATTCGAAAGTTGTACTTCTTTAGTTTTAAAATTATAAAGTTTTTAAAGGGTTTCATCAGCTGTCTTCCCTAACAAATAAAAAAAAAAAAAAGAATCTTGTTCAATTATAATTAATTTTGTATTTATTTGTGCCCTAAACCTTACGATTTGTTCGCCTTATCTATTCATGACACTTTATTCAAAAGTATAATTATAATCTTTTTTTAAATTTTTTCAACCATATTGTAGTTGGAATTTTTGCTGCCTATATTCACGAATATTGAAGCAGAAATTTTTAAATATTATCCTTCTAAAATGCTACTATCAAATAGAATATAAGGCTTCAAGTACATTTATTACTGTTATAATCTATAAAACAAAAATAGTTTTAAAAAAGTTTAAGTACAGTAAAACAAAATCATTATTTTCTTTTTCTTTTGAGATTAAAGAAATCATTCGTTTCATACATCTATCGGTATTGCTTCTTTCTTTTTATTTCTACAATTGTAACTTTTTCGTTTTTTCTTATCAATATCATCTCTTATTCCGTCGTTGTTATCTGATTTTCGTATGTGATATTATTTCTTTCGATAATTTAAATTAGTGCCGGATTCGTCTGATCGGGAGGTAAACTTCCCCCATAACAGGCTACGTTCGTTCATTTCCATCACCCGCTGTTGTTGCTCCCCTTGGTTCCTCCATTATCTTCATTGCTGATAACATACGAATTTAAATAGAAAATAAATTATTTCATTAACGTGTACCCTTTCACAAAAACAAAATAATCATTACCAAGAGTTGATTTTAAGTAAACTTTTAAATATAAATTTCAATTATCACTGTAAATCATTTCGTTTCTTTGCGAAATATCTAAAATTTAAACAAATTTTATATACGCAAATATATTCAAAAAAAAATACTTAACTTTTCAATAACTCGGCAATCTGTTTTTTCTTCTTTAACAAGGTTAGTTGTTTTCAATTTTAAAAGTCAACATGCATAATATAATTAAGTAATATCGTTAAATTTAAAGTAACTTTTTTTTTTAAATGCGAGAATGAATTTTTTTAAATAGGTTTCGTTGTTAAATTCCGACATGTATGAAACTTGTACATACCGATGACCGTTCAAATTCAATTACATTTAATATCGGATTTCTTTAACATCCGGAAAATTCGTGAGGCGAAATGCTGCATTCCTAAATTCACGACATCTACAGACATATCTACCGACTTTTTCTTTTATTAATACAGATAATAAAAAATAGGTAAAAATAAAAAACAAAAATTCTCTAGGAAAATAAATTCCATCGGCAATCGCTTCTTTTATTTTTTAGCGAATAAAATTCTTATAAACACGCAGAATACTCCCCCAAATCTAAAGTATAATTTTTATAAAACGATTAAAAATCAAAACCAACTGCTAAAAAACAACCACAGATATTTTTTATAATTACAGAGCGGCTAATTAGCGCCAATAATTGAGTTAATTACCTGATTAATAACAACCGGATCTCCGCGAAGTTCCCGCAAGTGTATTTTATATATATATATATATATATATATATTTGCGTAATTTTTTTTTCAGACAAACGAATATATTTTGGAACCGCGCAGTCCAACTAAATTACAAGAATGCGATACGCGTAACGAAATACTACAAAAACGTAAAAATCAAAATAAAAAAATACGAAAACTAATTAAGATTAAGAAATACCGAAAATTTCAAAAAGAAAATATACGCTCTTGACGCACCGAACACCACCGAATGTTACGCAAGTCCGATTCGTAGGCACTAGTTCGGCGCCACTGAGGATACAATTTTTTAGTTCAAATAACGGGCGCTGTATTCTCGTTAAACTTGTTGATATCACAATTCACCACCCACAGTCCCATGCGTCTTGATGGTATTCCAGTCTACTTTAAAGTTTTATTATTATATTTTATTTCACTTAAACACGCATCTCTCTAAATATGTCAATTTGCAATACTACTCTGCGATGCTACTCTTTCGACAGATTTGAAAAAAGTAATTTAAATCCGTAAGAATTCTGCCGAAAATAATTTGGAACATTTACAGCAACAAAGCTATACTATGAACTCTTATAATTGAAATATTTTTAAACAAACTCGAACAAAGATGATTTGATTTAAACATAACTTCGCCATGGGAAATCCCCCTGGACCGCCAGATAAAAGTTCTATTATATTTACGGAAGAATAAATTGCAATTGATCCGCTCTTAAACAAATAAAAATAAATAAATTAACGGTTTGTGTAGCAAAATTGGTTTATTTTCATTTTTATTGTATACATTTAGTGCAAAACGCAATAGAAAAACGCTCCATATATTTCATAACGGCTTTTTATACTATCCACGGCATGAAATAATTTTTATCAAATGAAAATAAATCCGACATAAAAATAAATATTTGGAATATTTAAACTTTATTAAATTAATATTTCATTTTTAGATTTTAAATTTATTTCATTTATTTTGCTTGAGCAATAATTACTCTAAATGAAACAATTAGTAATATTAATTCTTGAAAAGATTTGAAAATAGGGAAAAAATGAAATAAAAAAACTAAAAAAAATACAAGAATTCTTATGTACTAATTTTTAAATGATTTAATATTATTCCGTTCATCGAAGTTAGGTTATTGACTATCCGTTATATTATAAATATTTTTCTTAATGAGTAAACTACTGTAAAAATAAAAAATAAAAAAACACATGAAACAATTAGTACAAGAAATAAATAATTGTAACAATATATACATTGAGATCCAGAATAACATAGGGGAGGCAATAAAATTGAATGTAAATTTGGAAATTTCCATTAAATGTTATTGCCTCTTCTATGTTATTCTAAATTTCATTATTCTAAGGTATTTTAGTGTTTTTAAAAAATTAATTTTGCAATATTTATTTAATGCACGTTTTTTTTTTTACAAATATTTTAATTTAAACTCTACACATACTTTTTTTTCTTTTAAACAAAATAATATAAATATCAAATACGCTGTTTTTTTTTTTTTTGTAAAACTTCTACATCAATATCTAGTAATATAAAATAACATTTTTTCATATAACGCGATACTATTTTAAATAACCAATCAGGTTTGGTTGTTTTGCTAAAACTTGCAACCAAATGTGTGTCATCGCGAACGTTTATGTTTTAAAACTTTCGCTAAAGTAATTTTATTGGATCTTATTTATTTTCGAGTAATACTATTATTATTATTACATTATTACAATAAATGTGTGCATGTATTTTTCAGATGTTAAGAGGGGCAAGTTATGTTACAAAATGCTTTCCAATGTACTATTCAATTACTGTTAGGTGGGCCCGAAGACGAATTACCGACTATACGATCCATCCGATTATTTATTTTTTAAAGAAGCAATATTTTTTTAACTAATAAAAAAATATCTAAGTAATTACTTATTTTTATATAAAATAAATACGTAAAGTCGAGATTAGGATTTTTAAAAACAAAAATAAAATAAACTAATAAACAGAAACAACCAGCCACCGTGGCACGTAGGTGGTTAGGCAGCGGCATGGCGTTCGGGTAGAATGGGTTCGATTCTAGCTGCAACTTCTAAAACCTTCACTTGTGCTAGATTAATGTCTGCAAATGATGCGCTCAAAATTTTAAAAAATAGAACAAAAAAAATTTAATAACTAATAAATTTTTTAAGGGTTTTTTAAACGCAATTTCGATTAAAGACAGTAATGATAAAGACATGAATGTGTCTTACGGCTGGAGGTTATTCCAAAAATTTGCCCGTCCTACGAACCCGAAATGTCCCACGAAATTTTACCATAAATTGTTGCCATGGAAATGCAAAAAAAAGTATTATATATACATATACTGGATCCACTGTACAGGCTGTCTTTCGTATCAGCAACTCGCAAAAGGCGACGCGTCTTCCGGTGGAAGCATTGAACGCGTTTCGCACAACGTTGGCAAATGTTCGCATCGTTTTCGTCGACGAGTGTAGTAGGATCGGATCCGCTCTCCTCGAACAGATAAATTCTCGATTTGAACACATTATGCATGATCATGGATATCGGTTCGCGGGTGTAGACATGGTGTTTTCCGGCGACCTTCGTCAACTACCGCCCGTTTGCCAGGCACAGATTTACAAGCGATCGAGTAAAAAGTTCTGCTGCGAAATCATCTGGCACCCGTTACATTACTACGCGCTCATGCAAGTGATGCGACAAGCTCGCCTTTTCATCTGTACTAACCGAGATTGGCGATGGTCAGTCCTTACTTCCAGATGAGAAGGCGATGATCAAGCTTCTTGGATCGTGAATTCGTCGACCGCAAGTTTTCTCGGGCTATACTCCTCTTCTTCCGCATTGTAGACGTCGATCAGTTTAACGTAGATTCGGTACAAGGCACTGAAATGATCGCAGTTCTCGATGGCGATCTTAACTTGCATTTATGAGGGTCGCACGGTCCCACATTCATGGAATTTATGCGCGCAGAATTCGGGCTCGAACTGACAAATGAACCAACCATTTCCACATCACGCAATTTCACGTGCATTGACGCCGTATTTTCGCGACACGTCGATGCACTTTGAGCGCGCCACTACATCCCCTACTTTAGGACGCATCGTCCTTTCCTTTCGATAACGACGCATACCTCCAATGTCAATGTTGTAAATGTTGTGAACAGCGTGACTGTTGTCAATGAAACCGGTAATGTAAACGATGTTAATAATGTTGTAAGTACTGTCAATGATGTAAATGACAATACACCGTATCCGCCTCTACAGAATCACTTTCCGTACAGTTTAAAATCATAAACACCTCGACTTTCACACTCGTTGCTACTGCCCTATAAAGCCAGCCTACCGACAGTTCAGCTAAACAACGTAGATATAATTTTCCACTGGCTTGAAAGTTCTCACAGATAATTGTTATACCGAAGCCTGGCAACCCGTTTGAGGTGGTCTCATCATATAGACCCATCTCGTTGCTTCCTGTCCTCTCAAAGATACTGGAAAAATTAATTTTAAAACGGTTATTTCCAATATTATTTACTAATAAAATTATTCCCGATTTTCAATTTGGTTTTCGTATGCATTACAACACTATAGAACAGGTTCACAGACTAACGAAGATTATTGAAAATAGCTTGGAAAACAAGAATATTTGTACGGCCGCATTTCTGGATGTCCAGCAGGCTTTCGATAGGGTATGGCATCAAGGATTATTGTATAAAATTAAACTTCTGCTTCCTCACTCCTTCTATCTACTTATTTTAAATTCGTATATACAAGGAAGATATTTTCGAGTGAAAATAACCGATGAATACTTAGATATTTTTCCGGTAAGGGCCGGGGTCCCACAGGGGAGCGTTCTGGGTCCGATATTGTACCTAATCTACACGTCCGACTTCCTCATGCTGGATAATAGAGAAGTAGCTTTGTACGCGGATGACGCAGCCTTCTTGGCCGTCGGTAAGTGTGAAAACAGAAAAACTGCAGGAGTCACTTCGGCATGTGGAAACTTGGCTAAAACGATGGCGCATAGTAGTCAACGAAAATAAGTCGACGCATATTTCTTTCACAAATCGAAAAATTGAACGCCTGCGAATCAAAATAAATAACGTCTTAATACCAAATGCCAATAACGTAAAATATTTAGGCATGCACTTGGACGCTAGGCTGACCTGAGGTACTCACATTAAGAAAAAAATGAAGCATTTGAGGTTTAAAACGAGAACCATGTCGTGGCTGTTAGCTAAGAGATCGGGCTTATCGTTAGACAATAAAACTCTATTATATAAAGTAGTAGCTGTAAAACCGATCTGGCTGTACGGTATACAGCTGTAGGGCTGCGCAAAACATCGAACTTACAGAAAATACAACGATATCAAAATAGGGTACTGAGAACCATTACTGCGGCCCCCTGGTACGTCTCAAATTATACCCTCTATAATGACTTGAATGTCATGTCTGTGGAGGATGAAATCAAAAAACAAGCAAATAAACATGTCGCCCGACTTAGCATTCATATAAACCCACTTGCTAACTATTTGCTGGATAACTCTGGTGAAATACGCAGACTGTGGCGAAATAAGCCTTTAGACCTTGTCCAGCCATTATTAAGTTCAGAGGGAGTACTACTGAGTACTACCCCTCCACAAAACATTCTTCATCGCAATAAATTAATCGCTAAATGACCACTAAAGTTGGTCAGTTGTGATGGGAAAAAAAAAAAACATAATTATTTTATGGAGTGAAAGAATAAAGGAGAAGCGGAGCTGCCCATAAGATATTATCATGTGTTAATGTATCGGCGTGCAGCGTTGACACGCGTTAATTTTTTTTTTTTTTTCCTAAAGAAACAGGAGAAAAGAGAAACAACTAACTTGAATTTTATTTTTGATCATTCTGTTTGTCAAATGAAACAATGGAAAATAATTATTTTAGGATAATAATAAACTAGTCATTTGGTTTTTTTCTCTTAAAACCTTTTTAAAAATCAGTACTCATTAATTACTATTAGACGCAGTGAATAAAATGAATTGTCAAAGTAAACGGGGAAGAAACGTAAAATCTGAAATTGAAATATTATTGTTTTCGTAATTTTTTTATATATAAAAAGTAAAAATTAAACATTTTTTTTTTTTTTACAAAAAACTTAATAACAAGTTGTAAACATAACCGGGTAGAGACCGTACAGATAACTCGTGAAATAAACACTAGATCACAAAATTGCCGGAATGCAACCTGCCGTACAGACACCTACACAACCTACAAAAAGTTTTAAAACATTTTTATTTTTACTTTTTTAGAAAAGCCTACTGTTGCCTTTTTTTTTTACAAAACCAAACAATGCACAAAGACGAGTCAGACTAAATTTCAAATTACTGTGCTAATTTTTATGAAATAACTAAATTGCTTTTTTTTTCACATTTTCCTAAATTACACGAAAATTGCCGAACCGGTTTTCTTAAAATCTTATAATCTCGATACTGCGACAGAATGTGTCCATTGATGTGAACCAAATGTAATCATGGTTTGTTTAAGCGTA
This sequence comes from Icerya purchasi, assembly GCA_039619475.1. NCBI lineage: Eukaryota > Metazoa > Arthropoda > Insecta > Hemiptera > Monophlebidae > Icerya > Icerya purchasi. Next base: position 378,791,624 of record CM077116.1, on the reverse strand, counting down.
ATCGTGTCTCATCAAATGCGGAATCTGCACACAAATACTTATCTAAACATGTGTACGTACGCGTAGAGGCATTTTGTTTAAAACATATTTTCTTAAATTCTCCATACCCAAAAATACAAGTAGACCATTAAAAGTGATAAAATTTCGTCTTTGCAAGTCGGTTCTACAAAGCCCTAGAGTTCAGAAGCCACTAAAAATTATACAACTGAATTAACCTTAGGTAATTCCAGAACAAATTCGAGTGCTAAAAGATTAATTTTAGAAAACTGTTGACAAGCATTAAATAGGCTTGCAGCTAAATCTATCTATTCGTTATCGGGGTTCCCTGCTACTTCAGCGAATTCTAAAAGGAAAGTTTGTATGTCAGAGCTGACTTAGTTAGATAAATAAAATTGTTAGAGGAATTCATGGACAGCTTTAGAGCCTATTGTGAGATTCGAATATGATTTCTGATTCAGCTCAATAAAATAAACAATTTCAGACAACAGAGAACACCGTGTTGTACAATTTCGCGTTAAACACCGAACAACAATCGCTTAAATGTAACGGGGATTGTCGTCATTAAGAGAAAATACTTAAAAACAGTGGCAAGAGTTGAAAATAGGCGTTCAGTTCATTCGTTTTTAAAACTGTATGCAGAGCATTTAATGAACGTGATTTCGTGCATTGCGGTGAAAAACATTAACGGAAGAGCCACGTATCATTATTGTAATATGCGCAGATCATTTCAGTGGCGTGACAAACGAAAGGGCAACAAGGGCAGCACCCCCCCCCCCCGAACATAAACTAAAGGAGCGACGCCTCCTCAGAAAAATATATATTATACCAGTATGTATATGAGAGCTATTTGATAAAAATCCGAGAAAATTAAACGAAAAGCTAAATAAATGTGAAGGAGATCGTTTGAATTAATAAAATTTAATTTTTTAACCATATTAAATATTACATCGTCGTCGCAAAAATAACACAAGCGGGCCACTGAACCGAGAAAACACAAACCAGAAATTTCGGATACTTGCAAAAAAATAAAAATTCGATAAGAGAAAATCATTTAAAGTAAAAAAGAAAAGCGTTTTTGTTTCACTTCATAATTAAAGCTTCTTTTTATTTATACAAAATATTATCAGTAGTGACAAAAAAAATTACCCACTTTTATGATTCCGTACATATAATGTAAGGAGTCCTAATACTATGGTTCGGAAACGGCAAAAATATTTAAAAAATTAGTAACTCACAAACGGTTTGACTTGTAAACTTCAAAATTGGATCATAAATTACAATTAAAATTCTCCTTAAGAAAATCTATAATTCAAACTAACCAATTAAGAGGCGCCGGAAGTTCGAAAGTTTCGAAGAAATATTTTTTTATTTGTTTATGTGATACTTTGATGGAAAGATCGCTATTTGTTGGAAACAAATCGTATTTAATTTCCTTAACTCTTATGTTAATACCCAACTTTACCAACGTGTTGTTTACTACCCGGGGTTTCCGGGTACCCCCACGTACTGTTATATTTTTTTTTTTTTTAATATTTCAGTGATAGAAAGCGTTTCGTTTTAATTTATTTTCAAACATAAGCATCGTTATTGCCTATCTGAAAAATTCTAGCAAAATGAAATTCCAATATTGATCATACTTTTGACAAGTGGCACTCCAAGTCGTACCCAATGTATCGTTCGACAGTAGCCTGAATAGATTTTATAGCATTATTCGATTTTTAAGATTTGATGACAGTAATATTCGCAGTCAACGCAAGAAAGAAAATAAGGCAGCTCCAATTTGTGATCCGTAGACAACGCTTAATGAAAATTTGTCTCAAATGTATAAGCCTACGGGAAATTTAACGACTGATGAGCAGCTATGTCTTTTCCAAGGCCGCACAGGATTTACTCAGTATATACATTCGAAGCCAGCCAGGTATGGTATAAAAATTTGGTGGATTTGCGATTCTGAAAACGTGTATCCTTTTTCACGGAATAATTTACACTGGTAAAGCGAACAACAACCAAGAAAAAGATCAGAGAGGGAGAGTAGTAAAAGAATTTGCATCCGCATACCGAGGAAGTGGAAGAAACATCTACATGGACAATTTTTTCCCAACTTTACCCATTGCCAAGCATTTGTTATCATGAAACTTCACTATTATCAGCACACTTAAAAACAATAAACTGTATGTACCTGGGGTATTATGGCTCCAAATAAATCACTATAGCAATACTTGACAGTTTTTGGTTTTCACGAAAAAGTGTGACAAGTATGTGCCGAAGAAAAATAAAACTGTAATTTTAATTTCAACCATGCATTGGGATACGACTTGAGTGATGATTTGAAGAAAAAAAAAGCCTGATATCATCAGTTACTGAAATAACTGTAAAACTAGCGTTGACACTATGGACCAAATGCTAAAAAGATATACGACTCAACATCGATGTTTAAGATGGCCATTGGCTACGTTTTTCAACATGCTCGACATAAGTTCACTCGCGGCATTTAAGATTTATTATGAAAATAATGACATGTTAGCGAAACAGACAACAAAATGACGTCAGTTTATGCGGCAATTGAGTAAAGAACTAGCTCAGTCAACGGTTGCAGCTCGTATAACGAATGCCCAAGTGATACGCAACTACTACACGACCAAAATTGCAATTAAAAGCATTATAGGTCGTCAAATCGTAACTACCGAAGCTGATGGTCCATTGACTGAACGAGGCACAACAGAAAGGAAAAATATCACTGGTTCCTGTTACATATGTTATAAATTAACGATAAAAAAACGACGAAAAACATTCAAGAACTCTGAATGACAACTTCCTGTATACGACCAACACTCGGTAAATATTATAAAATGTATTAAATAATAATATTTTTTAAACATAATGATTGTTCTTCTTTATATTTAGAATAAAAATTGACCTGCATACGTAACAAAAAATAATTTTTAACGTTTTAAGTAAAAATAAGTGTCGTGGGAACCCCCGAGTACTCTGGCTGCTAACAAAGTGATGGCTTAAGTTTAGTATATTCCTTCCTATTATAATTGTTTCTGGGTAAAGGTCACTAGTTGACAATCCTAAAATAAAAAAAGAAAGTTTGGTATAATTTTTTTCTACTAAAAAAAAAAAATAAATAAATAAATTGAACTTATAATTTGCTTTTGAGCTAAATGACGACGATTTAGAAACTCAAAAAAAAAAATTCGTTTTTTTCCAGTTGTGATTGCGTAAATACGCATCAGTAGATACCCGGGTACCCGGATATTTAAGTTTTTACATAGAAAAATTTACAATGATTGCATGAGTATCAACATTTCAATAGAGAATTTTTATTAATCGATTTTTCGAATGTTTATTATTCAATATGTACGTTAAAGTACTCATTCTTTTTAAGGTAAAAAGCACAAATTTAAAATCTTGCATTTTCACAGTATTTTGGGAAAGGAAACTTAAATTTTGCACATAGAAAATTAAATTATTTTCTCTTCAAGAGCGCGGGAACCCTTGGAATTTGGAACCCGGGGCTATAGCCCCCCTTATATCTGGCCTTGAAAATAATCCATTTAAAGCTAAATACGCAACAGGTAACACTATTAACGTAACAACAAATAATGGAGTAACAAGTATTACTAAAATATTTTAAAAAATTATCTACTGGGTTGAACAATAAAACAAATGAATTTTTAAAAATATTTAATTTTTAATCTCAAATATTTTCCGAATAAATAAAACTAAAATACTTTTTCAGACATGCAAGTACCAAATTTTAACAGTAAACGTTGTTTACGCTGCTTTAAACTTAGGAATTTTTTCAAATTGTTCGACTTGGTGCAATACTGCGAAAAAAAATTAAAAACTAATTTTTTTGGAAAATTTTTAGACATGCGAATGTTCTTTTATTCATAATGTTTTAACAATAAATGCGTATTATCAGAGGCGGATCTGAAAGGACATTTGGGGTTGGATTATATAATTACGTAAAATCTTCGACAGTAAGTAGTAGATTTGAGAAATACCTTGTTTCGTAAGGAAAATCAAACAGCGACCTCTTTAAAAACTTAAAAATGTTTTAAAAATATATAATTATTACAATTTAATTTAACTTTTGTCTTATATCTAGGGGTGAAAAAAAAAAAAAACGAAATTATAAAATTCTAGCTAAAATGGTAGTTTAGAAATAGTAAGAAAGGGTAGTATTTTTATTAGACTTTATTTTTATTTTTGTTAGTAATCCGATCAGAATTCTTTGTTCGTGGGCAAGCTTTTTTTTTTTTTCTTGTTTGAGTTTATCCCTGGGCTTGCCAATAATAGGCGATTACCCATCAACATGTGTACATAGCAGCAATTAGGAGTAACAAGGAATGGAATCTGACAAAGAATGCTATACCAAGGATGGAGAAACAATAACAATCAACGTCGAAAAATGCCAAACGTATGCATCCTGAAAAGAAAAGGAATGACATTGCCGAAGGTAAGAGCAAAAGGAGTTAGCTGTCCCGTGGCCACATTATATATATTTCTCATTGAACTATTTGTATTTACGTTACAAAATAAAAATTAAAAATAAATAAGAAAGGCATAAGATCGATGACAGTTGGGTTTAAAATGAAATAAAAACGTAACATTAATAGTTTTACTAGAAAACAGTATTAAATATTAATTATAATTGAATCCATAGGTAAAATTTATACAAATCTTTTATAGCATAAATTAAGTTTCTCTGTTATAACAAATTTTTTCATGGAGGCTTTGGTTCTTTGGGAGGATGCCCCCCACCTCCCGTAGATCCACCATTGATATTATATCTTGAAGATATCGATAAGACTAATAAATACATGAAACAAATTAAATAGAATTTGTCTTCAACATTGTCCCCATTAATTACAACGGTTTCCTATATTATTGAAAATACGACTCATAATTTCTGCTGATTTTAAAGTTTTTGATAAATATCCTTGCATTATACCTATTTTTAAGAAACAGTTGTAAAATTTAAACCAAAAAAATTGTTAACATAAATTAATAATAAAAGAAGAGGTCTGTATTTGTCAAGAATTAATCGGTTATGGCAGTTTATACGCTTGGAGAAACGTAATTAAAAACAATAAATGAAGTACAAGTAAAATATAAAAGAAAAAAAAGGAGATTTAATAAAGTAATAAGAAAAAAAATGATAAAGCCGAAAAAAAATTATTTATTGATGTATTCGCGTTTCGCACGAATATGATATTTATAATTGTCGCGGCGAATACGAATACTTCGAATTCACAACAACCTGAACTACGAATACTGCCCAACTCTGCTGATAGATGGCATTCGCTGTCAAAACTATAATCAACTGTTGTTGCTCATCGCCAGCGCATAATTAAAAATTTATCTCAAATATTAATTATTTCATTGAAACATTTTCTTTTTAAAAAAAAACAAAAATTAACAATTAAACTTATAAATTATGTTTTCTAAAAAAGTTATTTTTTAATGTTTTTTACTATGTTACATCAAATCGAAAAATTTGAAAAAGTGTCGAAGTATAGGAAAGCATAAAAGACGTTTACTGTTAAAATTTGGCGATTGCATGTATAGTGGAACACGGTTAAAAAGATATGTTAGTTTTATTTACTTTACAAAAAATTTGATTTATATCTGAAAATTGTAAAAATATTTTATTTCCATATCTTCTCTAATTCCTAATATTTAGAAAAAAATCATCATTCATTAATTTTCATTTTTACTATGAAAAAAAAGAGTACATAATAAAATAAAAACTAAAAATAAGGCTTTTCTTAAATAACTCGGAAGATATTTGAGGTTGAGATTTGAAAGGTGGTGTAAATTTTTTAAATTTAGTACCAAAATGATCCTCCAAATGTCAGTAAAAAACTCCGCAAGGCAAATTCGGCAAGCGTATTCGCCTATGCCTTTTAAACTGCTAAAATATTCTATTTCTCTGGTAATTTTTTTAAAAAATGTCCTCGCTCCTGTGTGAGTGTGCAGTCCGTACAAAGAACCTTATGAACTGCGCTTGAACAAAAGATGCTTGGTGTTGTTTTCTTTTGCTTCACATTATTGAATACATTTTTTTTTTTTTCTTGGGCTCGTCAACCAAGGCCCTTCACCCGTAAACAATTAGGAATTAAAAGAAAAAGTAATATGACGAGCCGATCAGAAATTTCTAGTAAGAAAGAGGTAATAGCAGGAATAATATGGGTAGAAGAAAAAGATAGGATATAACGACATGGAATAATCGAGACTATTACATTTCGGAAAAAATTGGTTAAAAAGGTTTTGAGTAATTTAAAAAAATGTAAAAAAAAATTAATTCAGTTATTTCACAAACTAATCATAATATACAGCTGAATTTGATATCAATCGATGTACCTTGACGCAGAGTCCCATGATACAAAAGAAGCAGTAATAGATTTTTATGATTTTTTTTAAAATTGTTTTTAGTTTACGTGGGTGTCCGTACACAGGTATGTATGATGTATTCTTGACACAAACAGAATTTTGCGACAAATAAGTATGTAATCGAGAACAATTTCCGTTTAAAGTACATTGCCAACTTGTTACCCGCGTTTTAACCCACTACCATAATTATTATCTCCTGAAAATTCCTATTCGATTATTATTGTTTCATCTTTATGTACCTATATGTATATATATATATATATATATATATATATATATATATTCATTCATTCTTAGAGCCTGTTCGCGATTTACTTTTTCTTTATCAGTTGTACTTAATAGATGACAATAGTTTCTTGGAAAACCTTTAAATGTATTTTATTGCTAGACATATTTTTTAAGATTTGTTTATAAAAAGGATAAATAAATTTTTCTACATTTTATTTCTTATAATTTACAAACGAAATGTTGTAATATTTCTTTAGTTTTTATATATGAATAAAAAAGAATGTACCCTTTCCAATAAGGAACAGTGTAATGTTCATTATCGGAGAATGTTCCCTTCCCGATGTTGAACAGTTATAATTTTATTCGCAACTTCGAGTTTTTAATAGAAACCGTTTTGACATGGTTTTTACCGAAAAAAAATCATGATGTGTCTGTCTATCAGTGTGTACACGCGGAGGAAGTGAAACTTCTTTGGCTTATATGTATCATATTAAATTCTATAATAAAGTTTTATTTTAAATTAATTTTATATATAAGTAACACATTTATTATTATAATTATTATTTTAAACCGTGCTTAAAAAAATTATTAAAATGGAAAAGGTATCAGTAAAACAAAATTTTCATTTTCAATAAATAATAAATCTATATACATTTATAAAAAAGTATCATTATCATTGGTCTATTTCAGTTATGCTTATTACATACCTATCTTACGTTTAACGCGTAACCGAAATTTTTTCCTACCGTACCGTAAAAAGTTTCACTTCAAAAACTCACTAACAGACTAAATGTACATATAATGTATCGTATCGCGAATATCTTTCTATAGAGTGGTGTGTACACGTACTTATTACATGTATATATATATATGAGAATACTCATAAACTATATATACTATACGAAGTCCCGTAGTATAAATACTTAACTATACATTTACTCATTTTGGTATACTACTAGACACAGACAGACACTTATACATACTTACACATACACACAAATATGCATACCTACTTTACGTTTAACGCGTAACGCGTAACGAAAATTTTTTCCTACCGCGCGATAAGAAATTTCACTTCAAAAACACGCGTGAGTATGTATCTATTATAAACATCATTGATACATTTATTTACTTTTTTCAAAATTTGAACCAATTTCAAAGAAGGTGTACGTGCAATAGTACAGAAGGTGGTGCTATTGAAGAAAACAAAAATAATTTACTCGATACAAATTACATCAATAATAAGGAAATGAAAAAAAAATAAAAAAGGGAAAAGAAATTAACAAATTCTGCTGATAAAAAAGCTTGCATGCAATAGCTCTATTGGTAATATTACAGCAGTTTTCCATAAGCGAGTCTAAACGTTGTCTCATCAGTCATATTGTCAAAAAAGGCCAGCTGGCTCCGGATAATTTTTAATAATTAATACCGACATGCAGAATGGTAATTTTAAATGATAGCCGACATTTCACGAAAAACAATGATTTCTCGTAAATGCTTAGCTCATACAACATCGTGTTTACTTTGTTCCGTTAAGTTATTTGCACAGTTCCTTTTGTTTAAGAAAGAATTCACTCTTATCAAGACTTTTAAAAAGTAATTCTTATTTTCCTAAAAAGCAGACGCCATCGATCAAACACTCTTCGCTTTTTTACATCTTCAAATTATAAAGTTAATCAAATAAAATAGTTTCCACTGGTTTAATGAATGATCAATCCGACTTTACTCAATCAACAAAAGACTACATTTCGAATCAAAATGAAAACGAGTTCAAATATTCTGAAACAACATTTAATATTATCCATTTCATTGAAAACCGTGGTGAGAGTTTGTTAATTGTTGTCTGCAAAGTTCCATCTATCTATCTATTTATATATATATATATATATATATATATATATATATATATATATATATATATATATATATATACAGAGCCATATCTAGACCAAAATTTCGAGCGGAGTTACGAAAATATTTTTATAAATATATATATGCGTGTGTATTATCATGAAATATGGTTATTTATAAATAGGACACTAAAACCTTGTAGTCAATTATTGTATATGCAATCATGGGCGTCGCCAGCGGGGACGGGGGGAGATCTGCCCCCCTGGAGTATTGAAACTTTTTAATCAGCTGGCCATAATGAGTATTCATAGACGCGTAATCATGAATAATTTGCCAGAAACCCACGAAAATTATGTTTTAATTAAGATTTTATTCTTGTTTAATAAAATATTAAGTCTTTACAACTTATAAATTTTATTTTTTCTATAACTCATATCCTTTTTCTATCATCTCCCCCCCCCCCCCCCCCTTACTGATCCCCATCGGCTGGCGACGCCCTTGTATGCAATATTTGAACACTGAAATAAAAACAAATAAAAAATAGTCGTTTCCATAGAATTCATAAAACTTTTAGTTTTTTTTTTCTTTTGTCAAAAATTGAATAGAAATTAATTTATTCTGAATTTCGGTCCATTTAATTCAAGCAGTTATTATTTCACAGACATTTCGGGGGGGGGGGAGGTCGAACACGGAAAACCCCCACTCAGATACCGTCCTGTATATATAAACCCGGTCATTTTGGCGACGTAAGAGGCTGCGCCCGTTGACCTCTCTTGCTTACATTTCTGTCTCTTTCTCTTCTATACTTTGTATAAAATGAGCAACATCTACAACGTAATTCTAAATCGGTCCATATGAATAACATAATCTCAAAAATCCTATCCTAACATTTAACTTTCATTACATAAAATTAAGACATTTTTTCGTAACATAAAATTGTGCCATTTTTCGTTAAAAAATCTAATAAAGGCCGGCCTAAGAATTACTTTGTAATTAATATCTATAAAGTCGGTAAAAATTAAAATATAACAAACGTTACATAAAATTTGGACACTTTTTTGGTTCATTTCTTGTAATGGGAAGTGGCCTAAGAATTACGTTGTAAATAATATACGAGTATGTATATGCCGTATTTGAATCAATCGAGCAGATTTAGCCAAACGAAATCCTCGACAAAAAAGTTACGATCAGTTCACATTTTTATTAAACATAATTTCTGCTCTAGCGAAATTCGCATTTAAATCATAATTCGTCATCCGGTTAGAAATACAAATTCAATTATTAACTTCGAATAGAAATACTCGTGCATATTTTAATTTTTATCGATAATCTGAAAAGATACAGATATTAAAAACCATTAAATTTTAACGATATTCTGTAAACTGGTTATTACGTTTTCGTTCAACAATTGTGATATCGATTATATCATTGACAAATTTTGTTGAACTAATTGAATTAGAATAGTAAGTCGCGACGAAGCCAATATACATATATTCTGCATCTACAATAAAACGTTTAAATAGTTTTGGTAAAAAAAATAAATAGATAAAAGGTTAACTGTAATGAAAAATAACTTCGATGAACGTGCACCCCTATATAAAAGATTGAAGTAGAAACAAAAATTTGAACAACATTGAAATGGCATCGAGAGTATCTACGTGAATATATGTAAAATAGATTTTGTAATTGTGTGTTAACATTTTCTGGTAACTAATATGTTTCGTGATGTAAACGTTATAAGACACTATTAAATTCACTCAACTCGGGAAATTATGATAACATAAAAATAGAAATGTTCCGGAGATCCCGCTGATAACAGATTTTATTTCATTACTTAATAATTGATCATATATTTACCGAGTCGAGTGAATTCAAATGTTTCATAATATCCGCATTATGAAATGTACAGATCAGAGTGGCGTAGCGTGAACTTTAGAACTGAGGAAGCGCCACAATGAAATATTTTTTTTATATAAAAATAAACATGTGTAAAATTCGGTTAAATACAGAACAGAAATAAAAATTAGTTAAGGGAACGAAGTGTCTCATTTTTTTTTTTTTGTAAATGAATTCGATTATCCGGTTCCTGTTTGCAAAAGTATCTATTACATCATCATGAAAAGATGGCCTTTTTCTAATATTTGATAATAATTTTTTTTCGATACCAAAAAAAAAACAAAAAAAAAAAATAATAATGAAGATAGTCACTCCCAACCTTGTGTATTTCTTAAATACGTTTTTATTCGTTTAATTGCTGAGAATGATCAACCTATGCGGACGAAGTGGTTGCTGGAATTGTGGTTATTAAATGAGAAAACTTGTACACACTTCTGGAAAAACATCTGTTAGATCTGAAGCGGTCAAGTGATGTACCGCACTGTCTTTATGTATGTTAGAATCTGGAAACTATACTTTTCAAAACTTGCAAAGTAGAAAATTTCCGTAATTCCGTTTTAAATTTAAAAAGTCTTCTTCCAGAAAATTTTTTTTGTATTTAAGAGAATTAAAAATTTTAATTTTGTTATATCATTAAACCTATTATTATTAGACATATTTGTTTGCGTAACTTCGATCATTTTTAAAAATATCCTTTCTCACGATAGCTTTCTATCTTTCCTAAAAACTGAATCAAAGTCAAAGTCACATTTGCATTCCACACATTTTTTTTCTTGCTTAAATAAAATACGTCAAACAGAATAACTTTTTTTTACCTTCTCACAACCGCGTAACCATGACATTGTTGTGCATAAACTTTTGTGAAAATGGTGGTTAAATATTTTACAAAACTTTTGATTTTGTAATTAAATTTTCTAAACCAGGCGTTGGTTTATTATTTTGAATAATATTCATTTTTTCCCCGAAAATTTAATGAACTAAAAACTAATCAGTAGATATTTTTCAATAATACAATCGCTTGTAGCCTCAATTTCGAAAGTGTTTGCATTTTAACAGGCTGGAACATTATTAGTTGTGGCGATGGAAATAAGATAAACGAGCCGGTACAACTTCTACCGTAGAGTGATATTACGAACTGCAAAGCGCAACCGATCATCGCTTCCAGTTCCGCTGTTAGTAAACTACAGTATATGTATAAAAACTATCCAAAGAAAAAAATGTGTACTGCAAATACTGCACTACGGTATGGTCTTACACACCGACTGACATACATAAAAATTGCGCTGTTGATCGGTGTATGTGACCGTAAAACGATTTGACTCAGCGCTTCCAGACTGAACATGCGCGCGCTTTTTTTTCTTCACTCCCGATACATATTACTCTGGAACCGCACGGATAAAAATTAGCACAAATTATGTGTGATCTTGAAGCGACACAACTTGGCGCTTCGCAATTTAAATATGCGTGCGCAACCTTTTTCTTTTATTGATACGCAGCAGTGATCGTTTAAAAAAAAATTCTAGGCAGCAGGTACCAGATAGTAGTAATGTGTGACATAGTAAGTATGTAGCTGTTTCTATCATTCGCTCTTGTAGATGCTCTCTTTCGTCTAGCGTTACTTTTTGTCTAGTAATTTTTAATTTTGGCATTTAAATTCAACAAGTTACTTCATTTTCTTTCTGATGTTAATATTCTTTTTGCAAATGCTAAAAAACAATTTCGTACCGATTTATTAAATAAAAGCGGCTCTTTTCCATCGCTTCCATTGACACTGCGCCCCTGGTACAGATACATTTAATAGAGTTTAATCATAATTTAACTCATATTTTAATCCGGGTTAAAACAATATTAAGAGAGATTTTCTAATTGTCGGTTGTTACCGTTGCATAAATATCAAAGATGTAAAAATTAAGACGTAAAATTTCGAAATAAACGTTAATCAAAATATACGGCACCCACAGGATGTTTGGGCATACTTGAGAGCTGTCGAAAAATCAACAACAACAACCGACACAAAGAAAAAGATGACGTATTCTCGACAAATGATTTCCTACTTGTTCACAACTTTTGAGTAAACTTGAAATATTTTTTCAAAGTTGTCAAGTAAGCAGAGTTATTTACTGGTCAATTGTAAAACTTAGTAACAGGCAACCCTAAAATATATAAAAATAGCTGGCGAGTAGCGCAGTAGTTACGACACTTTACCAAACCGAAGGCGTTACGAGTTCGATAGTAGTCTCGTTCCGGACTCGATATATCACCGAATTCGAATATTAGTCATACCAGATATCAGTCTAGGAAACTGAAGGCGACAAAGAGAAAGGAATTTACATTAATTATTTTCTCAGATCCGTTAAATTAAATTTATACGTTGAAAAGCTTAATTACACATTATCCGTTATACCGTACCAAGGGCATGCACTGATTTTGGTTACTTTGGGGGTTGTATAAGAGAAGTAGTACTTAACTTCGGAACGTTTTCGAAAATACCTCACCATTTCAGTCTGATCGAATATCACAGTTGTGTTGTGCACAAGACAAAACAGTAAATAAAAGATAAATTCCCGAATTCCAATGACAAACTTTTTCAAAATTCGCAATATTAATTCAAATTGTAAAGAATACGCATTTCACCGCTCAATTTTAAAAAAGCCTAAAATATATCTGATTCTAAGCCGTCGAAATTACCATTTTCTTCGTGTATATTCACTGTTCAGTCTATTTAGTATCTGACCCTTAAAAAAAAAAAAAAAAAACACTTAAATAGAAGGCCCTTAAACGACTGAAATCACGTTGCTGCCTTTCACCTTAGACGAAACACTGACAGCTCTATAAACGTATGCCTTTTTATTTTCTAGCTCATCGATAAATTCCTCGGGACACTTGAAACATTGAAAGTAGTCGACCTGCGAATATTTCATTTGCGAATAAGGGACGAGATTTCAACAAAATCTGATAATGACCGGGTTTATGACTTTAATTAGACTTTGAGGCGAAAATTTATCGATAGTCTAAAACAAATAATTAAATTAGCGTAAATAATCGGTAGAAAGTTTGTCGATAGATCGAAACAGATCGCTACCGAATTTATTTATGGTACTACTACTTCTCTACACTGTATACACTATCTGAGCATTAACTGGCTTTCGCACTCGAGCGAACGTGTTTTATCGTCAAACTCAATATCAGCGGAATACGCATAATTTGGCGCATCATAAAAATTCTTTTATCAAGCGCGCGAGATTAATCATCCTTACGAACGTACGTGATGATATAGACAATAAAAATTATCATGATCAACAGTAAAGAATGAAACGGAAAAGAAAGAAGACAAAAGAAAGGAATGAAGATAACATTTAAGAAAGATAATTTGCTCGAGCTAAACCGATATTCGAGCATGCAAGTTTTTCGCACGATGACCCGGTCTACGGAAGTCGTCAAAATGTGCAACTACGATTGGTATGCTGTTCTGGTTTTTACATAAATATAACGCTTGTGTCGATCTCGTCATACCCGGTCACTATAAGCATGAGACAGATTTCAATTTCGATCGTTTTATACAATACTAAAAGGCCGAATAAGAAAGAATCTTCAATGTAAGTATTAATATGTAATAAAGATAAATTATCATTTAGTTAAACAATAAACGATACTTTCTTATTATTATTATTATTATTATTACTATTTTTAAAGGCGACGTAAATGACAATTTAGAGAAAAAGTAGCTGCTCAGTAAGAAAATGTATTCTAGCATATAAAATGTTGATATGTTAATGTAGTTAATTGGCTAGAAACGCGAGTTGTCTCTAACTCATGTCGCTATTCCATGTAAATACATTTAATAAGTAAGAAACCGTTAATTGCTTATACTAGAGAAGTCATATCTGAGGAAAGTAAAGGTGACAGACAAAGCAACTGGTTCACAATATTCTCTTCAGATCCACATAATTCCATAATCCGCAACATCCTGCTACTTCAACATTCGCTTTATTTTTTTATTTTTTTACTCAAGAAGAAACTATTTTTGGTAGTCATATTTAATAATATTCATGTTAATAATTATCCCTTTCAAAATTTCGCTTGTATAAGCAAGAATAAAACAAGATAAGCACGTAAACGAAAAAATTACCTACATAAGGTTTTTATATAATTATTTTATGTTGATCATTTCTTTAAATTGGGTTTCATTATTATCGTTATTTGAAAAAGCAACTGATACTTTTTTTCCATTTAGTGTAAACATTAATATTTATTTTTCCAATGAAAAAACAAACTTTTAAAGTGCCGTAGACGCCAAACGGCATAGCTTTCCTAATATATATATATATATATTATTAAAGATTCATTTTTCCCGAATCAAAAGCCGATATTAAAGACCAACTGAAGAGCGTAACTTTAGGGTTTAGAACTCACTGCAGTCTTATCTGTATCTGGAGTAAAATGTTAACTTATTCTCTTTGAGCATTAAGCTTTAAATGTGATGGAAAGAGACGCGAAAATTCCTTTCGGTTAATCTTAGCGCGAGCGTGGGCCCCGCCGAGTGTTACCTAAAAAGAAAATCTTCTTGGCAATGAAAATATAAAAAACGAAACAAAAAACAAATATAAAACAGGCGTATAGTTTCTTTTTATAACAACAATTTTACTATTCTCCCGACCAGACGAAGTTTTTAAATTTGATCGGATGCGCGTACTGACTAGAAAATATACAAAAATAACGAGAAAAAAAATGGAGAACGAGGATTTATTCGGGCGGCATAGCACGATTCTAAACTGGGGAAAAAAACGTACAGGTCGGTCAAAATAATGGGCGAAAAACGGTTTACACGGTAAATCTGACTAGCAATTAGAAGACAATGGGTGCACAACGTTGACCGGCGATTATTGAAACAATTTCACGGCAAAGCGATCCCATCTTAGAGCAACGAATTAGCGGTATGAGTGGACGATTTTGGACAATTAAACCAGCCGCTGCGAGAATTGTTCTAAACACAAAATTTCCAATATATTTATTGTAAACCGATATTCTATCCTTGTTAAATTGCAAGATTTTACGGTTTATTTCTCTCGATTTTGTTGTACGACGACTCATGGAGCAGGAGCGCACACCCGCCGCCACTGTCAACCGCAGTAAACCGCTATCGGCTCTGTGTATACGCGAAGATACCTACTTGAACCGATAAATAAAGGACGATGTCCGAGAAATCGGAAAATAAATGAATTTATTCGAATAAATTATTTCTGCTTTGAACACCACCAAAAGATAGCGCCACAAACCCCAAATTCGTATCAAAGTATATATTAATATTAATATATATATACGTATCTATATATGGGGAAGATAGACTGAGTTTTCTTATACTATAAATGACCCAAGTTAAATAAGTAACACTCTACTGAAAACTGTTGTTATCTGATATCAATACATCATAATTTTTTTATTCTTTTCTTTTATTCGCTGTTTCAACTTCCGCTAAATTCCTGCCTTCGTCATCATATCAAGATTTAATCATTTAATCGGTTTTTCTTCCCTCTAATACTTTTACTTTACCATGCCCAGTTGCCCCTACTTTTTCGGTTCAACATGAAGACTTACAGTTTCTATAGTTTTATCTAGGATATACATAAATGAGTTCATAAAAATATTAATGACCACGTCATTCATACATCGAAGAGAATAAGAAAATCCTGGAACAACGTTTTTAACGGTTTTGCAACGTGCTTATAAGATATTTACTATATTTCATTTTACAGGCGAAACTGCCACAGGAATAATAAAAAACTCATATCTGTAGGAGTCTTTATATCCGAAGCATTCGATTATATATATGTGTAATTGCGTGGGTGCGTACGTGTGTTTATGTGTGTGTCTTATATATATATATATATATATATATATATATATATATATATATATATATATATAGAGAGAGAGAGAGAGAGAGAGAGAGAGAGAGAGAGTGATGGAGCGATATTGTAAAGTGTACATTACATAGATAAAAGAAAAAAATACACATAAAAAAGTGTCAAAGTAGGAAGAGATAAAATTAATATATGCTGATAGTACCGGGAGACGTTGACCGCAAGCCGAGAAAAAATGAAAGTTTAACAGAGTACCTTAAACTTTTTTTTTTTTTTTTTTTTTTTTTAAACTTAAATGGACGGTCTCTAACAAACTCGTTACCTCTCAATCACTTTGCCCCTTTGTATAAATACGAATCGGGGAACAAAGGAAAATAATAATAATAAGTGGTCTGGAGGCGCATTGTGTGAAGATATGTATAATGAATTTAGTGTATATCACCTTCGTCAATAATAATAATAATAATAATAAAAGAAATCAGGAAAATACAACCATTATGAAACGAACGGGATTTTTTTTTCATCATTTGAAATTTTTTGTCCTGAAATAATCGAGGGTAGTGCCACCTCTTTCATTTCTAAACCATAATGTATACTTTCTCTTTCATTTTTTTCTCGACACCAACTTTGAAACGAATGCGTCCCACTCTACGTATATATTATCTAATATTCCTCAACTTCAAGTTTATTTTAATTTTATCTACTACTACGATCTTCCCTTTTTTCTTTCGCTACATTTATTTTCGCAATATCCGATTGAATAAAAATCTAATACTTAATTAGACAGGGCGCTAAAGTATTGAAATTTAGCTTGTTATACTAAGAAGAAAGAAAAAAAAGATTTCTTCATTTATTTTTCGGTTCAAGTCATGAACTGATATGCAATCGCATCAAAATGCTATTTCGTACATTCCATTGTTTTCTTTATTATTATTATTGCTTTTATGGTGATTGTTTTATTTCCAGTTCCACGCGCTGTACGATAACTTTGTTTTTTAAGAGATCACTTGTAATTTTAAATATTACAATCGATAAAATTGAAAAAATGAGTTACCTTCATTCCCAGATTAATTTTTTTATTATATTTTATTTTTGATTTAATTTCATTCATTATTTATCTACGACTTCTCCGTCGTATCGGTCATTCTGTACCACTGTTAAGTATGTATAACTTAGCCGCCAGGCCATAAAAAAAAAAAAAAAAAAAAAAAAAAACTTATTTTACCACTTTCCGATATCCGCGGTATTTTCAATGTAGACCATTCTTTTGGCACCAGCTTTTTCGGCGCGATCGATTCACCGCTGGTGAGCAAAGTTTTTATTCAGATCTTTTTACAAATTACCTACAGTATTTTTGAACTTTATTAACTCGATCATTTGCAATAGTGAGTAACATGGCTTATATCAAAATTATTTCTACATCACCATAAAACGTTCATCCCGTGCTATCAGTAATTTCGCATAAAAAATACCGTTTAGAGACCTACTTTATATATATATATATATATATGTATGTATGTATGTATTTTTTGGGAAACCCTGATATTCCCAAAAAATGCATTTCGGCAAAGTTCTATCAATAAAAAACGTAAATTGAAAACAATTTCTATACTAATGCGTTTTTTTATAATCTTTTTATTTTTTCCTGCAATTCCTATTTGCAAAACTACATAAGTTGAGAGCGCGCATCCAATATAAACTGAAATTATTCGAAAGTTTCCCGCTCTGAATAATTTATTATACACTTTCGTCTTTAGAACTGCCCTGAAAATATTAATTTCTTAATAATTTTATCGTTTAATCAGCTTTTATTAACGTGCGGTTTATAAAAAATTTACTTCCGAGAAGCCGAGTAGAAGCAGGCTGTGAAATTTTTTTTTACATATAATATTCGAAAGTTTTAAAGAATATTTATTCATTAGTATTTAGTTGGGTACACTTGGACAAATAAAATACATTCGATAAATATAATTATAGTTTTCAACGAATAAAGATTTTAATAAAAAAAAATATTCGATATATCTTTTTTAATATTTTGACTACCAGTACGTAATTAGAAATTTTCATTTTATATCAGGTGTAGAATTAGAATTTTTATTGGACATTGATTATGAACTATATTCCAATTCTTTATGTATATACTCCGTTAAAGTAAAGTAAAGTGAGTTCCATACCCTTGACAGGGCGTTGGGATTGTGAAGTTAAGGTTCACCATGTACTAAGCCCAACGGCACTAATGAAAGTAGGGGGGCCAGTCGTTACTGCATTTTATTTGATTAGTTAACCTTAAAATTTGCATATTTCTTTCTTAAAAACACTTCAGCGTTTTATAACATTTAAATACTTTTTAGCAACAAAAATGAATAATAAACGAAAAAAATCTTCCAAAACGTTTGAAATAAGCACATCTGTTTGCTATCCTGAAATTTATATATATATATATATATATATATATAGTCATTCCATTTATTCTTTCAGAATTGTTTGTCGGTCAAGTCACACTATATTTATTTTCATTTTCTTTCAAATCCTCTAAGAAGTTCATAATAAGATTTTGTAGAATAAACCACATTACGACTTGTCGGATCTCCCCATTTCTATCCTAAGTAAAACTGTTTGTGCTCAATAGCGACAAATTCATTGTGTTGAAAAATAATGCGTAGCGGTATAACCCATATAGAATATTATTTCTGAAATAACAGAAAATTTAAAAAAAGTGCATTCGAAGAATAATTATTTTTCGAATGAGATATCCTCACGAACGGAGTATTATTTTAAATGTGTCGTCTTCGAGAATATTGTTCTTTCCTTTCCATTGTTATAAGTACATTAGTATCACCGAAAATATCTAGGAAAGCAAAAAAGAAAAAGTTTTTCTCTCTTTTGACACTAATGTTTTTATCAATTTAATCGAGAAAAACGATATAGGATTTTTTTTCTATTTGAAATAAATATGAATCGCTAAAGGAAAACACTGGATTGTGAACAGTGTACACTGTAATTCGACGATTTAAGATAATTTTCTGGGGGAAAAACGAATTTTTCTACAATCTAACCATTATATAGTGTTAAAAATAAAAGTAATTTTGTCAAAATTATTTGAATAATTTCATTTTATGAACGGTTGTTTTTAGCATACATGCCCCCGATTTTTGCATGCAACCAATTTCTAAAAATATTATAAAAAAAAACGACGAACAACGGACCATCGATGCCTCGTTAACGGACAAACTTCACTAGGATTCCGGCGCGACTCAATTTGTAATCTTTATTAATAAAAACCACAAAGAACAATTCGTGATCACTACTCTGCACCAAAGCCACTTCTATCTTACATCCCCACCTAAACAAATCTTCCGTATGTTCACGGGACACAGTGCTCCTATCAGTTTTTCGCCTTTTTTTCGCCTGCCTGCTGTGTATATCAGTGTTTCCTTTATTAACCTACCCTTTCACGATCCGGAAGATTCCCCGATAATCATCAAAAGAGGATTACCATCTCTTAGTGCGGAGTTACCAATCTTTTCTCCGTTCTTTTTTAAGCCGGAATACAACAGGTAAAAAAAAAACCAAACAAAATCATCGTTCGTGTCCGGTATATTTTAAAGTGTGAAAATAATTTGTTTCTTCCCGTGGAAAAATATAATTATTTTTCATTCCCACGCGTTAATAGCTTTTTTAACCTTACCCTTCCGTTCGGGACAGGTTAGTTATCCCATCTCTGTGCACCCCCGATAATCTCTGTGCACCCCCGTTGCTTTGCAAAAAGTTAAGTTTACGATTTTGCTTAAATCTAATCCCGAATGCGGAAAAGAACGCGACCCCTTTTTTCAAAATTACGATTCCGGTACGGGAAATAAAATATTCGAAAATTTGCAGTTACATGATTGAAAAATTTGTGACTTTATGTTGTTAATATATTTCTTATTCTTTTCATCACCATTCGCCTAAGTATAGACATGGCGCTATAGTAGCTGTTTTTTTGTTTTCTTTTTAACTTTACCTAATCTCTAAAAAAATTATTATTTTCATAAAATTGTATAGATGTGCATAAGTATTGAAACTGATAGTTTTTACTGTCTATGATTGACAAATAATCATTTAATATCCTCCCCGCGCAAAATATGTAAAAACATATAAATGAACAATTCAAATTACAAAGAGCGCTGATGGATTTTACTTACATTTACAAACAGCAATTATGATAATTAATTTTCATCACGTATTAAACAATTTTTGTGCTGGTAAACTAGGAAAGGCGTTGCGAGAGGATATATCCGTTCCAAGTGAAAGCGCTCTACTATTCCTTAGTGACTTACGTGGCCGAAAATATCTGAATAGGGGACCGTGCGGCTCTTTGTTTAATTGCAAAATAATTATTTACATCTGCAGCAGTCGTTTCTTATCGCCTGCTCAGATTCGGCCTAATGAATTTTCATTTCGGATTACCAATAGAAATTTCGTTTCGAATATTGTCCGTTATTCGCGTAATACTTTTTTTATTAACATCTCTCATTTTACTTTGTTCTTTTTATTTATTTATTTATTTATTTATTTTTTGAGGGAAAAGGGAAGATTAACCAGCGATCTGCATCCAGAAACAATGAGAAAAAAAATAATCCTTTAATTATATTTTAGCTCAGTCAGATACTGCCAATATAAAAGAAAGATAGGATATACGCACGCTCTCTGTAAGATAAAAAAAAGAAAAAAAAAAGAGAAAGAAGAACATTTAAATTACAATTAGACGACTGCTTCATCCGGATAAGGAGGAAAATCTTCGGTGGAAGCAGAGGAGAAAACAAGAGGAAGATAATCTCTGAGATGGTTGAAGAAGATAACAGGACGGGAAAGCAGAATCGAGGAAATAGGAAAGGGAAAAAGATTAGATAGAATAGATAGATAAAAAGAGTGGTCGCTACGAAAGAGAAAAGGGTATAATATAATTCGGAATTTTTTACGTAAGGGCAGGAGATTAATATTGATTTTTTTTTTTTAGAGAAGAAACAATAAGTTGAAAACAGAAAGACAAACAATTCCGAAAATAACCGCTTAAAATGTACTTGAAAAAAAAAAAGACGTGATAACGGATTGCTCTCACATTGAACTTGGGAAACTTCCATTTGAATCCTTCTAATTCTTCATCAATGGAAATTTCCCGCTAGCGCAGGGTCTAGCCTTTTTAATTGAGCGCCCCTGGGTGATGCGATTGAATGCTGTGCTTAGATCGATGCCAATGTCTTTGAATCCGGCTGTTATCCGAGACCACCTTCGTTTTCGTCTTCCAACTGGTCTCTTGCGGGGCACTTGGAAGTTCATAGCCGACTGATAGCAACGAGCCACCACCCCGGAATTATATTACAAACCCGTATTAATCGTCTCTTCCGGAGTTGCTTATCGAGAACGGACGCAATAACAACTCCCATTGCTGCGCGTATGTGCTCATTCCGAATCCTGCCAGTTAGACGAATACCCAGTGCTCGACCTAACATTCGCAATTTCATCACATGCAGTGCTTGTACAACCTGCATAGTGACTAGCCCGCATTCTCCGTCGTGTAGTACGGCAACTGGACGAACAACAGTTCGGTGTATTTTTGATTTCAACCGAATCTGCACATCCGTTTATCACATAACACATCCCGATGACGGATTTTCATTCCAGCCAGATTGCATTTATACGATTACGAACTGCATGAGAAATGCCGCTGTTTGGAACGCATTCGGTTAGGCGTTTCGATGCCAGTAGCCTTTGACGACAAAAAAGAAAAAAAAGAACATTTATTTCTACTTCGGTGTTACGAGTTATTCTTAAAATATGCGCAGCCCCAAAAATTTTAGAACGATAAAGCGACGATTTCTCCTGTAATTACACTTCGCTTAAGGCTCGATTACATTAGGCGAGTTTACCAGCTACTAGCCGGCAAATTCACTATCTGATAGTAAACTCGCCCAGTGTAATCATGTTGGCTAGCGAAGTAGCAGACTGTAAACAATCCGCGAGAAAAGTTGGAACGTGGTCTACTTTACTCGCTATTCGACGGCGTGTAGGCTTGTTAATTAGTAAACTAGCCGTGCGTTATCATAGTTGAACTAGCTGCGAGTATCTAGAGTTATTTTGTTCGGTGTGACTACGAAATGTCGGTGGAAGTAGTTCGTACTGGAGTTGTTGTTTTAGCTGCTGCTATCAAGAAGGAGTTAAAACGAAAAGAAAGTGAAGGATCGCGTCATAGAAGAGTGTGAGTAAAATCGTGGATAGAAAGACGTGAGAAATGTGGCGCATCGAGCGAGTTACTGAGTGAGTTGAAGGACGAAGATCCTTCAACTTATCGAAATATTTTGAGAATGAATTCTACCCAATTTGATGGTTTACTGCCGATGGTACAAGGAATGCTCAAAAAAGAAGATACGATAATGAGAAAAACAATCCCGGTAACAACAAAACTGGAAATTACACTGCGCTATCTTGCAACTGGTGATTCTTTCAAGTCTCCAACGCGTGATTTCCACTTGCTACCTAATTGGCTTCTGAGCGAGTGGAATGACGCAACTGTCATCATCACTATCTCACTAGCTGATTAGCCCGCGTGTAAACACACAGGCTAGTATCTACTAAACTCGCCTATTGTAATCGAGCCTGTAGTCAGAACAAACAAATACGATTAAAATAAAATAATTTTAAATCCGGTTCATCGCTGGCCAGCTTCTTCATATAGAAACAGTGTCCGATTCCAAAAACGGTTGATGACGAATTGTTCTGCACCGTTCAACCTCCTGTACTACGAAACATTTTGTGTGATATCGTAAAAGCAACAATAAAATTGCTACACAGCCGAAAGTATTCGAATAACATAACTGCTAGGGGGGTTCTTGTAATATCGAAATACGCGAGCGTTGTTTCTGTCGTAGCAATAAGTGCATGCAACCTCCCGGTAAATTGTGAAATTAGAAAAAATCTAGAAAATCCTACGTACTTCATCGAAGTTCAAAATGTTAATAACGAGATGTATGCATCTGTGGTATTACGGGAAAACACAGACAGCGAAAAGTTAATTCTTCAGTAAACGACGTAAAAAAAAACATGTAGCTTGAATTTTAGGGGAAACATTTATTATCTCTACCAGCCTAAACGCCGGAAAACTGATATAAATTGCAAATGCTTTGAAATATTGTGTGCACATACAACGGATTCCAGGACACACACACGGAAGAAGAAAGTGTAGTTTCGACGAGCTTTCTCGATGAATGCGCATTGAAAAAGAAACAAAGAACTAGCAAATCCAATTTGAATAATACAATCTTGTCGGTGCGACTAAAGATTTACAAGTGTTCGATTCGCTAAGTTATAATTAACTCTCTGAGCCCAGTATGCCGACAGGACTACTGGTATCTTTGTCTTTTTTTTGTTGTTTTTTTTCAAGTGTACGTTCACAGAGAAAACCTGCAATCCGATTGCTGGAATGAAAATTCTCAGCGACAGGAATTATTTTAAAAAAAATCATAATGGTAATTATTCGGACAAATATATGTAGTAACTGCGATGACGTTTAATAAAAGAGACCTTACGACTAAAAAAATCGAATTTTGTTTTTTTTTGCCTCCTTTATGTAAAACGGCCTCCGAAATTGATCGGAAGTGGTTTCAGGCCCCTAAAGTCGAAATTGGCCGAGTTATTTCATTTTGAAGGCAGTATAAAGTTAAAAGTCAGCTTCTAAAAAAAATTTAAAAATTGAGTTTTCGCAATTTCCAAACTCTTCTAACACATTATCAAAATATCGCCCGTCGACCATTTCATATTCATCATCATTGAAATCCACATAATGCAGCTATGTAACGTAATCATGAAATTTTTGTTATGAAAGCTTTTTTTTCAAAACAGTACTAACGTACACGAATCAACTTTTATGGATAGAAAAAAATATCCTACCGATTACAATGAATTCCCATCAATTAACGCAATTATTTAATTACCCCTTTCGATAATAAACTGTTTCACATATGAAACGAGCGGAATTATTTCGTTATCAAAATCAGAGTCGCCATAACTGGGGAATACCGAGAATACACGTTTATAATGCGTTTATGAACCTCGGCATGCCTCACCACACCTCTCGACCTCACGCCTCAGTCACGGCCCAATACCAACAACATAACTGCATCAAACGTCGTATGCAAAAACTGCTATTCGACTTTAAACTGCTTTCCTGTAAATTTCACTTCTGGTCGTAAGGTCCTAATTTTGTGAAGGCCGTCACATATACAACCAATCAGCGGCTAGATTTATCTGTAAGTCGGACAAACTAAGGTTGCTGAAAAACTTTTCAATTTTTACGGATAAAAACAATTAAATCTGCGGCGAAGAGGCGGGGTGGTTACAGGACCTTTGACCAGAAGCAATTAAAAAATTTAATTTAAACCGAACCAAATGAAACGGTCGCATTTAAATTATTCAATGCAGCAAACAATTTATAAATACGCTTCTTATGTACATATATCGCTTAACTAGTAGCAAGTTAGAAAAACGACAAAAAGCGAGGCAAGTGTGTCAAGTGGGATAGAAAAAAGTTTGAAAAACGCCGAAAAAAAAAAAAAATATAAAATACTTAACTTAGGACCATGTAAATAACCAAAAGTTACAACAAGATAAAGTTGTGCATTTCTGTCTTGTAAATTATTTAGAATAGTCGAATTAAATTCTTTAGCGTTATCTATTTTCTTTTGAAAGTGTGTGTGTGTGTGCACTATTGCTAGCGCTCCGAGTTCGATCACGTAATTTCAGTTGACGATATTAGCTCGGCCTGCGTCAAAACGAATCGATCGCAACTTCTCAAAATCAATTTCCCCCTTTACCGGACGTAACAGCTTCATTAACTAATACAGATAACAGCGCAACGAGCACCACTTCGAAATTATCTCCGGTTTTTTTGCGTCATCGGCTCCAAACAAAAGTAATTATCAGCCAAACGCGCTGGTTACATCCTTTTCTAAGCTTACCCAGCGATTAACAGGTAATTCTTATTTATCTACTAATGTCGTTAATAATAACATCAACTACGCAAAAGTCACTCCACGGCCTAGTGTTTTCGACATTCCGAAAAGGGGCACATTAAAAATTGATAAAACCGCGCATCTGTCAATCGCGATGTTCATTTGTCTCGCGACATCTTCGCAATTTTCCTCTAAAAAAAATCTCACTGATTATTTAATGGAAAACTAAAACTTCTTCTTCTTCTTCTTCTTCTCTTTTTCCATATAACTATCAGATGGGCGGGGAGAGCGGTATGTTGAGCATATTGCGATTCCGTAATGATTAGCGTGCAAATGTCTCGTATATTGGTTCTTTTTTTTTTTTACTTTTGGCCTATCTTTTCCTTTAATTGATCCCTGAAGGATCAGTCGTTTCACGTTTGTCTCTTCTCCCATTATGTGATCAAGAGGTAACGTATTTTTATGTTTATTACTATTTCCTTGTTCAAGCAGTCGTAATGCTGCAGTATAAGGCACTTCCTTTTTTTTTTTTTCTTTTTGTTATAATCTTCTAAAGATATCTTTTCCTTCTGAGCTACATGAGCGTCCAAGTCTCATTAAAAACGTAGTCAGCGATGTCGAATCAATGCCGTGACTGCGACACCGTGTAAACCCAATGAAAATGTTTTCGGCTGTTTATTCTACATTTAATTTTTGCTTCCAAGTCATCAACAGATGCTTAAATACTTTCGTACCTTTTTTCACCCTCGATTGTGATAGCATTTTCATCTCTCTTTTCGACTTTGTCATTATTTGGTTTTCTTACTAATCATCAAAATTTCCACACTGTTCAACCGGCTATAACTGCGGTATCATCAATGCATGTCTAATGTTTAGTCATATTTTTTCCGTTTACCATTATGCTTCCGCATATCGGTTCTGAACAAACATTGAACAGTGTAATGAGATTCAGACTTGTCTTCTTCCTCGTTCGTATTGAAATCATTGGTTCCTAAACGGATATTGGCTTTCTATTCCAAATATTAGTTCCTGATGCATTTCAAACCCTTCTCATCGGTTTCCGTTTCTTCTGAAATCTTAAACAGTCCATCTTTACCGAAAAAGACTTTTCATAATTAATGAAACATAAATCCTGATTCCGATTGTAGCCTTTTTTCCATAACATCCGGATGCAAAACCTCGCGACAATCCATGCCGTTCCTAAGTTTTCCGACTAGGCCCTTTAATTTTTGTGCATATATTTTCTCCTACGCAATATTCTCAAGAATATCTTTCCATGACTCATTAAAAATGAATCACATGAAAACCATTGTACACTTTCTCACTCCTATTCCCTTAGGAATTCGTATGAAAGTAGATTTGATCTAATTATCTGGAAATTTACAAGTGTTCTATATATGAATAACCTTTTTACGCTTTCGCAATATCCTGTAAATTTTTTATTATAACGTTGTACGAACCTGCTGCTTTTATGTATGTATTTATTTGATTCGATTATGCATGACCTCCGGTCTTCCGATTTCTATTTCTCGCTTTATGATTCTTTTATATACATATTTCCTTCATAATTATTTTTTTACTAAAATTCTTGCTACAATTTGACCATGTTTATCTCCTATTACAGAGAAGGACTTTTGAAAATGGTATCCATTTCTTCCTCATTTTTTTTATGTCATTGATGCATAGAAATTTATGCTGTCACCGATTTCGCCGTGAATCGTGGTATTCTATCGTTAAATGTTTTACATAATCTAATACAAATTTTTTCATCCTTTTAATTACTAAAAGTTCCGACTCAATTGTTACGAACTATTGTTTCCGGAATAATAAAAGTACCCTATCTTCGATCTTGTAACTACCTCTTCCGGACCATTTAGTTCCGTTCGAATACATCTAACTAATTTGTATAACCTTTTCATTTCCAGTGCTATGGTTTTCAGCTTAGATAAATAATGCCACCAAAAAAGTAAAAACTCCAACGTTACCCTCTTTGCCGCTAACATTATTTCCTTCCTGCGCTATTCGAATGGCAAACTGAATGAAGCTGTTTTAAGGGAATCTTTCAACTGACTTTCCCAATGGACATAAAAGAATTGGATTAAGACGATTTCTGTAGCAATTTGGCCGAATAGCATTGAGCTCAGAGAAATATGTAAAATCCCATCGATTACATTAATTGTCTTCTCAATGAGAGACAAATCTATGATAATTACCGATTTAATTTCCTATTCAACGATTAACAATTATCCGTATATAACTAATCGTATCATGTACCGCATTATAGGCTCGAAACTTACGATTATAAATCTATTTTTTTTATTCCCAGTCGCGTTGGTAAATAAAATAATACTTTTTTCAAATAATTTTTTTTCTTTTTATATTCTTTTTTTAATCAAATTGATTAATTCTTAATCGTATTGAAAAACGCGGTAGCCCGCGTCGCGGTGAGGAGCAGGTTTTATCCCGCCATTGTGTTTTTTTCTGTGTTATCTGTTCTGCATTCAGCAAGATTGAAATTCGTAAAAACTGGCGCCGAAAGAGGGACTCGAATTCATCGAAAAAAAGAGACTCCTGAGGAACAAATTACCCCGGTCATAAGAATTAGCGCCCAATGTTTGATTCTGATAACATATAAATAATACATATGTATTGAAACGTTTACCAATTTTATAAGTATATCCTCACTAGGGATGCCAAATGAAACGATTACTCATGTCCTCAAGGACGAGTAACAAACGATAAACTTTTCATCTGGCATCCCTAGTGAGGATATACTTATAAATTTATTCTTTAAGAGAACGAAGCCGGAATTAAATGTAATCAAATTAAATTTATAAATAACGCTAATAATAATAATAATAAATAAAATAAAATCCACGAATTCGAAGAGATCTAATGATTGGCATTCCTGAAAGCACGAATACCAAACGGTAATCGCTACAATTTATATATATTTAAACTCGGGCCCTTCGGGACTCGGGAGGGGGCAAGCCCCCTTTACCTCCAGGTCTAGTTCTTCTATAATTCTTATAGAAAAGTAAACTTTTTCATTGACTACTCCGTTCGACAACATTTTTTCATTACATTTTTGTTACATATTTCATTACATAAAATTGTGACTTTTTTTTGGGACAAATTTCGTGACAGGGCACTTTTCCTGATGAATACGTGTATATTTGTATATATATATATATATATATATAAAAACGGCCATTTTAGCCTCGCAAGGGGCTGTGCCCCTTGACCCCTCTTGCTTTCATTTCTGTCTCGTTCTCTTCTATACTTTGTATAAAATGATCAAAATTTACAACGTAATTCTTACTGGCATCAACACAAAAAGAAAAACAAAACATAATCACAAAAATCCTATCCTAACATTTAACTTTCATTATATAAAATTAAGATATTGTTTCATTACATTTTTCGTTACATATTTCGTTACATAAAATTGTGACATTTTTTAAATAACAATAACAAAAATCCTATAAAATATAACAAATGTTACATAAAATTGGAACATTCTGCGTTGCATAAAATTGGGACATTTTTTTGGGACATTCTGCGTTACATAAAATTAGGACATTTTTTCGAATGGGGGGTAGCCTAAGAATTACGTTGTAATTAATATATGTATGTATATATTAATTACAATGTAATTCTTAGGCCGGCTCCTATTAGAAAAAATGTCCCAATTTTATGTAACGTTTGTTATATTTTAGCGCTTCAAACTTTTCTATTAAATCTTGTAACGAAAAAATGTCACAATTTTATGTAACGAAAAAATGTCTTAATTTTATGTAATGAAATTTAAATGTTAGGATAAGAATTTTATGATTATGTTTTGTTTTGTTTTTTTATATATTATATTCATATGAACCGATTTAGAATTCCGTTGTAAATTTTAATCATTTTATACAAAGTATAGAAGAGAAAGAGACAGAAATGTAAACAGGAGGGGTCAAGGGGTACAGCCCCTTGCGAGGCCAAAATGACCGAGTTATATATACTCGTATATATATTAATTACAACGTAATTCTTAAGCGGGCCCCCTTTAGAAAAAATGTCCCAATTTTATGTAACTTTTATAATATTTTAATTTTTACCAACTTCCAAAAAGGAGGAGGTTATACGTTCGTCGCGTATGTTGTTTTTTTTTTTGTTTGTTCGCGCATAACTCACATTTATATAGACCGATTTTGCTGATTCTTTGCCCGTTAGAAAGAGTACCATTCAACTTAGGTACCATTTGAGTAATGTTCGAAAATCGGTGAACATAAATTGAGTATTCGTCAAAAAACGTGAAAAAACGTGGTCCTTTTGGATAATTTTTTTTTCTCATTATTTTTTATTAATATAACAGAGGCGGTTGACTCAAAACACTATCAACGTTTCAAACTTTTCCACATCTGTCGTTTCCGAACCAAAAGGCGTATTATCACGTATAAATGTGGCAAATTCTTCGCTATTGCACGGTTCATCGTCCCGTTTTCCTTTCAGTTGTTTCGGTAGATTAATAAAATTTATGATACAAGTTATTGGTTGTATTTTTTTGTTATTATATAAAATTGGGACATTTTTCCGTTATAAAATCTAATAGGGGCCGGCCTAAATATTACATTGTAAATTTTGATCATTTTATACAAAGTATAGAAGAGAAAGAGACAGAAATGTAAGCAAGAGGGGTCAAGGGGTATTACCTCTTGTAGGACCAAAATGACCGAATTTATATATATATATATATATATGTGTATATGGATATACATGTAATTCAATTAATTAGCTTTTAAACTACAAATAGCAAATACTGGAGGAATCAAGCAGGTATCAACTTAATGCAGAAACCATGCCCTTCAAGTGAAAAAGAAAAAAAAGAACAAGCCAGTCGAGGAAATTAATTAATCGTCATAGTGATAAAAATGATAATAGTGGAAGTAAACACTATAGTAATCATGATGATAATAACCTTAATAATATTATAAATAACACGAATAATGGTGAGAGCAATAATAAGGGTAACATCTAGTCTGAAAAATAACACTGCTAACTATTCTTGTCGAAAAATAAATTCGTACGATGATTTCGAATTATATGAAGATTGCAATGATTCAGAATTATGTGTCAGTGACGTAGTTTTCCGAAATGACGCACCGTCACTGCACCAATCACCGTTTGATTGTAGTAAACAACTGCTTTCAAATGAAAATGATAACGCTAATGCAGCTCAAAAATATTTATGAAAGAGTTAATCGACTATCTTCTAATACGCGCGGTAAGACTAAAGATAAAATAAAGAAGATCAGTGTAAACAAAATGACTGATAATAATAATAATAATAATAATAATAATAAATATAATTATACGTACAGGGAATTTGATAGGAAAAAATGAAAGTCGCGACATTATCAAAGGGTAGAATTACTAATATTCCACGGTAAGGGGATACGGCTCCCATAGACTTATTTGGTCATGAAAGTACCGGAGAAAGATATAAACTGTGACTTATTTAATATGCCGATTGTGACATGCATTTAACATCAGTGTCGAGCTTTTGAAGTCAGGAACATTGTGGATGTTAAGACCTGTTTAAGCAGAGCTGTTGATATAGTTATTTTCGCGCTCCCGAGAGAAGAGAAAGAGCTGCTTGTTTGGGTAACTGTTACCCATCTTATTTTACGGGTTCTTTTTTCATGTCCGTAATATTATTCGACATTGACGTTCTGCTATTTCAATGCCCATGCGGCTCGGAAGCGCTATGAAAGTCATCACGATGATATTAAAAAGTGTTAATTCGCTCGTAATTAACATTACTGCTTTTTGAAAACCTCCTGTTTTCCTATTTTCTATTTTGCGTATATTTTTGCGAATAAAAAACTGTTTTTATTCTTTTCGCTACTATTATCCTATATGACAGTAAATATTTATACTAGAAATTGTACACTATTTTATTTTCCATAGTTCGGATTAAAAGATTACGTTATATCTACATAAACTTAGTCAACACAGAGTAAAAAAAAATTTACTTCCCGGACGTTGAGAAAAAACATATTGTACCGTAAGTAAAGTAAAATAAGTCCTATAAATCCTTGATAAGCTATCATGGATTGTGAAGACAAATTTCTGAATTATTTCCGCTATCGCAAGTAATCTTTTTTCATAATGCGTTAAAGGAAATCTTGTGTTTAGTAATCAATCGAAGCTTCGGTTTTCGACACAAGCCAATGATCAGTCAGTTGTGTTCCAGTCTTTGATTTTTTTGTAGGCTTTTATTTAACTCGCTTTGTCATTCTGTCTGTCCGGGGGGAATCTTGCGAACAATTTCCTTTTGCAGAAATGCCTGTTATAGATGACAGTACAATATTATGTAACATCTGGGTTTCCAACTTTAAAATTAGACTCTCGGGGCGCCGAAAGCTAGAAATTTAGGGAAAATTTTTTTTTTTGTTTTTTCGGACATGTGATATATTGTTGGAAAGATCGCTATTTGTCGAGAACAAAACCATATTTTATTTCTTTAATGAAGCTTTCGAAGTTTACGAAAAGTTCAAAAAAGCACAAAAAACACCGTGTAGCCCCCTTTGTAGCTCAGCTTTATAGCCAAAAATCTTAAACAAGGTTAAAAATATGTGCATCCTTGTATATTTCGTTACTGTGAGACATTTGAAAGTTTCAAAAAAATATTTTTTTTTTCGGTCACGCGATATATCAATGGATAGATCGCGCTATTAGTCAAACATTGCGTTTCATGTGCTGAGGATTCCGTATGTATTGTATGTAAAACAAAAGATAATATAATTGAAAGAATGCGATCCATTATTTAATAATAAAATGTAACACAAATTTCTGTAAATGTCCTATAATTAAGATATTGAATAAAATAAAGCAAAATAAAGTACAATTCTAAATTTATTGTTCCTTATTGAAATACGTAGTAAAAAGTCCAGACTAAAAAATAAAAAAAATAATTTTTTTTTTTTTGGAGACTTTTATTTATGCACTAAAAAGTACAACTTTATTAGTGTGCGACTACCAGATACGCATCTTAACATTAATATCTGAAACTAGAAAATATTCTGAAAAATAAAAGCGGGGGTCGCAGATT
The DNA here is from genome assembly GCA_039619475.1 of Icerya purchasi. Lineage (NCBI taxonomy): Eukaryota > Metazoa > Arthropoda > Insecta > Hemiptera > Monophlebidae > Icerya > Icerya purchasi. The sequence goes on along the minus strand of CM077116.1, from coordinate 378,759,297 downwards.
AATAATTAAATATTAGCATTATAATACATCCTAAGCCAAAACTATAATTACTATTTAATGTTGTTCCATTGTTGTGCATCACAATACCACACACACCGAATATTTTTATAACTGCGGCCCCCGCTTTTATTTTTCAAAATATTTTCTAGTTTCGGATTTTAATGTTAAGATGCGTATCTGGTAGTCGTACACCAATAAAGTTATTTTGTACTTTTTAGTACATAAATAAAAGGCTATTTTTTTTATTTTAACCACAAAAGTTTTCTTTGGTCAACCCTTCTTTTCCTTCTGTTCTCTGTTCTACTAAACGGTGTAAAAAATCGACTTTTTTTTTTTTTTTATGGGTAGGGGCCCTTATTTTACGGTAATATGGCTCTAGCGTTGTATTATGTCGAAAATCATTCTGTTCGTTTTAACTGTATGTGAAATCAAGGAACTTTCCGAAATTCTGCTAAAAATTCGCGATTTTGTCAATTTACGAATGGATTTAATGACACTTTTTCACTAAACTTCCGATTAAATAATAGCATAAACCATTAGCGACGTATGTTTACTTGAATCAAATGCAAACACGTATTGTTTTAAGTATTGGAATAAAAAAGAAAAAAAAAAACAACTTAAAAGATCCTTTCGGTTGCGGTTAAAACCGTATCGCACGTAATTTTATTTTACGCCTTCATAACTAAAAACACTTTCTTTTCAGCTATTCCAACAGCACAGTGTAGCCTCTATTAAGAGGAAGCAAAAGCAAAAACGTTCGATTTTGAAAAATAATAAACACGCATACAGCGAACTGAACATTTGAGGGCCAAATAGTACGGAAAGTATCACTCACCTGGATTTTCACCATCCGTAGTGCTGGAGTATGTCAGTTGTCGTAATCTAACTAGTTAAACAATGATGTCCGGCCCGAATGAAATGGGTTCAAATCCTCTTATCGCCCACGAAAAATACAAAAAATGAACATTAGCGCTCGATTAATGCCTTTGTTGATGTAGTGAAAAAGAAAATTAATTATTCTTACTCCACAATAAAATACATTGCGAAAGAATTTTAAACCATTACTTTATTTTACTTTTCGATTTTTTTTCTTTAAAGGTGAAATACGTTTTATAGGCGAGGGTATAATCATAAAAAGGGTTACTAAAATACGGTTGTACGAAAAAAACGCACAGTGAATAAAGCGCACACACAGAAATGTGTGAAATAAGCACACTATTGGTCGAAAATCGGTAGCACACCTGTGTAACTCTAGTTACATCATGCTCAACCCGTACTCCTAAAAACCGGTTACAACCACTTTCTCATAGTTCCCAGTCCTTAGTCTCAATGCCATTTCTGTTCTCGCAGTTATTTAGTTAACTCCATTACCAGTAGTTTATCAGTGTAATTGTGTTTAAGTGTCTTGTTCAAGTTCTGCGAGTTTTCGTGTTTTGTGAATGCTTCAATAAAAGTTTTAACAACTAACAAGGGTAAACTTGTGACACATTATAATGGATACGCTTACGGAGAATTTAGAAAAAACAAAGGTCGTTTGGCGATGTCAAAGATCAAGCAAATGCCGGGGTTTTGGTAGAAACTGATCACTTATGCGAGCACCCGACACATCCGGATTAGAAGTTAAGAATATATTATATTGCAGCTTGAAAATTAAAAAAATTAATATTCCCTGCAAAATCCTGATATCGAAAATCTTGAGGTCTAAAGTACGTCCAGAATATTATTTCTTGTGTGCGTTTTCTTCGCTACATCCTAAAATACGAGGATGATTCAATAAGTAAACGGAAAAAGTGATGTAGAGGGGAAAAAAAAACGGCTATCGTGGTGGCAGTGATATTGTTCGACTAGTACATGTTTTGGTTGCGCATATGATCGGTTGTTTCCAAGAATGGCTAGTCGGTTGCGTTTCAGTGGTCGCAAATCTGCGGAACCACCACTGCTCAATTCCACACACACAAAGCAGCGCGTTGTGATTAGTTTTTTTGATTTTCCGAAAACGTTAAACCTTATGAAATATACCGGAGAATACAAGCATAGGATGGTAGTTCATGCGCGAATTCCTCAAGGTTTTATTCGTGAGCCGAGCAGTTCAAAAATGGGTACCAAAGTGTGGAGACAGAACAGCGCAGCGGACGGCCAGTTGAAGTTCCGACACCGGCGCTAATGAAAATGGCTGAACATTTTGGAAAACAGACGGATTTCAGTCGAAGAAATCTCATCTGAATTAGGTGCCAATGTCGTCGGTGCAACACATAAAATCATTCACGAGACCCTAAATTTTCGAAAAACCTGTGCTAGATGGGTCCTTAAAATGTTGTCAGTTGTTCACGAAGGAACTTGTTTAAAAACCTGTTTGCAGCTCAAAAAAAAAAAGGTTCAATGAAGGAGGTAAATCATTTTCAGAGATAATTATATCCGGTAATGGAGACGTAGGTGCATTATTATGAACCGGAATTGAAAAGGCAAAACATGGTTTGGAAGACGCACCCGCGGCAAAGACATTCAAGTCTTGTCCATCTGCAAATAACGTGCTTTTTGACAGCGTTTTGGAACATGAACAGCTCGAGTTTTTATCATTACTCGGAAGATACTGTTAATGCGCAATAATATTCCGAGATCCTGGACAAGCAGTTGAGGCCAACCATCAGGCGAAACCTTCGTATTTCGCATAACTATTAAATTGAATACATGTAAAAAAAAGTAATAATGGCACCGGCTGAATGGAACCGAATGATGAACAAGTAAAAAGTTGAAAAAACGTGAAAATGTATACTGGAAAAATAACGAAGTTTTCCAAAAATTTCGATAAAATAACAGCAGAGAACTACGAACGCGGCTAATCTGAAATTTAAAAAAAAAAAAGGTCTACAAACGATACAATCAACCTCTTCGAATCATTCAAGTTTGTTTCTGCTTATCTAATAAACACTGTCCCATACATCACTAATAGGTCCATACCTAGTTATAGCTCTGTTTCCCTTTTTATCTCGGCCACCTGTTGATTAGAATGCAGGTATGTTGATTTCCTTAAAAACTAGTTGAGAACTGCGTAAGGTATTTGGTATTCGTCAGAAAGTGAATCTATGGGGTCTTTTTGTAGTCAGATTTGCTGACTCTATTTATGAAACAACAGTTTGGATAAGTTCCACTGTTGACGTGCCCAAAAAAAAAAAAAAAAATGAAACTACAAGCTGATTTATAGGTCATTCGGCCATTTTGTCGTTCAAGTTCTCCAGGTTTTTCATCGCTCACTCTCTGTGTTTATCAGAGCAGGTTGATTTACTGTCACGGTTGATGAGGTATTCGGCTCTTTCGTTTTTCTAGACCTTTCGCTATAATATCGCCACACATGCTATTTTGTTTTTTTTTGTGAATATGCGACAATCGAATATGCGGAGCTTGCTTGAGCGTTATGTACTTGTACTAGTTCCTCCTCTGTCTTCAATGGGATGTTGTGTAACCGACCAGACTACGTACTGGCGGAAGGGAGATGATTATTTTACGAGATTACTCATAACGAAAATAGAATTAAACAAGACGTAATGCGTAAATACGAGATAACATCGAATAGATAAAAATTTCTAAATAATTTGAAATTACTGATGCGAATTCTTTAGCGCCTTACTTTTAAGAAAAACAGGAAAAAAAACATTTACGAAACGCACCTGGTAATAGATAAAAGGCATGAAATTTAGAAGATAAAAGCTTTTCTCATTATTACGCTACACGTATAAGAAACTATTGAAATTTTATCACTTTATCATTTTCAAAAAAAACGATCACAATCTTAAATAATTCCTCGAAATTAAAAGTTACTACCAAAATTTCATTATTTCGTTACTTCTCATTTATATTAGCTTATAACACAAAAATATTGTACGTAGCATATGAAATATAAAATACAATTTGTTTTATTTCAGGATGAAATCATTCAGACAATTCAAGAACGTTATCTCTAAATATTTTACAGCTGAAGTAAGTTTCCAAAGGTAAAAATCTAGCACATACAAGTTCGTATAAAATTGTGTTCCTTTATATTACCGCATTAAGTTCCAAACGAAAAGTGATACTTCAAAATTTAAACGCATTACAATGCACTACCAGAATAAATCGTTTTGAACAATTATTGCTAATGCAGAGGCACTGCCATTTTTGATTTTTGTAGATTTTTTAAACTCCGTTTGTATATACATATACATACATACATGTAAACATTATGTAATAATTGCATATATCGGGATATATGTATATAGTATATGGTAGTATGTGCGTATGTATGCACACATGCGTACACTCTTTGTTCATTGATTTTCAAAGTCGCGACTCGTTTTCTGTATGACCAATCGAAACGAAAAATAGATGGCCATTGCTTCCAAACATTTACCTTTCTGTAGTTTTGGACATCAGTAAAACTATAGTTTTTATTTATTTATTTTTGTAGGTGAATACACGCCTATTTGTTATAAACTGTATAATAAAAACCAACTTCAATAACAATCAAATGTAAGGGTCAAAATAATTAATAACGATAAATTAAATAAATATCTTATTTAGGAACGTTTTCGGGTATAACCCATCATCAGCTATAACTTAATCAAAACTCAAAACACACTGGAAAAAATATAAGGAATACATGTGTATATATAGTAACTGCATAGGGGGTATAAAAATCAATAGTGTGAAATTACTAATACTCAATGCAACATATAAAATAAAACAACCTAAAATTAAACTTTTATATTAAAAAGTGGATTATTATTATTATTAGGTAATTGACCGTTTAAAATATTATTTTTATATTTATTTATGTAATAATTTTCAGCAATATTCATAACATTTCCTTTGCCATAAGTGGCCAAAACAGTTACAGTATTTTCTAATGAATTAGGTTTATGTTTATTTTTAATCAAATGTTCGGCATATGTTGATTTTTCTATTTCATTATTATTTAATGATTCAACATATGCCGAACATTTGATTAAAAATAAACATAAACCTAATTCATTAGAAAATACTGTAACCGTTTTGGCCACTTATGGCAAAGGAAATGTTATGAATATTGCTGAAAATTATTACATAAATAAATATAAAAATAATATTTTAAACGGTCAATTACCTAATAATAATAATAATCCACTTTTTAATATAAAAGTTTAATTTTAGGTTGTTTTATTTTATATGTTGCATTGAGTATTAGTAATTTCACACTATTGATTTTTATACCTCCTATGCAGTTACTATATATACACATGTATTCCTTATATTTTTTCCAGTGTGTTTTGAGTTTTGATTAAGTTATAGCTGATGATGGGTTATACCCGAAAACGTTCCTAAATAAGATATTTATTTAATTTATCGTTATAAATTATTTTGACCCTTACATTTGATTGTTATTGAAGTTGGTTTTTATTATATTATTTATTTTTGTTTCAGCTCGGTTTTTGCTATTTAGCCAGTTTTTAAGCTTTTACTTTATATAGAGACCTGGCACCTGTTTCCATCTACCTTTCATTGAACTAGTAATGTTTTGATTCTTTACAATTGAACAGCGTGTCTTATGAATCCTACTAATCTTCGCTCAATAACACAAAAGAATTTCCGTTCTTTCAAAATAGAGCCATCATCGCTTCTTTCAACGGCAAATCAAAGAACAAACACCTCTATTTTAAATTCAATCGCTCTTTCAACCATCTTTCGATAGTATACCATTTAAGTTCTTTCACACTTTTATGGTAAACGTTCCAAATCCCGTAGGTTAAAGCACGCTTTTCATGATTACGTTTAATCTCAGCACCTGCAGGAAGCGGATACTTTCAGCCGTTCTCAAATTAAATAATAATAATTCTCTACAATTCTTGCAGTCGTCACGTGGTCTCTTTTTATGTATTTCATGCCCCGTGTGTGATGTATCACTTTCATTTCAATACTTTTCCAGTTACGCCTAAAATTTCTGAAGGCTTCGCTTTGTTTATAGCTTCTTCCATTTCTTCCATTATTTATGAGAGACTACACAGAAGTGCTGATTTGGAAAAAGGTAAAGTGCTTATCTGTTCACCGCATTTTCTGATTTTTTTTTACCGTTTCTCCCATAAGCTATTAATTCTTGGCGATAATTGCGCCGCCGTTCAAGGAGTTTCCATTTAGATGTTATTTCGCCGATTTTGAATTTTGGTCTGAAGAAATTCCCAACGACCCCTCTAAACAAGTTCTATAGTTAAGATTTGCTGAAAATCCTACGTAGAAAGCTTATATGTAGCATATTTCTTTTTTCGAAAATGATTTGTCTGGTGAGCTGTAATGCTCAGCTGCTAATATATAGCGCTATCAGTACTCTTACGTCTGATGAAATTTCGACACTTCTTTAATAAGCGCTCATATTTGCTCACCTATATTTTTAGATGAAATACCCTTTTTTTGTATATTTATCCACTACCATATTCAAAATTAACTGCGAACTAATCCGGGGAATAGATTGTTGCATTTTATTCTCCTCAATTTTCATAGTTTTCCCGTTCGGTCTCAAATTTCATGCGCTTGATCTTTCCGTCAGGATTTTTTGTTTACGCGGTCTAAAGCGTATTTTCACAATTAAAGCGTTGTAATTTATATCACAGTAAACACCGGCATAATATTTTTCTCGTATCTCTTTTGCAGACGTTTGCTAGTTTCTTTTCTGCTTCTTTTTACCATGTATCCCGCTATACAAAAGATAAATTCTATAGTTCTCACTACGACTTGTACTCATTTTCTGATCTACCTGAACTACACCTACAGATGATGCTGGCAAACCTAACTCTGTTTATCAGGGAAAAGATTATTACTCTGCATCCAGTTAGAAACTATCGCTCTAATTCGCCATTGCTTATTTGTCACTAACTTATTCGTAGTTAACCCTTTCATTTGGAAACCATTCTATCACCTGACGACACGCCTTTTAATTAACTCCGATGTATGAACTTTAGATTCCTGGCCGTATCATCCTCAAGGGATATATACATGTATAAAATACGTGTTGAAAATAAAATGTAAAACATTTTTCCCGAAGTATTCGATATTTCTGGTTTAGTTGTTAGACCAAAAATAGAAAATATCCGTAAGAAAAGCTATAACCAATCTTATAAATGCGTAGAGATAACGAAGAAACCTCTAGAAAAAACTCGCATAGACCATCGGAAAATTCAGATCGGAAATAGTGAAAACGAACATAACTATTAGCGCAGAATACTTTAGAATATGGGATGAAATAATTTTTTCGTTTAAAAGCTCGAAAACAAAAAAAAATTGCTTTTCTCGGAAATTGGTCGCCGATAAATGTTACTAATTTTATCGCGTTAGCGGTGCGTAACTTCTTTAAGTCTCTATAATATAGCTTAAGCTAAATGTGTCTTCACGAAGAAATTAATTTCTAAATAGCTTTTCTCGCTGTTTCCGTAATAGATAACATCATTCTCCCTGATTAGTCTGGCCGGATTAAACTTTTCATTAGTGAACGCGTTTCCCGGTATATTAATAGATCAACTAAGAAAGAGTGAAAATGACATCAAACCACCAGATGGGCTACAAACATCGAACATCGGTAAGTTCTAGTATCCTATTTTTTACTTTTTTACCATGTCGATAGATATCCGTGAAAATTTTACTCGATATCGATTTTGCCTACTGTTTTATTTAAAACCATTCGCAAATACGTTCCTTCGCGAGTTATTCGAAAGCAGGGGCGTGGTAACTTTATAGGAAACTCCGCAGCTTGAACCTTCGTAACAACTTCTCAAAATCAAATTTTCAATTTAAAATAAATTTTTTCTTTGAATAAATAATGCGTTTTATCGTGCCATCTTAATATCTCCTTTGACCTCGCCTCGTTGTTAATTATATTACACTACCGATATTGTGAAGAAAAAAGTGCGGTAAATATATAATCTCGGAAACCGGTGTAATGACGAGTAGTTCTAAAAGGATAGGTGCCTGAGCGTTGTTATTAAACGGTGGCGTTGTTAATGTAACTCCAACCGAAGGTAATATCTATAACTTTAATCTACCAATGTCTCAAACTGAATCGACTTCTACATCCAGAATAAAAACTAGTTCCAGGTTCAGGTGGTTTCGTTGTAGAAGTTAAAATATTAATCGTACTCGCTGTTCTTTTCAATAAATTCAAACGAATGAACGATGAAAAATAAATATCTATTGTGGCCAAGCGCGACACTTCCTTGCACGAGTATGTGAAGGGGAGGGGGCTTTGCCCCCCAAACCCTGAAATCACAAACATTAAAGATAAACAACAAACATTAAAAATAAACAACAAATATTTTAAAGGGTAAATAATAAAATACATAAAGTATACGCATGTTATACAGCTACAGCCCCTTGTAGGGGAAGTAACCCTTCAGCTCGACCGATTCTAACCAAAAAGGGAGGCGGCGCATAACTAGACACCAAAATGGACACCTACCTACAACATTTCAACCTTCTACGACTAGCCGTTTTTGAATTCTGTGCGGGATAAAAACACACATATACGTGTAGACGTCACGAAAAAAGCGACTTAAAATGGATCCAAGGATGGTTAAAATGGACATTTTTATTAAAACGTGAGATTCAAAATACTCCACAAATACAATACTTCCTTTTATCTTCCGTATAAAAGGGGAATTAATCAGGGATGGTCGAAATATACATTGAAATATGGCACTAAACATTTTTCGCGATTACAATACTTCCTTTACTTCTCGTTTTCTTATTTTCACATTTTCTTTCTCTTTATATTCCTCATTCTGTCTTCCTTCTTATTTGAACCGATTCGTTACTTTTAACATTTTCTACCACTCTAAAATCATTATCTTCATCCTCATCTTATTTTTTACATTTTCCCGTGTTTTATATACCTCGTCATTTTTTCTCTTATAGCTCATTCTCTCCTTATTCCTATCATTTTTGTCCTCCCTATTGTAGCTTTCCCGGTAATATATTTCTTCTTTATAGCCGTAGTTTGCTTATATAATAACCTTTTCTTTCCCATATTTCTAAAAATGATTGGCTGCAGATTTTGCTGATATTTAATTCAACCAAATTAAACAAAATTATAAAAAGAATAAACCGTTAACACATTTCGCGAAGAAACAACAAGCGACCTTTAAAAGGACCGTCGATATCTACAGACATCGAACGTGCCAGACACGTGTCGTGGCAGACACCGTCGTCGATATCGGACGCGCGGCCGCTCTCACCGGCAGTTACTGAATAGGTTTTACTTAGGAAAAGCACGTCGATTTATGTTGAAAATGTTCAGACACTTCCCTGTGGAGGAAGATTTATCCATAATTGCATGGTTACTAGAAGAAGAAGGCCGCATTTAATGTCGCAGAGAATTTTGCTAGGTTTCTCGATTCGGCAGAAGGAGCGTTAAGCTACTAACAGCTGTCTTATTATTTAATACTATTTTTATTTAATAATAATAATGTGTAAAATAAAATATGTACTTACCATTGTTTTTAAGTTTTATTACTACTTCCTTCCACGCCTGATCCTTTTTCTGATTGTATTTTTTGTCAGTTAAATCATAAAGGTATTTTTATATCCTTCTACAATTTCTATCAGCTTTTCGTTATCCGTGGTAAAAAGAAAACAAAAGAAGTCTGCACGGTCCCGATAAGTCACACTGGCCGGTAAGTGGCCACAGACACGTACAGACATGAACGGCGCAGACAAAATATTCTTTCCGAAATTACGGGCTGGACACGATCCGTGTCTGTGTCTGCGCGGCCGTGTTACGATAGATATAAATGACACTGTATAGAAATAAATTATTTTGTCTGCCACGGCACGTGTCTGGTACGCTGGATGTCCGTGGATATGAACGGTCCTTTATACGTGCGTTTTTAATACGATGGTTTCCTCAATAATCATAACGTAACTTAATAAAAAGAAAGAAGTTGGCCAGTAGTAAATTTTAAGGCATTATTTATCGTTTCAATCTCGATTGTCTTTTACAATTATTTCTATTGCACCTGTAAAGATGCCTTTTCATTTGTGGTCACGTGTGCGATTTACAACTACTTTGCAAATGTCCATACCCGCTGCTATCTTTATTTTAGCAATATTCATTCCAATCATACCCTATTTAAAGTAGTGCCGACTTTCATCATGTGGATAAAACTAACGAGAAGCTACGAGTACGGTTCTATGATAACCGCAACTAGTCAGCGAATCTTTTATTTTTTTTATATATTATTTTTTTATGCATTATTATGCGTTTTTGTTTTGTGTGTATAATTTGTTTTATTACAAAAAAAATGTTGTTTTAAAATTATTGAATTCAGTTTGAAAACACGAAAAGTAATCACTAGTAAAAGAAAGTTAAATGATACAGAAACTGAAGTACTAATATCAAAAGTACAGATAAAACTCATGACGGTATATTCACTGTATTTTTATCGTTCTCTAGTTATGGGATGTACACCGTACTTTTTTTTTTTTTTTGTTAAGCGATCAGCATGTAATCGAATTTTCAAATAGCAATAATAATTTAATGGCTGCAGTAAACACATATATACATCCTTAGTGTGCTTACCTCTATCGTGAAAAGAGTCTAAGAGACATACTAACCTTACGCTGGAAGTAACCGTCAGTCTAAAAGACAAAGAAAGAGAATACGTTCGTGACAGCCGCGTATGTAAAAAAGAAAGAGAGGGAGAAAGAAAGTAGCAGCGTAGAAGATGCGCACAAAAGAGAATCAAAGATGCGTACAAAAATGAATTCGAGAATAGACATTTTTTAGTCAAAATCTGTAGTAACGTCACTTCGATTAATATCAATATATTATTAATAAATATTAATATATAAATATAATATTTATATAATAATGCATTGTCATCCAGTTCTGAGCTATGTTCAAAGTTTCAAGTCTATGGCTCACCGGGAAGTTGTATTAAAATCGATTGCAAAATTCTACCCGAACAGTCAAGAACGAAAGCGAGTTAATAAAAACGTATAAAATAACTCTCGTGTTGTGCACTTATTTATACTTACTTCCGTTGGTACTTATTTAACTTAGAGATGACAGTAACATTTTTGAAAAATTCAATCATGTCCGAGTGTCTTGACAAAATTGTGTAGAAGTAAAAAAAGTGCAATATTCCAGAATCTGATGAAAAGACGCTGAAAATTTTTTTACAAAAAAAAAATAAAAGAACATATTTTTGAAAAAAATAAGTTATTTTTTGAATAATTGTAATTACTAGATTCTTATTCGATGTTGTTTCCGCAAATTTTTAAAGAAGTGTATTATAGATTTTTTTTTTTTCTGATTAATTTACAGTGTCATTACTACTTAGGGGTCAGAAGCATAAAAACTAGGAGAAGAATTAGTTGACGAAGAAAAGACTGTGTAGCTTTAAGAAAAACGATTATAAATTGGGTCGAGAATTATCATCGAGAACTTCGAAAAGTGCATCAGAGAGTTTAAAAATGATGCACTGATTTTTATGAAGTGGACACAAAAGAAAAAAATGGGAAACAGTGAGATGGCAGAATTACATTGTGAGCAAACGAGAAAAGGCTATTGTGTTTAATAGGTGACGGTGAGTAACATAACGAGGACTTTGTCGCAATTTGATGACCGATAACTTCTTTTAGATGTTTATTAGTGAAAGTTACAAAAAGGAAAATTTCTGATAAAGCGAAGCTTATTGGCTGGCAGCGTATCAATCCAATATCTGTTCCAAAAATTGCGGATTGATAACGTTTTAAGATCTTATAATCGCGTAGTGAAACTTTGACATTCCATTTTGCATGAAAGGTGAAATTTTCTTAAGTCGCACCGACTGCGAATATATTGCCTCGAATATCAACGTGTAACGGGACTCGTGCCATTCGTCAGACAATATTCTTTTTAATAGAGTACCGGTGAGAATATTTTAGAAATAGTTCAAGCGAGATGGTGAGTTTAATGAATCAGTGCAGAGAAAATAACAACAAGTTTAATCGCGAAAACTTTAACGGACCACATTGAAAATTAAAACGATTAGGATAACGGAATATTATATCGATACCTAGTGATGGTAAGGTGTTTGACGGATGGAATTTTTCATATACTCGGGAAGAGAGGAACCAAAGAAAAAAGACGATGGAGAATCAAGGAAACCCAACTATTAAAGAAAAGAGGTAAGGAGTGAGCCTGTTTTAATTGTGCTCGGGATATTTCCTACCTGAATGCAGAGGGATTAATCGGATTTAGTTGAGTGAGACAAATTAGGGACAAAATGTGAGAAAAATAAAATTTTATAAGATATGTGGATAGAAATAGCCCGATCTAAGTTGGAAAAGAAGTTCTTCAGCATTGTAAAGGACGCTAGAAATAAGAAGAAATTGAAAAAACATTATCAGCGAGTCAAATCGCCGAATGATGTAAGAATTAAAAAAAGTTTTTTATCGCCTGTGTACTAAATAAAGGAGCTCGCTCAGTGGTCCATTTTGGATTTTATTAATAAGTAATAGATCTCGAGAAGTGGGAAAACCGATCGCATCTGAAAAATGAATGAGCCATGTTCATGCGCTTAGTACAGCTTTATTTAATACGATTTAAATGCGTTTTCCGTGCTGATTTTTAGTCAAGGTAAATACTAGCCAGAGATATTTTGTTGTATATATTAACTCCGCTTATGATTTTTTTTTATGAAAGTAGATATTGATCTTACGAGAATATCGAAGGGCATGACAGCAGTGCACAGCTGTAGCCTTCGTCGGTGAAAGATAAAGGCCAATATTTGACATCCGTAACAATAGTTGAATTAATTATAGTATAATTTCTGTTCCAGTTAAATTTTTGTAAATAAAAGGAAAAACGAAAACTATTAAACTTAGAGTATGCTTCTCGTCTAAAATAAGTTTTTTTTTTTGGCTACAAATATTGGTCATGGAATAGATTTACGGAATTATCAAACGTTGATATTTAATCTCGCTCTAAAATAATGGCCGATAGGTTGTCTTGTATATATGTGTAAGTCCAAAAAACAAAAAAAAAAAAAGGAAAAAAAGGAAAAAAAACGAAAACTATAACATTGTCTGCAAAATGAACATTCGGAACTAGTGACACTTGATTTGAACTGCACCATTGTTTGTAGCAATATTAAATATGGTCTGGTGTTGAAAGATAAAAAAATTAGCACTTACAAGACGTCAAAAGAAGTTTAGCAAACTTCTGGAAAACAATAGAGTAGTTATAGAAAAGGATAAACAGAGGTATACTTACATTACACAACTGCACAGCGACACCCGAGTTGAATACGAAAAGATAAAACAAAAACAACGTTTGAAGGTCCTGAAATACTATAAAAACTGGATTAAAAAAAGTAATAGAGCAATCGAAAAATGGTAAAACTAAAGGATTAGACGGAATCAGTACAGAAATGATTAAACTGATTAATCTTGGTAGAAATAATATATTTTTAGAATTAGTTAATTAAGTATACAATACAGGACAAATTTCCAACGATTGATTAACATCACACAACCTTCATTACATTACCGAAGGGGTCGCACTTTCTAAAAAGTAAAGAGACTCGTAAGTTTAATGAGCCATAAGCCGAAGATATTTTTGAAAATTATATACGTACATATGTGGGGCAAAAAAGTAAATAAGACATTGGGAGGAGCACGGTTCAATTTTTAGGAACTTTCAAAACTGCTTAGATCAACAAAAACCGGTGTTTGCAAGTTTCATGAATGACGAAAAGCCATTCGACAATGTAAAGCATTTGTCATTTTGTTAGAACAACTACAGCAGAATAGGACCCGACTGCAAGGATGTAAATATTATCAGATAGTTTTATAACGAAATCAATCAGCACACACTAATGCTGACAGCTAACAACTGAAGAGATAAAAAACATACTAAAGGACGTACGACAAGGCTGTTCCTTATCTCTAGTACTGTTTAATTTGTATTCGAGGAGCATTTATAAATATGATTCGGATGGAATCAGAATAAAAGTGTTTACAAGTCAATGGATAAGTAACATTAGAAATGCCTATGAAGCAGAGCTATTTTTGCTGATTATGTGCGAGACCTACAATACATGTTAAATGAAATAGATCGAACCAGCGAACAACTGAAACTCGTGACAAATATAGAAAAAAATTTAATTTATGGTCTAAAGCGCAAGTACAAATTATACATTTACATATTATACGAAAAAAGAGATAGAAAGAATAGCAACATTTAAATACCTAAAAAATGAACACAAGATTCGAATCGTGATTAAGAAGTTAAAATCAGAATAGAAACAGCGCGAAGTATATTTTAAAAGATGAAACAACAACTCTGTATAATAGAGAAATTACACTAGATAGGATGACAAAAATGTTATAGACTGCCATTTTTACTTTACGGAGTAGAGAGCTGGGCGCTCAAAGCAACATCAGTCAAGAAAATAGAGCCTTTTAAAATGCGGCTATACCGTCGGATCGTGAAAGTATCTTGGGCAGATAACGTTCCGAGTGAATCCATCCTAAAACGAATGAATAACTCACGCAAAGTCGTATCGTTAATAAGAAAACGGAAAACAGCATACTTCGGACACATTATTCGGAATAGTAAATATGCAGCTTTGCAGAACATAACAAAAGGTAAAATTGAAAGGAACAACAGAAGAGTCCAGGACACGCAGAAAAACGTCGTGAACGAGAAATTTTAAAGACTGGGGATATGCCTGACACGGCCACACACTTGTTCATGTAGCACGAAATGAAAAGAAACGTTGTCAAATGGTTACCAACTTGCGATAGGAGAGGCGGACTTAGAAGAAGAAGAAGAATCACCGAGCCCTGTTAAACACCTTTTATCCGTGAACAAAGTGTATAAAATGTTTGACCGATGCGAACAAAGAGCTTTCCAAACGATAAAAAGTTTTCTTCAGTCAGTCAGCTAAAGTATTTGAAAAAGGAGAAATTTTTTAGTGTGAATTCTGGCGACTTGAATGAAACCGTTAAAAAGAGAGATTGATTTTATCGAGTTCATTTTGATGTTTGTTTGATCGCGCTCAGCGGTGCATTAGCGAAATCAAAACGATAAAGAACGGCACGATAATGAAAGAATGAGCAACACGAAATTGCGATTAGACTGTTAGTAAGATAAAAAGCCAAAAATTATTATTGTACATACAAAGATGATAAAAAATTGATCTCACCGGTAATTGTCCGACTGATAATTAAACTGATAAGCGAAGCATAAACGCGAGAGATAGAACCGCCATAGTTACCAACAAAAATTACAAATCGTTTAAATTTTGTAAATAAATATTATTGAAAAATTTTTATTTAGTTCCATATATGTATGTATAAATAAAAAAATTACGTACTGTTTTCGTATTTTTCAAATTATTGTAATGTTATTTAAAAATCACTCTAAAATAATTACGAGTACTACACACAATCGTCGCTGAAAAAAAACGAAAAAAAAAGAGAAAACAAAAGAAAACGGATATAATTTTTTTCCTATTTTTCATTAAATTCTTAAATTTATTATTTAAGAAATTTCCACAGCAATTTAACCGTGACCAAACTGGGAAAAAAGCTATTTCGCACCTATATTTACATCGCGAAATATTTTTCTAATTATGAAAATGACATCTCATATTCCTACTTAATATTTATAAAACGGCGTATTTCTCGAAAGAAAAATTGATTACTTTTAGCAAGCACATCCATAATCGGTACTGTTCAATTTTCACCTAATGCGTTCATTAGCAGGGTACTCTCTCTTGTATCTCGCTATCGTAAATACTACGCACTGCAAGATGTATAACCTCTCCCTAATAATGGAATCTCGCATCTTTTACAATTCTCATTCGTACTTTCTACCGGTTTTCAGTTTTTTGACTGATCTAAGTACACTTTTTCCTATTCCGATATTTAATCCCCGCCAGGGAGAGACCAAAAAGTAAAAAAAAAAACTCCCTTTTTCAAAATTCATCCCACATCCGGCTAATTTCGCGCTTCCTTCGGAAACTTATCAAATAAAGACCTGTCCTTATCAATCGAATAAAATCTAAAAGTCTCTACGTCGGTCGTCGAGTTTGCGTTACCGGAAACACGCAGTTACTTACCGATAGTGCGAAGTCAACACACAACTCCAGATTTTTCATAAAATCTTTACTCATCATGTCCTGTCTTAAAAATTCGTGATTTCTTAAGCTAACTGTGTCATAATCGTATTCGAACTAACAAGAAGTTCTTCATTTTTTACTCTCTGATTCTAGTTCAATTATTACCGTCTTCGTTCTTCCTCTGCACTTAACATTAATCGGCAGTCGACCGGGATTAAAAAAATCGTTTATAAGCCGAGAAAAAGATCTGTTTCGTTTGAAAAAGTAATACGCGGAAAAACATTAAAAAACAAGAGTCAGAACTGAAAAAATTTTTACAACAACAAACAAAAAACCTATTTAAACATCCAATATTTAAAAAAAGGTCACTCACTTATTGTAGACATTCTGGTCAGTCTGCAACTGCATAAACATTTATGTATCAGTGGCGGATCCACGGCGGGGGAAGACCCCCCCCCCCCCTCGACACCAAATCCTCTATGAAAATTCTTTTTTTATAACAGAGAAACTTAATTTATGCTATAAAAGATTTGTATAAATTTTACTTATGGATTTTAATAATTAATATTTAATACTGTTTTCTAGTAGAACTATTAATGTTACGTTTTTTATTCTGTTTTAAACGCAACTGTCGTCGTTCTTTAGTTTTTTTTTTATTTATTTTTAATTTTTAAAAATAGTTCAATGAGAAACTTGCTCACGAACAAGGAGAAATCTGATCGAATTACTAACAAAAATAAAAATAAAGTCTAATAAAAATACTTTCTTGCTATTTCGAAACTACCATATTTAAGGTAGAATTTTATAATTTCGTTTTATTTTTCGCCCCCCCCCCTCCATCTCCCACCCGCCTAAATATAAGACTTAAATTAAAAATTATAATAATTATGTTTCTATAAAGGTGGTCGCTATTTGGTGTTCTTCATGAAACAAGGGGTATTTATTAAATATCTTCTGTCTACCGTATAAGATATCATCTAATTATATAATTTCCCTCCCCAAAATTTCTCTTTGAATCCAGCCCTGTATGTATTATGTATATACTCAAATGCTATAAATAATTTATCCGATATTGTAGAAATGATTATAATTCCTATAAATTTTTTAGAAAATAATACTGACGAAATTAGTTTTTGCATCGTCAGTTAATGATGGATGTGTCGCAGTGTATAAATCGCTTAACATGCATCAGAAGACTGATTAAAAATACTGAGTGGCACGTAAAGAAAGATAATTCAATCTTTAGGCTTGAATAATACATGCGGCATTGTTTACAAGTCTGCGTAATATATCGGGATGTACGAAATATAATGCTACTAGACTGCTATTATAGAACTGTATCAAGGTAGTGGTGAGCTAATAGGCTCACTTCTTAAAAATTGCTTACAGCTCCGTTCCGCGTGCTTCCAAACAACTCTGAAATATTGAAATATTTGTCTTTTTCTACCAGACATTTTTCTTCTCATTTAATTATTTCCTCTGTTCTGGATTTTATTTTAAAAATAGCTTCCCCGGCTCTTAATATGAGATAGCGGAGAAGTTAATACGGCCCGCTTGCAAAAAAAAATTAACAAAAATCAATCATAAGCAGTCGCCGCATAATTGCTCGAAAATTCTTTAATCATCGTCAAAGAAATGATTTTAACAAATGAGAAATAACTTAAACGAGAAGTCAGCAGCTCTACATTTAATTCTTCATCATCATCTAAAAGCAATGTGATCACTTTGCTACCATTTCGCTGCAATAATTATCGCTCCACCGAATAAAACCGTCATGATTTTTCTCGCTGGCGACTATTGCGTTTTTTAATTTATTATTTTTTTTTTTTTACTTTTAAATATCCAACTAATTTTTTGTAATGTTCTTATTTTTTTTATCTGCATCCTCGAATAATTTTTTCTTCAAAATTACAGCCTTGTCATCGATCGATTTTCGGTATGTGTTTTTTGCGGCTTTTTTTTTGTCTTTTTTATCGTAACCAAAAAAATATGTACTCTATTTTGCGTTGCATTTTTGTTAAATTAACGTAGGGTGATAAAATTGTTACCATGGTAACAGTATAAAAATTAGTTTATATGTATGTGTGTCGTCGTCTGCTAATGTAATGGCTAAACTTTACACCATTCATAGTTGAAGCTGCCATTCCGGTACGTCTCCGGGATGTGCATTAAATGTGTTACTTGTGAGAAACGATTATACGTTCCCATCGAAGGTTCAAAGTAAACGTTTTACCACATCCAGCCGGTCCAATCCGGATTGTCTGAAGTGGTTGTCGTTCACTATCAGCAAAAAAAAGCGATCTACAATTTCTAATACAAGATGATCCCCTATTAGCGAACATCAGTGCAACACACACTTTTATTATAATTTTTGAAACTCGTTACATTTTCGCGTTTCCGTACAGTATACTAGACCTTTTACAGAAAATATAGCACAATATTCTAAATCTAAAAAAAATGTTAACCTTTAAAAAACATATCCACGATTCACATCTCTGAATAGCGTAGAAAATTTTCAGAACTGCTCAGAGATATACAAAAATCTTTAGGGGCTTCAATTGTGTTAAACAAGCACTAAAAACAGCAACCGCGCGTGTCTAAATTAAAACGCTTTTAATAACTTTTCTTTGATAAGGATAATTTTTTTCGCGCTTTAAAACTTTCTGTAGGCTTCCAATGCGGAAACTACAGACAGTAACACAGTTCTAAACAGTATTGTGGTGTACTGTAAAAACTAAATCCAGCCACAGTTTTTTACCTTATGCAGAATTATTACTCAGATTAGCAGAGTGGACCTACACAACTGTGCCTTATTGTTCCGTACCACCTTATATTTAATCCGTCAAAGGTCGCATTCGAATTAATGCGAAGGGGTCGCATTTGGTCAAAAATACCGCAACACATAACGTAAACATTAAAGTAAGTTACGGATACATATCAGTTAATAGTTCATTATATTATTAGGGGATCTTTTTTTTTTTTTTGTGACATATATGTACATATATATATGTATATATTTGTTAAACACCGCATAAACATGAACGAATTCATGAACATTCTATGTTATTCACTAATGAAAATAACCACCCAAGAAGTGACGAAATATCTTAGGAATTAAACTAAATAATTTTATTCACTTTGTCTGTCACCGGGAGATAGTTTACCACAACAAGTACATATGCAAACTCTATGTTCCTTTAAATTCATTTTTCACGATACGTACAAACTACTTTTTTTTTTCAGTTTTTTTTTTTTTTTTTGTTTTTTTCATGTGCATTAATAACATCTACCGGAATCGTCAGGAATATTCTTCTAGAAGTATTTTAGGTTATAATTTCTTTTAATCGACGAATTAAAAAGATAAAACAATAAAATTCAAAAAAACGCTGGTATACGATACTTGCTGTGCAAAAAAATTATACAACCAAATGTGGCGTATAAAGTAGGAAATTTCAAAAATAAATTTAACGCTAAAAATTTATCCATTTATTTTTCAGCTTCTTTAGGTGTGTTGACAGCGTGCATAGCCACGTTCGTTGCCGGATTCATTAACGATCAATTTGGTCGAAAATGTACTATAACATTTTCATACGTATTATCAATTGCAGGCTGGATTATGTATTACTTTTCTAGAAACATATCAGAAATATATTTGGCTAGAATAGCCTCCGGATCTACAATCGGTTAGTACACATCGGAACTGATTAATATGAAATTTTCATTTTTGTGGAAGAAGGCTGCGCATCGTCAGTAATTCAAGCAGAAGTAAATTACTTCACCAGTCTATACGTTAACTTCCACTGTTTATTTGTCATTTTTGTGGGAAGTAGTAATTTAACTGGAATCTTAAAATAATTATCTATAGTCATATGCAATAATTAATTATTATCGAATCGTAACTTCAGTGATATTTAGATTTTAATTTAAAGTCATTAAAATTAACGTATATACACCCTGTCAAGAAAGTATCGGGAATTGTTAAATAAAACGAACAATTTTTAATTTTCATCCAAATTTATTTTTTCACCTTCAAAATAACATCCATTCGAAGCGATGCACATATGCCAACGCTTTTTCCACTCGGCAAAGCACTTCTGATAGGCGGTTTCCGGGATGGCCTTTAGCTCTCGCGTCGCATTCGTCTTGATGTCATCAATCGATTCGAAGCGCATTCCCCGTAGCGGAAATTTGAGTTTTGAGAATAGGAAGAAGTCGCAGGGTGCTAAATCTAGTGAATACGGCGGTTGTTCGATGATATTTACCGAGTGTTTGGCCAAAAACTCATTCACAATTATGGCTTTGTGAGACGGCGCATTATCGTGATGGAGAATCCAAGAATTGTCGACCCACAAATCGTTACGTTTACGACGGATAGCCTCTTTCAAACGCCTCAAAACACTTAAGTAAAACTCTTTGGTGACTGTCTGTCCGGCTGGCACATATTCATAGTGTACCACGCCTCGAATATCGAAGAAAACAATCAACATGATCTTCACTTTCGATCGGCTTTGGCGAGGTTTTTTCGGCTTTGGCGCGCCAATTGGCCGCCATTCGGACGATTGCTGGTTCGTAAGCGTGTCGTACTCGTACACCCATGTCTCGTCACCAGTAATTATCTTTTCCAAGAAGGTAGGATCCAAATTGGCTCGATCCAGCATGTCTGCAGCTACCTGTTCTCGGTACTTTTTTTGAAAGAAATTCAGGTCTTTCGGAACAAGCCGAGCCGCAACGCGTTGCATACCCAATTTTTCGTGCACAATCGTACGTACGCTCTCGTGTGACATGCCCAATCCATGAGCCATCTCTCTCAAGCTCACATGACAATTTTCAGCAACGATTTCCTTGATTTTATCGACGTTATCATCGGTCACACTCGTTGAAGGCCGTCCAGAGCGAGGCATGTCTTCGACCGTCTCCCGACCATCCTTGAACGCTCTGTACCACTCGTAAACCCGCGTTTTTGATAAAGCAGATTCACCAAAAGCCTTCTGTAACATTTTCAGTGTATCGGCACAAGAAATTTCGTTCGAAACACAGAATTTAACACAAGTACGTTGTTCAATATTTTCACTCATTGTAAAACTTCGACAAAACACTTCAAGGTCGACTGATTTTAACAGCTGCTGTAAACACACTGGTTGACAGATCGCGCTAAAAATAGGCATCATAATACAAAACAGTTGTACCAACCTGGAAAAAAAAATTATCTGCCTAGCTATTACCCGGGAGATTTAAATTGACAATTCCCGATACTTTCTTGACAGGG
The DNA here is from genome assembly GCA_039619475.1 of Icerya purchasi. Lineage (NCBI taxonomy): Eukaryota > Metazoa > Arthropoda > Insecta > Hemiptera > Monophlebidae > Icerya > Icerya purchasi. The sequence goes on along the minus strand of CM077116.1, from coordinate 378,737,928 downwards.
TGTATTAAGAAAATTATATTAATATAGTACCTCGAAAGAAAAAAAAATCAACCAACTCTATAAGAACTCATTATGGATTTTATATTTTGAAATTAGCTAAACATCAGTATCAGAAATTCCGTTTTTAATAACATTTTTAATGAATTAAAATACGCTATTTTTAAAATTAAATATATATCGTACTTTCTTGCGCATACGATAATATCTCTAATTTGCGAATGAATTTCAGGCAGTATAGAAAAATACTCCAGAAAAATAATTCATACGGCATTTGTTCAAATGTATAAATCGCTGTTCTAGGTCGCTGAAACACTATATAAGTATTACGCAAATGATATGGCGAAATAAGCCAAAAAACAAAAAAAAAACTCTTTAAAAATATCGCTAAAAATAGCAGTAAACAAACGACAATCAGGTGTCGCTACTGAAATACTACCTGCCATCGTTATTACAAATTGAAATTATTGTATTATAAAAATTTAGAGAAGTGAATGCCACACATTCCGATCTCTATTAACTGCTGCTACAAAACAACGAATGAGGCGATTGGGAATTCTGAACGGGATATAATGAAAGCGCAGGATGGATAGGATTTCCGTTGAATAATGTCGTAGTATACCCTAGGGACCTATTCCTTAAAATCTAACGAATATCAAGAAAGCTCTATATCTTTTAATATTTTGGCTCAAATCGAAAAAAAAAAAAAAAAAAAACAATTATACGATGTCACTAATCACTGACAATCCTTAACGGCTTTGTCAATGACGACGTCCCGATCAATTTAATCTTCCAGCGGCTCAAAATCCAACACATTTAATTATTAGTAAATACTCATTTTTTAATTTAAAGAAATTAAAGGTCTGATATTAAATTGCGGCTAGGTGTACCATATTTAATGTTACCATTAAAAACGTTTAATGTAAAGTCGAAAAAAAACAAAAAACAACTTATCAAACAACCTTGATATCAATGGGAAAGCTTGAATATTTATGCCGTTACGACCGCTACTGTAAAAATCACTAAATGGTCTTGTTAGTTTAGAAAAGTCGGCGGAATTTCCAATACCCGTTAAGTACTTCAGAAAATTAACAATGCAAAAAAACAAGCCTGCGGTTTTAGTCTCAGAAATTAGGATAATATTTCCATCTAGTAACTCCTAAAATCAGTAAATGAAAATTAAACGGAGACCATTTTGGTGTAAAAGCGAAGAACAATTGGACGAAACAAATAGTCAAATTGTATCAATTCCATTAGAAAAGTGTCCGTGTAAAAAGAAGAAAAACTGTACAATAATAAAATCAAAAATTGGTCAGCCAAAGTTAAATAAATAATGGGAATTCTGCCTACAGACAAGATTTGACACTCCCTATGCATAGATCCTCATTCTAAGACACATATAAGTTAAACAATATTTGATTCAAGAATCCCTAAATAAATAAATAGATAAATAAATAAATAAATAAATAAATAAATAAATAAATAAATAAATAAATAAATAAATAAATAAGAACCCTATTGGAAAATATAAATTAGATTATAATTTCGTCGAAAAAATCAAAATATCTGACGATTTCATTCCAAAAAAATTAGTATTGATAGGTTTGACAAAATGCTGATCGTTGCTTTTCACGGTAAATGTGGCTTTTCGAACTTTAAGCATTTTAGTTGACAAGAGACAACAATGTAACAGAATCAAGAGCGTCAATGATGAACTTCAAAACTTCTGATTTAAGAAATGTTAATAGATTTATTCCGCGAGTGCTCAAATGGACAGGATTTTATTTCGTTCATACACAACCCCACCTCCAATTCGATAGTAACTTGTTCTTTGGCGCTACACGAATTTTAGCACAAACAGTATAATCAACATTACAGAAGTTACCAACAACACTACGATAATATATGATGACACAGCGCTATAAGCAAAATTAATGAACGATTGACCACTTCATCGAAACGCGAATAACAGTGACAAATATTAAATGATTTCAAATGGTTTTAATTATTGTAGTAATTAGCAACTTTTTCTCTTAATGGAAACAGAACAGATTCATCCCAATTCAGATATAAATTATGCGCAATCTGCATCATGATTTTCAAACAAGTCTGGAAATTTCTAACAAAATAACTCTTTTGTTGACCTCTGTATGTAAGATTTCTTTAAGGTTGTAAATAGAGAACGAGTCTTCCACTGCATACTAATGCAGTCTAAGGAAATGATTATTCCGCTTCTATAAAATTCAAGACAGTTTTAGTTTTTTCAGTTAAACTTCTGTCCAGTGTCTCTAGAAACTCTGATGAGATAGACATGCATTGCAGCTGTTTTTAATTCGTAGGGATACTTGATTATAGTTTTTCAGCTTCCTCCCCCGATGATGAGCCTATCAGCAGATCATACATACAGAAGTAATTCGCTATTAGATGCAGTAGGGCTTGAGAATCCTTTAATTCATTATTCAACGCAGCAAGACATTTCTTTGCTAAGATTTAAATGATAATCAACAATTTTTTGGAGATTGTAGTCTTCTTGATGAATTTTTGGTAATTTCAAGAGAAAAAGCAATATTATGTTCGCGAAATTGAACTGATAGTGTCGAAATGATTATGGTTACATTGTTGGACCAACCATTAAGACGTTATTTAATAAAACGTCTGATTTTGATTTTGCTGATAAACATGACACGTAACTTCATTTTTGTCCTTTCTAGTCGTAAAACTGTTTGATGCGATGTATGATACCTGGAGCGAACACCTCTCCATGTGATTAAGCGTTTCATATTCACGCATGAAGTCGATATATTGAGTTCGAATTTCTGCTTTTGCGTGCAACTTTTATTTTCTTTTTTATCCCGCTCTCTCACGCGATTCTCCGATGCGATGCGAATCTTTTTTAAGTGGTAATTGCATTACGGAGCGACCATTATCGTCCTGTAAATATGTCTCCTCAAAATAAGCGTTACACTTTTCACATTCTGAAATTGTTTTTCACTACCGGCTTCTTCGATGTGACAAAATTTTTCTAGTTGATGACTAAAGTGTTGTCAAACACAGCACACATTATTTAACTTGTTCTGCACCACATATGGACTACTGATTAGCCATCACAAATTTTAACTTACCAGAAAAAAGTTGTTCCATATTATGAGCTTTTAGTCGAGACAATTGCTTCATAAAATTCACCCCCCTCCCTAATTACTGTGTCAACATGATTGCAACAAAGTTGATTTTCAGGAAAATTGAACAGTAGATTATTTACAATTGTTTTTATGATTGGACCTGAGGTAATATAGGAAATATGAGCTACAGCATCTGCTTCTACATCTATTGAAAATTTACCGAACCGGGATTTTAAAATAAAATTTGTAATTCGATTTGAAGATGTGCAATCCCCGGTTACATCTTTCATTAAGACACCTGGTAAGTTTGATGTAACCTACTATTATTTAAAAATTTTTCAACAATTAAATTTCCTTGTGAACAATTATTATGAAGAACTCGAGCCTTGATATATTTTAGAAACCCAGCTTTGGTTGTACACTGAGACAACAGCAGAGTTGTCAACGCTACACTAGTTCATTTATGTTGCCTGATACGTCAATAAATGGAAGTTCTTGAGATGTCAGCATCTACACTCGGTGCAGTCGACTAAGTGTTGTTTATTGATAACGAGTTTTCAACCAGCTGGACTTTTGCAAATAATTTTTTTGATGCAACATCCGATGGTGTCTATTTCCGCATTTTGAACAGTTTGACCGAATATGTATTTAATTACGCCGGCTAAAACATTTCGGGTATAATTTTTCTTCTTTTTTAGCGATATCGAATTCCTCTTTAACGGATTTTGCGTGTAATTCATCATATTAATTTAAATAATATTGTTGTGAGCGTACAACATCTTTCAGTATTTTGTATACCATTGTTGTAAACGTTTTTTTTTTTTTTTTTTTTTTTTTTTTTAATTTTTGAGATACAATGGGAGACGATCTTAATAACGATATTAAATAATTGTCAGTAACAAACGACCTCGCCTGCAAAAATTTTTGTAGGGTATCCCATTATAAAGATTCCAATCCAAAGAGCTTTCAAATTCTCTGGTAGTATGTATGTCTAATTTTAAGGTGACTATATGTGCAATAAATTGAGACAAAACGTTTGGTCTATAGTTTCATCATATGCTTTGAGACCTGGAACAATAACTACGCTATGATAGGTAAACACAGTGTGGACCACCACAGATGATAATGAAGTGTTATTACAAATAATATAGACAAATGATCGAACCATCGTAACAATACAAATACTATAGTTTAATTGCAATATATTATATTCTTAAGTTTTATCGAAATAATCTTTATGCCGTATTTTTTCGCAGTTGCGTTTGCCTTCAGTAACACTGTTGGTTACGCTTCCGCTAATACTTGGTCATCCGCAAACCCCCAGTTCACATGTCTCCTTTCATTGATTCTAGCAATATATGTCTACGCATGTATTAAACAGCAAGGAGGACAGTGGGCATCCGTGACGAACTACTCTTAATGCATTTGTACCGGTTTTGAATTGTATTTTTTCCATCTCATCACTGTTGTCTATTAAAGTTCTCCTATTGGTAATATCAATTTACCGGGAATTCCAACGCATTCTAGTAATGAAAAGAGCTGTTTCCATTCCACCCAATCAAATTCTTTCTCAAAGTCTATGAAGCACGTATAAAACATCATCGGTTTACGGCCATCATTTTCTCTAATAATTGGCAAATTGAATTCCTTGCTGACAGTTCTTCTCTGCGGAATCCGCACTGCACACCGTCGAGATTTACATTTACGTAATTTTCTATGTTCCATTTCATAGTGTGTAGCAGTATTTTTAAGATTCATATAAGCAGACTGATTATTCGGTGGTTGTCACAAGGGAATTGTCCCGTTCCGAATCCAAGTCTCTCCCAGGTTTGTACCCAATCTGAAATTGAGTATTGGTTATACTAGAAAATTATCTCGGAAGGGAGGGAGTTAAGGAGGTCTCAACTAGAAAGGAACTGGCCCCAAAATATTGTCTTTAGATCCATTAGATCCTTAAGTACATTATGAAAAGCTTAATTACGCAATCCATCATACCTTAGCAAGGATATATGGGACTTCCTTTACATTACTACTTTACTTACATTATTTTAACGCGAGAACTCTAAAAATTTATTCGGTATCTGTTCCGTCTTCTTACTAATTGTAAGCTTTTAAAGTGCAAAACTTTTCGTTGTTCTTTAATCTTTTATGTTTAATAAACGGTGACCATTTGATGGATAAGCATAATTTCGGTGATCATAATTCGGCAGAGAGTTCCCGTTATAACACTATTAAAAATTTCCTTTTCAGAATCTCAAAGAGCCAGGAATTTCTTTCGCTCGAAAACTATGTTAAATCTGCATTTTTAATATTTTTTATCACCTGTATCATTGCGATCCGCCGTCCGCCGCTCTTATCTATGCAGAACTTGCGATTAATTCGATCTGTTTCCAAACAATTACGCAGGTTTCTCCGGACCGCTTTATCAGCATGTGGCGGAAATCAGCAAACCATCTCATCGCGGAATTATGCTAGTCGGATCTTCGGCCGTTGCCTCGTTCGGTTATATCTTAGTATTCTGTCTGTCCCATCTACACTACAAACAGCTGTGCCTAATCTACGGAATCTACTGCGTCATAGCTTGCGTCGCGCACCAGATGTTCGTCTTGGAATCGCCTTCGTGGTACGTGCAGCGAAAACGCATCGAAGACGCGAAGCGGGTACTGTGCAAACTGTGCGGTAGCCCGAAGAAAGCTGAACAACAACTGCAAGACATGCTGCACATACGGGCACAAGACGAAACCAGCGTCAGCAACAAGACATCGCGGCCTTGCGAACGAAACGAATTCGCGCAGAACAGTGACGAACGCCCCAGTAAATGTTGCTGCCCGCCGCTGGTGAACCGGATAAGGCTGTGGAAAGAGAAGCGAGTCTACAAGCCGTTCTTCATCCTACTGTTCTACATGTTGCTTCTGCCAATGAACGGGGTACAGTTCATCAACTGCTACCCGATACTGTTTTACGAGGTGTTCAACACGCAAGTGGACGCGAAAATGGCCGCTGTGATATTCAGCTCGGTCACCTTCTGCGCCAATTTGATCAACCCGCTCATCATCCACAAATTCCGCCGAAGGAAAATCGCCATATGCTCGGTGGTGCTCATGTTTCTAACCGTTTCTACGCTAACGGTCTGGCAGTTTTACGTGTCCTACAATGTGAACTGGCTGTCCGATCCGATTGTCAGCTGGGTCTCGATCGTTTTACTGTCCGTTTACATTTTAACTTCTTCGTGCGGTAATTCGTACATGCCGTGGACGATGACGTCGGAAATCCTAGCGCAGAATGCCAGAGCGTACCAGATCGGCCTGCTCAGCGTTTGGGCCTACATGTTAACCTTCATAACAACGAAAATTTACTTCTTGTTCTTGAACAGCGATAACCTACCGTATATTTTAGCCTTTTTCGCGGCCACCTCTTTCCTATGCGCGCTCTATGTTTACATATTTTTACCGGAGACGTACAATAAATCACTGATGGAGATCGAACGAGAATTCGACAGCTGACGCAAACCCGAATTTCCGATCAGTCAACCAGTGCGACAATGCAAAAGCTGTAAATATTCCAACATGCATTTACGTTATTATCGCAACTCTGTATACAAAAAAAACTGTCAGCGAAATTATACTTTTTCCCTTCGTTTGTTCCACGATTTATTCATTTTCACATCGTTCGCTCGCTCCACAATCTACCTAGTGACATCATAAAGAAACCGAATTGGCAGAATCAACTTAATATTCTACAAATCTACCAGAGATTTTCCTTTCGGAAAATCATATACCGCAAACTTTGATCATTGCGTTTTTCCTCGCCTTTTTAAATAAATTCGTTTTATCTGGAGTAATTACAACAGACGATATACCAAAATTTATTTTCCAAGGCTACGTTTTTTTTTCTTATTTCGGTGTACTATATGTTTTATTTTTTGAAGCCTCGCATGTAGCATATGACATAGTTTTGTATTCCCCTTTCCCCAATTTACTCGACTAGATATATATTCAATTTGTGTATTTATTTACGAGGGTGGATCAATAAGTAAGTTACACTCGCGCATAGTTTCTACCTAAATTAACGTGAACCCCCCACTCCCCTCCTCCGGCATAAACGAAATCGGTTTTCATTCTCTATCCTCCTCCCCTCGTGAAAGAATGAAACCGGTATCTTGTTTGATTCGTTTACATTGTCTGTTAGAAATGGAGTGTCGTGTGAATTAATCGTCCAACATCATGAGAGGCGAAATGTAGTGCGGTTTTTGTGGGCAAAAAATCATAATCCCGCTGAAATTAGTCGACAAATATGTGAAGAGTACGATGATAAAGAAATGTCGAGACCCATGGTGTCCATCCAAATGGTACCCCGTATGTTCGACGAAGGACGAGATTATGTGGAAGATGAAGCGCGCATCGGTCGGCCGTAAACTTCGTACACAGATGCAAACGTCAAGCGTGTCGAAACTCTCATTCTTTCGGATCTCCCATGTGTTCGGTCCGTTGAAAGCAGCCCTGGGGGAGGAGAGCGTTTCACGAACGACGAAGAAGCGAAGAATTTCGTCATGAATTGGTTAGCCGAAGTTGGACGGACGTTTTTTTTCAAAAATAAGGCATCGGAAAATTGGTACCACGTTACGACAAGTGCTTGAATATTTTAGGTGAATACGTGTCGTCGTAAAATAGAGAAAAGATTATAAATTTCAAAAATATATTTACATATTTGCTACGATTTTTGTTTTTTTTTTTTTATCGCGAAGTGTAACTTACTTATTGATCGTCCTTCGTACATATCTTTCTTAGTATTTTTTCATTCTCCCTCTCTCGTTATACATGCATACATTCATATATATACATATATATACATATATATACATATATATACATATATATACATATATATACAATATATACTTATATACGTCTATACATATACATATATATGCATATATCATATAATGTATTTATTGAAAATAAAACATCATCTAACGATGAATTTGTCCACAGTCTATTACATGGCAGTTCCGTATGAATGGAATCGACATGCTTAATGTACAAGTAAACGGAACATTTCATATAATCGCAAAAAATACCAACTTTATTTAAATAAAAGTAATCACGATGCCATTCTCCAAAACATATCGATTATTTTCATTTTAATTAAATTACACATTTCTTAAACTGTCTATTCATTGCATTTAAATTTTGGGGAACCAAATTAATCAGTGAAATAAACAGTCACGCGAGAGGAGTTTAAACTGAAACTTTTACAATCATTTACACCCAGGTAAAGGAGAGTATTATATACACTTTTTATTTGTTTGCATAAGTATTAAATGATTAATAAATTGAATGTTATTTTTCGTTAAATCGTGTATATACATACATATATATATATATATATATATAAAAAAACAACGCCATTCTTATGCCACGGGTTTTTCTGTTACGGAAATATGTTATGAAATAAATAACATTTTTTCCTTATCATTTGAAATAAATTACTACGTAAACCGCAGATTGTTATCTTCTTGTTTTTAGAATGACACAGTCAACTAAAATTCACTTTTCTATAAGTATTATAGAAGAAATAGCATCTGGGGTCCGGAAGATATCTCCATGGTGAAGTTCGAAAGATAGTTTTCTGTAAATATATACATATACATACACTTATACAATATATACACATATATATAAATACACACACACACGCACACACACATACGCGCGCGCGCAAATACTACTTACAATGTAATTCTTAAACAACCCCCATTAGAAAAAATGTCCCAATTTTATGTAACGAAAAATGTCCCAAAAAAGACCCCTCTTGCTTACATTTCTCTCTTTCTCTTCTATACTTTGTATAAAATGATCAAAATTTACAAACATAATCACAAAAATCCTATAAAATATAACAAACGTTACATAAAATTGGGACATTTTTTCTAATGGGGGGTAGCCTAAGAATTACATTGTAATTAATATTAATATTAATATATATATATATATATATAAACTCGGCCATTTTGGCCTCGCAAGGGGCTGTGCCCCTCAATCCCTCTTGCTTTCATTTCTGTCTCTTTCTCTTCTATACTTCGTATAAAATGATCAAAATTTACAACGTAATTCTTACTGGCATCAACACACACAAAAAATAACATAACCACATAAATCCTATTCTGACATTTACCTTCCGTTATATAAAATTAAGACATTTTTTAAATAACAATAACAAAAATCCTACAAAATATAACAAACGTTACATAAAATTGGGACATTTTTTCGAATGGGGGGTAGCCTAAGAATTACGTTGTAATTAATATATATACTTACACACATATATAAATTCAATTACTGAACACCGTAACCTTTATTTTAATGCCCATTTTTTTCCTTTCTTGTAGTATTTTATAATTTTTAGTTGGCAGATAAGACGGAGTTCAAAATTGAATTGCTTTAAAATTGACCTATTAATTATTTTTGCATTTCTACAGTATTGTCAACATTCTGCCTTATGTTCGCACTGTAAACAAATCAATTTTCCGTTTTTCTCATGTAGGAATATTTAAAATAGAAGAGTATTCACGGGTCTAATTTCTGTGTTCGCGAAGTTAACAGGCTGGTATTTCCAAATTTTATGTAACTGTGCCATTGCCGTCTTCACTATATTTTTCGCCTAATTTATTCTCACTGTGATGGTTTAAAATATGCATAAATTCAATGACCACCTCTACAAACATTATTATTTCAAAAGTTTCGTCTTTCTTAATTAGCAGAACTAGTCTCCAGATTCCTTTTTCCACTCTATTCCATGAGTCAATCATTTTTTTCACCAATGTTGTAGTGAGTGTGATACCATCAAGCTAGATACGCACTCTTGCCGATTTTAACTCATGTGAAAACTTCTAAGACGTTTCTCATAATCAATCCTCTATACATACGTACATACATACATACATACATTTATATACATATACCGGATGTCCCAAACCACCCGTACACCGCTTATAAAATCTAGAATACTTAGTAAAATGAAAAATTCAAAGTCTCATATTAGTAAATTGACTGTACAACATCGACTGGAACTATTTTCGGGTTCCACCTCCCACCGGAAGTGACCCATTAAAATCGGAAGTTATTTTTTTAAATGAAATGAGGTATTTTTTTACGGATTCCGACGTTACCCTGAAAAATAAGAAACTTTTGTTTGAAATATTTTTTCTGAAACTCCTATTTTCAACTCTAAAATGTCTTCTGAAAACTCATTTTTGCGAAACATACATAAAATGAATATTATCCAGACAAACAACAATGTACATGTATTTAAACATTTAAATAAACTGATTTCATTTAACATAACAAACGTTCAAACTGAGCTCTATGTTGCCCACTGCAAGTTCGAACTCTTGTTCGAAACGAAACAGAATTTCTTCAGTTGATAAGTGCTAAATAGCTTTAATGAAGTAAATAGAGTAACAAAAACTATCAATACCTTCCAAATAGGTAAAGGAAAAATAACGGGAAGAAACAGAGGAAAAAAAGAAAAGATAATAAGCACTAAATAAAAAATAAAAATAGGGTAATTTCCTACGTGTATAATAAAAAACAATGATAACAATCTGTATCCGTAGATATTGCAAAAGGAGAGTTAAGAAAAAGAAAAAATTATAAAAGATAAAAAAAAACCTCGTCGGCGATTAATACTATAAAAAATAGTAAAAGAAACCATCGCTCCCTACTACTAACAACTGCCTAATTGAAGGAAGTGTAGAAAAGGGGTGGGCAGAGTCAGTTAAAAAAACTGTCGCTTTTTCCACGCACTACCCATTAAAGAGTAGTGTGTAAAAGAGACAGTCGAAAATTTAAAAAAATGCGATCTGTTTACATTTAAGGAAATTACAAAAAAAAGAAAGGTTAGAATAATCTTGCCATTCGGTTTTATACTGAAATATATCAATCTAGGATACTGTTTTTAAGACAACTACTAATAAATATTAAGGAAGTTAACTAACTGTATAGAAATAAAATTCGAAAGAAAATGGCAAATAACAATTAGAAAAGCTTGAACAATGCCAAACAAAATGTTAGATTTTACGTATGATAGAAGGGGTTTCTTGAAGGATTCAAATAAAGTCTAGCTTACCGGCAGTTCCTTCAGCTGACGTGGGAATAAAGGAGTTATGGCTAGGAAGAATTAAAGGAGTTTGTATATGTTGCTTCTAGACAAAAATAGAAGTATTAGGGAAAGAATTAGAAAAAATATTGTGAAGCAATATCTTGGAGATTAATCCAGCATTACTGGGAAAGAAAAGCTCATTACAATAATTACGACTGTTTGAACGAAGAAGAGGGAGATGTTGACGAAAAATGGAGAATGATTTTGCGGATCGAGAGCGATTAATTTAAAGGGTAAATTTGATTATATTTGAAAAGGAAGAAGTCGAACCAGTAGGACCGGATTTTTAAATTAAACACGCTTCATTATAAGACTCATGTATAACATACAATAGCTGTTACCCACTGCTACATACACTGTATTTAATACCTGTTTAAATCTTTCACTTTTTGTCTTTTTTTTATCTAGTAAACTCTGTAATTCTACTTCGATCACTAGGTACTTCCTTTATTTTCTCTATTCAATTTTCTTTTCTTTCGAGTATATTACTAACATAAAACAAACAAGTGCAACTTAAAACAGCAAACCACAGTTGATGAGGATTTAAGATTTCTACGTATCGAAACTCGTCTTGCAGGATTCTTTTAATAATTTCTCTTGTAATTTAAATTTCTAAAATATTGTAATAAAACCTATTTTTTAATCGAACATTATTACACGACGTAATTATTAAATTGCCTAGCTAAGTGTTTAAAAAATGATAATAAATATTATTATACAGATTTATTTATAATATAACGTTTTAAAATAATTAATACTTACGATTATTCAGCAATTCATTACATGTTCCCCCTGGCTTCATTTGTAAATTTATACTCTCTTTGCTGAAATACAAGTCTGTAGCTATGAAGACTAACTAATTTATTTATATATGTACATATATGTTTAGGTGGATGGTTGGTGGATGGGTGAATGAGCGTGAGGAAGAAAGAGAAAAAGAGAAAAAGAAATAAAAATAACAAAACAATAACTATAGTCTTTGATTTTAATTTTATTTAATTTTTTTAAACTATTTGTATTTCTTATTACTAATGATTGTCTCCTTACCAGTTCCGACATATTCAAATATAACAACCAACTTATTGTGTATATTGCTGTTGAGCCGTATTATATTCAACGAACTTTGACTTTTAAAGATCCAAATTTAAGGGTAAAAAATGCTAACGCAGTTCACCGATTTAAAAGATCCATTCGGTCAGTGCAGTATTTAATTTTAAAACCATATAATTTATTTTATTAACGTGTGCATGAAGATGGATTCCATTAGATAAAAGGAAATAATCAAGTTTATTTATAAAATGTTCACAAAAATAAGGAGTATAAAGTTAAAAATAAAATAATGCGTAGAATGAAAAAAGTATATAAAATTCCTGCATAATTTGTTCAAAACTTGATTGAAAAATACAATACTGCATACTTTTATAGAAGCAATTTAATATTTTATGTTCTAAAAAAAACTATGTACTTCCTTTAAAGGATAAACCTATAAGTGAAATATCGCTTCAATAAAACTAAAAATGACTGTTTTTTTTATGTTTGCGCATCACTATTGACCATGTAGACAAATTCAAATGATTCTTTGTTTATTCAAAAGTAATTTGATCAGTGTGTATATGAATACCAATGATTATCGGTGAGTACTGATTAAATCGTCAAAAATAATGTGAAAAAAATGGAGCCTTCTGGGAGATTTTTTTTTATTTAATAGGAACAAATAAATATTAGCCAAAATATCTTTAAAAAGTCCGCAAAGTTGATTTTTTTTTTTTTGATCTTTTCGTTATTATAATATAGGAACAAATCCCTAAGATTTTAAAATTAAGGAAACAAAATTTTTAAATTATGGGGGAGATGAATGGGAAATACAAAGTATTTTATCAGTATTAGGTTATCATTATGAAAAATAGATCCAAAGAAAAAAAGTGAATTTAAAACCCGCATAAAGCCTTTTACAAGCTCGTCAATGACGGAAACATTTCGTCTTAAGATTACTTTTAAACCAGTACCAAGATTTATAGTACAGAAGGCTACAGCAATTTCCTTTATTTCGATAATTTTTCATACAAGCAAAATTTACGATTCGTTTTCTCGGAAAAATTAAAAAACAATTGTTTAAAAAAACACCGACTTCAAAATTTATGTTAAAAAATAAAAAATAATTATTTGAAGAAAAATAATATATTATCGATAAGCTAGAGAAATAATAAGAAGCCTGTATTAGTCGATAATAGATCTTACTTTTTTTCTTGAAATTGTAAAAACATCATAAAAGTAAAATAGAACAGTGCACTAAAACATTAATGAAAATATAATTAATAAAAATATAGAAAATACAAATTCACAAAATATAATTAATTATAAATAAAATATTGTCAACTAGTTTCACTTACATAGAACCATAATTATGGCATAACATTTTTTAATTCCTGTCATGATCATGGTAACCATGGCATAAATTAAGTCAAAAGTAGAGTTAATAATTTAAAATTTTTGAAATATAAAAAATATTTTCTAGAAAAAAGTTATACAAAATTTTCCTGTAAACAGATACTTTCTTATCTTCATCTAGTTTTTCAAAATTTTAGAAATCGCGCGCCAAAAACTGGCTTATCAAGCTGTAACTGCAGTCAACCAGGCCACTAGCGAGTGCAGCCACCGAAGTCGGAATATTATTTTTTCTTTATGTTAATTTTTTTGTAAAATAATTATTGTTTTAAAAAATTGTTATGATAATTATTATTTTTAGTTTTTATTCAAGCTTTATTCCTGTTTGTTTTTTTGTTTTTTTGAATGATGGAGACTACTTCTAAACCGGATCTAACGTCACAACTAAAAATCGCATCTTTCCCTTTAAAAAAAAAGAAAAATGATCTGCATTTTACGATATTCTTCGTTTAATTCATGAAAAAATCTATACCATCTAGCCAATGATAATTGATGCATCCACGTGATCTTAGTTCATTATCAGTCGATTGTGCTTGCATTCTCGATTGTTCAGTGATAGCGATAATTTGCTTATCGCAGTAAATATTGTAGTTAATTGTTATCAGCGGTATTATACAGATAAAGACCATTAAGTGAGATCTTTCTGTTACATTTATTTATTTCTATTACCTGTTCCTGCGGTTGTGCCTCTCTGCTAATTTAAACATTAGCGAGCAGTTTTATTTTTATTCTATTAATTTCGTCTTTAGGTTACTTTACCTTATTTTATTTTTGTTCTTTTCTTTTTTATGTATATATTGTTCCGCCTCATTCATTTCATTTTTTATTTTTACCCACTTTCCCCCCCGTTAGAAGAGCGCATCCAAAAGAGACCGCTCTGCGGCCTCCTTCCTAAGTTCCGCTAAACCCCTCAAACAACCGACCAACTTATCTATAAGTATTGGCATGGATAGCAATTCGAAGCGAAAATCGGTAGACCCCCCCTTTTGCTCATTGCCACTATTCAGCCGAAAGAAATTAGACTCTCCCAGGCTGATCTTAACATTTTCTGCTTCCTCAAGCACAAATTGTCACAAGTTACGACACTAATAATACTGATAGTAACAATAGGAATAATACTAATGATAATAATGTAACAATAATAATAATAATAATAATTGCAAACAACAGTACTACCAATAACAATAACTATGTTGCCAATAACAATGATAATAAAATTAATAACAGTAATAAAAATAATAATGAGGCTAGTAATAACAACAATAATAATAAGGCTAGTAATAACAACAATAATAATAAGGCTAGTAATAACAACAATAATAATAAGGCTAGTAATAACAACAATAATAATAAGGCTAGTAATAACAACAATAATAATAAGGCTAGTAATAACAACAATAATAATAAGGCTAGTAATAACAACAATAATAATAAGGCTAGTAATAACAACAATAATAATAAGGCTAGTAATAACAACAATAATAATGATGATGACAATAAGAATAATAAAGGTAATAATAATAACAATAATAGGGATGTCTGGAGAGCCGTATCCCTGTTATCATCCTACCCCTTATCCCACTATAACTGAGCACACTTCTTTTAGTGCTAATCAAGGAAATTACCATCCGCTTGCTTTGGCAAAACTAATAAGCTCAGCGCCATCATCTTTTACTAACATCTCCCCTCGTGGAAGAAATCGGATCTCCGTATCCTTCTCTTCTTTCTTGCAAAATCAAAATTTCCTTCTCAAGCACAACTTGAAGGCATTCATTCCCTCTACTTCTTTATACAGGTTAAGCGTAATTTCAGACGTCCACCCTTCCTTTTTAAGAACGACATATTAGCAGGTCTTGAATCGTCTCACGACTTTTGGACTGATCTCAAATCCTAACTTCTTTTACCTTGCTCTGCAACCCTCTCCACGCCATTCTTAGTAGTTTAATAATTTTCCTGCATCAGCCGTTTTGTTATTTCTTCCATATTTCGCTTTCGCTTTAATCACAGTCTGCTTCCTGCCTCTCTCTTTCGTTTTGATATTGTCCAGTCTCTCTTGTATCCCTTTCAACCTCCTATCTTAAATTTGACCTATAATGCAAATCACGTTCTATTCGAATGCTCTTGGGTTGCATGGATGAGAAATGAGGAACGAAACAAAACATACGTTTCATATAAGGTTAAATTTGCAATACTTGTGGGTATACAATATTTCTTGTTTTTCCATTATCTGCGTACATATAAAGGCTGTCTGGTTTGCCGGCACGGGAACACGCAACATACAGTTGTCCATGTGAAAAGCAATCCGCATCTAAATCTAAACCACACAATTCTAAAGATTGACCTTGAGCTTTATTGATTGTGATTGCGAATGCCAATCGAATAGGGAATTGCAATCTTTTAAATTGAAATGGTGTATCGGTCGGGATCATGGGAATTCGAGGAATATTCAGCTTTGAAAGGCCCCGTTAAAATCGTTGCTTCCACTACGTTGTTCATCAGTTTCTTAACTGCGAGTCGCGTGCCGTTGCAGAGTTTTGGCTGATTAATATTCCGCAACATGATAATTGGCACACCTATTTTCAATTTTAATATGTGTGGTGGCATCCCTGGCAGATCAAGTGAGTTCAAAAATTCTGTTGGATAATTAACTACTTCATCTGCTTCCACAACGGTGTCTATCGACTTATATATAATTTCCTCACTTTGAATGGTGGATTGAATAACATTATTAAGTAAATAGACATCTTTATTCTTCGCGGCAAGGACAGCTCGTTCACTGAGCCAATCGTGATTCCGATAATTAATCTGAATATTCGGAAATACTTTATCAATAAGTTCTTCTTTTGATGTTACTAAATTACAAAAATTATCAGAAAATGATATTTTTCTTGACGTCTCATCGACTGGCAGCTGTCCGTTCCCAATGTCCAGTAACTGTCGTGAAAATACCTCGGCTGTTTGATCGTTCTGTAGCTGGACACGCATATTCGTAGTCATCTGCAATGTACATACGCGTCACCACAATGTTGAATATTTCAGGCAAGCATTTATTTCGTCCGCTGGTGTTGATCGAGAAATTACAGGCAATGTTTGCCTAAAATCTCCTGCGAGCAATATCAATGCATTACCGAATGGTTGAACGTTTTCACGCAAATCTCGCAACGATCGATCAAGTGCTTCAAGCGATTTTTTATGTGCCATTGTACATTCATCCCAAACAATGAGTTTTCATTTTTGTAATACTTTTCCCATACCGGATGCTTTTGAAATATTGCACGTGGGAGTCTCGATAAATTGCATGTTCAATGGCAACTTCAGAGCTGAATGAGCAGTCCTTCCACCTGGTAACAATGTCGCAGCTATTCCAGACGAAGCGAGAGCTAAGACTATGTCATTTTTTGATCGAACCGTTGCTAAAATCAATCTGATAAGGAATGTTTTCCCAGTTCCTCCTGGCGCATCCAAGAAGAAGGTCCCCCCAACTCCGTCATTTATCATTTGCATTATGCGATCATAAATGCTCTTCTGTTCACGCGTTAATTTGGGAACGTTTGATTGGGCATATGACTGGAGATCACCAGTGTTGTAACTATGTTCACGGCGCAAATCCACATGGAATGAAGTAGTCGCAGCTCGGGTGGGTGCTGGCATTCCCAATTGACTAAGAACTTTATTTGCAATAGCTAAGCACTTTTCTTCAGTATTTATCAATGTTTCGTTGTAGATGCCTTCTGTAAATTCCATGGTCATATTGGCATTTTCTAGGCGTACTCTATGCAAAATATCCTCAGCCATATGCGATCTATATCTTTCCCATAGCGCTATGGGAGATGAAGGGAAGCAAACGGTCAATATAATTGCCAATAATGCACGAATTTGGTTTGGATGTGCAGTGTTGCACGCGTCATTAATACATATATCCCACTGTTGGTCGTTTTCTAATAAATTCAGAGCTTGACACGCACTGCGGAAAGTGGCATGTGTGACACCGTCAACAATTTTCAATTGTTGGAAAGATCTAGGATCAGGCACATTTACCAACAGCATGCGAAGAAAGAAACATTCATTTTGATTAGGATGCACTGTATAAAGTCTACCAATTGTATTTTCTCTGAAAATGCCAGGTTGACCGTCGACTGGCTCCCCTCGTCTGCGTCGTATGAATGCTTTTTTAGTTTCATTCCACGTGTAATAAGTGGGCACTTCTGAATACATCAGTGTTCTGGCGAAAGCGTCTTCCTGACAGAGGTGAAGAAAGCAGTTAGAGTTGTACCAGGTGGATTAAGGGCTCTTTGTTGCACATTTGGATCTGTGAAATAAACACGCTGTCCATTCTCTAAATGTATTGTTAAGTGAACCACAGCTGGATTGCGTTCATGCATGGGAAATGAAAAAATTCGCCATGCAGCCTCATTGCTGCTTATGTATCTTCCAGCCTGGTATTGTGCAATTTCATCGATAACTTGTACTGCATTTTTGTCACTATTTTCTGGTTGCACACCAAAAACAGCTATGTCGATGCCTTTATTTACATACTTGCAGATGTATTTAATTGATTTGACGGAATTGCAATATTCTACGTTTATGTGCGCTTTGTATGTTTTTGACAACAGAGGTGAATATGGAACCACTCAACGGTTGTCTACATTAGTAACACCATTTTACGTGTGTATTGTTGCCGAATTCACGCCATCTTCAGTTGATCGTCTTCTATACCGAGGATATCCATCCTCTCCTGTTACTATATTAGCTGCGAATGCTCGAGGATATTGCTTAGAACATTTCCCGTCTACCATGTATGGTGAATTCGGATTTAGTGTATCGCATGGTCCATGTATCATGTTTTTGATAACAACTGCATGCAAATCCTTATCTACGTCGGCCCGTGGAATCTCAGCGCATATGACATCGTCGATTTCGTCTGAAGTTATTTTATCATAGAGCCAGATTAGTATATGCGCATGTGGCAATCCTCTCTTTTGCCATTCCACTGAATACATCCAGCAGCGCACAGATCCAAACACTTCATGTCTCACAATGAAATCTATCAGCGACTTAAGCTTTTGTCTGAAAACACGCGCTGTGATGTCATGCCTATCCACTGTTGATTGCCCAGGAAGTAACAGCTCCTGTATCTCGTCCCAAGCTGGATTGCATGTGAAGGTGATAAATAAGTCTGGACGCCCATAATGACGAACATACGCCATTGCATCTTGAGCATATTCCTGCATGTGACGTGGACTGCCTATGTATGAAGACGGCAAAATAGTTAACTTTCCAACGTTGGTTGTATTACCGTCATTCACAACTGCATCTCGCAAATGAATGTATTCTTCGGAGCGGAGTTTGGTCTGATTCAAACGAAGGAATAGCAAACGTTCTGTTTCAATTTTTGCATACATATCCACAATGTACTGGTGAAACAACTGACGGCATTTCAAAATATAATTATCCTCGTTCCTTCGAATCATTAAGCGGTATGCGTAAAAGTTCATTGCGCTGCACTTTTTATTGATTTCTCCACCATTCATTGGATTTATCATCTTCACATTGAAATGATATCCATCAGCACCGTCCCAGAAGATAACTGGATATTGCAAAGCATCGTAACAACGGTGAGTTTCTGCAACGTTTATCAACTGATCGTTTCTTCGATGGAGAACAATATCTCTAGGTTGGAACTGATCTCCGACTATGACAATTGTTACTTCGTCTATAGTTGGAGCATTATATCTTCGGACATGTTCTCCAGCGGGAGTTTTGTCTGCGTGAATGACAATCTTGTGGGTATCTGATGGCATCATATCAATTGCTGTTTTGAACAAACGCACCAAATTGTTTCTTTCGTAAAGGAGCTCCTGTAGTTGCGAAATGATGGATCTTCTTAGCGAGATTTGTATTCCACAACGCGCATCGACTTCATCTCTATCATCACCGATAAAGTACATTTGAAGGAATTTATGATCAGTATCTGTGAACGGGAGTAGGGTGCCAGCTTTGTGATATATTTGTCCTTTGATTTTAAAAGTTGGCATGAATTGAGCAGTCACAATTTCTGCACCAAATGACGTCATTTGGAAGCAAGAGTTATATTTCCTAATGTTCGAAAGGAAATGTCTCGATTCAGCGGTAGATCCAGCAAGTAGAGTTTTCAATGGCTCGGGTGGTGTTTCAAGTTGAGGTAATTTGATTTTTCCGTCAGCGCAACACATCCCTTTTGTTTCATTATTAAACTTTAGAGCCTGGCAGTAGGTACAGACATGACTCATCTGGCCAATGACAACATGCTGACTTGAACTATAATCAACAGCTGGATTGTACCGGAATGCCAGACGATTGTATTGGAGATCCAGATCTGCTGTTCTTTGGGCACGTGTTTCAGCTATCCTCACCCTCTCGCGTTCATTCCGTTGAGAACGAACCAAATCTGTTGCTGCAGAACGCGACTGCCGTGCTCGCAATCGTGCATCGTCAAGCCTGGCTGCTCGTCTTTCTGCTGGTTCCGCGTTACATATCTGGATGGTGCTTAATCTGCTCCTCTCTCGTACGGATGCCCGCTCTTCCGTAATCATATTCGAAAACCGTGTTCTCGATCCTTCTGTGTGGCGAGTACGACGACCCAAATTCGTTTTCCTGCGAGGCATTATTTCAGTTTTCACTGGAACAGAAGGAAGGGATAAGATTGTAACCTCTTATGGCTCTCACAGCTCTAGGTTGAAAATCATGAGAGATAGGGTAATAAATAAAATAGTTAAATAATAATTATAAAAAATTAATATTTTTTCTGTCCATCTCTCATACAAAACATAACCTTTACTTACGATTTAGCGAATGGCGCAGCTCAATTACCACACGATTTAAATAGAAATATTACGGCTGCATACGGGGGCACCACCGTATTTTTCAATTCTAAATGTGTATTTTAGTTTACTTAATGTACTAAAAATCGTTCCATGTAAATATCATTAACGTATTTATTTCATCGCAAGACTTCAATTTTCTATTTAACATAGTGTGTAAATAAACGAATTATTCTTTATTCACTATTCAATTTAAAAAATTCAAATATCATAAGCCGGAAATTTTTAATAAATTTTGATTTTTTCTGAAAATTTAGCTCAATCACTACTTGATTACACAAAAGTACCTCCCCTGGCATCCGGCAGAAGCCGCGGTTGCTGGTACATGGGAAATAGATAAAAACATTCTTTGGAGCGGGTTGTATATCGTGTCAAAATTTGAGCTCAATCAGTGCAGAACTTTTTGAGTTTATGAAGCATACACAAACCAACTTAACATTTTTATATATATAAGATTTTAAACAATGAATTGCATAAAAGGATACTGTGTGTTCGTGTGTTGCGTGTGTATACACGCATACCCATTCATACAAACATTTCCTAAAAACGTAGATTCCAACTCATTATACCCTAAAACAAATTTCTGGTACATTTTATGGAACTCGAAATTTTACTATCACGAAGTTTCCTCCTCTAGGAGGAAATAAAAATGGATAAAAAATTATTAACAAGTAAATGTATTAAAAAATGCACTTGCTCCTGTAAAGTTAATTTTATTTATTTAAAAAAAAGTTGATGTATATGACAAATGATAGATTAGTTTTTTATTACATGTCGGAAGTGGGTGTCTCTTGGGGGCCCCCTTATAAGTCGGTGCCTGAGACTGCAGCTCCCCTCCCTAGACGCCTCCTAAATCCAGGCCTGATTTGAATAATAATAACCAAACGACTAATAATACGGTAATATGCGAAATACAAGAAGCAGGTAGCCATGAAACAGAGCTCCAGCAGTGAAACGATATATAACGACCTAAACAATCAGTTATAAATACTCGATTCTTCTCTTCATTAACATTTTATAACAGATCTGCCTGGCTAAAATTTACTTGAACCAAAAATAATGTTCGAACAGAAACCGATCAAAATGGCAAGTGAAAACTATGCATTGTCTTTGGCTCTGGCGCGTAGTGCCGTTAACGTGGCTTCAACAAAATCATCATCCCCGGCACACGTTGTCCTGACACTTGATAAGACATCTGGAGAACACTTTTGTAAAAAATTCCATTGCATGTTAACGTAATCGATTATAATAATAATGACAGTTCAATGGGTCAGCTTCTTGATGTCCTAAATCAATCAGTATTATCAGTCAAATAGATAACACCAAGAGAAGTAAATGCAAAAATCGCAAAACTGCCGTTAAAGGACAAAATGAGCGGAAAATTAGGAAAAAATGTTCACTAAAAAGCGCTTTTTTCACTCGATACGTTACATTTTTTTTTTTATAAAATATTACACAACCCATTCCGGAATTCAACTGTTTAAAAAATCCTAGAAGATGACTGAGAAAAACCTAATGCAAAAATGTATTAACTAACTCTAGTAATTAATATCAGTCTTTTATCACAAGTAACATAAACTAGCTGAATAAAATTATAATGTGCCTATAAGAGTAAGCACTTACAAATTACATATACAACATTTCTATTGAACTTTAAAACTTTCATGGATTCTGCCTGTTATATATAAATAAATATTAATATTTCATTTCATAACAACTAAAATTTATCCATGTTATTATTTTCAATCAAAAACCAAATTGCGCGTTAGCGTTTCCGGCAAATATGCACTGTCCACTTTCAGAATATAGATCAGAAGCGAACATGTAGGAACTTAATATATTAACGGAAATTTGGCTGAAATGGTTTTCATTGAAAATAACAATACGGTCACGGCTATTGACTAAAAAAAAATTTAAAAATGATTAAAACTAAAATTTATATTAAATACGTAGTTTCGGAAATGTTTATGGGATTATTCCATGGCCGCATAAACTATAAGTCTGGGGCAAAAAAAAAAAAAAATGTATTTATTTAAATTGTAAGAAACTACTACTAGAATATTATTTCGTACTTTAAAGAAAGTAGGTAATGCAAGCTATTTACATCAGCCAGTAATATCTTGCGCAAGTTGTTTTCTGCGTCAGTTATAGTCTTAACCGATATAACATTTAAAAAAAAAAAAACATCACTTTGAAAGTCAAAGTGTATTTGTCCCAAAGGTTACTTATTTCTTATTAAATAGATGATACCCAAATTACAACTTACAATATGCATATAAAAAAAACGTTGAATATGAAGGAAAATTTAATATAAAATTAGCTAACAAGATTTAAATTAGATAATAAAAAGTTTATAACTTCAAAAAAACATGATAACAAAATTCATCGAAATAAATTTTAAAAATTACGAATCACTTAAATTCAGCACTGTATCAGTTCATAAATGTAGTAACTTCTATATACTGTGAATTAAGTACTAAAAAGACTAGTTTAATAAATTGCAGTTATCTACTTTTTTGCTAAATTGTTTACAAACTGTTCACTGAAATTAACTCTATATTACACGCCTACAATAATAGCACAACTGATAAACAGAATGTAATAACAAGTTCAAAATAAACCTATCAATTAAAAGCTAAACCATTATCTTCGTCAGTATCATGATCGTGATCAGCGTTGATTTCGGCTAAATCGTAATTTGAATCAACATCCGTTTTTTCATCTGACACTAATGTACTAACTAACTCAACTGAACCATTCCGAACATTATTCTCATTATCTTCATATTCTCCAGTTTTTTTGGTTAGCAATTTTTCTAATGCTGAACTCATGTTGTACAACTGTAACAACATACAAAAAACATAAAAAATATACTTCAACAGATGCAATGAATTATTCAATTATTTTTGGATTTATTTAAAATAGTTTTTTGATCGACCATTTTACCGATAGATATAACACTTTTTGCACAATTTTCTTACGCAGATTTGCCATACACCCGTAACTGAAAAACAAAGCTACTTGAGGAAAACAAATACTTTTACTATCGTTAATAATAAAACATTTGAATTATAATTACACGCACGTATATACACACATACATATACACAACTTTGCAGTAAATATGGTTTATTACGTTTAACTGTATTAATCGCTTCTTAATTAAATTTTTAAAGAGATTTACCCTGTAACCTGCAATATTAAAAATTTTTAAAAGAAAAAAAAAGAAAGTAATGCGGCCAATCAAAAGATAATTATAATTGCGAAATACCCTTACAGATAAATTCATTAATATATCTTTCTTTTATTTTCAATTAACTGCAAACGAATTAATCAACTTTGAAATGTTTTACATAATCTGTTTAAATTAAAAGGCTCTTAAAAATAATCAATTTAATAAAAAATATAACGATTTAATCAAACACGTAATAATCGGCTAACTGATAAAAAAATATCGCAATTTTAAAAACACTAACTTAAACATGTCGTACAAATTTGGTTCCATTTAAAAACCGTATTCAATTGAATGAAGTTATGAAATTAAATCTAATTTCTAACTAAATCATATTTATTAGAATAAAGGGAGATACTACTTCTATATAATCTACACAATAAAGAGCATATATATAATTAGCTTTTAACAAAATTAATATAAATTATTTTATTATAACAAAAAAAAATAGACTACGAATGTTTTATGATATGTAACGACCTATTTTTTTAAAAAAGTCAAATTAAAACTTAGGACTTCGATAATTTCTCGACATGAACTATTTTTCCTTTACTGTAAAATCTATTGGTTTCTGCTTTTTTTTCTTCATATTCCGCTAAACCACTTACCTCCAAAATTCGTAAAAAAACACCAAATTGCTAATAGTCTGATGTTTTAAATACAAATTCAAAATTTAAACGTTTTCCATAAATTCGGTTTGAAAAAGAAAGCGACTGACATATGTTTTTATGTAATATACGTTATAAATTTCTTCACATATTAAAACGTTATTACGAATAATTTCTTCGAAGGTGTGTGCATATATATTTATAAGCAGCAAATCCTGCTTTTTTTTTTTTTTATGATACCGCTCTGAAATCAAATTAAAATACCTAGCATGTGCAATTGCCCTTTTGGCAACCCTTACATTCTTAGCATAGTAACCATAGAAGAGATAAGGGATTTTTTAATTTTCCAATCTTATCTCAATTCCTTTACCATTTTTTCAATTTCTTTCGCAATTTTTCATAAAGGATTCTTTTTAATTTCAAAATATGGGCCTTCTTGTATTAATTCTTTCATCTTATTTTTATATTCTTCAGTTTTCATCAATATAAAACGGCATTTCCTTTAACCGCTTTTAATATCACAATATTATTATTTTTACGAAAGGAGAATAAAGCCTTTCTTTCTTTCCGTAAAAGATTTGGTTTAGTTACATTTTCTTAACACTACCGCGCAATCCTGTCTAACGATTTGGGCGATATAATTTCCTACATTTTTTGAACCATCTCCGATACTAATAATTATTTCCTCAAAAGAAAATTTTTAAGAAACAATGGCAAAGTTTAGACATTTGTTAAGCACCTTAACTACATTTGTATCAACCGAAATTTAACCGATTTTGCGTGCCGCGATCAATCGGTCAAATTTACTTTTCTGTTTCATTTGCCTCAGCTTCATCGCGTTATTGGGTTGAACCACAGTAATTTTATCTGCTTTATCCCACATACTTCCGCATCAAGTAAACGTTTTAATTGATCGTCTGGTTTAGTAATCTTCAGATAACCTGCTTAAATCGAATTTAACCTGCCTTATTTCTGATGACAGTAATTTTCGACCCATTTTACCTATGGTTTTGCATGTATGATACTAAACTATGAATTCTTTTAACAACTTACACTTCGAAATATGTAACATATGCATAAATAAGTAAACACAACTAATATATTCAATTCCTAATCCAAATATATTTTGATGGGCATTATTAGATTTATGATTTTATAATATTACATGTTTTTTTACAAATATGTTCATTCTCTTTACCTTAAAGCGTGGATTATATTTGGCATTTCTTGAATTCGTTCAACAAAATTTATTAGTATCAAGTTCCTAATTTCCTAAAAGTCATACTCGCAATGTTTTCACTTCATTTTAACTGTCTCTTTCTAAGCTAACTTTTCGTTTTTTGAAAATCATACTTTCACGCCTCTAATACCCGTATGGTATTTAAAACGGAATTATTCTTAGAACAAGTAGTTAATTTTTTCCGGCTGCTCTTTTTTTCGTTATTTTTAATTTCTGTGCGCTACTACCATTTCTGAAACACATTTCATGTTTCCTTATGTTTTTTTTTTCTTTTTTTACTTTTATCGATTATCATTTCATCTAAATGCCCGTTCAGCTAAATCTGATTTTATTTGCGTTTTATTTAAGCGCTCTTGTAATATGCCTGAAATCTTGTTCTGTATTTTGGCTTATTAAAATTCTTCCCACATCTCCAGTAATATTGATCTTCCTGCTTACAAACAAAGCTTATTGGTTATAACAATATAAAGTAAAACTTAAATAATTATCCAACTTTTATAATTTTGAAAATTCAAAATACAATTATTTAAAAAAAATGCAATTTAATAAAGAATCTATTAATCAAATAATTTTTTCTTTTATTTGTAAATTACATTTCTAAGAAGACATTTTTAATGGAGATTAAATTTTTATGAAAACGTTAACATAATTTGTGCAACTTTTTAATTAATTTTTTAATAAATGGTTTAATGCATAAAATATTTGGTCTCGCTAAAAAAAAAAGATGATAACATATATTTTAATGAACATTTTGATAATAAATCTCTTTGTTGGACAAAGTATACTAAGGATTTAAAGAAACAAAAATCTAAAGCAATATAATTTATATTTGTATAATTATTTTCAATAATAATTTAATATATAATCGCAAACTAACAATATTACTCATTGTAAAAATGTGAATAATCTGCGGCTGACAGTCTAGGGACTCTGTCAAAATATAATTATTAAATCTACTGTTTTAATTTAATTTACCAATTCGTCCGAATAAAAATAAATATTAGAAATTTAAAAACATTCTCCGATTCTCGATAAATAACAATAATTTGATAAACTATGAAAAACTGAAAAACAAACAACTATATCACTATTCAAGAATTATTTTAGCTCCTCAACAGAATCATCTGTACGAAATTTTTAACTTGAGAAATAACAAAGTAAGTGCAAACTAATTTAGACCTAACACACTTACCAATACTGATAAAATAACATCGATTAAAAGAATATTTAAACAATAATATAATATGCCTCAGTGATGGTAATAAAAGTAATTATAAAAAGGGAAAATGTAAAAGTAAGAAAGTAGAATCTGTGATACATAAAATAACCTACACAGGAAATCCAACAGACCTTGATTTCGATTTAACAAAGATTTACACAGTTTTATACGGTTATTTATTTATATTTTAATCTGTGCCTATTATACTTAAACCTCAAAGAATAAGACTGGATATTTTATATTCTAATTTTAACAAGTTTAAATATTAAAATAAATTTTAATCAAACTTCGAACTACCTTTCATCATCACTATTCAGTGTAATAAAATTATTTCAAAAAAATAAATTATAGTGTTAAAAATGACAGTATCACGAATAATTACAAGGAAAATTAGTTTTCAACTTCTAATATTCCTTTTAAAATACGTAAAACCAATTTACTTACATTATAACAGGAATAGCGTAAAAACTAACCTCTTTATCCAACGACGGACATGATTCCAACAGTTGTTTAAAACGTGTAAAGTATAAATTCGTACGGACGGAATCTCCAATAGAATATAAAAACAAAGTATAATTAACACAAGCTTCAATATCATTCGGATTACGTTTAAGGGCTTCTTCAAAAGATTTCTGACAATTTACCACATCACCCAAATTCTTCAATGCAACTTTTATACAAAAATAACACTTTTATAGAGCATTTACGTCTAATAAAAACTTTAAATATAAAACATATTAGCACAAATGCCGAAACTGAGCATTAACTGAATTACATACTGTAGAAAAAGAATACATACTTGCTAAAAGTGTAAATGTTGAAGCATGCTGATTATTCAGTTTGGCAGCTGAAGATAAAAATATAGCCGCCGAAGCGAATTGTCTTGTATTTAAATGCAGAAGACCTAAGTTAAATAATGTTAACCAATTCAATGGAGCCAAATAATAGGAACGTTTCAAACATGTAATCGCCTAATTTAAAATTAAAGAAATAATTTTCTGTGAATCAACAAATAAAAGCGAATAATTGGAATGAAATAGTAATCGCTTAGTAACGAAATCAACAAACCTATTATAAAAAGCTTAATGTTCAACAATAATTTAGGGTTGTACTTCATTTCATATTATAAAAGCATATTAAATTAACTTAAACATATAATTTAAAAAATTACACTTCTTTACAAACAGCTTTGATTAAGTTATTACTTCAAAAGTAATTAAAAAGTATTTGAAATAGTTATTTGAGAAATGATAAATTTAGTTCTGTAAATTTAATAAGAAAAATAGGAACATATTTTATTCTTAGGAATCCAGAAAATTTTTCAAAATTAACTTATTCGCTGTGTATTGAATAGAAAAATCTGTTAACGGTAGAACAAAATATTATTTTTCTTTTAACAAATGTTTTGTTTTTGGACACTAAGGCTCAAGGCAGTGTTCGCGGGGGGGGGGTTAAACCCTTCAATGAGAACTGAAATAATTATTATAAATACACAAAAAATCTGAAAAAAATCAAAAATTTAAATTAAATATTGATTATTTTTTAGTGTTTTTACTTTTTAAAGAAAAAAAGGAAAAATATGCTCCATATTTTTAGGTCCTTCATTAATATTTTATGCAAAATTTTTTGCTGCAAGAATAATCAATAACATATGTAATTTCTATTAATGTTCATATACGGGGTAATTCATTTATGTAAATTATTAATATATAAATCAAAATGATGGAAATTATTAATAGTATGAATATTAGTGAAAAATGTATTGTTATTTATAAAATAAATACGTGAAGAAAATTTCATGCGTTTCAAAAATGTTTAAAGTTTAAATATATTCAGTCATGTTTTATGTTACTCCAATTACTTTATTTACTCCAGCTCACATTATTATTTATGTTTTATTTGCTTTCATTTATATTATTGTTAATTATTAGTTTTGTTTAACTTATAAATTACTAAAAAGCGGATAATTTAACCGAAATTGTTAAAAATTATGAAATTTTATACAATAAAAAAAGAAAACAAAAACAAAAATAAAATTTGAGAATACCCAAAAACTTAATTAAACATCAATTAAAGGTAAATTGCATTTATTACTCTAGTGCATATTTAAAAATAAACTAAAAATATTAAACAATAATTACAAAAAATAAAAAATAATTCCCCAATCTAATCACAAACTGAATTTCGTCGCTCAGCGAACTCGTTGCAAAGGGTAACCAATAGAAGAAGAAAAGAAAAAACAAAAAAACATTTCACATTTTTCACTGCAATGGACAATTAGCCTAAGTTTGTTTTAATAATAAAAAACATTTATTTATAAAAAATAATGATAATAATGAAAATAAAAAGTAATACCTAAAAAAGAGCTAAAATACTACAATCAAGATGTATGTGTATGTAGGTGTGCACGTTTCCGCATTGGTGTGGCAGCACATGGTGACATACACAAACTTTTTGTAATGAGAGGAAAGGCGAATACATGCAGAACGAAAACAATGAAATTTATAAAAATAATGAAGAGTAAAGTATAGGGTCGGTTAAAATTTAAAGTAAAATATTAATTTTATTAAAATTATACATATTTAGTTTAATATCAGAAAACAAAAAGATACATTTTAATATAATTATTTTGTTCTTAAAATTAATTTTCCCAATTTACTTTTCAAATTATTTAAAAACTCAATAACAGATATTTGGATACATTTTTTCAAAGCCATTTATTAAATACAGATATTTATTTTTCACTTTTTCTTTTCAAAAAATTGCAGTGAAAATAAATTAGGTTATTAAAAGTAGAATATTTTTTAAAAATAATTCATGTTAAAAAAAATGCAACTAAATACACTAGATATTACATTATGTGCAACATGAAGTTGCTGCTACATGAACTAATCTGCATAATTAAAAATAAATGGTAATCAGTAATATATCAAATAAAAATGGAGGACAAAATATCGGAAATGTTTCGTTTACAAATTATTCACCCAAATATAATTTTATATTTCCAATTTACCGTTTAGTAGAACAAGAGGTTACACGAATCTTGCTTTGCTTGTGTAATAAGAAGCTGAACAAACTAAAACAAGGACAAATATCAGCAGGAAGAAAAAAATTAAAAATTAAGTTTTTTATTTTTTTTTTGAGTTATTTTATTATTAACTTAAATATTGAACTGCTACAATGACCTCAAGCAATATATACTTACTTTATTATCACAAAAATAAATAATAAAGTGTGATACAGTCTTTCCCCATTAAAAAAATAGTTTTGAATTATAAAAATTTTTTGAAATCTAATATGTGTACGTGAATCTAACAAGGTCCCACTTTGTCGAAATTATTTACGGCCACGGGCGCCGGGGAAGGGTGCAAGGAGGTGCACTTACACCCCCCTGTCGGGAAGGAAAATAAACAGAAAAAGATTAAGAATTATTTTTTATTAAGTCACCGTTTGAATAAAAACTTAAGGAGTCTGGATTGCTGTCCAAATTTGCCTATCACCTTGTCGATAAATTCAGTGTCCTCCTCTGCTCTTTTGCTGTGGACATTGAGCATGCACAGGCCGCTTAGCCTTGCGTCTCCCATCGTTGACCGATTCCAAGTCTTGACACATCGTAACGTGCTAAGTGTGCGTTTAATGCTACATGCTATTGCTGGAATAGTTAAACCAATTTTGATTGCCTCACATACCGCTGGGTAAAACGAGGTGGCTCGAGCAATCAAATCTGCGTATTTAACAATGGATTCATTTAAAGCCGCATCACTTGCTTCATTTGTCTTTAATATCTCGTACCACGTGGTAGCCTCGGCAATAAAATTAAGTAGAAAACCTCCATAAAGGTTCTGTATATCTTCTGCTACATCTGAAAATGAAGATTTATCTAATTTTCTGATATTTTCTGGGTAGAGCTGCATAAGTGAAAATGTTTTTTTGTGTGTTGAAAAAAATCGATTTCTCATGGAAGAAATGATAGAATCTAAATATGGGATGAAGATAGATATTCTGAAAAATTCTTTTACATTTTCAGATGGTTGATTTGATCTCTGAGTCTGCCTTGTCACTACTCGAAGACGCTTAAATTCAACATCCAATCTTCGCAATTTTTTTTAGCTTTCTCGAAAATGACCGAAAACTCCATGAAAGCATTATCGCGGTGAGACTGAAGCACGTCCGTTAATTTATTTACGTGATCATTCATATTCACTTCTTGAAATTGGTTGCAGACGGGTTCAAGTTTGGCAGAATAGGCAGCAATTACTAGGAGTGTCGCAATGTATGTTGGAGTTGTTGCAGTCGTGTATAGCTGATATGCTTTGGTTTGCCTTTTTTAAGAGTTCGGTGCGTCTTGCGAAAGTTCTTCTAAAACTCGTGCAATAGTTAGAAAGTTTTCAGAAAATTTTCTGATACTATTGTACCTTGCTGTCCAACGCGTTTCACAAAAGAAAAAGGTATATTTGGAATTTTATTTCGCCGTAATGTACTCTCTCTAGAAAAATTGATGATGTCCTTTGTAGTTCCAGCGGTATTTCTTACTTGTCTGACATCGTTCAAATCATTGATGACAAGATTCAATATATGGCTTGCACAGTGGAAAAATAGAGCTGAAGGATATTTTTCATTAATAATTTTCTGAACAACTTCATATCTTAACATTAATTGAACGTAAAGCAAATCTCAACACATATTTTTGTAAGAAATTGAACGCTCTACAAAAATATGTATTGTTCATTTTATAAGTTTTAATAATTGGCGAGTTATAAAATTAAGAAGAAAAAAAAAAATTTTCTTAGTTCTTCAAACTTTGACCTTCAATATCTTTTAAATGGTTTGATTAGTGGAAAAGGTGTAAGAGACCTCTTTTGTAGAGCATTCAATTTCCTATAAAAATATGTGTTGAGATTTGCTGTACGTTTAATTAATGGCAAGATATGCATTTTTTCATATGGGACTGGGGTAAAAATGGAAAACTTTGATGAAGAGGACCTTCCTATTAATATTAAGAGCTCATATTTGGAGATAATTTTCTAGACGTGAATAGCAACCAATTTTTCGGTATCGGAAGTAAAAATAAATTAGTCGATTGTTTTGACTCGCCCTAGTGTCGATGCAGATGCACCTCCCTGAATGTAATCCTGGCGGCGCCCATGTTTACGGAGATACAGCGATTTTTCGGATGATAGGTCAAAAATGTTGATTTTAGAATTTTTAGCGTTTCTGATAAAGTGAACACTGCTCTTTCCAATGCCACAACTCGCCATGTGATCCAACCTCGCGTTCGTATTCTATGACCCAAAATATGAATGCGTTTCGCCTGCCGCCTAGATGCTATGCAAAACTTTAAACTCGTTTTTCTCAAAAGTATGTTTTTTCAAATTTCAACTTCAAACGCAAATATCTCGGCGAGTTTTATACCTAGAAGGCTCTACCGTGAGGTCTCAATCGATCAGAAATTTTGTCTAGTATACCGTACTGGGCTTAACTTCATATCGACAAAGTGGGACCTAGTGAGGTTCACGTACACATATGTACATTTATAATCATAGTCGCCGACTTCATGAGGCTTGTGGAACTCAAACTCCACAAAAGTCTCACTGAAATATTGACCAAATATATTAAACCAACTAAATTTGATTCTTTTTATCACGTAACATCCAAGGCCGTGTCCACGGGGGGGGAGGGTTTGGGGGTTTAACCCCCCCCCCCCCCCCCCATGAGAACTGAAATAGTTATTATAAATACAAACAAATCTGAAAAAAATCACAAATTTAAAATAAATATTGATGATTTTTTAGGGTGTTCTTACCTACTTTTAAAAGAAAAAAGAAAAAATATGCTCCATATTTTTAGGTACTTCATTAATATTTTATGCAAAAAACTTTTTATTACGAATATAATGAATAACATATGTAGAGTTTTTATTAATGTTCATATACAGAGTAATTCATTTATGTGAATTATTAATATATAAATCAAAATGATGGAAATTATTAATAGTACGAATATTAGTGAAAAATGTATTATAAAATAAATATGCAAAGAAAATTTTCAAACCCCCCCCCCCTTTCCAAAATTCTGGGCACGGGCCTGGTAACATCTATAAACTGGCAATAAACAAATATACGTAATACTCATCATAAAAGTAGACTCGTTAGTCGTTTAATGGAAAAATGAAAGACGAATTGTAAAAAAGGACATAATTTTTGTCAATGCTTATTTTTTTCCCGATTTTACAACAGAATTTTTGACTTATTCCCGATTGAATGGCCACCATGAAAATTAAAATTTTAAGTTTGTATAACATAATTCTTAGACAGTTGAAATACATGTTTTTATAGCAGTATTTGTTTCAAGAAATGTAAGAATTATCGTAAAGTACACAAAAAAGTATACAAGATAAAATGGAACTTTTTATTGAATCTCAACCCTCCATGCTCTCAGCATTTATTCTTTAATTCAAAAGTTTTAATTAATTTTTCGTAAATTAATATTTATCTACAAATATAAAAGTGAAAATCAACAAAAAACATACCGCAACATATTTACGTTTCCCAAAAAAACACATGGCTACATTATTCCACAATTCAGAAGAATTTGATAGATATTGAGCCAGAATCTTATATTTCGAAATAGCTACATCGTACTCACCGTGCCTCTGCAATTTTTATTTATTATCAAATATTAATGATCGCTAAAAAATAAATAAATAACCCGACAGTTTAAAGTTTAAATGAATATATTTTGAAAAACCTGTATTTCAGCTGCAAATGTAAATAGAGCTTTTACGTTTGAAGGTTCATATCCTAGCGCAGTTCCTAATTCGTTAAATGCTTTATGATATTCAGACGTTTTCACAAATACAAGACCTAAATTGACATACAAATCGACATTTCCCGGATACAATCTAAAAATTATTATTTAACACAAGTGAAAGACAAATACTATTGGTATAACAATAAACACTAAAAACATCCTTTAACTTTTTCGATAGTACATACACATTATAATAAAAACTGTAAAGTGATTACCTTAAAGATGCTTTTAAAACATCAATTGCATTCAACAAATCGTGTTGTAACAAGTATATCTTTGAAAGAGCTAAAAATGATTGTTCACTTTTACCTAAATCAACAGCTCTAGTTAAGTATTCCTTTCCTTTATCAAATTTTGACGTTTTCATATAGCAAATCCCTAAAACAAAAAAAAAACAAAAAAAGGACCAGTTATATCGATAAGTAAAGACCACTTTCAAATGTTTTATACATTTAACTACTCGTTAAATTTTAGAAAATTAAATAGAAAATAAAATTTATTTAATTAATATTTGATTGTTAAACATTCACCACTTCCAAAGTTCCTTTAACTATCTAAACACGTTCTATTACATGAAATCGATTTACAAAACCAAACTCCGACTACGTAAACTTGAATATCTGGAAGCCCCTTTTTCGTTCTGCTAATGTTTAAACTTAATTGTTTTGTAATTATTTGAATAGCATACCTAGATATATCGTAAAATATCTAATGAAGTATTTTGTACATCATCCTAAATAGTATTGCACTTTTTGATTTTACCTTTTTATAAACATTTTCGTAAATATCAATATTATTTCTAACTAATTACTTATAATCCAGATTCCCGAATTTTGCCACAGAATACATAAGTAAAACTTTAAATATGTTGTCAGCTACTATCCAGCCCGATCATGTTGATAAACTAAATTTTATTTTATTAAAAGCTGTGCTCCGAATTATTGGTTTTGCAAAATCATACCGTTTTACTGAAACACAAACTGATTTTTAAATAGCATTTACTTAATATTGACGGTTTATAACCCCTCTGTCTCGGTTAAAATTGAAATACAGATAATTCCTTTTACAGGTTGATTTAAAATTGTAAGTTGTTTCCCGAATGGCAACTTTCAGGTATTTTACAAATTTTTTTATTCAGTATGCATTTTCATAATTTCCTTTTTTTACTGCTAATTATACTTGTACTATAAATATGTGTACTTTAAAATTATAATACTGCATACAAACGTCCTCTGATTGTTAATATCTAAGACCAACATTTAATCTATTTATAAATACGTTAAGCATTTCGGTCACATAATTATAGCGCCCGTTCTAAGGGGCGAATCTACGTTTAAAATTCATATGAATACATATTCTCGGGTGAAATCGGCTTTATTCCCATAGTGTATTATAATAGCTGATGTATGTAATGTGACTACGTCATTGGCTCAAAAATAAAATAGTAAAATAACTCGGTAAAATATGTACTATGGTAAATGATTAAACGTCTCTTCTGTGTATTAACTAATTTGAATGATTTTTTTTTTTTTTTTTGAACGGTAGATACAGAGCAGGAGTAGTGCAGAATGTATTAGTTTTTCTGTTTCCTTTTGTTTAATCGTTTAGATTTTAGGTAAATTTTGTTTTTAATCATTTAAATTTTGCTGGTCATCTAAAATGTTGTACTTGGTAACTCTGTTATTTATTTACGCTTTAAGTAAAGTAAGTTCCATACCCTTGACAGGGCGTCCAGGATCATGAAGTTAAGGTTCACAGTGTACTAAACCCAACGGCACTAATGAGAGTAGAGGGACCAATTTCTTTTTCTTAGCGGCCTTTACTTTCCTAGATTTTTCTGGTACCCAATTATTTCAAGCTGGATAAACCTGGGAACGATTTGGATCCGGAACGAGACAAGTCTCGAACCCGTGTCCTTTAATTTAGTAGCCAAGCACCTGACAGCAGTATTTAAAACAATTAGTATGAGTATTTTTTATTCTTTAAATGATTTTACAAAAGTTTTTTTTTGTACTTAATGACTTATTAAGAGTGCTTTTGCATATGCATATAATTTAATTGATTTTTTTCAAAAATTGATTGCGCCCTGCTGATTGTAGTAATATTTTCCGATTTATTTCGTTGCTTTTCATGTGAAAATGCCTCGGCTTTGTTTTGTTTTTGGAGTGGGTTGATTTATGTTTCGTAGTGTTGATCACATTTTTGTGTACTTATTTAATTTGAAATAGCAGTAAACGCCTCACCGTCCTCGGTTATTGCAACGTACTAAACGACGTCGTAATAGAAATTTTTGCAGCACAAAAGGAAGCAATAGAAAAGTAAAAGATAATGTTCACTTGCCTAGACAAACAGAATTGATAGACACATTGCAACGTGTATTGAATATTATACCTACTAATTAAGTGTTCAGGACGTTGTTCACAAGATCCAATTACTGAATATTTTCGATTGTTATAAGCTAACACTAAAATGTTTGAAAAGGTAATTATTCAATCGAATGAAACGGCATTTTATGCTAGCAATATGAATTACTATAAATATTGCCCACAGATTGAAAATTGTACTACCGTGTGTAATAAATATATAGTATTTCATCTATTTATTGAAAATAAAATGCTTTAAGGTAGCTATAGGTATGCGATGAAATTGCTTCACGTATTTTTGAATAGAATAAGACGAGAAGGCAACGTCTATTGAAAGAAATAGGCTGCAGTTGAATCTCAATTGAGGGGCGAACCCATTAATAATTACTGGAGATAAAACAGTACACAAAATATAACTAATTTTTTTTTTTTACCACTTTAAACAATTTATTAGCATAGCATATAATTAGAATACTAAAATAGATATCAAAAAAATAATTACATTTATAGCATACCTAAATTATAAAAAATATTCCAATCGACGTAAGCAGATAACTTCTCCGCTTTTAGAAACGCTTCTATAGCTAATTCATAGCGACCTAATAAATATCTAAAATAATTTGTTTAAAAAAATTAATTATTACGCAATAATTTACAATAGAAAAGCAATGTATATATACGGAGAATATAATGCAGGAACTAGCAATGGAGCGTAAAAAAAAGAAGAAAAAAGCAACGTCAATTAATCATGGAGCGTCCACAAGCAACCAACATCAGACAGTCTATCACGTATGTGGCTTCCGGGCAAATCATCGTATTGGCTTAGTGTCCCATCTTTGACACAACCATCAATAGCAGTAAAGCGGCACTCATACTCGGCAACAAGGGAGTTAGAATAATAGTAATAGTAATAATAATAATAATAATAATAATAATAATAATAATAATAATAATAATAATAATAATAGTATATATGTACAAGGTTTGACAATAAAGTAATGGGACTGATTTTTTCCCCGTGCTTCTGGTAACACTGCGACATCGACATTGCTACACGACAGTCCAGCGCCACCACCACCCCCCTATCAATCAGCGGCGGATCCACGGGGGAATGTTCCTCCCAAAAAGAATCAAATCCCCGATGAAAAAATTTTTTACAACTGAGAAACTTTATTTATACTATAAAAAATTTGTATAAATGTTACCTATGGATTTAATTATAACTAATATTTAGTACTGTTTTCTCATAAAAGTATTAATGTTACGTTTTTATTCTGTTTTAAATGCAACTGTCGTCGATCTTTTGTCTTTTTTATTTATTTTTGATTTTTATTTTGCAATGTAAACGAAAATAATTCAATGGAAATATATATATATATTTATCTGTTTTACCTGCTCATGGACAAAAAAATTCGGATCGGATTACTAGCAAAAATAAAAAAAAATTAAAGTCTAATAAAAAATACTATCATTCTAATTTTTCTAGTAATTTACTATTCAAATTCTAAACTACCATTTTAGCCACAATTTCATAATTTTTTTATTTTTCACCTAAAAATAAAACAAAAACTGTAATAGTTATGTATTTTTAAAACATTTTTAAATTTCTAAAGAGATTGCTGTTTGATTTTCTTTATAAAACAAGGCATTGGCGCACCCACGGGGGAGGGGGGCTACGAGGCTGAAGCCCCTTCCCCCAGGGAGAATAAACGGACACTGTTAATAATGGTCAAATTTGTTATGGACAAAATTTTTGATAGTAAAAATTAATATTTGATAAAAATATAAAGTGTTTTTAAATAATACATTTTACACAAAAATAAATATATAAATGAAAGAAGAAAGAGACATCTATAGATATACCAAACATGTTCGATCTTCTCCTTTACATTTTCCTATATGCTACTCTTTTAGGGCGCCAATGATACAAGATATTTCTCAAATTTACTGTTTACCGTATAAAATACTACCTAATTATATAATCCCCTCCCCCAATGACTCTCTGGATCCACCCTTGCTATCGATAGACGTGTTTGCGGCTCTCGTGCGATCATTAGTTCTCTACCTGTCGTGTTTTATACAAGTGTGTTAGCGGTGCTCGTTACGAAAATGAAGAACCGAAATTTCAAGCAATGCGTCACGATTGAATTTTGTATTAAACTGGACGCTTCGATGACCGAAACGTACGATAAATTACTAAAAGTGTATGGTAGTGACTCTATGAGTCATGCGCAAGTGTTTCGTTGGCTTAAATAATTCAAAGACGGCCGTGAGAGCGTGGAAAATGAGGAGTAAAGCGGGAGACCGGTGGAAGTGTGGATTGACTCGACTGCGCAGCTAATCAACCAAGATCGACGTTTAACGTTTCGAATGTTAGGTGACGGACTAAATATCAACCGCGAAACCGTTAGATAGATTTTAAGCCGTGATTTTACGATGAAAAAGAAGTGCGCGAAAATGGTACCGTAAAACCTTTCTGAGGAGCAAAAACAACATCGAACGTATTTAGTTTTTATTTTTATCTAAGATTTTAAATTTTCTTTTCTAATTAAAGTTATGATTATTGTTATTATTAGAATTAGTTTGAAAGATTTGCTAGAATATTTACGTTTTTATTTTACCAAACCTATCACAAAAATTTTTCGATACCGGTTGACCTATAAAAATAATTGTTAGATATCTATACACATATATACATATTATAAATCAAATGAAATAAAAGTAAAATAATGGTACGTATCGCTCTGGCTAGTCTACTCCTGGACAATTGAAGCTCCCTTGGCGGGCCGGTGTACTTTGGTGATTCTCGATGACGACGGGAAAGCGATACGGTAATAGAATTAGTATAAAAGTTATGCTTAGGACCTTGATAATCACAAAACTCAAAATTCGAAAAACGATCTGGTTGCTTGGACCTTGCTGGATCCCCTTCCTTTATATCGTTTGACTAGTATCTTATTTGTAAATGGTTGCCTATTCGCTGGTCCACGAGAACGTTGTTGGAACAAAACAAAAAACTCGACCCGTGAACTGTGCTTTAGTCAAAACGAAACTGCCGCCGTTTATTTCCTTTTTTCGACATTTTACTTATATTTCATTCTTTCAAAACCTGTCTCTTCCACCGCCGCTGACATACCAATCGTATCTTCGCTGACTAATCGCCGCCCACATTCATCAGTTGCTACGATCTACATCGATTCGCCTCTCCACAGCCAGTGACAGGTTCCGACACACTCACACACTCATTCTCATATTACGTTATAATAAATTTTTTATTTTATTTTATTTTATGTTATTTTATTTCTATTTATACATACTTTTTTTTATGTCAATATATCACATAACTAGGGAAATTTTTTTCCCCAAAATTTCGAGCTTTCGGGACCTCGAAGGCTTAATTTGGAAATTGAATATCCAGATACTCCAAATTGAAAAAATATACGACAATGAACCTATTTTTAACCTAGTTTAAAATTTTTAACTACAACACTCGCGCTGCAAAGAAGGAGAACGTCATTGAACTTTTTCCAACTTTGAAACTTTCGTTAAGTAAATGAATGAGTCTGTAGAGCCATTAGCATTTTTTTATATTTTTGTTGGAAGTAAAAACGATTAGGATATTTAATTTTTGTTTAATTTCTGCAAATCTTTTTTTTTTTTTTTTTTGAAAAGAAGTTTATAGTTTTTTTAAACTGATTTTTATTTATATAATCTTAACTAATTTTAATTTTCAATTCTTTTGTAGAAAGCAAGTAATTATTTAACGACAAAGATTAACAGAAATTAACTTTCCTTTTTTCTTTTTTTTTGCTGCTCCTCTTATAAGAAACTCAAATGAAATAATAAATTGGCCCCATGATTTTCTTGAAATCTCGCACTGATTCACATAAACGAATAATCTTTTGGTTTGTTCTAAATCAAAAATAAAAGAAAAAGGATCAATTACTGAAATTTCAATTTATTTTATAGAAGAGTTAATTTTTCGAATATTTTTTTAAAACTGTGTGCAATATATTCATCTTATATTACTAGTGATTTCAAGTAGAAGACTGTTGATATAATGTACAGAATTCTAATAAGATAGTTCAGAAACGACAAAAATATCAAATAAAAATCAATAACTCACAAACGAATTGACTTACAAACTTCAAAATTGGATCATAAAGTACAATTAAAATTCTCTTTAAGATAATTGATAACTCCAATCTAACCGATTATCCTGAGCGGCAAAAAACCCAAAAAACCACAAAAATATATAATATGGAATTTAAAACGTCTCAAAAATCACTTAAAAATCCGTAACTCACCACCAGATAATCCTTTAAAAATGGAATTCAAAATACAAAACAAAACGCAAAAGCTCTTTTATAAAATCAAAAAATTATTTAACCCCCCCCTCCATTTGGGCTAAGACAGCAAAAAAAAGATATTCGCGTAAGTAGTAGCCCGAGTAAAATAATTAAGGAAACCAAAAAACATATCTCAAACATATTCATACTATAGCTGAGTTTACAACTTTATATTTAAGCCCTCAAGGCGCCCAAAGCTCGAAAATTTTGAATTTTTTTTTCCCAGATGTGATATATCAATGGAAAGATCCTTTTTGTCGAAGACGAAACCTTATTTCATTTCCTTAACGAAGCTTTCAAAGTTGGCATAAAGTTTAAAAAAGCGCAAAAAAGGACGTGCCCCGTCCTTTTTACGACGCGATTATTATAGTTAAAAATTTCAAGCAAATTTTAAAATACGCGCATCCCCGTATATTTCTCTAGTTTGGAGCACCCGTGTTTTCAACTTTAAAATTAGACACTTAGGACATCGAAAACTCAAAATTGATGAAAAAAATATTTTCTCTTCTGAACATGTGACATATGGATGGGAAGATTGCTATTTGTCGTGAACGAAACTATATTCCAATTTCATAACGAAACTTTCGAAATTAGCAAAAAGTTACACGAAAAAATACGTTTCTCTCCTTCTTTGCGGCACGAAAAATCAGATTTCTTTGTTTAGAATTTAGTATTATGTAAATGTAAATTATAGTTATCTTTAACTGAACATGCGAAATCCTTAGCGCATGGAACATCGTGCTTGACTGACCTTATTTTTAAACCGATGTTCAAATATTAATGTTACGAATCATGTATAACTACACTTACAGTGAACGACCGATCTGACGTAAATTCTCAGCATTCTTGGGATTTAATGAATTACATTTTTTGAAACAGTTTAATGAATCCTGAATTCGTCCTTCATCTCTAACAATAATGCCCTAAGAGAAAAAGGTAATAATAAAAATTCTATCGATAATAATTAAAAAATAATAGTTTATAAAACAGTAAAACTTCTGAATAACGGACAGTCGTGGGACCAAAAAATTTGTCCGGTATTAAGAAATGTCCGCTAGTGGAAAATAATAATGTATGTACAGTTTACTGAAATTTACATTATTGTATATTGTAACGTATTCAACAAGAACATAAAAGATAATACGTAATATAAAAAATACAGTACATATTTACTTAAGGCATGCATGTGTCTAAAATATAAAAAAA
This sequence comes from Icerya purchasi, assembly GCA_039619475.1. NCBI lineage: Eukaryota > Metazoa > Arthropoda > Insecta > Hemiptera > Monophlebidae > Icerya > Icerya purchasi. The sequence goes on along the minus strand of CM077116.1, from coordinate 378,696,320 downwards.
AATGTTCGTATAATATAAAAATATGTATGTATGTACAGTACTACTACAGTACTTACTCATGTTTGTATTCCAGGATTTTATAATAAACAAGTTAGGCAATAGAGTATAAATCACTTTTTGTCTGTAGGAATGCAAGATAATCTATAATTTTAATCATTTATGTTCAAAATATTTTTTTTTTAAACACATACTGTAAATCCTAGCGTGTATCGAACATATTTCAATTTTGTATGAAAAAATCGGTAATTTTACTATGTTTGTTTCTTTCATTTAAAATCCGCGATTCGACATGCACTTGCAGTTCGGATATCATTTTTAACCCTTCAGCATCAGCTTTATAAATGAAATATTTTTTTTAGTTTTCCAATAACAACTAACGAGTCAACATTATTTAAAATTTCACCGTCAACTCCAATAGTTGTGTCTTCTTCGCCATCATAAACATTATTGTCATCAAGTCTACTGCAGCATCAGATGAATTTTGTTGTTGCATGAATTCAGCTGCTAATTCATTTGATCTTCCACATGCAATTCCTCCTCTATTAAACAATAATCTGAGGAACTAATTGAACTTTTTTTGACAAACTTTGTCCGTTTAACAGAAATCGAATTTCCAAAATCATACTTGTCCGCGTCCGTAATTGGGAAATATTTTTATATTGTGTCTTATGGGAAAATACTGGGGGTTTCAAAATTGTCCGCTATTAGGAAATGTTCACTATTTAGAAGTGTCCGTTAGTAGAAGTTTCACTGTATATAAAAAGAAAAAATTAAATTAATTTAATCATTTTCACCTCTAAGAACGACTAGATTTAAATTACTTTGGAAAGTTATATCAAATCACGTCTTTGCATTTTTTTTTAAATGATATTAAATTATGTTATAATATCTATAATTATTAACTTTCCTAAGATGGAAGTTATTATAATTACCACAAAAATCGAAATATAAAATTGTTTATAAGTACGAAAATTAAAGAAAATAAAAAACACTATTTAAATAAATATCTGTGTATAGAAAGAGAAACACGGAAATAGAGAAGTGGTAGACAGAATTTTATGACCCGTTTGCCCTTAAACAAATGATTGCTTAAATCCAATTAATGACATAGATTTATAAGAAACATTTAGAAGGTACTTAATGAAAATACTCTTGTACAAACAGTTCCTAATTACAATATTGTAGAAAAATGTCACCAATTCATTTTATAATAACGTACCTAAAAATTGTTTTAAATTGTTGATCATGAGTTTATTATTTAATATTTATGCAAAATTATATTTTAAACATATCACTCTCCTTTACATAGATTCAAACAGATGTATAAAATATTATACAAAAGTATAATTTGAATTTCATAAAAGAAAGCACTGTTTAAAATACTGTTTTACTAACAAAATTATTTATAAGCGCAATGCATGTACATATATGTAAATTTGGAAATTATTGCTGTGACTTTTATACCAGTCACAATACATCCAACTAATTTTAATTCTAACGAATTGTGCATTTACACTTTTCTTTAACAAACGGAAAGAAATGTACATGTACATGTGTGGTGTGTATGAAGAACGAGTGTTCGTGTAAAAAGATAACAGGCTGTAGTGAAACCAGTTACAAATCACACATACAATTTACGTTCAAAAAATGTCAAATAAATCAGCCTTCTTACTTTCGCACTTCCGAGCTGGGTTGTTATTTTTTCTGTGTTAACCTTTTTTTATTCATGTTCGGGAAGTGGAGAAAGATTGATTAGATATTTTACTTTGCATTTAAAATATTGATTTTAGGCAATTTAATTACAAATATAAAATTTATTTAAATCAGTGCCTCTTTCCAATTTTCTAACGCCATAACTGTTAATACAAATTCTTACTAGCATATAATTAGCAAATTCATTATATCCGTTACTAAATTTCAATTCATCCTGTATGACAACCTTACATTCGTAAAAATCTTTTCTTGTGTAGTAGAAATATATCATCCAATTTCTTTTATTCAATGACGAATTACATATACCAGCGCCTAACAAAAATAATACATAAAAATTATAAACATTTATATTTATACGTATTACAGTAACTCAGTGTCATTTTATACTTCGCATAGCTCCAAATATAACTATGAAAAAGAATTTGTTGCCTATCATAATAAACATAATCAAAATTATAAATGCATTTAAAAAAAAAAAAAGATACATTTACCTTCTTTCAAAGGTTTACTGCAAAATAATAAACGTTAGAAAACGTCTTTTAGAAGAACAAAACAAAGACACGCTTCCAGAACGACATACTTGCAAAAAGTGGATTAAAATAGAACCACGCATCGACAATGTTAATTAATAGCGCAAAACAAAAAGTCCAAGCCACCAACATCTAAATTCATCGCAACAATCACTTCGCATATATTCATAGTTCTTAAAGAAAACATGTCACGGCTGGCTAAGAGTTACTTATTTACCAAAAACCGAATATCCTGATGCAAATTACATGACGTAAAGACAATTTTACACAGTTTGCTTTTACTTTTCACAGAATTCTTGTCTACAATCTTACATTATTAGTACTGGATAAATTTTTTGTTGAACGAAATATTAATTTCCAAAATTATATGAATAATCTACTTTAATAAATATTAAAAAGTTACTATCTTGTAAATGTCCTCCAACTATTTGAAACAGAAAGTAGAAGTCGAAGTATACCTACAAAGCGCAAGTATACGGTTCCAAAAAACTTTTAATATGTTTTTCTTAAAACGTTAAACTTCACGCGCCATACAACATAGCTTTGCGAATTTTCATCTAATTTTTTATACAATTTTGCCCAAATATTCCCTAACATATTCTCTTTTCCATGAACGTAAAGGTTTCTTAAAGTTAAAATAAAAAAAATTTTTTTTATCTAAAAAATTGAATGTGTCTTAAAACGGCGCAGAATTTTTAATTTTATTTTAAATTTAGACTAATGAAAAGTGCATTACTATATATATATTTTTTAATTTGGATATTTCATTTTAAATAATAAGAACGACCTGTGCGTTACGCAGCACGTTTCCGGGGAACCAATTTCAAGTAACTGCTTTTGTTGTTTATAAATATGTTTACCTAATAAAATGAATGCGGATTATCTAAACACTAAATAACATATAATTATTCGTAAACAAATAAATATTACGCCCTTTAAAAAAAAATTTAAAAAAAAACCTCATTAACCTAACCTGACTCTCCCCTCGTAAACAATAAAATAGCAAATGATTTATTGCGAACATTTTTATATAGACCTTTTAATCTTATAAGAGAAGAAGAGAGAAGTTCTGCAAATTATCCAGAATTAAGTGAATATTACAAAACCGAACCAACTTAATAAAGTCGTATTTACCTATATTACCACTGCCTTCCATAGTGACAACACTATTAGCTTGACCTCTACTATTTAATATAATTCCATTTGGAATAGAAACCATTTTAATATTTTTCACTTTTTATACATAACGCACTACCATTAAAAATATTTACCACAATTTTTTAATGATAATAATAATAACTATAGGGCAGAATGTTTTTTTTACCGCCTCGAAATTTTTAAAAGAAAAACATATTTAGTTGCTAAGCAACACGATATCAATAACTTAGCCTCACCAAAATTCTACTTAATAAAAATATTTAATTAAATATTCAGCAATGAATTCCGGAATTAAATTATTTACCTCACTACACAAATTTTATCATTTCTAAAAACTAGCTTTAACCATGTAAAAATAAAAAATAAATAATCATTATTAGCTTTTTAAAAATATTATTTCCATGAAAGATGCTGCTGAACAACATAGTAATGAACTTCCGTTTAAAATTATGCAACTCTAACAGCAACAATATTTTACTATCACAAAATTATGTATATGTATACTTGTTTCATTTACTGTTCTCTAAGAATAAATTCAAAAATTACGAACAAAAACATCCGTCATAGTCCGCATGAATGTTATTTCTGTTTTTAGTCGGTATTTATAGTCTTACGTGTCAAAATCATTTTAGAAATGTTTTCTGTTAATTTTCCATATGATCTTTAAACTTCAACGGTCGCATTCTGCTGTTTTTAATACTCAATTTCTTATAAAATTTTATGTTAATGAAATCTATAATAAAAAAATTAACATAAAATTTTAGGCAATTAAGAAAATAACAATGTGTAGATTTAAAAAAGAATGGAAAAAAAAATATACATACATAGATACATATATACATACAAAAAATTACAACACAGCTCTCCTAGAAATCATCGGTTTTTCTTTAACATTTACAATTTTTTTACTTAACAATATTGGAATGTTTGTACGTAAACACCACATTAAATGTTTCAGTTTTATTTTGTCATATTCAAAAAATAACTTTTTCAGCATATTTTATCAACATTTTAATCACATTTTAAGATGCTATTATTTTTATTTGCTTTTATTTAAAATGCTTTAAAGATTACAAAACAGTGATAAATTAAAGGAAACTATTTATTTAAAAATTTACATCATTTTAAGGATTTCATTTATTTACATGTACAAAATTGTAAACGGTTGTTATATTCTAAAAAAAATTTTAATATTTACGGGTAATACTATTATTTTCTCTTTCGGAAGTGTACATGGCCGTAATGAAAATAAAAGATTAATTAAAAAATATTACAAACAATGGGAAAAAATATCATAACACTTTTAAGAAATCCATATTTTTATTATATAATTACTGGAATAAAAATAAATAATATGAGAGATACAAGGGCAGAAAAATGGGTACTTATCCATAAATGTTGACGGCGGAAAAGTTTTACTGGTGAAATATGCCGAATTGTAAAAAAAAACTAAAAGGAATAATTTTTTTACATTAATTATCCATTGAATTAAAGAAAAAACAAACAGTTATTACTGTTTTATACTGACAAAATAAAGAATGAAAAAAAAAATGACACGGAAATTAAAAGTAGAATAGATTACAATAATCTAATTAACGAAAATAGTTAAACTATAGTGCTGCTAACCAAGGCCGTGTCCACAGGGTGGGTTTTGAGGGTTAACCCCCCCCCCCCCATGAGAACTGAAATTGCTTGGGTACTTCATTAATATTTTGTGCAAAATTTTTTGTTACGAGTATAATCAATAACATGTGTAATTTTTATTAATGTTTATACAGTAATTCATTTATTTAAATTATTAATATATAAATCAAAATGACGGAAATTATTAATAGCATGAATATTAGTGAAAAATGTATTTTTATTTATAAAATAAATATGCAAAGAAAATGTTCACCCCCCCCCCCCCCCCCCGCCACCAAAAATCTGGGCACGGGCCTGCTGCTAACAATATTAAAACCCGGCACTATTTCTGTCAATACAGGACTGAAATGTTATCCCCATCATTAACTTTTACATTTCATTTAAATTACAAACATTTGTAATAAAGAATGGTATTACAAGAATCAACATTTTTTTTTAAATTTGATATTCAAGTTTAAAATTGAATTAAACAAAATTAACTTTCAACTAATGTTTGCAGAAGTTTTCTACAATATAATACATCAGTTACGTTATTAAATTACTGTTTTTAAATTTCGAACGTAACGTAAAATTATTGTTAAATTGACGGATTAATGTTTTCAAGATTTTATCATATCTTGATATTTATAGTACAACTATTTTGTCTAAACTGAATATTAGAATTATAAGTAAAGTAAGAACTACACATGACGGGCAATTTTTTTTTTCAAAATAAATATTCCAGACTTTTCTATTGTTTTTTCTAATATAAAATAAGAGACCCTACTGATACAATTGTATTTAATTTCCAAATGCAGGGTGCAGCAAAGTAAACGTTACATGCTAATAACTCTGTTATTCTGCATACAATGGAGTCAGTGAGGTGATAAAATACGTGTTGGATTCGTAAGACTATGCCACTAAGTACATAAGTAGTTTTCGATGTGTAACGACACTGTGTGTGTAATGAAATAATCTGATGAACAGAGAGTGTTTTTTATGTTAAGCTCTATTCGGCCAATAGTGAAAGTTCAGTATGGTTTAAAACTCGTTTCGGTCTCAGAAAATATGTTTCTGCGGATGAGCAGAAGATATTGGGCACCTGAAAACCCTACTCACAGCACCAAAGTTATAGTATGGTAAAGCGTGAGCTAATTAATCCTTACTTTTTTGAAGACGAAAATGAGAAGACAATGACTCCCATGTCAAATGTTTGTCCAAACATATACCAAGGTATTTGACAGATTCGGTATGTGGAATAAGCTGGTTGCAAAGACATACATGATTCCATAAATTATTATGACGATACACAAACATGATGTGAACAGATTTTTGCTTATTAAGCTTTATTTTCCAATTTTTACTCCATTTATCAACACATGCGAAATGAAAAACTATCAAAAGTTAGACATAGTACGCAGTATAAATATTTGGGAGTAATGATGGACTAACACTTAAGATGGGACATACATATGGAATACATTGCAAAGAAAATAAGAGCAGTTTTACCAGCTTTATATACATTAAAGAAATATGCAACAAATGAAACATTAAAAGTCGTTTATTATGCGCTAGTAGAGTCGAGAATCAGATATTGAATTCAGGCATGGGGGATGGCGAGAAAAGCATACTCAGGGAAAATAAATAAACTGCAGATTAAATGCTTGAAATGAATAGGAAATCATAAAGAAGAAACCGATAGTGAAATAATTAAAAAGTTGAATAAAATACCCAAAGAAATAATAAAGAAGGAAAAAATAGGGGAAAGGAAAAAGAAAATAAAGGAATGGCTTCAGGAAGAAGAAAATGTAAAAAAAGTAATAAACATAAAATAAAATGACAAGGCGCAACAAAAAAACTGAATAGAAAAAAAAAACATCGAATATAAAAGATTGAAATAGATTATTAAGTATTGATGATAGGTTAAGATTAGTAAATATTACACGATTATGTGTATGTATAAGTTAAGTTAAGATGGTAAAGTATTCATATCATAATTCGTCGACAAGCGTTTTAGCTTAACGAAAGATTTGTATGTAAAAAATAACAAACACATATTTTTCAAAAAAAAAAAAAATTGGGAGCAGGCTGCAACTTAGCCGTGGTCGCCAGATGACCATCACTTACTGCAAGTATTGCTGTGTCATCCACAAATGTAGTCATTGTGGTTTCATCAACCAGTAAATCTTTCACATATAGTAAATACAAGTAAAGTAAAGTAAGTCCCGTACCTTTGACAGGGCGTCGGGGATAGTGAAGTTAAGGTTCACGATGAACTAAGCCCAACGGCGCTAATGAGAGTAGGAGGGCAAGTTCATTTCTCTTGGAGTAAATACAGGAGAGATCTAAAAGCGCTCCCCTGTGGTACGCCTGCCTGTATATTGTAGAGAGTTAGCACGGAGTTCTGGCGTATTACACGAAATTGACGATCAGCCAGGTATGGTACGAGCAGTTGACAGAGATTACCTGGCAGTAGTCTGCTTAGTTTGTATTTAACCCCTTGTTGTCCGACTCCATCAGATGCCTGAGCGATATTAAAGAATACCGTAACACACTATTGCTTTTGTTCAAATACTCCATTAACAATCAATACAACGCAATGCATTTGCTCAACTGTAGAGTACTGTCTTCTGAAACCAAACTAGTGAAGTGGAAGCTCGTCTGCAACCAGCGGGGATAGTAATCGTTTTAATAGTAATTTTTCATAGAGTTTGGAAATTACTGGTAATAATGATATCGAGCGATAAGATGTAATTTCCTATTTTAGCTTATCTGGCTTTTTTAACATTATAATTTGAGCCATCTTAAAACATAAGGTCACATGTTTTAGACACGCACATGCATTGAAAATGTATGTTAACACAGCGATGCCTTTCTTCACAAATCCTTTCAGGACTCTGGCTGAAATGTTGTCGATACCGTGCGCTTTTCTCAGGAGACATATTCCTATCAATTTCACTCACCACTTCGCGTGGAGTGTAAGGGAACAACTACTGATATTCACGATAGGTTATTATAGTAACCGATGATTTCATATCAGACTATAAATTATGCGACTGAAAAACGTGTAATAAATGACGTGTGAACAGTTCAGCTTTGTCTTCATCACGTCTTACCCAGCTACTATTATCGTCATGCAAAGGACGAGTTCTGACAACTGGTCATTTTAGTCGGCGGATCGGCTTCCACAAAGAATATTTTTTGTCGAGTTTAGCTATTAGATTTTTAATTTTTTTTTATCTTATTATTTAATGGGACACACAATTTTTCATTTTCATTTTTTGTAGAAGTTTGTTATTGCTAATATTTCTGTACTCAAGGGCGCACCCAGTTTGGGGCAAGAGGGACAACTGCTCCCGTGGCTGAAATGAAATGGAAAAATTGAAACAAATAACACATTTTTTATTTCAAGTGGACACGTAAAATAATTATATATAATGCTAATCCTCTCAGAACAAAAGTATGTTACAGACAAAGAGTCAACAGGTATATCAGTAAGAGAATAAAAATATGTTATATACTAATGCTTACAAGGTGTGACAATTATATTCCTATAATTTTGCCCGGGAGGGCCTAAAAATGAGGGAAGGGGAAACTTACCCTAAAACCTTCACAGTAGTCTCCTCCGAGGTCAGCGCAGCGCCGCCAACGTTCGACCTATTTTTGAAAGCACCCCCCACCCCCACCCCACCACGAAGATAGGCCCATCAGGACCCTCATCATGACACTTTCAACTTTGATAATGCTGTTGTATCGGTTTCTTTTCTAGTAACTTTTGAGTTGAAGGAACAAATGATAGTCGCACGGGGCCAGGTCTGGGCTGTAAGGGGGTGCGGAAGCGTGGGGATGCTGTGGAATATTAAAAAACTGGCGTACTGCGAAAGACGAATGTGCTGGAGCGTTGTCATGACGCAGCACCTAACTCTTCTCGGCCAATTCGGGTCCTGCGCGGTACATGCGGGCTCGTAACCATTTCAAAACTTCGATGTAGAATGTTGCATTGACTGCCTGGCCTCCGAGAACGTATTTATGATGAACAACGTCGTTGATGTCGAAAAAAACGATCAGTAGAGACTTGACTCTTGATTTGGACATACGAGCTTTTTTCGGACGCTTCCTGCCCTTCTCCACTCACTGCATGCTCTGTCTCTTGGTCTCAGGGTCATATTCGAACACCCAAGACTCGTCCCTCGTGATAATGGACGACATCCACTGGTTTCCTTCAGGGTCAATTCGATCAATCATGTCCTGACACATAGATCTCTGGAACTCTTTTTGCTCAGATGTGAGCAGTTTTGGAACCATCTTGGCATCTCTAGATCGTCATTTAAAATCTACTGAATGGTCTTGCAGTTGATGTTTCACTCTTCTTTTAACATTCGATAACTCACTCAACGGTCTTGGAGCACGCGCATGGGCACACGTTCAACATTTGCCGCTGTTTTTTCTGTAGAAGGACCGCCGCGGCGTGGATTGTCCTTGAGTGATTCACGACCATCTTTAAACCGTTTAGCCCACTTGAAAACGGTCGGTTGTTTCATAGCGTCTTCCTTAAACACATCATGTAACTGTACAAGAATTTCCAACAGTTTTACTCCGCGTTTGACCAAGAATTTGATCACGATACATTGCTCAGTATTTTCTATTATATCTTTTGTTTTTTCTTGTTTAAAATATGTATTTATCACATTTTCAATGATCAGTCAGATTTGATATTTTTCAACTAGTAAGTACATAAGTTTACCCTTCCATTTTAGTTTAAAAATTAGACTAAAAGCATACGACTACACACGGCGTTCTTTGCCATATGAAGGCAGAAACGGTACCGCTTGTAAATATGCAGATTTCGTCCTATTTCACGTAATTTACATTTCGTCTAAAATCAAAACTGCAGAAAACAAATGTTGAATCTTCGAAAATATGGGTTTATCGTCAAAAACTTAAAAGAAATGAAAGCGGCCCATCTCTGTCATCAGTTAATCAACCATTTCCAGATAGTGATGCTACATTTTCTTCAGGTGCTCCTTCAAAATTGAACATAGGGAATTATGTGATTGAAAAACCACAAACAGGCGAATTAAAATTTGAAATTTTAACAAACTGTTGGAAACTAAATCAGTCATATACTCGTAATTTTCGTAAAGATTCTCGACAGTCGAGTCACCGTTTTATGTTTGCATGGTTAACGCAGTATTCACCTTGCTTAACCTATTTACAGTACTTCAAAAGACCACTACGTTGTTACTGAGTATCATTCTTCAGAAAATTGAACGAGGTTTATAAGGATCATTTATAGTAAAACCCTACATATCACATAAAAAGTATTTGGCATAAAAATGCTTCAAGGAATGCAATTAATTTTGTTGAAGTCATTAAGGGAAAGAAATTATCTATTAACGTCCAAATAGAGATGCACATGCAAAACGAACAATAGAAGAGAATCGAAATAAATTATTATCCATTCTTTCTGCAATTATTTTCTGTGGTACACATAGCATTACTCTTCGTGGAAAATCGTTAGAAACCGGTAGTTTTATTGTGAGAGTTAAAAGTTTGTAAATACAAACCTCTAAAGGGCTTCAAAATTGTTTAATTTTTTGAGGTGTCTCTTAAATGATTAAAATGCATAATGTAATGCCTGTTTAACCTAAAAATTTATATTTTATCACATGAAATTCTTGATATAGAAGTAATAAGAAATTCCTAATGTCTAAAAATGTATAAACTGAAGCCTCAAAGTAAGACTAAGTTTCTAAATCTTTAACTCTTTCTATAAAAATTGAAATACACTATAATAAATGTCGAGCCTTTCGGGAACACACTTGTGCAAGTACAAAAATACTCAAAAAGCATCGAAAAGTACTTAAGAAGAATCGATTATCGTTTGTAGTATTCATCACTTTAAATTTAAATTTTATTGAAAAATTAATAATTACTTTACTTTTCTTAATAAAAAATACACAACAATATTTTTTATTAATTTTTTAATAATAATAACTCATTTTTTTGTTGTTTATTTACACTTTATGCACTATAATTTTTAACTTTTAGTTTATTTCAAATCAAAGTACAAGTAATTTTTTCTTCCAGATTTTTAATTTAAGTAAATAAAGGAAGAAAAGTTTTTAACAATTTTATTAAGATATTTTTCCGTTAAAATGCAGGAAATTTATTAAACTCAACTTTAAAAATAAAGTAATAAAACAATTTCATTTAATAACATTGTAAAACATATTAAATAAAATTTCGTAACTGTATGTAACATTGTATATATTTTTGATTATAGCAACATTAAAAAAACATGAAACTTACCTAAACTAGATATTAATAAGAAGTCTGCGAACTAAAAAAAGTTTATTGTTTTACAGTAATAAAAGTGGTTGTCGCTATTACTGTCTATAATTATTAACATTCAAATTATATTTTTCTAATACTACTATCAGTTAATTATTTCACATAACACAAAAGTTTTCAACAGTGTGCAAAAGAAATCTATTTTTTCTCCGATTGCATATTGTTACCTATTCAAACTGTTAATTCAATTATTGAATTATAAATTAAAATATTATTTCACAAATTGTCCGATCTCTTTTGAGCATTATAAATGACTCGACGTTATACAGAAATTTTCTCTTATTGATGACTTTAATTTAGTCATTAAATAAAGGATCAGATCATTATAGTGTATTTCACATTTTACTAATAATAAACAATTAGAACAATTAAATTAAACATTACTTAAAATGACAATTTTGCGAAGCTTTTTCTTATTTTTCAAGTAAATACGTTCTCGAAATAATATGTACTAATACTGAAATTATAATTTAATTAGCCATCAAAAGAATATATCTTTTTATTTGTTATAGTTTAAATTTACTGAAGTTCTGTTAAACCAAGCTTTATTTGTTGCCTCATTGAACTTAATTCAAGGAACATTTTAGTTGCTGCAAAAGCTCTGCAAGTGCGATTTGGCTAATATTGTGAGATACTTCACATTACAACTTGTTCTTAACAATTCAGAACTGAAATTTTTTAAGGCCTCTGTAAAAATTTACATTATACATTCATAGTTATACTATTATTTTCAGCGAGCATTACCTGTCTATACGTTTTTAATAAATAAAAGCTGAATAAAAAATAATTATTTCAAACAAAATAAACCGCGGCATTTAGTATCACTATATTCTATCGAATTGTTTCACCCCATGTAGGGGTATCGTGACCATGATCTGTCACCTGGTTGATCAGACTGTGCCAACAATTCCGATCCCTTGCGATGTGTACACAATCCTGAAAGGTACGACCAGAAGCTGTGCGCACCGCGTCCGTCCATCTAGTCGGCACACGACCTCGACTCCTTTTTCCATTGACCTTTCCTTGGACGAGCACCGTTTCCAAATTGTTCGCTCTGATCACATGACCAAAATACCGCAGTATCCTGCAGAGCACCACAGATGATAGCCTCTTTGGGTTACCAATCTCATTTATTATGGAGACATTGGTTTTCCTGGCTGTCCATGGGACACACAGCATATGCCTCCAGCACCACATTTCGAGTCATTGACCAGGTCTCTGCACTATACAGGAACGCTGAGAAGACGAGGGAGTTCACTAGCCGAATCTTTACACCTTTACTAACAGTGGAGTCAGCCCAAATTCTTTTTAAACGGCTCATTGCACTGCTTGTAATCTGTGCTCTGTGGCATATCTCATTTTTACATCCACCGTTGTTTTCCACTACAGAGCCTAAATATGTAAAGCGGTTTACTACTTCAATACCCTCAATTTCACATATTGTTGAGCGGTTATTCTCTAGACAGTCAACAATCATTTTGGTTTTGGCTTTGTTAACTTGGAGGCCATATTCTGCACTGATTTTTACTAGGCGATCCAGAATATATGACATTTCCTCTCAATTTTTTGCTACTAACGTAGTGTCATCCACATATCGAAGATTAGAGATGTACATCCCACTAACCGAGATACCTCCATCCCAGTTGACTGTACCATTTGCTGTATCGATTTGCAGTATTCTGAGCATTATGAATTCACCATATAAGTTAAAAAGTAGCGGTGAAAGGGTACAGCCCTGGTGTATACCTCACACAGAGTAAAACTTTTTCGAGTAAATCCCATTATTTATCCGGACTTTGCTGAAGTTTTTTTGTATAGCTGTTTAATCAGCCACACTAAATGTGCTGGCGCGCCCAAATCCATTAATATCGACCACATTTTCGACCAATGCGCACAGTCAAAAGCCTTCTTATAATCAATGAAACAGAGCACAGCTGTAATATTATATTCGCGCGCTTTTTCAACTTAAGTTAATTGTATATAGTGATGATGGGGAGCACCATCACTATATACAATTAACTTAAAACATAAAACGATATTTTTCAGAATTTATGTTTATCTGTGTCTGTTTGTCTATTGTACATTATGTTTTAAATCAAAGAGCACTAAATCAGAAATACTAAAAATTGGGTACAGCTTATATAAATTGACCGATTTAATTTTAATGCTACAGGTTATACCAATTATAATTTAGAAATTTTAAATCATTTCGAGTATACGAACCTTAACATTCGCAAGGGATACCTTTCGAAAATTTGTTTTGTATGAATTAATTCAGTTTTTTCCCTTTTTTTTGGCTCCCATAGCATAATGCATTGGGTAATTCAGTTATTCGATGTATGAACGAAATATCTAGGAAAAATAAATTATTTCGATTCAATTCCAATTCCGATTCTTCTTAAATACTTCGCTACGTATCGTTATCACTTTAATGAATATTATTGTACTTGTACAAGTGTGTTCCCGAAAGGCTCGTATCTACAAAGCGTTATAAAAAATTTTTGGAATAAATTTAAAACTATGATGTTTTTAATTTATTTTTATTTATGTAATTAAACATTTTATTTTTACAATCGATTCCTAAATAAAGCCAATTTTTTATCTAAAAAAAGTTTAAAGTAAGGATTTCTAAATTTAAATGACTGTTACACTAAACAATCGATATTTATAACTTTATCGATAAATTTTAGCGGTGTCTAATAACCTACGAAGTGATACAATTTCAATTCATATGACTTAAAAAATTGACCTCATGTATTAGGATGGTGTAATAAATGTTTAAAATGTATTTTTTCTTTTTATGGTTTGTAAAAATAAAATAGATAATCATTTCATATATTATACATAAAAATGTATATGATGTTACCAAACGCTCGTAATATTTTAGAATTACATGTTACCGGAAAATTGCATTCATCGTCCCTAAGATCTCTTTTAAATTCGCGAAGTGGTATGATTGAACAGGTAATTTATAAACAATATTGTAGAGATGAATTTTTTAACTGTTATTGATTATTGTTTTCAATACAAAAGTATAATTTGACTTACAAACTGTCACTTATAATGTTTTAATCGTTTAATTACGTTATGTTTTATGGTAGTGTGTAATTAAAAACTTAATTTTTTTTAAAGTTATTTAAATTTTGAAATAATTAAAATATTAGTTAATATGACTGTCTTAAATACAAAAATTACTGCTTGATATTTTAAGAAATACAAAAGCAATAGATGGACATTTAATAACAATATTAAATGCACTAAACGTATAAAATAGTATTAAAATAAGACATATATTACATTATTTTTTCGTATTAAAGATAAAAATCGTGAAAATGATTTTAGTCTAATAAAAATAATAAATTGACAGGGACAAATAATTGATGCTAAAATATACGAATGTAATTAAGATTATGATAACAAAATGAACTACTATTATGCTGATCTTTACATTAGTATAATAATGTAACCATAAGCATATTACAATATTATTAAATAGCAATTATTTACCTAATATTTTTTTTAAATTACAATTTAAAAAAAAATTCCGTTAGATAATTCTACTTTTCTGATTAGTAGTTTAATTTGTGATCTAATTTAATAATGATTATTTCTTTTGTATGCGATAATTATATTACAAATCAATTTATGAAATTATTTGTACTTCAAGACTTCCAAAAATTTAGAATTGTTTTATGTAGT
This sequence comes from Icerya purchasi, assembly GCA_039619475.1. Taxonomy (NCBI): domain Eukaryota; kingdom Metazoa; phylum Arthropoda; class Insecta; order Hemiptera; family Monophlebidae; genus Icerya; species Icerya purchasi. The sequence continues at coordinate 378,681,243 of CM077116.1, read as the reverse complement.
ATCTGCATTTAACTGTGTACAAGATATTTAAACTTATTGAAGTACCACTTTTAGTAATGTATGTTTGGTTTTTATATTTTGGAGCAGTGCTGTACGTATGGAACTCAGAATGAAAGAAAAGGATTTTTCGGAAAATTCGTTGATAACATTAAACAAGAAATAGCAAAAAATAAGGAGATGAAAGAAAACTTAAAAAAATTTAGGGCAGAAGCTGAAAAATTAGAACACTCAGAAGCTTTACGGAAAGCGAGGTTATAATGTACATATTGTTTTATATTTACTGTTAATATTTTTATTAGTCATTACTAATATTTTCTTATGTGTTCATCTTATTTTATAAACATTTAATTACGAAATTCTTTTCGTGATTTTCCTACGACATAATGTGTTAATCCTTAGATATTTTTAGTAGTTGTGGAGGAGAATCCTGATAATTGGATAATATTTTTTATTTTCCTTGTAAATGAGTTTAACTTTCCCGTTTTGTATACATTTATAATCTTTTACTTTAGAAATATAATAATCAAAAATACTTAATATAAAGAACATATTTTTTTTTTTACAGTATGTTGTATAAATAATACAAATGCGTCCGTCTAATCGCTTCATGTTTTCTTAAGAAAACGCCGTAAAGTATATTTGTGTAATCTCTAATCTGTTTTATTTTAAAAAATAACTTCAGGATTTATCACCGTTATGAAGTTACAAATAAAAAAATCTTTCGTTCTTGAAACATCATCAGCGTTCTCCGAATAGATCAAATGTTTGATAATATATATCATCATTTTCTCCTGAACCCGTAAATTGGTGGGAAACATATTTTGGCGCAAGATATTCGCGAGCTTTGGCTAATGTTTTTATTTCTGTGTACGATTTCTTTTCTTTAATATCATCCATGAGCTGATTACGAAGAAGTCTTCCTTTTTGTAATTTTCCTTCTACTTTTCCTTGCATTAGGTTCGTAATCTATGTTGAGTGTAGTATAATATATCCTATTGTAGTGTTTCTTCTTCTTTGTATTGTTCCTAATATTTCTCGTTTTTCTTGGACTGTGATTAATACTGCATTGTTCGATATCTTATTCTTAGCATTCGTCGCCACACACCAAATTTCAAACGACTCCAGTTTGTACTTATCCTTTTTCAACAGGTCCAAGTTTCGCATCCGTACAGGGCAACAAACTTTATAAATTGTTTCCTGATTTTTGTTAATATATTTGTTGATGAAAGGAATGTTCATTTTTTACTGAAGACATTCTTAGCTTGGGCTATTCTTTTCATAATTTCCCGTTCGATTCTACCATCGTTTGTTATTAAGTTACCCAGATATACGAATTCATTTACTTGTTCCAGCGTTTGTCCATTTACCGATATTTTCAACCGTCCGTCTTCTTTTTTACTACATTTTACCACTTTGGTTTTATTTTTGTTGATTTTCATTTTACATTCGGTGTTTTCTCTCTCTCTTCTCGTGTCATACGCAGATATGTGCGGGTTAACGATCATTTGTTGGCGAAATATCATATTTCATGTTTGGCCGCTGCGTCCGCCAAGCCTCTCACTGTTATTTTATCTCTCCATGCTCGTATGTTGTCGATCCACGTCGTCTTTTTTCTTCCTCACCCTCTTTTTCCCACCCATAATCTTTCCTTGTATAATTAGGCGTAACAATTCATATCGCTTGCCTCTGATAACGTGACCGAAATAACTGGATTTTCTTTGTTTTATTACATTACAGATTTGTCTCTTTGTGTTTGCCCTTTGCAGCACTTCGTCGTTCGTGATCTTTCTTGTCCATGATATCTTCATGATTTTCTTGTGTATCCACATTTCGCATGCTTAACAGCCTGTTTAAATCGTTAATCGATTTCTACAGTTCCGATTCGTTTTCCACTATCCGTGCTATGTTACCTGCGTATCCAATTTTTTTATATATCACGCCATTTACTTTTACTCCACCATTCTGAATGTCTGAGAAACATTTTCATGCCTTTTCAACATAAATGTTAAATAACAATGATGATAGGTAACATCCTTGTCGTACTCCTTTCCTTACTCTCGCATTGATTTTTCGGTTTATGATAATTTTTTAATTTTTATACAATTCGAATAATATTCTTCAGTCTGTCTGAAGTGTCGATATTCACTTCTTTTAGACATCTAAATATGATGTCGCAATTAACATTATCGAAAGCTTTTTCTATGTCAATGAAGTCTATGCACATTGTTTTATTCAATTTCAGCGTTTTTTCCATCAGTAATCTAAAAGACAAGACAGCTTCTCCAGTTCCTTTCTTCATTCTAAAACCGAATTGATCTTCTGGTAGGTTTTCTTCTATTTTCCTTTAGATTCGCTCATATATTATTTTAGTTAGAATTTTTTGAGTGTACGCTAATAAGCTAAGAGTGCGATATTGTTTACGTAATTGGGCGTCGCTATTTTTTGGTATTGCAATTAACAGTTTTTTCTCGAAATCCTTAAGAATTTATCTCAATTTAAATATGTATAAGCTGATCTAATGCATTTTTTGCTTTATCTTCTAGTATTTCAATCAATTCACTGGGTATTTTATTTCTGAGAATTTTCAGATTTTAAAATTATCGCAAATTTAAATTCATGTTTCAGGATGCTTAGTCCTTTCTCATCTTTCTTTATAGGTGCTTCATCTTTTACTACCCATGCGCAGTCTATTGGTTTTTCATCTTAGAGTTGTTCGATATATTCCTTCCATTGGTTTTGTATTTCATATTTTTCTACAATGATGTTTCCATTACTATTTTTGATATTAGAGTTTCTTGAATTTTGGGTTAAATTGCTTCATTTCCCTGTATGCTTTTTACACGTTTATACTTTTTATATTTTTGTCAATATCCTTACATTTACCTTGAATTTAATCTTTTCTGGCTTTAATTACTTTTCTATCTATTCGATTTCTGTACTTTCTATATTTATTTAATTTTCCTTTTTGCTTCCTTCTCTATTCCATTTGTCGCACTAATTCTTCCGTTATCCAGGGTTTTTTAAAATTGTTTTTTTTTTCCAAAATATTTTAGTGTTACTTCATTAATTTCTTTTTCGAAATATTCCCATTTATCATTATTATCTTTTTCTTCTACACTACTTAAATTAATTCTTTCCTCAATTTCTTTTTCAAAAACCGTCTTATTTTTTTTCTCATCTTGGATAGATTTCATTTTTTGTTTTCGTTATTAATCTTTACACGCTTTAGTTTTAATCTGCAGGCCGTTATGACTGAAATATGATCATAATCAGTACGTGCTCCCGAATAGCTTTTGCTTAACTTGACCTAATTTTTATATCTGTGTCGAACTAAAATATAGTCTAGTTGATACATTGCTTTTGGCTGATCATATAGCGTATTTCTAATGACAAGATCATGGCTACTACAAAATTCAATTAAGCGTTCGCCTCTTCTATTATTTTTTACCCAATTCGAATCTTCTTGTAATATTATCCAATTTTTCTTCTTCAACTACAGAATTCTAATCTCCAAGTATTGTTAAATTTTCTATATCTTTCACTTTTAATAGAACAGTTCTTCTATTTCTTCGTCGTCACTACTAGTCGTTGATGTATAAATTTGAGTATCAGATTTGTCAGGTCGCTTTTTATCCGTCTCATGATTATTCTATTGCTATATGTTCATATATTTCTTTTTCAATCGCTTGATCCGACATTGTGAATTTCATAAACCGATCTGTAGGTCCAGTTTACGCCATTTAGTTCTGTCACCAGCCAATCTTATCCACTGATTCATCGGCATCCGTACCAGCTGTTTTACTTGGCCAATATTTCTCAAGGGAGCTCTTTCGCATTTCCTCGTACCTTTCATTTTCCTTTGCATAATCAGTTTTTCGAGCCCAACATTTCTTAGAATATGACCTATATATCTAACAATTCTCTGTTGTATTATATCTTTCAACCGTACAGTGATGTCGAGCTCGTGTAGAATCTAGACATTTGATCTCCTGGCTATCCACAGTATTCTCAGCATCCGCTTCCAACAATGCATTTCGAACGCGTTTATGCTTTGTATGTCCTTTTTCTTCAGCATCCAATATTCAGAGACATAGAGGAAGATTGACATTATTAAAGTATTAATTAAGCGCATTTTTGTATGGATAGTTATATCGTGGCTCTTCCAAACTCTTGTGAGCCTTGACATCGCTGTCTTTGCAGTTACCATTTCTTCAGTGCATCCTCCTGTATTGCTAATAAGTGTTCCAAGGTATACATATTTGTCTACCACTTCCAAGTTTCCTACGCGTTGTGTACGAACATTATTATTTTGTCTATCAGTAATCATTACTTTAGTTTTTTCTTCATTTATTTCTAATCCAACTTCTTCACTTATAATTTTTAATTTATCGAGAAATTCCAGCATCTCATCCTCGGACGCAGCGATTAAAATGATATCATCAGCATATCTTAGATTATTTATCCGTTTTCCTTCAATCTCACCACCATTTCATCCGTCAGAGGCTTTTTTAATTATCCATTCGCAACATATACGACTATTAAAGAGTACCGTACTTAATAAGCCCTGACGGACACCCTTTCCTATTTTGAGCTTTCCGTAACCTTATTAGCTATCCTAACTTTACCCGTACTAATATTGTATAAGGATTTAATTATTTTGACTAAATGTTACAGCGTTCCCATTTCTGTTAGTATCATACACATTTTCTGCCGCTTTACACAGTCAAATGCTTTTTTATAATCAACGGAACAATACGGTCTTTACATTGTATTCCAAACATTTTTCTGTTATTTGTCTGACATTTAAAATCTGTTCACGGGTTCCTTTCCCTGGCATAAAACCAGCTTCTTCTGAAGAAATTTGCGATAATAAGTATGCTTTGATCCTCTGTAGTATAATATACGAGGCTGGTCCGATCAGTACTTAGCCTGCAAAAGAAAGACGAAAATTTTGGAAAAATGGCGATTTATTTTTCAATATAGTCACCTTTTAGTTTGATACACTTGACCTAGCGATGTTCCAACTTCTTTAACCCGTCTGAAAAATACGTTTTCTCGAGGTCTGCAAAGTAGGCCTCCGTGGCGGCGATGACCTCCTCATTCGTCTCAAATTTTTGCTCGGCGAGTTACTTTTTCAAGTTTGGAAACAAAAAGAAGTCGCACGGGGCAAAATCTGGAGAATACGATGGATGGGGCAGCAGTTCGTAGCCAAATTCGATCAATTTGGCAGTGGCGAGGACGGAGGTGTGAGCCGGTGCGTTGTCATAGTGGAAAAATTTTTTTTCGCCAAACGGGGCCGTTTTTTCTGCAATTTGGAGTCGAATCGGCCTAATAATTCGGCATAGTACAGCCCTGTGACCGTTTTGCCCTTCTCCAGGTAGTCGATGTAGATCACACCTTGTGAATCCCAGAAAACGGCGGCCTTCACTGTTTCGACTGTTCCTTGGTTTCTGGTGTGTACCAATGGATCCATGTTTCGTCGACAGTCACGAAACGACGCAGAAACTCCTTCGGATTGCGCTTAAATAGCGTCAAACACTGCTCTGAAGTGGTTTCACGGTTGCTATTGTTATCCGGAGTGAGCAAACGCGGCACCCATCGCGTCGACAGCTTTCTCATGCCCAAAATTTCATGTAGGATATGACCCACGCAGTCTTTTGAGATGCCTACTGTCTCAGCTATCTTGTGCATCTTCAATCGGCGGTCTGCTAATAGGAGATAGTGGATTTTTGTCACGTTGTCCTCCGTGGTAGCCGTTTTCGGGGCACCTGGGCGTGGCTCATCAAAAACTGACGTGCGACCACGTTGAAACTCGTTAAACCAATTTTTGACGGTCGCCATCGAAGGAGAAGAGTCACCGTACACAGAATCCAAGCGCTCTTTGATTTCGCTGCGCGATTTTCCTTCCAAAAACAAGAATCGAATCACCGACCGATATTGCTCTTTTTCCATTTTTCTAAAATCCGCGGACACGCCCGCTTCCACACGCGGTCAGAACAAAACTACGAGTCACATTTCTCTTGCGATAGTGGCGCCATCGGGCGGTGAGGCTAAGTACTTATCGGACCGCCCTCGTATAACATCATTTTACTTGCATGAGATGTCAGAGCTGTTGTTCTATAATTATTACAAATATCGCTCGATCCTTTTTTGTAAATTGGTATGTAGATTGATTTAGCCCAATCTTCTAGCCAGATACATGTATCCCAAATTTTTTGACATATTTTATGTAGGAGATCAATTACTACATCTCCACTTTCGGTGAACATTTCTGCGACAATATTGTCTTCTCTCCCCACGCCTTGAAATGTTTCAGTCTTTGTATTGCTGTACATACTAGTATATATTGGGTTCTTTCTCTTCATCGTGTAATGTTATTTCTTGATTTATCAGCTCATTCTTATCTTCCAATAATTTCCTACAATACTCCCTCCACCTAGCATCTATGTTTACTTCGTCTGTTAACAAATTCTTCCCGTCTTCATTTCTTATTACTGGACATTGTGGTTTAAAGTCTTTTGTTATCTGTTTTATTTTCAAAAGCATATCACATGTTTCATTTTTATTATTGTTTATTTCAATATCCTTACCTATATCATTGAAAAATTTTTCTTTATCAGCCCTACACTACTGTTTGACTATTTTATTCATTTCTCACTATTTTTTAATTGATTCTTAATTTGTTTTACCGTTACACTTGATTTCTTTCCTCAGGTTTATCATTCTCCATGTCTTATCAGATATCGTGTTTTGATTAAGGTATAATCAGTTCGGTTCCGATACATTCCGTCAGATCAGCACCATATGTATAATCGTCTCGGATGGTGGCGATACGCAGCTGGTTTTAAATAATTTATTACTTGCATAATTGTATCAGATGGTCTTCTCGTTCATTTCTATCTCCAAGGTCATATTTTCCAAAAACATCATCACGTAAATAATTTTCCCGGGCAGTATTATCAATTTTTGCATTGAAATTCCCAGTTATCATAGTCAAGTCACGTGTCGGTATCTTTTTCATTGTTTCCTCCAGAGTTCCATGGAATTTATTTATCTCGTCCTGGTCTGCCGTGCTAGTTGGAGTGTAAACCTGAATTAAATTTAGGTTCATAGGATTCGTCTTTATTTTGATCCTTATTATTCGATCATTAATCAGTTCATAATCAATAACATAGTTCCTAAAACTTTTATTGACGATAAGGGCAACCCTATTTACTGAATTGTACGAGTTTCCGGAAAAATAAATAGCATTTCCGTTGCTGTTGGTAAAATGTCACTGCCCTTTCCAGTGGGTTTCGGACACACCAACTATCGCATGGTCCTGTATTTCTTTTTCAACAGTAGTGATTTTTCCGCCGTTATTTAGTTCCACATTCCAATCTTAATCATTTTCCAGATGTTAATTCCAGTCGCATAATTTTCATAAGAAGCCTGGTTTCTCGCCTCAGCACGGCCGGTAACACATTTTACACTCCTAGGCCCGGAACCTAGGTAGCACCGATTGCTAGTCGGATCGTGCGGCACAACATCCATATAGTGGCTTCACTTCCTTCTTGGGGACCACTCTTTGTCTGACTTCTCCACCGAGATCTTTCCAACATTAGGAGCCCTTTTAGTAGTACACACACACACTACTGATAGTATAGCTCTCGGCCTCCTCGAAGTACACAAATCTTTCCGCCACGTTAAGGCGGTGGTCCCGCGGAGGAGATATGCCTATATACTTTTGACATTATTTCTTATTTCTCTTGAAAGAAAGAATCCAACTCCTGCACTTCTGTTTTCGGATCCGCTATGTATAAACTTAAACTCCACTCCAGAAATCAGCATTTTCCCTCCATCTGGTTCTACTGGCTTCCAAAATATTGATCTTCATTCTTATCATTTCTGATTTTAGGTTTTCTAATTTTCCACATTGTTTTAAAGATCTAACATTCCAAGTTCCTATTTTATATATTTTATTGGGCCTATTCCTTTTTGGCTTGAACTTTCTCTTTATAGCATATGTGTCCCCTCCTGTAGAGTTTCGTACCAACAAGGGCATTGCAAGTAACCGTTCATAACCTAATGCTTCCGTTTGGGAGCATTCCATGGATACAACATTTCTACGAAATTCTTCATGTGCCATGTTTCTACTAGGGAATAATTAATGCTGTGGTTTCCGTTTCCTTCCACATCATTTTTTGTCAGAATTTACTCCCTTAGCCGAAGGATGCGGATTTTAGGCGCCAAATACTCCCCTTCTCGCTCTAGATTGATATTGATCAGTTCGGCAGGAGCACATTTTCACGAACGAGTTGTTGACAGTATGCTTGTTAGGGATGCAGTTATAGCTTAACATTTATGGTAGAGACATTTTTGGCAAATGAACTCCCTCTGTTTTACTGCCAACGTTGCATATGTGAGCTCTACTTTAACTTTCCTTATAAAAAATTACCACCCCGCACGACGTGGACGCGTAGAGCTCACTGGTTGATGTTTCGTTTCTCTGCTACGGTGGGACTAGCACCATTTTGACAGTCGAGTGGCTACTTACTAGAAAATTGAGCTCTAGTTACAACAACCCGTGCTCCGCGGGGCAATACACACACACACACACGTATATATATATATATATAGCTGCGTGTGCGCGCGCGTGCATTACGTCAAGAGCAATATGAAAAATCATGTAAAGTTTTTGTGTTACGCCTTTATATCAAATGTCCTGCAATATTTAATCTGCATTTATTTATTTTTTTTTATCGTTCTTATAAGACATTTAATATTGCAAAAAACGACGTAGGCAATTAAAAATTACTCTTACAAAAATTATAGAAATATATAAATAAATGCTAGATTACTGTCATCAGCTACTTCTTTTTAACCTCGAAATGAATTAGAGACATTCTGTAGCATATTAAAATTTATTATTTTTACAATTTGTACGTAAATCGTTTGCGTTTGTCTAAATACTGTATTATTTTGGATACTTTTCTGTTCTAATAGCTCAATCTAGAGCCGCGTTTAACTCTAATCGAAAACAAAAGTAAATTTATTAATTTTTATTTTTTATTGTTCATTTTGTGCGGTAGTTTTAAACGTATTTTTAATTTGTAAAAAATTGAAGGTTTATCGCAAACTATTAGATGAACCACGAGCAAGAAACATTATAAAATACAAACGAGCATTTTGCTATTTAATGTTTCTGTTAAACAAAAAAATTTCAAAAAAGTCGTTAGGATTAGTGTCAGTTGTAATTATTTTAACCATTAAAAAAAAAATGAATAAATAACCTGTTCTCCAGAAAATTTATAAATTCGACTATTATTTAAATAACTGTACAACGTAATAAACCCATAAAAGCGGACATTTTTTTTTACAATCTCCATTTTAATAGTTGAATTTTTCATTAAAACATTCGTGTAATTATTGTTCTTTTCCTCCTCGCACCCGATTTGTGTTTCTTCAATGTTTGAAATATCGTTTTCTACTAATAAGTTTTAAGTAAATTGAATAACATATGTACGTGTGTGTATATTTAGGTGTGAGTTTGTGTAATACATAATTTTTGTTTTTGTTAGACAGAAATATCAAACTGTTGAAAGCGAAGCCTCAAGAAGTAGTGAAATATTACGAGAAAAAATTGGTACACTAAAAGATAAGGTGCAAGAAGTTATCGATGAAGCAGCGAAATCAGATATCGCAAAAAAAGCTGGTTAGTTTTTGTTAACAATAAAAAAGTTGTTTTTTTTCTCTCTTTTTCATTTGTGTATAATGTATAAAATTGCATAAAGCAAATCACCGGATATATACACGTTGGATTTAATTTTATAAATAAAATACCCAGACTCACGTATGTACAAAACATAAATAACAATCTCGTACATACCTTTATGTTTTAATAACCAAATTAATTAAATATACTATATATTTCTTATGTACAAATACATACAATCACTCATAAACACATACAGCAAACATCAATTAATCTGATCGTTAACGTATGAATATAACCAACTCCTCGTAATTCTTTTCGATAATTTTTGTAACTGAACGGGCAATAGCTAAATTTGTGATACAGCTACTTTCAAAACGTTTCTGCGCCTTTTAAGCAAACGTATATGAAGAGTTATCAACTATACTGCCTGTTCCAATCTTGACCACATGTAAAAATAGTTTTAACGAGGTACATATGCTTTATATGTAAGATCTTCTTCTTAATTCCTCAATCTATATGATAGATTGGTGGACAGCCATGTTCTAAAAGTTCCTGGATAAAGCCATTTTCTTCATTTCTCCGTATTCGTTTGCTTTCACGATATGTAAGATATATATCTTATTTATACTATTTTCATACAACACACATATACATAGTCTATCTCGTGGCAACTGAGACTGCACTCCATATAGGAATACAACGTCACCTATCGATTAATGACCAACGTACGGTGAATATATAACTCATTCACTATCCACAGCAGAAATTTGCACATTTTCCGATCACCGAGTGCACCATTACAGCGCGTTGAATGAAAGTAGTAAAGTTTTATCTTACAAGTTTTTTTTTGAAGTCGTATATTTACAGAAATTTACGGAAACTTACAATTTTATTCACCATTGGTGTCCATTTCATGACGTTTTCGTATCTTCTTCAAAATACCGGCCATCAGAATTGATACACCTTTGCATCCGTTCTTGCCACTTTACATGAATTGCCTTTCAGAATTCATCTGCAGAAATTCTCGAGTCAGCATGTGTAGAACCCATATTGAACACACCCGCTTCATTTTTAAATGGTCCTTTAAAATGCGATGCAAAGTGGTTCTTGAAATGTGGATCAACTTTTCGAGAGCACGGATTGAAAAATAACGATCTTCACGAAAGCCACTGCCACTGTGTTTGTTTTCTTCTGTTTATGTGGTGCATGCCGGGCCAGCGTGCGAAAACAATTCTGCAGATTCACAGTCCTCCAAGGTTTTGTGCCAGCGGAATATAGTTGCTCTTGATAGGCCTTTTTCTTTATAAACAGTTGTCGTCTCTTTCACTGTGTCATCAGCCGATAAACCACGGCGAACACAACAATAACGAACGACGAAGCGTCGTTATTTTTTTAGGTACATATTGCAACGCAAAAAAATCGTAGGGTATCGCGCAACGCTCATTCATAAATTGAATACTGTACACTTACTCGCAAAGGAAACCGGTTTGAATTTGTTGCTATAGTTACAAAATAAGCTGCGCTACCGGTCTGCGCAGTTTTCAAATTGTTCTGTCACTTTGTTCAGAAATAGGAAGCGTAGGTTCAGTTACCACGGGACATGTATATGTATTATTTTTTTTAATATACCGAACATGATAATTTTTTCCAAAGTTTTTGTGTGCCTATAAAAAAATTATAAAACTATTCAATGGACTAAAATAGGAATAATTGCAAACTACAAAATAAATATATGCATCAGAAGTAGCAAACTAAAAATAAAAAGAAGAAAAAAGAGCTTTTAAGTATTACTGGAAAATATGGGTTTAAAATTTGATCTGTTTATTGTTACCGACTTTTTTTTTTTTTTAAATATAGGAAAGAAAACTACCTCCGTGAAATAACATCGAAAAATGTTCTATTTTAATTCGCTTAAAGTATCAGTGTTTTATTACGGATCAAATGTCGATTAGACCTAATCACTAAATTGAAATTTACATTTATCTTCATTAAACACACATAAAACACGTATTACAGAAAATAATTGATATAAAATATAAAACCAGCCGACATGTTTCAGAGTTACATACTGCATAATCATGGCAATAATAAAATAACTGTAATAAACATATATTACTACTATTGTTTGTGTGCTTGTGGGTGAGAATCTTCCAGTGCTTCTAGTCATGCGAAAAAGTACCAAAAATGGAAAAAAAAAATCATTATTTCACAACTCAAGCTTGACTAACGAAGATGGTTTCCAAATTACTAATAGAAATCAGGTAGGCAGCTATTTAAGCAGATCAAGAAAAATGTGCAGTGTATAGTATGCTAGTCTCTGTCAATATAGGGAAGTATTTGAATTTCAACTCAGGTGATCTGTTCACTTTCGTGTTATATTAGCCGGAATGCTACGAACACTGTAAGGAATACACACGTACATAATACGAATAGAAATATACAATTAGAGCTAAATGTTTAAACAATCAATTCCTTCCCTGCGTTAACAGAACAACTAGCGCGTTGAACACAGTAAATTTGTTTTTTTATCTGGATGGGGACACAATTTACATGTGGAACTTAAGGGGAGGTTCTCATCTGGAGGCCCCAAAACGACGTAATTTTCTCGAATTTTTTTCTAATAGAGGGAAATAAATTAAACACTCAAACTTTTTGTCACTTGCTTAGTGTGTTATAAACTACAAAAAAAATAATTTTTTATTAAAAAATATTGCGACAATAATTTTTGACATGCCTTGTAACATGACCGTCTCAAAAAAAGGTACCTTACTGTTGGCCACTCTAGCACCTGCAAAAATGATCAAAAATTAATAATCGAAAACTTTTTATAAACTATATGAATGTAGTTGGTGCCCCTACTAGAATCATCCATGAAAGTCAAAATTTATCAAAATGGCGGACGTTTGAATTTTTACATACAGTTTTTCACGATTTTTTGCTCTTTAAAGTACTATAAAAACAAAAATTATGCATATATCATCTTGATTATAGTAGGGGCTCCAATGACTTAAATCTAATTTAAAATGAAAAAAGAAAAAAGGCGATCCGTCAAGTAGTTTTTGAGAAATCTTGGCCAACAGTTTGAAAAACACGATTAAAGATTTTATCAACGATTTTTCTGTGTTAACTTAAAAAAAAATATACCTTGTGGCTAATCAGAGATTCTAGGGCCATACATCAGTCCTTCCTCAAGTTCATAATGCTCCTGAAGGGTCCGTTGGTCGGCTTTTTTCGAAAGTGCAGCTGCCCTTGCTCCCTCCAACAAACTGCTCTCAGCCGCAGTAACGCGTTTCGTATTAGCTAAGTGGGAAAATTATTGGCTTCGAGCCCAACTGTAATTCTTAAGATGTCCATAATTTTTAACAGTGCTGTATATCCTTCATTAAATAAACTAGTAGCGATGTAAGCGGCAATTTCTACAGTCTTTGCACCGCAGTGAAGGTGTTTCGGAGCGAGCTTCCAGACGCAAGAGTTCACTGACTTGTTCGAGTTTTGCGTGTTTCCTCCAGTGCAACGCTCCATCAAATCATCCAATAACAAAGACTCAAATATAGGCTTGATTGCATTTTGAACGTTGTCTACAAGAGGTGGTTTGCGCTCAAATAACTTAAGAGTACCGTTGGCTTCTGCTACGCGCCATTTACACCAGCTATCCTTTCCAGCCGGACAATATTGGTACTGCGGATTTCTATCCGTTGAGATATTATGGTAAAAGACAGCCCACACGACATCCTTCATTGCCCCTGCCGAATCTAGATTTCGTCGAATCGCCAATCCATAATATGTTATTAAGTTACAAATTACTTTATCAGTCAATTTAGCTGTACCTTTACCTCCGAGATTCTTTGTTTTCTTTTTTAAAGCCCTGAGACGAGTTCCCAATCGTTTCTGGACATGACCCACGCATTCTTTTTTTCTTACTATGGGGTCGTTGTAAGGATTTACATCTAATATGACCTTAAACATTTCGTATCGCCATCACCAATGTATGAGTCATACTTTATATCGAGTAATTATTGAGAACGAGATAACATTTCTGTAATTGCGTCCACTTCCATTTTTCGGGAAATACCATGATGGTTTGCCGTGCATGTCTCTTCATGACTTTCTTTCCATAAACTAAATCTGACGGTTCCTTCTTTGCTTTTTTTATTAGCACTAGCTTGACAGAAAGAAGATTTCACGCAAACATTAAGAACCTTACTGGTATTTTTTCCGATGACCGTGGCAAAACCAAGAGTCGTACCTTCGAATTTTTTCGGAGTCATAGCATACATGCGACATCTGGTGGTACTTTTGGTAACTCTACTTACCATAGTATGGATATATGCACGCGTTATTCAAAAATATTTATGTAAAATACACTCCGCTCGAATTACCGCTCGATTTCAATTTTTGACTAAAAAGGTGGGTCTCGTTTTTGTTCCATAAATTTAAAAAAATATATATATTCGAGCAAACGGTTTTGGAAATATATTCTACATATAATCTACTACAAAAAAATGAAAAAAAAAAAAAATCGATTTTTTGGTCGGTCCTGATGAGAACCTCCCCTTAATGTCTTGTACACAGGGCGGCCATCCGTTCCGGAAAACCTGGGTGAATAAGGCGGAAATTTTGTTGTAAAACCGGTACAAAATTAAAAATAGCTAAAACCGATATTTTTAATAAGAAAAAGTAATTTAAAGCGAAAAATAAATGCATTTTTTAATATACTTTACTCAAAATAAATTACTAAGTTCTGTTTTATGCGTATAAAATATGCTGCGGCGGTCAAATATTACTAATAGTAATAAAAAAAAATTATTCTTATTTTTGTACAATTTTAGTAACCAGAAAATCTGGAGGATCTGGACCAAGAAAACCGAGAATTTAAAAATTATATTTGAGTGGCCACAATGGTACATGTTTGTACGGTAGACCACGTGTTACCGTATTTGTTAATACATTGTTTATTTATTAAACGTAAACGCACTCGAATGAGTAATTTATCGTTATTTCCGGTAGAAAACGGATTACTGCATACCTTAAAAATTGGAATTTTTTCATTTTATTTTTTAAAAAATTAATGTTTGAACACGTTGATTTTATTTTTAAACGAATTTCTTGCTATGATTACATTTTTCTTTAATACCATATCTTAATTTTTTACGATTTTATACGTTATCCAAAAAGGTTCCTTTAAGGCACCGTGTGAACCTCGCTTTGCGATACTTTTGCTTATTAATCTTTTTTTCCTTGAATTTGTGCTATATTGAAATGAGATTCTCTTTTTATTACTCATTTTAAATTTCCTTAATATAAATTCGGATATCAATTTTCCGTCGAATAATATTTTTTTTTTTTTGGTTTTCGAAAAAAGTTTTAAACCCTGTGATATTTAAATTTATTTATTTCACGGTATTATTTATATATACGGAAGGAATGTTCTAGTTCTAAATTTTTTGTCCTAAAAATGAATTAAGAAAAATCAGGATTGTGTGTGAGTATATTGCATCTAATTGCACTAATTTCTGCTATTCCTCTTCATTCATATCTAAATTATAAATTGTATTAATCAAATAGTTTTTAATTAATATAAATTTCTATTTCTCGTACAATCCCAATATAAGCAAACTGATGTGTATGTGTATGTATTGTTGCTGTGTTCCCTGTATGTAGCGGTGTGCTTAAGTATAGCACGATTTGTGATAACAATACAGAGACGTGGGAAATACGACAAATTATGCAGGTCGCAATGAACTGATAGAATTGCTCGAGAATAAGTGAAATGATTTTGTTTTTGGAAGAGAAGAGAACGACATTGTTTTGGTTCGATTATTGATGTTTTACCGGCACTGTACGTAGTTGAAAAATTTGTATAAATTTATTTGACGTGTTCTAATATAAAAAGTAATTTAATGAAACATATATTAACATGATCTAACTTACACAGCGAAAGTGACGACGTAATTGTTTACATCAATTCTAAAAAAAAAAATAGATTTTGAACACGATTGAAACCTAATTCTGAAGAAGGTCGATGTGGCAAAATATTTATATAAATCGTAAAAAAAAGTGAAGAATTGCTTATCTAAAATTTACCGTCAGAAAGCGCATGTTTGAAATGATTTGCTTTTATTATCATTTAGAAATCGTTTATACTTGTCTTAAGTACTGTTGACGAACACCGATTTATTTATTTTTAAAAGTTAAAATACGAATATTGCTTATATTGCGGAATGAATTATTTGTATATGTGTGAAGATATCGTGAATATGTGAATATATTTATATGTGAAATTATTGTGCAGAATATAAAATCGTAATTCATGAACAAAACCTCGAAATTGACAAATCTATTATCTTAATAACACCTGTTCATATTATAAAGGGAAATCTTCTTCAAGAGTAGAAATTTCACAATATATATAAAAAATTTTGTTGATATATCTATTGCAGGTCATTTTAAAGAAGAAATAAGTAAAACAGCTAGAGATGCCGCAGAGACGTTGTCAGAAAGTGGTTCTAAAATTGGTAAAACGAGTACATTTCAAACTATAGCTCAGACTGCTCAAGCAGTAAAAAAAGAAATAGATCAGTCATCTCTAAGCTCCAATGTATACCAAGCGCCCATTAAGTTAAGAAAACGTGTTGACATATCCTCCGATTTTACCAAAGATATACAACCAAATGAAGATGCTACCGGTATAGAACTGCACAAAGACTCCAGGTAAAACACACTCTCAGCCCGCCTAAAAATTATTGAAACTGTTGAATAATTAATATATATTGTTTCTTTAAATAAACAATTTTGAATCAACGGTTCATCTTAAAAAAAAAAAAACACTTGTAAACAGGTTATCGTTACAAGAATTACCGATAAAGTTAATGAAATATATATATTAATTTATTTTCATATATTTAATGTAGTTTAATGTAATCAAAGTTAATTAAAGGCATTTGAATTGTAGTAGTGAGTCTGTAAGAATGTATAACGGTTGTCCTAAAAATACCAAGACTTCGTTTCGGTATATTATACAAAGCTACTTATCATTACACCGATAAAGTAAATTTTTAAATCAATCTACTCGTAAACAGGGCGACCCCGAGCTCGATACAGCAATTTATCGCTTCGTTACAGATGTTTAAAGAAAAGTTACATGCGTCGAACACTGTAGGTTTTACGAAAAATTTTACTTTATAAAAAAAATAATTCAACATCAGTATCGCTATCACAGTCTTGATTTTCTTCGAAGTGTGTACTGTTATGATTAAACACATTGACGCGTCCTTTTTCCCATTTTACTACTATTGTCTTTTCAAACTCGTTTTGTGGCGGTAAGCTGTGACTTGAGTGCAACGTTCTTGACATCTGCGTCCAATTACAATCTTTGGACCATTGTACTGCATTTTTCAGTAACGGCAAAAGCCAAGAGTCGCATGGCGTCTCGAGAATGCAGTTTTCCCGGAACATTAAATTTCTTCAAAAATTCGTGAATCCTAACCGCACTTTGCTCTAATACAGTATATCCAGATGTTCTTTAAATCAGGTCTTTTTATCATAATGTGTTTCCGCAATGTTCGAAGAACGTTGTAATGGTCATTTTACGGAACACAAAATGCTGATATTCCTCAACGGTAATCGAAAAATGCAGTCATAGCAGAAAGTGGCGAACTTTCTTTAATCTTAGGAGAATCATTCCTTGTCATACTTTCTTGACAAGTGAAATCGTGCTCCAAACTTTCGTCGATGATAAATTCAGAAAATTTCGTTTTTCCTTGCTATTCGTTGCAAATTTGTCTGCGTTTATCCATGCACAAGGAAATGCGGTACCTGCCTGGAACCCAGGCGGTTCATTCCTAATTTCTTTAAAATTCGAAGTATCAACCTTTTTAGAATATAAGTGCTCACCGGAATGCTTTCTGCAACAAATGTCGGTCTTCATAAATAATCACCCATAAATTCTCAACCTATATGGATGCACAGTGTCAGCGAACAATTATTGACCGATCTTTACATTCTGCACTGAAGATTTTTATCATTGCCACGCTCTCCGCAGCCACTTTTTTCCGTCGCACTTCATAAAATTTTATTGCCCAGCATTGTTCTGTTTTAATACTTATTTTCATAGCAAATAAAAAAAATAAATAAAAAATCGAAAAACCTATAACCTTTACGACAACATTTATTCAAGCAGCTGCTGGGAAACGATAACGTAACTGATCACATTCAGCTTTGTTGCTATGGTTGAAGAACAGACCAAACTATATTTGTAAACAGTGTCAATTTGCTAACGCAAATTGTTTGCCAGTGATTCTAAATGTTTTTTTTTTGTAAAATAAATGCAGGGTTCGACTATTATACCTTTATCCAAATACCTGTAGCCAAGCGAGCTGTCGTTAGCTAATAGATTGTTTCATAAACCCATTCTGTTCGATCGGTAAGTAGTTTCATGTGCTACATCGAAGCAAAATCTCGATATTTCTGAATCGGCCTATTATATTTGACAAAAATAAAGCTAGCTTTAAACAGTGGTCTTTCGCTCAGGCAGCAGGACCCTGTATGAACCATGGAATTTTCACTTGCACCGGGTTAATGTCCATAGTTGATAAGCCTCCTCCCCTCCAAAATAATAACTTGCAAAGCACGGTTGCGTATATACATAGAAAGGGATGAATTTTCCATATGCCGGGATAAAAGATAGCAATTTCCATATTACCATCTATTTGGTAATTGGAAGTTAAAAATTATTTCAAATATAAATAAGATGTATATTAATATTCACATTATTTGTTTATAAATATTATGACGAAATAAAAAGAAAACAAAACAAAACAGTTATAACATAGAACAATAAGCTGTCATTCTACAAATTATTAAGGTTGTTAACCGGTATACATGTCGCAATTAGAATAACTAACTTGATAAAAATTAATTTACAACTATTAGACTAGAAAGTAAAAATTGTGATTTAAACATTAAAATTCGAGTTGCGCAGACCGAGTAGACTAAAATATCGGGTGCATGGATTGCAACGACTGAATAGGTTTATAAGAGCTTGCAGAATGACATAATTCGTAGCCGGTCAAAAAGTTAATGAAAACTAACTTTACCGAATAAAAAACACATTCAAGCATAGTGACATATTTTCATTTAAAAAATCATAAGCTGACAATTGGTTCGACATTATATTACGGTTGTTATATTAATTTTCAAATTAGTATCACTCCGACGCCCCGTCCCTTGCTTCGCTTTACTTTACAGTTGAAATATCATTCGAACTAGGTATTAAATGTTTTTTGTTTGTTTGTTTGTTGTTTTTTTTTTGCCGTTTACTTCATTCCCGTTTCGCTAACTCGATGTTAAGTTCTCTCTTCATTTCATTATATCCTTTTTACTTATATTTTAATCATCATTTCCCTTGTATTACTTATTCCGCTTTTGCACCTACATCATTTTAAAAAAGATCTCTCTTTTCCTAATTTTCATACATCTGTATCGCTACTTTATCTGTTCATTTTACTTCCTTCGTATCATCCTTCAAGTCTACATTATGTTACAATATCAATTCTGATTCTCTTGTTCTCTATATATTTTCTGCGCAAAATATTTCATTAATCTTCTTTTCAAATTTTTTTCATTTTCCTTAATATGAGGATAATTTTTCCACTTATCCAGATCCAGAATTTTAGGAGTGCTGTTTCAGAAAAATTGTATAAAAAAACCTTTATGTAAGACTTCGATGTCTTCTACAGCATCTATTTCAAAAATTACTAAAACTAAGTAAAATTCGATGCAGATGAAAAATTTACTTATTTCATCTAGTCCAAAAGTCAAAAGTATTATTATTTAAGAAAGTCAAAAATTAGTGAAAACAATGTTTTTTTTATCATTAATTTATGTCATACTTTATTTTTCAAATTCATGATTGTACATTTAAAAACTAATTCTTGCTCAAATACTACAAAATATAAAAGGAGTTAAAATATTTGATTATAACTTTTTTTTTGAAATTATTATACCTATTAAGCCATCAACTAATAAACAGTATAGATCGAGACAGTGATGAAGCGTCGCATTGTCGCCTGCTTTTATAATATTCAACTAATTATACATTACAATACACAATTAATCCAGCGTTCATTATCATCATTTCTCCACAACCGTTTGGTTGGTGGGCAGCACATGGCGTGTACTCAGCAAAATCCTGGCTTGGGCAGCATCTTTTATCCTTGCATAGGTTTGTTCTTTTATTACGGCGTCCATAAATCGAGTTCTTGGTCTTCCTTTTCGTAGTTTCCCGTTTGCTTTTCCTCCTGTTAAGTTTTTGAGCCATTGGAAGTGTCTAATTTGATGGCCGATCATACTGTTTCTTCGCTTTTCAATGGTATTTAATATCTCCGGTTGTTCTTCTAAATACCTCTTTGTTTGTGACTTTATTCGTCCATGATATTTTTAGCATCCTTCGATAGCACCAGACATACATGTAAAAAATTGAGTTTATCTAGCTAATTCGAGTGGTTTTATACGATTCAGTTCTTGGATGACTGAATCGCACGAAACTGTTCAATTTGATCGCATAAATTTACCTCCGTTTTTAACATTCTTTAACATTCCTGTTTAGCAATATACTTAAAAATAAATAGGGTTATACTTAGAAACTTTTTCGGGCACAGCCCATCTTCAGCTATAAACAAAAAGAAAACGGAAATAAGAATAGACCGAGTAGCATGTGTAACTGACGGAATCTGAAAACACACTGTTCTGTTACACATAGTTCTCGGTCCATTCTTATTTCCGTTTTCTTTTTGTTTATAGCTGCAGGATGGACTGTAAGTATAATACTATTTATTTTCAAGGGTATTGCTAAACGGAATTTATTTATTTTTATTTTTTTAACTTAGTACTATGTGTGTATGAGTGCTTGGTTAATGCAAATTTATGAAGGTACATAAGCACTTTTATACATTTAATAAGCGCGTAAATAGATCACTGTTCATACATGTATAGCATGATCAAGTGTTACAATGGTAATGTGATCGCTAACTCAATCTATATTGTTCATCGATTGATGACTAAATGAGGCTGGTTTAAAAAAAAAACAAAAAAAAACAAACGATTATTTGAATTATTTTTTACGACTATTAAAATAATTTTAACCCGTTCGAGTTTCATTGGCAAGCGTGAGTGTTGTTCAAAGTAGTGTACTAGCAACAAGGTGCGTATTATTACTGAAAAAAATCATATCGCCGCCTCTCCTGTTATTACGCCGCTGTTCGGATACAGTAACTTCGTTTTCGTTTCATCTCTGCAAGTTCATCCGTTCTCCTTTTTTCTGACTTGTTTACATCCAGACATACCACACGGTATTAACAGAATGACTATTATATCTGATACGTGATAGACTGAAGGTTAATGTGAGAGCTCCCCTGATTTCGTGACGTCGGCGCGTTTCGGTTGTTTTACGAACGAATTTCTTTCGCTTGACAGCCTATATATTATTTAATTTATACTTATCCTTTAATACCACTTTATTTATATGACTAACTTTCTTCCTTCATTAAAATTGAATAGTTTTAAAAAAAGTGAAAGGTTTAATAGAATCAAAAAAAAAATGATTTCTCTGCCGTTTCTTTTGTATATATGTATATCCGAAATTTTATGATACAGAGCGCAGGTGTTTAGGATTTACGTAACAATGCTTGTATTGCAATGTAAAAAATTAATCCAAAATGAAAAGAAAAAAAAAACATTGTATGTTTAATTCTGTGATGCTTAAAAATCAACATTTGTTTTCAGTTTGAAGTAAAAAGTCGGTGAAAATATATACTTCTTTATACTAAGATTTATTTTTCTCGGTTAATGCATTGATAAAACGAAATTTATTATCACAACACGAAAATTTAAATTATAATTTTTTGCTCAAATAAAGTTTTTCTTCGAGTTATCTGTTGCCTGTTTTGTTTTGTTTTTTTTTTTTTTTTTTGTTTGATTTTGTTAAAATTATTTTTTTTTAAATATTTTAGAATTTCTCTTTTTGGGAAACACATTAACTTTTTGTAGTACTTCCTTTGCATAAGTCAATATTTATTTATTTTCGTGTCCGGTCGACTAAATATAACAGGTTGTCCAATATTTTATAAATTTTACCAAGTCGTTATCAACGTCGTCGTATAAGCTTCCAAGTTCATATTTGCCGCTGACGGGGCATGTAAATAGATGACCATAGTCCTGAACTTCACCGCAGTCACATCGATCGCTATCGGATATTCCCCACTTGTACAGATTATATTTTGTGCGCGCAGTTCCACTTCTCAGTCTATTCAGGGTTCTCCAAAGACTGTAGCTTAGATGATTCCCGCTAGGCAGTGCTTCCACCTTTTGTCTACCGTTTGCTTTTATGTTCCATATACGAAGTCTTTCCTTTTCTGCAGTGCCTGTCAATTCTTCGACCTTTTGTAGAAAGCTGTTCCTGGATTTTAATCTTGTTTCAGCCAGTCCCTTATATTCACATAACGGGTGTCGGTTGTCGTTGGCTGCTTTAAACCTTTCATTTTTTGCAGCTACCTCCCGTCGAATTTCTATAGGGGCGATACCACTAAGTTCGTAAAGTTTTGATAGAGGAGTTGGTTTCAGACATCCAGTTATCAGCCGACATGTTTCGTTTAGGGCCACATCGATCTTTTTGGCGTGTGTTGAGCGGCCCCACACAGGGCATGCGTATTCACCAGTAGAATAACAGAGCGCCAAGGAAGAAATTCTGAGGGTGTTTGCGTTAGTTCCCCAGCTAGAACCGATTAGTTTACGTATTATGTTTGTTCTGGCCATGGTTTTCATTTTAACTGATTCGCAGTGCTGTTTGTATGTAAGCGATCTGTCGAGTATAACGCCCAGGTATTTCGGATTATCTTATAAAACTGTCTCTAGAAAAAATATATTCCGATCTCAAATTAATTTCGGCAATTTTTAAAAATTCATTTCCGAAGCCTGTTTATCGAAAAAGTAAATGATACTTTTATTAGGAATTGTAAAATAACTTATCAATTAAAATCATAAGAATATATAACATGCTCTAGCTGTCAGTTTGCGGACGTGTTAAAATTGTTACTACGATTATGTTACTTTTCAAAAAGTTTATCAATAGTTTTATATAATTTCAGGCATAAAGTGAGCTGAAATTATGTAATAACATTATTTAATGCAGTGTTTGACAGTATGGTTTAATTAATTTAAAAATTGAGAGTAATAGTCAACTGTGTATCCTTAATACAGCGACATCAATAGAACTGTTTATATAACGGAAGAATGTCATCATTATCAAATTGTTTTTTGCTGGGTTTTTTTTTCTTTCTTTTCGGTATTATAATTGTACTCGAGTTCAGTCTTAAGTGAAAATTAGATTTATTAACAAATTGTTGGTAGACATTGTTTTTAACCGGTAAAAACTAATTACAACTAAATCCATCTTTCTCTTTACAATAATTGTTTCGAATGTTCTGTTTACTCATTGTATAATTTTCTTACCTTTTCTGTTTACCACGACGATTTTTTTTAAATAAAAATAAATATTTCAGAATTAGTCAAAGACTCGTCCACTATCTCTTTACGAAATCATGTATTTTAGATGGACACCGTTGCAAATATATATATATATATATATATATATATATATAATATGTAGTTCCAAACGCTGCATAATTAATTTTTTTCATCTTTAATTTTATATAATACGAATAATTCAGTTAATATTAACTTTTTATTCGCATACATATCATTTTAAAAATAATGTTAAATTTATCTCAATTTTAATATTCTCCCCTATCTGTTTCTTAGCAATATTGTAGCATAAAACTTTGACTGAATTCAGTTTTATTTAAATTATATTTTATTAATAAATTTTAACTATAATGCCCTAATATTTATTAACAGTTTCCTTATAGCATTTATATGATTTAAAATGTTGTTCTAAATTATACGATAATAAAACCGTTATCGACATTTTTTGAACGTGCTTTTAAAATGATCACATTCTACAAAATATTAAATATAGCGCGCGCGTTAATCTGGGAAATGTTTTAAAATTATAGTATATTAGCACTTTACGCTTAAAAGATGGTGTTGGTGTTGATGTTGATGTTGATGTGTTGGTCTTTATTCAAAGTATTTGAGAAAAATTTTCGTTGGATGTTACGTGTGTTTCTGTAGGTTTTTCCAAAGTTGGCAGAATTTCAAAGAAAATAACGTTTACATGGGTAAAATATTGGACTGGAAAATAAGGTACGACGAAAGCGATAATCCGATGGTACGTGCTTCGCGATTTGTTACCGAGAAAGTGTCCGATATCGTTGGCGGTTTATTTCAGAAGACTCAACTGTCCGAAACGTTAACAGAGATATGCAAAATCGATCCGAGTTTCGATAAAAGCGAATTCATAAAACAGTGCGAAGATGACATCATACCAAATATATTGGAAGCATTCGTTAGAGGAGATCTAGAAATTCTTAAAGATTGGTGTCACGAAGCCCCGT
Organism: Icerya purchasi; assembly: GCA_039619475.1. Lineage (NCBI taxonomy): Eukaryota > Metazoa > Arthropoda > Insecta > Hemiptera > Monophlebidae > Icerya > Icerya purchasi. The sequence goes on along the minus strand of CM077116.1, from coordinate 378,657,036 downwards.
ACAATGTTATAGCAGCACCGATTGAAATGGCAAAAAAGCAAGGACTGGTATTCCAATCGAAAGTGTTAGACATCGATAAAACTGATTTAGTCATGGGCAAAGTTATGGAACAAGGACCGGTACTAATAATAAGCTTCCAAGCTCAGCAAATATTGTGCATTAAAGATGCGAAAGGGAACACAGTCGAAGGGGATCCTGATAAAGTGTTCCGGGTGTCTTACGTATGGGTTTTGTGTAGGGATAAAACTGAACTAAATCCTAAAGCTGCTTGGCGACTTTTGGATATGTCAGCGAATACTACTGAACAATTATTGTAAACAATCCGATGTAATCGTGCGTGTGCCGTTTTATTTACGTACACGTAATCTCAGATCATTTTTACATCGGGTTTAGCCAACTACAGGTGATGCGAATACGCGAGACACACGATACGCTTATTCTCGTTAATGCGGCCCCGTTGTCGATACTTTCAATATTTCCCTTCTCCTAGAAAATTACTTTTTTATATATATATATTTATTATCCAGATTATTTTATGAAATGTATTTTTAAATTTAGTACGTACATCCGTAAGTAAATTTAACTGAACATAACGAACGATTATATTAATGAATAAAACGTACGATGATATGTTAGTTTTGCGACTCATTTATTATATCTCCGAAAATCCTCAGCCATTTTCTCTCTACATTGAGCAATAATTTTTAACCGCATTTCTGTTTTTGTTCAATACGACGGCGGAGTCTGCGAGATTGTTAACACAACAACATGATGATTGTTCCTAATTACCGATGAAATCGATGAAATTGAAACATCGCTCTTTATTATACATATATACACGTATTTGTGCTAAGTTCGCAGTTACGCTTACAATGTATATGTATAGATGTGTAATTTATGTTAACCCGGATTACTTTTGAACTCTTTTTTTCGTTTTTCGATGTTAATTTTTGTTTACCGGGGAGGGAAGTGTGCGAGTTGTACACCATCATTTTCGATAATGTAAGAGCCAGATTAGAAACAAGTAAAACCGGAAGACGATTAAACGTTACCAGTTTATAGGCGATTGTTTTCGTTCATATCGACCTATTCGTGATTAAAACAGTTTAATCTTAAGTTGCGCATAAACAATTTAAAATTACTTTGCGGCAAAAAATCTCTCGCTCCGAAATTTTAACTTAGCTGTACTTGCAAATAATTTAAGCTTGAACTGGTTTTAATTACTATATGGACTGAGCTAGAAACAAACCGTTGCAAGTTGGCGGCGTTTAATTACTAGTAAAAAAATTATATGCGAACAAATTATGTTCCAAATATCAGCATTATTCAGAATTTAAATTCAGCTAATGCTACTAATGTCTGAACATTATGTTCTCGCTTATAATATCGTTATTACTAGTGCGGTTTTTTATTTGTTGTTGAAATTTTTAGTCATGATTTTGTAATATCCGTTTCATGTAATAAATTTTCAATGTAAATATAATTTTAATTTATTGTTTTGAATAAAGAGCAGAGAGTACTGGTACTATTTACTTTTAATGACACTATAAGAAATGTTTAATTAGGGATGTGTGTTTAATATTCTCGTTTATTTGATTAAATAAATTTAATTCGCTTATTGAGGATAAATGCGCAGGTTGACTATGACATTTTTATTTATATATATATATATATATATATATATATATACAGGGTTGGCCATATTAGGTGGACTCATCTGGCAACACTGTAACTTTGACAAGAAATGTGAGAATGACTAACGATAGCACGCGTTTGAAGCGTCAGTCTTAGGAGATTTTTGCTATGGTCGAAGAACAGACCAAACTACATTTGTAAACAGTGTCACCAATCGAACACGCTGAAATCATTCAGCTGTACATTTAAAATAACTTCTCAATAGTGAAAACTCAACGTGCATGGAGAAAAAAAATAAAGTGAAAAGGGCGCCGTCAAGGAACACAATCATCGGTTATCTACTGTGAATAGTGGTTGTCGTATAGCTACGCGTTCTATCAGTAAGTATTATATTTTCGTAAATCGGAAACTTTTTTTTTTTTTCGAGATCATATTACGTCGTGTTCGATAACTTCGTTCGATATACGTTAGTGCGGGTTGCCTTGCGTTATTTAGCACCGTAGTGGTGTTCTGACACTGCTTGTGTCAAACGTCTTACGATGCTTGCCCCTGCTAAACTTGTTCGTTGGAAAGAAGCGGATAAATCACTCACACAAGCAGTTGCTGACAACAGCTCTGAGAGAATGGAATATCAGCACGACATTGAATCGTTATCAGATAACATTGCTACCAACGAAATCATTTCTTCTGTTACAGGCTTATCGGAGCAATCAATTAGTGGTAATAATTCTCAAACGAATCTACATATTCAGCAATGTTCAGGTAACATTTCGCCGCTTTTATCGCAAACGTCGTTGTCGTCGTCGAAAAATTTGGATAACAGTTCTCCAGGTAACCTAGTTGTTCCGATTACATTAGTACGCGATCAAACTGCAACAGGTCCTGAATGGCAACTAGTTCAATATAATAGAAAAAGACAGAGAGATTTAAACTCTATCGCCACAACCTGATCAAAAAATGAAAATTACTACGAAAAATAGATACTTACCCTTATTAGAAATAATCGATAATGCACAAAATTGTAATGACTTAAGGTCGCAGTTACAGGAGCCGAGAGAATCAAAACCACCCCCGATTTTTGTACCAAATGTCAATAATTTTCAATTATTAAAACAGAACATTGAAAAAAAAAATAGAGTCGGAAGCTTTCAGTTATAAAACCATTAATGCGAATGGGTTAATAAAAATAATAACAAATAACTCTAACCAATATAGAGGAGTGATTAACACCTTAAATGAAGAAAAAGCAATTTTTCATACATACCAGTTAAAAAAAGACCGTGCTTTCAAGGTAGTGCTAAGAAACATACACCCCTCAGTTCCGACTGACGATATTATAAATGCTTTACTTGAGAATGGACATGAGGTAAGAAACATTATAAATGTGAAACACAGAATAGAGAAAAATCCTTTACCACTGTTTTTCATTGACATTGAGCCCAATGAAAATAATAGGGATATCTATAATATACAATACTTACTTAATGCTAAAGTAAAGTTTGAGCAACCAAGGGAAAAAAATACGATAGTGCAATGTACAAGATGTCAGCTATATGGTCATACAAAGACTTATTGTGCTAGACCTTATAAGGTGCGTTAAGTGTGGACAAGGTCATGAATCATCGAAGTGTGAAAAAGATAAAAAGTCGCAGGCTACATGTGCACTATGTAACGGACATCATACAGCCAATTATAAAGGATGTATGGTCTATAATGAATTGCTAAACAAAAGAAACGAGTCTAAACTCTTCCCAAATTATGTAAATAGTGCAAATGATAATATACATAGTTCTTGCGAAAACACATTAAATACGAGAGTTGTGGAAAATGAGAAGGATTTTTATAATATAACAGATAACTCCAAAACTAATATAAAACCAACTATTTCTAGCTTATCGTATGCCCAGGCTCTATATGCAAATAGGGTACCGTGTAAAACAGATAGCTACGTTAATGAAAATACTATTGAAAACACTCGTAATAGCAGCGATCGTACTAATAATAATAATAATAATAATAATGTAGAATTGATACTGAATAAATTTGTCAAGGAAATTAAAGATATATTTGTTGAAATGATGAACCAACATGCAAATATGATAAATGGTTTACTTCAGACCATAATCTCGTCTTTAATTTGTAAGAAATAAATCAATTAAAAATTGTAACATGGAATACGAATGGCATTCTAAATCATAAAAATGAAATAGAACTTTATCTTTATCAAGCAAATATAGATATACTATTAGTATCTGAGTCTTACTTAACAAATAATAACTATTTTCATATTAAGGGGTGTAGGATGTATAGTACTGCTCACCCGGATGGTACTGCACATGGGGTTCCGTCATACTAATTAAAGATAATATTAAACATTATGAAATCGAAGAATTCCAGCAGGAATATTTGCAAGCAACCAGCGTAAAAGTTCAATGTTTAAAGAGAAGTATCGTTTTCTCCGCTGCATACTGTCCGCCAAAACACAGGATTACTAAACAGCAATTTAATGTATTCCTACAAACGCTAGGTAATATATATATATAGTAGGCGGTAACTATAATGCTAAGAATACGTATTGGGCCTCAAGGCTAATTAATTCGAGAGGTAGTCAACTGAAAGAAGCCCTGGATTTAAATAATTGCAATGTAATAACTAATGGATCGCCTACTTACTGGCCTACTGATAGGAATAAATTGCCTGACTTGTTGGAATTTTTTAGTCAAGGGACTAGCTACAACACACATTGCAGTTGAATCTGGTTATGACCTTTCTTCAGATCACTCTCCTGCTGTTATGACGTTGAGTAATGAAGTTATAACTAGGAAAGTTAAGCCAAATATTCATAGCAAAAAAAACAAATTGGGATAAATATAGAGAGCACTAACAAAATAAATTTAAATGTATCAAAACTAAAAACGACGTTGAAAATCTACTACAAGATTTTACTAAGCTAATTCATGAAGCTGCTTTACTTAGCACTCCTCAGGTAAAAGAAAGCTCTCCTGCAGTACATTATTCAATCGAGATAATGCGTGAGATAGCTAAAAAAAGGGCCCTCCGAAAAACATGGCAGATCCAGAGACATCCAAAATCTAAATAAGCAGACCAAGAAAGTAAAGAACTTAATAAAATAATTCAAAAATGATAATTTTAAAGACTTTATATCATCTTTATCCTATCAGAGCGGCGACTACTCCTTGTGGAGGGCAACGCGTTATCTAAAAAGACCAAAACAATCACTTCAACCGCTCAGAAAGAATAATGGACGATGGGGCCATTGCAATAAGGAAAAAGCTGATGAATTTGGTAAATATCTCGCTGATGTATTTAGCCCAAACGAGGAAAATGAAAGTTTACCAGATCCAGTTTATAATATGAATTTGCATTTACCTATTAAGCTGGCTTCCCCTAGGGAAATTAAATCAGTTATCGGAAATATGAACCAAAAAGAAGCTCCCGGCTACGATCTCATAACGGCTAGGGCTTTAAAAGAACTGCCGCGAAAGGGACTATTAATGTTGACTTATTTATTGAGTGGAATAATTAGAACCTCGCATTATCCGATTCAGCTGAAATTTTCACAAATTATTTTAATTCCAAAGCCTGGTAAGTCCCCAGTAGAGCTAACGTCATATAGACCGATTCCATTGTTGCCAGTTATGTCAAAATTGTTCGAGACATTGTTACTAAAAAGAATTCTCCTAATAGTGGAATTTCAGCAATTAATTCATTCACACCAGTTTGGGTTTAGGGAGCGACACTCAACCATTCAGCAAGTGCATAGGGTGGTTGAAAAAATTGAGAATGATCTGGAGGAAAAGAGAATTTGTGATTCAGTTTTTCTGGACATGAGCCAGGCCTTTGATAAGGTTTGGCATGGTAGGTTGTTGTATAAGCTACGAACTCATTTGCCTTATCATTATTACAAAATACTGGAATCATATTTAAATGAAAGATACTTCTAGGTCAAGCAAGAGGAGTTATCCGATATATATCCGGCAAGAGCTGGGGTGCCGTAGAAGAGTGTTTTGGGCCCCCTTTTGTATATTATCTTTACAGCAGATCTTCCTGTTTCGAACGAGTCTCTTACTGCTACTTATGCAGATGACACAGCTGTCCTGTGCTCTAATAAATGCCCACATAAAGCTAATACCACCTTACGTGCGTCAATTGATAAAATCTCTGAGTGGTGTAGATGATGGAGAATTAAGATCAACGAAGATAAGTCGGCTCACATAATGTTCACTAACAGACATATAGATCATCAACTTATTAAAATGAACAATAAAACAATACCGTTAAAACAGGAAGTAAAGTATCTGGGCATGCACCTTGATTGCAGGCTGACATGGCGCAAGCATATCGCGACAAAAAGAAGTGAATTAAATATTGGAACAAAGAAGATGTACTGGTTACTGGGCAGAAACTCGCAGCTCTCTGTTGATAATAAAATCTTACTTTACAGGCAGATTCTTGCTACAGTGTGGAGGTATGGTTGTGAACTCTGGGGCTGCGGAGCAGATTCAAACATTAATATAATTCAGAGGTATCAGAATAAAACGTTGAGAGCAATGGTTGATGCTCCGTGGTATATACAAAATAGAACTCTTCACCAAGGTCTCAATACTCCTTATATAAAGGAGGTTATTGCAAAACCAGTCGCAAGACATATCAGAAGACTTTAAATTCATACGAACGTACTGGCAGTGGCGTTACTGAATAATCCGACGGGGAGACATCGGCTGCGCAGAAAGAAGCAATGCGATTTAAGTGCTTAAAATAAGGTTGGGTCCTACGTCAGTGGACGGGGATCGTTCAAGTATTTAGACTATACAACAGAATCTAGTGATAGCCTAACGGGATAGGTATAGATCAGCAAAAAAAAAAAAAAAAAAAAGAAGAAAGGAACAATAAAGCGACGTTTGCACGAAAGATTTTTGTCTTCTGGGTACTGTTGCTAATCCCAGGAGGCGTTCAAATAAAAAGCGACCGAGACAATCCGATGAAAATATCGCGGTCGTAGAAAAGCCAGTGTTGAACGGTCACCGCAAACATCAGGTTCAACAGTGGCAAAGCAACAACCGTCAATCAGGTGCTTTATCGGGCTATGTTATGCCGATTGTTCGTGGAAATGGTATGGCGCACCACCTCATACAGCTCGTGCCACAATCGATTTTTTGATGCCATTGTTCCTCGATCGCTTGATATTAAAAAAAGTTGATTTTGACTGGCCTCCGCAATCGCCTGATTTGACACCGCCAGACTTTCCTCTGGGACTACTTGATGTCAAAGGTTTATATCAACAAGCCAAGGACGCTAGACGAAATTAAGGCCAATAGCCGCCATATCAGCCGAAGCATTGGCAAATACGATGGAAAATGGTGAAAAAGAGCATATTACGTCATTCAAGCTCAGAGTGACCACTTGCGCGATTTAATCTGCAGAAAGTAATGTAAAAATTTAGTGTAATTTTTGAAGTGCCTAGCACATCGTACAATTTCTAAAAGTGCATATTGCCTATTTTACTAATGCTAATTTATCAGTTACACACGTTAAATAAATTTGAAAAACAAAAATTATTATAACTTTATATTGCATTATAAAAGTATTTTACGACTACAATAAACAATCAAATGTGTAATTTAATTATTCGTTATATCTAAATTACAATTTAAATTAATTGCACTTGCAGTTGTTTTATAAATCGAGTAAAACTATGATCGAAACACGGAATCAACGAAATAATCACGAAGCGATCAGTTAAGTTTCAATGAAAATAAATCTTTGTAATTATAACTGACACTAAGAAACATTATTTTCTGTGAGTGTAAAACAAAGATTTATTTCACCATTCCAGCGTTCCAAACACGTCATTTGTAATAAAAAGTTGCTGTTTTGGAACAATTGATATTTGACTGTTTCGAAAAATATAGTTGCGTCACAATTTTATACATTTCTTTTGATTAGCGTCGCTAGCTCGGTAAGTCCAAACAGCAACTCGAATAATAATTGTAACAAGCTACTGGTTATTAACATCAGTGACGCAACTTAGGGATTCATCCCGGTCTCTTTTAATATTATACTAAATTATTGGACAATATTATTCGAAATTTATTTCCTTTCGATATTGCACGTTCTTTAAAACATATTCAGCTTTCCTCGCTGGAACATATCGTTAGTATCATGTTACAGGTAAACTATAAAAACAAATTAAAATTTTCTTTTTTGGTTTCCTAACTTCGGGGATACTCCTACTTCGACAGGAAAAATATAGATTCAAGAAGTTCAAATGAAATTAAAATATTACTCGTTAAAAACGTTACATTTATCGCCTCGTACGTAATTAATGGTAAAAACTAATCGCGTTTCACCCGCAAAAAGACACCGTTAGACTAAAATATTTTAACTTAACGTTCGCATTGTAAACGCTCAAGAGTAAGGGGCCATGAACTCGTGACTTCCCTTAGATACATCGCTGATTGTATGAATAATTTTCATATTTAATAAAACGTTTCATTCGTAATTAAACTTTCCACACATGAGGAATCAATTTGTAAAATTTTTAATTCTTTCTTTTTGCTTTCATTTTAAATTGTTATAAAATTACGAACAAAGTAATTATAAATATATATACAAAAATCACGTGGCATTCGTTTTTATGCAGAACGGTTACTACTTTAATGATTTCGAATTTTGCGGGTATCAAATAATTGAAAACTTTAAAAAACTGAATATCCAAATTTCGCGAAAGATGCATAAGGCCAAATCCGCAAAAATTTTTGTTCGGCGGTATACATATATAGATCATGAAAAAAAATTTATATTATTCATTTACGTAAGAACACTATCTATCCAATTAGGCCCCCCACCATTTTCCTTTTTTGATAAGACCGAAAAAATAATTTCATTGAAAATTCAAGTTATTTCGAATGTTCGTGTTCTACACGTATCGGAAATGTCAGTCGATTTCTTCTTTAATTACACGTGTTAAATTTCTTCACGATTTTTTTCCCTCCATTATCTCAATGTAAAATCGTTCCGATTCCACGCAACGGGTTGAATATTTATTTTCATTATAGACGATATTTCATCACATTCAAGCGGGTCTTCATTGTTATCATCAATAATAACATAAATAGCGTACAATTCTTTATTAACATCTCGATTTAAAAGAATCATAATTTATATAAATGCATACAAATTTCTCATTTATCAATCGCGCGTAATCCTGCGGCATGTACAATGTATACAAAAAACAAAAAACACCAAATTTGTATCCTAAAATTAAATCATTACCCGCGAATCTAAACGCGCTCTCGACGAGGTGTGGCAATTCTTAAAAGTACAATAAAATTCCCGTTTTACCTATCTGAAAATGAACGCGGAAAAAGGGCCAAAAATAAAAAACAAAAAAGGGGCTACTACTATTATTACGCCCAGTTAATCTTATCAAAAATCGTTAGTTTCGTATACTTAGAAAATAACGTTAATTTTAATGTGTACACCTGCGAACGAGATTTTTTTATCAAAACAAGTCGTTTTTTAATTTGAAATTTCTTTATATTCGTAATTTTAGTTAAAATTTAAAACTAACCTTGATAAATAAATGAACTACGTGAAAAGCATTTCCGGCATATTTAACCGATTTATTTGCGATGTATGTGTGTGTGCGCGCGCAAGCGAACGAAACAATAAGCCGTGTTGAAAAATAGTGTGGTAATAATATCAGATAGATGACATTACAGTAAGAAAAACGAACATGTCGACGAGAGAAAAGTACGAACACCGTATTTTCAACATATATTCTATAATTTAAATTCGCCGTTATAATTTTAAAAATTTCAATTTAAAAACAATATTTTCAAAATGTAAAATATAATGACGCCTAAATAGTATTAAATTTATCGAAGGAAGAAAAAATATAAAAAAAAAACAACTCATTCGACCGAAATGAAAGTAAAGTGTAGTGCAAAAATTCTATGAAATAGTTAATTAGAATAAAAATAAATATCTCTCCACTGAGAGAGATTAAAGAAAAAATATGCAAATAGGGATCGACATTTTCATTTTAGTGTTCGCTTATCCGTCCGTGTTCACTTGCCTAGTTACACGATGCGCTTTTATCGGCATTTTTGAAACAGTAATAAAAAAGAAAGATTAATATTTAATCGTAATTTATAGAAAAGTAGTAAAACGAAACACTCGGGAGAGGAAAATCGAAGCGAAAACGTAAATTTTAATCAACATTTAGCGGCATCGGACGGCGTTGCGGGACTACTGGGACAGGCGGCTTCCACCGGCGGATTAGGAGACGGTACTTGTATCACCGGCGGCACAGCTCCTCCCGACGCTATTCCGGAGTTGCTAATCGACGTAATCGAGATATTATTCGGCTTAACGAAAGAACCACGCTGTTGTTGTTGTTCACTGGGTAATTTATGATGTTGATGATGCTGCTGATAATGCGGTGACAGTACAATAGATCTATTATTACGGATCTGTTAAAAAATAAAAATAAAAAGGTGCAGAAGGTTGATAAAGTTTTTTTTGCGGTGTCAAATACAGCAGCGATAATTGAACGGAAGATTTAAAGACAAAAACCCGCACTACCGAAAACAATTACTGAATATTGTTTTCCCCTATTTTCAAAGACTAATAATGGAGCAGAATTTATGTAATCGCATATTTTAACTGTTGCCAATATTTCAGTTATAATTTTTCCGCAGAACGGCTATATTTATAGGTGCAACAGATGCTCCTCCCATAAAATATATGTAACATAACATCGGTACTTCCATAATTCCTTCGGTTCATCCGATTCTAAGAGGCTGCCATGTTACTATTTGGCCGCCCAGCAATAGCGGACGTAAAAAAAAGCACACATGACAAAAGTATACCGTTATAAATTTTTATATAGGATAAAAGCGCGCACGGTGATAAATATGCTTACACCTGCATATAAGAAATTAAATAAGTAAAGCGTATATAGATATTCGTTTTTTTTTTCTTTTTGAAACGGAGCAATGTAGTTTGTAACGGTACTAATTAAAATTTCTTAGAGGAAGAAAAAAATAAAAAGTGAAAAACGAACTTATTTTATTTGTCTCGTTATTCCGTTTTCTTTGGAAAGTAAAAAGAGTCTATTAAACAAATACACTGACAACAAAATTCGACATTTTTTTTTTTTTGTTTGCTATAACAGCAAATACAGGTTTTTTCATAGATCGAAAGTTATTTACGGAAATATCAGTGTTTTCTATCAAAAGTGTTTTATATTTTCGTCTCAACTTCGGTAGGACATTAGCAGGACGCAGAATTATAATTTATAACACCACCTTATGTAACAACACTGTAAAGTTTGTAAGAATAAAATTTATAACAGATTCTGATCTCTACTGAACTAACATGCAGAAAAAATCATTGGGAGTAAACTGTTTTCTCGATGATCCTAATATTTTAAACTTTAACAAATGCATACTATTTGCAACTTTATATTTTCTGTTTAACGGACGTGGTGGCCACTCAAATATAATTTTTAAATTCCCGGTGCAAATTCTCCCGATTTTATGTTTACTAGAATTGTAACTACAAAAAGAAAGAATGGATGTTTTTTGTTACTATTAATATTTAACCGCCGCAGCGTATTTTATATGAATAAAACAGAATTCGTAATTTATTTTGAGCAGAATACATTAAAAAATGCATTAATTTTTCGCTTCGAACGATTTTTTTTTATTAAAAATATCGTTTAGCTATTTCACTTTTTTCCCAGATTTGCAAAATTCCCGGCTTATACTCGGTTGGTGGTCACCCTGAGGATTCTATTAGAAAAATAACAAAACAGTCGATATTTTTAAAACATTGTGCGTAGATTAAATACTACGGATCACATTATTAAGGCAACTGCAAATATTTTTCTAGTGTAAAATAAATATACAGCTGCTTTTTAATTATACTTAGATCTGCGATGCACTTTTGTCTGTATGTGCGTTCATTAGTGTACGTTGGTATCCGTGTGCGCTTTTAACTTGCACGCATTTATAGTAGTGCGCTTCTAGTGTGTTTTGTTGAATCTTATGTTTTATTTGAAAATGATTTTTATTTAATGACGTCAGGTTTGATTTTTTTTTTTTTTTTTTTTGTTTTTTGTTTTGATTTAGTATCTAGGATACTGCAGTCATTGTATCATATGAAAACTTTGAAATTAATCATTAATACCCTTACAAAATAATAAATTAAAGTTCCCGCCTTAATTTTTTTGGCGCATCGCTTAAAAAGGATTGCAATGATCGTCTTGCTCAAAACAAAAGAAAAAAAAAAACATTCATTAAAAAGATATTTTAGAAAGGATCCCCCCTCCCCATTATAATGGATTATAAATATACAGTCAGTTAAATATTCAAACACCGGATTTAAAAATAAGCTTTACTTCTACTTCGTTTTTTTCGGAACAACAAAAACAATAACCTCTTAAAATACATGTAAAAAAAAAAATCACAGACACAATTAAATACAATAATCAAAAAATTTTATGCCACATTAATATTCAAACTCAATAAAGTTGAGAATTCCCCCTCGAAGTTACGTTGCATAAGTACAATATAAAATTTTCATTTAACAACTAGAAAACTGTAACCCATCTTTATTTTTTCTAGCTGAAGGTATTATTTCGACTGAAACTTCTAGCTTTACTTGTGTATAGTGCATAGTTAATTTCAGTGCCTTCATCTTTTTTCATTTTTCTCAATTTCCTATATCTAATACAAAATCTTTATCGTCCTCAATTAGCTCCTCCGGTTATTATTTTTGGGAAACAGGAGCAACGCCGGTTTCCTTTGAAAAGCGGTAAACAATGCCGCCATAATTGGGGCACTTGTTGAAATAATCACTGACCTCCTCTTAAACTTTTTTCCCCTTTAAAAACTATTGTTTGACCTATTAAAAAAAAAAAAAAAAAAAAACTATTTCGATATTTGGGCGGCATTTTCCTGCACACGATCCCACAGTATTTTCGATTACTTAGAATAAAATACTGCAGTTGCAGTGAAAGTTGAACAAGTATACGTAAATCGGTACACTGACTATATTAAACGTGTTAAAAAAAAACTCAGCCTTCTTGATGTCGCAACATTTTGCCCGCGTTCAAATATTAATATAGGTCACGTAAATTTATGAGTTTTTTTCTTCTTTTTCCGCAGATACGTATTCCTCCTGGAGGGGACGCGTGTTTAAAAAAATTTTTCTATTGCGTTAATAAACAAGACTAACCAAAAAAGATTCCCCCTCCCGTTTTTTAGAATGTAAATTAAATCTCAAATACGGTGTTCGAATATTGTTATATTATTCCATATATATTCATCCGTAAAAATTTTTAATACAAAACAATTTCAAATTATCATAATTAAAAAATTTAACTACGAAAATTTTTACTGGAATTAAATTAGAAATAAATCAATCCCGGGTTCTTCAATTAGTGCTAGAAAGTTTTGTTCGCAAGCTCAAAATTATAAATGTTTTAAAAAATGGAATTATGGCGTTTTTAATTATTGTTTTGAAGAAATAGAAAATGATCTACTTTTGTATGTGAAACTAATATTATATAGGAGGGACGGTCAATAAGTAAGTTACACTCGCACACAGTTTCTACCTAAATTAACGTACAACCCCCACTCCGACTTAAACGAAACCAGTTTTCATTCTCTATCCCCTCGTGAAAGAATGAAACCGGTATCTCGTTTGGTTCGTTTACAGTGTCTGTTTGAAATAGAGCGTCGTGTGAATCGGTCGTCCACCATTGAGGGGCGAAGTGTGGTACGGTTTTTGCGGGCAAAAAATCATAATCCCGTTGAAATTCGCCGACAAACATGTGAAGTGTATGGTGATAAAGCAACGTCAAGATCTATGGCGTTCGTATGTTCGAGGAAGGACAAGATTATGTGGAGGATGAAGCGCGCAGCGGTCGGCCGTAAACTTCACGCACAGCTGCAAATGTTAAGCGCGTCTAAACTCTCATTTTTTCAGATCGCCGGGTTAGAATTCGAGACATTGCAACAGAACTGGACATTTCTCACGGTCCAGTGAGTATAATTATTCACGAAGAATTACTTTTTCGCAAGGTGTGCTCACATTGGGTCCCTCCACAAAACTTAACGTTTCCAAACCGCCTTGATGTTTCTTGAGCGATATGCACGAGAAGGTTCGCAATTTTTGGACTAAATAATCACGGGGGATGAGACATAGGTTCATCATTATACTCCGGAAATGAAGAGAAGTTCGAATAAATGGAAACATAAGGGATCTCCACGCACGAACAAAGGAAAAACCACAATCAACGCACGTAAAGTCATGTTGACGGGTTTTTTCGATTCCCAAAGCATTGTTTACACAGAATATACACCGACAGGAACCACAATCAATGCCGAGGCATATTGTAAAACCTTGATGAACCTTCGCAAGGCCATAAAAAATCCCAGACCGGGGAAATTGAGCAAAGGAATCGTTTTCATCCATGATAGCGCCACACTGTATACTGCCCGGATAACAGAGGAGCTGATAAAAAAATTTAAATGGAAATTACGGCCACATCCAGCTTACAGCCCTGATTTATCACCTTGTGACTTCCATGGGTTCGGTCCGTTGCAAACAGTCCTGGGAGGAGATCGTTTTGCGAACGACGAAGAAATAAAGAATTTCGTCAGGAATTGGTTAGCCGAAGTTGGGCGGGCGTTTTTCAAACAAGCCATCGAAAAACTGGTACCACGTTACGATTAGTGCTTCAATGTTTTACGTGAACACGTCGAAAAATAGAGAAAAGATTGTAGATTTCAAAATTGTATTTACATATTTTTTATTTATTTATTTATTTTTATCGCGAAGTGTAACTTACTTATTGACCATCCCTCGTATACATATATATATACAGTGTAGGTCATAATTATAAGGATAACCTGAAAAACCGATTTTTGTAATTGCGGCCCTAAAAACACAGCTACGCGAAAAATGTAAAAACATCATTCGATTTGGCAGGTAAAAATACATCTATGACCACGTGACCCACAGGCAAATGCCTTGCGTCATGTGCGGTAGGCAATCAAATCTGTTTCAAAAAATGACCAAAAGTCCACGCTTTTTTTATAAAAAGCGACTGTATAGCCCAAAACAACAGAGCTACAACTTCGCTAACGCCACAAGGTAAAAGAACATAACATTTTGGCCTCGAACCGACTGGTGCACTTACAAAAAATCTGCAGTGGTGTACTAGCAAACCATGATTTCCGTGAATGCGAAACATGCTATACAGTTAACGAAGGTTTTGAACCCGCCTCCGTTTCTGTCCCTTTTCCCGTCAGATGTGTTCGCATTTTCTGCGTGACAGATGTTGTTTGTTGATTCAATGGTGTGTTGATGTTTTCGAATCTAAATGAGGCATTTTACCATAATGAATTCGTCGTTATAAAGTTTTATTTGTTCGGCTATGATACATAAAGTACAAGTGGCTTGAAATGGACCGAAAAAGTGTTAATGTCAACCTGAAGTTGCAAATAATTAGGCTGTGGGAGGGTAAACAGTCAAAGCAAGACACTGCTTTACCATTAGGCGTATCAAAAACCTGCCATGTCTCTTCCGATTAATCGCTCGATGAAGTGCCACATGAGGGTCACGGTAAGTGTACTCCGTCATCGCATCCTTCTGTGTACGAAATTTCAACAGTTGGAGTCCGTGTCAGTTTCCGAAGATGGTTGCGAGAACCTTCCGGCAAAGGATTCAGTTTTGGCTTTTGGCGGACCACGCTTTACTCGCTTCCTTTGACTCTGAGACACACTTACGCGCCAAAACGTTGTTTGCAACGTATATTGTGCACGATCTGCGATCAATTTTTGCACCTACAACTTCTTCAGCTGTCAGAAAGTTGGTCACCGCGCGTGTCTCGTAACTCACTGGCTTGGAAACGTTTACCGACACGTTTCACGCGTGCGTACAGAAATTCTACTGATCTGATCAGAACGCGGGAAACGACGTTTTGTTCGTATTTTCCTCTCCTGCCTCTCGCATTCATTTCACACAGTTTCGCCAAACAGCGGGCATAAAATAAGCCGTGTCACGTTACTTATTGAACCACCTCCTAATTAAATTTTCTGTTTTCATAGAATCATTTATATTAATACAGAAAATGGACTATTATAATTTTAAAATAATGACTATTATTTTTTTTCTTCTGAAATTATTATTATCAATATTATCCTTCAATGTAGTTGTATCTTTTATATGCCGTGAACATTGTTATTCAATTATTGTATCCACTATTAAAACTTTTCAGCGTATTTGTGGATTTTAACGATAATGATAATAACAAATGAATTGAATTGAATTATATAGTTCTTAAATATTTCTTACTCGAGCAAAACTGAGTGTCTCAGCTAGTATTATAAAACTGCAAGACAGAAAATCTGAAAAAAGTTCTCCAGCCCATTCGATAGGCTAGTAAACATCCAACACCGTATGTATGTTCACACGTACGATTAGACAAGATCGTACCGCTTTTTGTTCTTTTTGTAAAATATTATAATCACATAAGTTAAAGCATGCATTCTAGTGGTTATAGGTTTAGTTTATTTTGTCATTACGTGATGTGTGATGT
The DNA here is from genome assembly GCA_039619475.1 of Icerya purchasi. Lineage (NCBI taxonomy): Eukaryota > Metazoa > Arthropoda > Insecta > Hemiptera > Monophlebidae > Icerya > Icerya purchasi. The sequence goes on along the minus strand of CM077116.1, from coordinate 378,640,763 downwards.
TGGTACTTCACCGGAAGTTAAATTTTTAATTGTATCATTCTAACTAAATGTTACGTAATTTATACGTTACAAACTTATAGAAAATTACGAGTATACCGTCTAGTGTTATAACAAATTTTATGCGTAACGTATAGAATTATTTTTTGAAATTAGAAATAAAATGAATGCCAAACTTTGAATACTCGAGGATATTGCTTAATTGAAATAATATAATACATTGAAGCGCACTGGCGCACTCAAGGGGGTTATTGCTCTCCCCAAAAAATCTCCGAAATTTTTCCTCCAAAATTAATTTTGTAGCGTAAAGCGGGATAGTACAGAAAAAAGAAATGAATTCGATATAGAAACGTAAAGTAATTTTATTTTACGCTGCTTCGTTTGGTTGTACGTAGTAGTGATGGGTAAGTTCGTTATTTCTTCGGATACGGATCCGGAACTGAATCATAGGTTCGGGAACTGCATCCAGCGGACCCAAATGGATCTGACATTTTACACTCAACACTGACATTAGTTTGCTCTGTTTGTCAACGCACCATACTATTTGCTGGGTTAAATTACGAAGTTGCTTACGAAAGTCTGGAGTTGCATAGATTGCACATGCAGTAGTAAATTGCAACAGAGTGAAATGGCGAGTAAATAGAAAAAGAAAAATATAACGGCCAGTCGATGTGCTAGAAAGAGAGAAGGAAATTGCTAAATAGCTGTGTACATAGAAAAAATGACGAGAACGTTTCATTCGAATTCTGATGTTTTCTCAGTTTTTAGTTGATGGGGCACATTTCTGCTCAGATATTCATTCCGTATGAAACACAGAAAAGGACAGGTGGCTTATTCTTCTTTGCCATACTTTAGTTTCTTTCGCAAAACCGCGCGAATCTACATCTGCATAAAATTCATCGGTTCAATTTTGAATTTATGAGGTCGGAGTTGCATCATCAAATTCTAGCCCCGACCAAAAAAAATCCTGTGTGCGCCTTTTTCAAAGCGAGCTAGACGTCATAAATTTAAACGGAATAAGTATGTATAACACATAACTGATTGTGTAAATACAGTGATTATTTTCGGAGCGTTAGTTACAGTGAAAAAATTTTATCTTATTTTTCTTTTTCCGATACAATCGGCACAGAACAAAAGTAAAACACAAAAACTGCACCATTAAAAAAGGACAAGCGTCTGCAAAAAGCCAAAACTTTGTAAGACTGTGTAATTTTTTATTTTTTTTATATTTGTAAATGACAGTAGCAAACAATTATATATCCCATTATGTCTATATTTCGAAAAAGTGCAAAGAGTATGTCTACGGCTATATTTCAAAGATTAAAAAAGGCTAAAATTTTTGATTTTTGTTCCCCAGACATTAACTGAGTATAATAAGATTAAGCTTTTAATGTATAGCAGCAGAGTTCGAACCAGGTACTGCCGCATCGCAACCGACTACGCTACAGCAGTTCGCTATTAAGCACGAAGTAAAAGTCGGAAATGTTGAACATCAGTTTTTGTTTATTTTATAGATAAATAAAGTAGATAAATGCAAACTATCTGTAAATATTGTTGATCATTTTTGTACTTTGTTTGAATATTGTTTTCATTAATAAATTTTTGCAATTATAAAATTTTAATAACCATGTTTTTAATCTGTACTTTTACTTTATTCTATTTCGTATTTACAGTTTTTCCTAGCTGAGGTTTGTAATTTTTTATTAATATTTATAACCAGCATATATAGATTGATAGATAAAAGTCAGTAAAATATCCAGTGAGAAATTATTTGTTTTAAATATTATTGATATTTTTGTACTCGCTATTATTATTTTCGACGTCATGCAGTTACAAAAATTGTTTAAAGTGAGAGGTAGTTTTTAAATGTGAAAATCTCCACTTTTGATTACCTTATTTTTTTTCCACCTTATTGAAAGTACGAGGTTAGAAGTGTATAGAAATCTATTAATTAGTTTTTTAATTTTAATTTATAATTTTGATGGAAGGCTAAAAACAAGCAAAAATCATTCCTCGCCACAAGGAAAAAATCGCATTCCCTCTGAGAAACAGGTATCTTCACGTAGGATAGAAAACATTTTCAAAAGTGCCGTTGTGTCAGCCACACCAAAACATGTGTTATGGTACGAATAAAAACAAAACACGTCCGGGTTCTGCAACTTTTTCGAGAAATTAGAAATATAAAAACCAAAAGTAAACAGGTAAAAGAGATGGGGAAATAACAAAATTTTTTTGTCGGTGTCAGCAAAAAGAAAAAAAACAAGGTACCGTTTTTGCATCAGGCCTTATCTGAATATTTGTAGCTCTAGTCTCCCGAATTATGCTGATATAGCATTACTTTTTTTTAATACTTTTTTTGCGTAGAAATTGAAATACGCCTGACTGCCTCGTACCTAACAATCATTTGCGTAATGTGAGAGCCCGCTTTTTCATTGCTTTTAAACATCTTTATCTACTGAACACTACGCGCCATAACATTAAGTTATCTCCTTTATAATACACCGTACAAAATCCTTCTTTACCTAGAATATTTTATTTCGTGAAAAATTTTAGGACTGCTAACAACAATCTGGCCAACACTCAATAGGCACATTTATTTTTATTTTTTTTCGCACAGTACACGAGGTTCTTTCAACTCGAAATCGATTTGAAAACTAGAAATCTCGAATAACCTTCTTGGACATCCTCTACAAACCAGTGATGGGCGAGGTTTCAAATATTTTGGAACGTCACGTTACAGGTTCCTAGTGATCAGAAACGTAACAGGAACTTCGTTACATAGGTACAAACTGTTGAAAAAAGAGTAACTTATATAACCAAAATGGAACCAAATTTAAATATATATAGTTTAAAAGCTAAAACAATTTAGAGCCAATAGAAGACAGTTTCATCTTAATATCTGAAGCTTTAATTAATCATTCAAAATAAATGCGCTGTCGAAATTTAAAAATGATTAACATAACTTAAATATTAAATTTTTATAAACTGCGTTATAAACAAATTTTTGTGCAATTCTAATAAACGCTATTACACTTGATAACGTTTATCAAAATTTGTTTTAGAAAATTTTTATTACTTGCGGTTGATGAAGGGAATTCCTTTAATCTAAATTTAACTATACTAAATTAAAAACTAAATTTGCTGAAACAAGTCAAAAATAAAATAGTTCAGAGGAGAAATTCAGCGAAACGGGACAGACATCCAAATAAAATGAAGTAGCAGATTTGGAATTTAACTGCGTTAAAAACAATAAAAAAAAAAAACAGTACTGTTTTGATAAAAACTGCTGTTAAAATTTTTCATGATAGCGTAAAATTCCGGAGTCATTGCAGCGCCAGTTATCATCACAGTACATTATGCGCGATCATCATCCTCGCGCGCGCGTATAGTACATAAAGCGTCGGGTGCTCTGCCTATACGCAGATTTAGCTGGACCGTAAATAACGTCGTTTCCAGCTGATAGTAACACACACACAGCAACAGTTCAACCAGTATGGATAGAAACATTATACGCTATTCAGATGTTGTAACTAAATTTGTAAGTGAAGAACTTCGTTCTCAGCCAGTTACAACAGAATACTGTCGTCGATTCATTGTCATCTGATTGCAGTATGTATGTATCACCATGTAAAATAACCTAGTGAGTTGTGACCAATAACAGAGTAAGCAGTGTGAGTTATACATACAAACTGCATGAGTGATAAAGATATATGAAGTGTGCGTCACCTGTACTTCAGTTCCTCCTAATTGCTGTCTGTTATTATTGCGTAGTTAATCGTTTCTTTCGTTCATCTAGTTCCAAAACTAGTTACATAGTTACGGTCAGTTCTTTTAGTTCCACAGTGGTTACTTTTCATTTCTGTGACAGGAAGGTGAGAGGAGTAACAATGTAACATAAATACACGTTATCGATTGGAATGGAACGAATTATTATAAAGCTTGAACTCGTTCTACGTTCCTTGTTACCTTACACATCACCACTACAAACTTCGAAGCCCCACTATTAACAGAAGCGAAGCTACAGGATCAGTGTGGAGTTAGTTTCGAAGCACCCCTCGTAAAAAGATAGTGTGTTACTAACAAGGGTTTTTTTCTTCTATTTTCAACCGGTTAGTTAATTTCAAAAAACTAATTTTGTATTTACTACTCCGTCACTTACCGGATGGAAGAAAAATCTTTTTCAAAATACATATGTGTATATGCAGATAAATTATCGCTTTAAAAACAAAAACAATTAGATAAACCTTACTATTTATTAACCAAAGACGAAATAGTTACGATATAGACAGTTTCACAAAACAGAACAAAATTTAATACTGATAATTTTGTAAACGACAAAAACAACCACGTTCATACCTATTGTCGAATAATAACTTTTCTTCGTATATTTATTACCTCTCACCTTTTTCTACTGGACATAATTACAGTAATAAGTGATATTAGTTTCTATACAAAACCAAAATAATTTATAACTAATTGCGCAAGTGTGTATTCGAGGAGACAAAAAATCGACCACCGACTTCATAATTATTCGCTCGGTACACCAACACTACTACTTGTCTCTTTCGTAGGATATTTGATTCCCCTTTTCCCTACTTTTGCCTTCCAAAGTGCCCGTTGTTAAAACCGGAAGAATTTGCCACTCTGGCATAATTTCACTTCTTATAACTTTTACGAACCTCCGCGCCCGAACCATTCATTCTCGCAGATACGCCGTTTAATTTCGGCTACCTAAAACAGAACAGCTAAAAAGGCTAAAATTGATGGTCATATGCGGCACCTAATCACTGGCGTCACCTTTTTTTCCCTAATATAGCCACTCGTCAATTCCCCAAACAAAGTTAATAAATATCAGAGCTGCTGAAGGCGCATCTGGCGCTAGAAACGAAAGTAATTAAAAATGATAAAATGTAATTACTTTAACTTACATTTAACATTGGAGAATTATGAGAACTATTTGCTGTATTGGACGCGGCGGAACTGGTTTGTAGTGATGGAGAAGAGCCGGACACGTTGCTCATGTTGTTTACTTGAATTTGAGAATGAAGCAGAGACTGCTGCTGCAATGCTGTGCAAGTGTTGGCGAGAACAAGCTGACCGCAAGCGTAGCAACGATTTCCTAAACCGGCGCCGCTGTAACTTAGACTATTTTCACGTGAGCGCATAATATTAGCTGAAATGGGAAAAAACAGAACGATTAGCATAATTAAATGATGAATATTCTTTTTAAAAGTGTAATTAACGACACAATTTACGAAAAGCCTTACCCCGTTCTCCCGCCGATACACATTGTATTTAAATGCGTACAAAGAGTACGCGCTAGTAGTTAGCGAATGGCAAAGTCAGGTAGCACTTTCCCGCAAAGTGGAATAGTTCTTGAGAAACAGAGTAATGATGTATCGCGGAGAAGCAATTTTTCGACAAAGAAGTCTTTCTATGTTTTTTATAATTATCATTAAATTTCTTCCGACATAGAAACAAAATTGCACACGAAATAAAAACAAAAATTATTACAAAGAAACACAACAAAACGAGCATTTTAATAAAAATATATAGTTTCATTTTAAGTATATTTTATAAGAATCATTTTCAATTAGAAGAGAGAGAAAAAAAATTAAAAATATACAAATATTAAGTAACAGCAAAAAACACGAAAATAAAATTTCCAATAAAATATCGATAAACTGTGCGGTAAACTAAAAACAGAATAAAAAGAAGTCGCTAAAATTAAATGTACGTTAAAATTGTTTCGATACGTAATTTGGAATTTGTTGTTTTCGATAATTTTATGTTAGTTAACGTTGTACACATCTTATTTCTTTTTATTCACCAAATTAACTTACCAACATATTCTTGTGATTTTGTATAATTTTGTAGTATAATTCGTATAAAATGTTGCCGGTAAACTGTAAAACGATGTTCGAACGAAAAATCTGCAATATAACGGCGCATAAATCTATTCGATTACAACGATCTCCTTTCACGGAAAACAACGCGTTCCTAGGGTTTTAAGCTAGAAGCAACACTTCTATACTGTTACCGAGTGAAAAAACATTCAGTGTTACTGCTCTTAAAAATCCGATCAACTTCACACTACAGAAAATTGACATTATTTAGTGTGTATTGCGCCGGGTAATTTCGAGGCTTCTTGAAAATGTAATTAAACTGTTCTTTTGCGGGAAATGTTAAAAAATGTAAATAATCCTACAATTTTTTTTTCGATAATAGTAAACCTATTAAAAACATCTAGTCATCTTCTTACGCTTCTTTTTCACAGTTGTACCAACGAAATAAATTGGTAAAAACAAATGCAACGATTGAAATTTTATATATTTAACGGGAAGGGGAAAAAACATAACAAATATTATCATTGATAACTTACGGACATTAAATAATATATAAATAGACGGATAGTATTTTAACAAAAACTTATAAATAAACGTACCGTTCTCCAAATAAATCGAAGCGACCACTAAAAATCATACACGTTATTAACGATTAATCCACAAAAAAAAAACAAAAAAAAAAAACAAAAAGCCCTACGATCATGACTGCATAAACAATAGATAGCCAAAAATTTAACTTTAGAAAAATATCCTCCTCAAACAACTTTGTTTAAAAAAAAAAAAAAGTAAATAAATCGTGAAAATAAAAAACTATTACTTATTAAATAAATATATGTTTTTAACTTCACACGATTTAAAAATTCACCGAACATTAGCATTTTTTTAGTTAATAGGACATGCATTATGTTCAATTCTTGACACAATTATTCAGTATGAAACAGAAAATACGAAAAAAAAAAAAAAACAAACTTAAATCATAATAATTACAAAAAGATATACACATATATATATAAATTATATTCATATAAATTATACATAAAACAAATTCAAAATTAAACGAGTTATATGACGGGAATACAATGTATTACTAATTTCCGTCGAAGTAACTTTAAAGCAAACACTTTCGAAGAAAAACTGAAAGAGACGTCAAAATACGCTTAAAAAGTGGTACAAACTGTTGTGGCCGTACCATAGTCGATAAAGCTATCTATCGTCCGTACTAAATAATAAACAATTTTATCAATCGACGATTTCACACTTCAATGCATCAAGTATAATCGTATTCTTTCCTGAATACTCTGTACGTAACAAACTTTTTTTGCACCGAAGCACTATTAAGAAACATTTCCTGTTTTCCACAGATCGTTAAAAAGGGGAAAAAATATTGCATTTATAATGAGTTTTTTTCTCCTCTGCGATCTCAATCTATCTTTTCTAGTTAGTTATTTTATTTTACAAAATTAATTTAACACTAACGCTGCAGCTTAATATTACGAGAAAAGACATTCTAATTATATTCGAAAAATGTCATGTAACTTCAGTAATGTACGAAGCGTTTTAAAATGTTACTACGAGAGCTAATTAATTTTGCATAGTAATTTGCTAACGCCTTGGTTCTTTATGTTTTCTTGTTTTTGTTTAAACCGCGCAAATAGAAATATAAAAAAGTAGCATCGAATTTTTCTTCAACTGACTCTACCATTCAGATAGGTTCTCAGTGGTCACTCGACTTAATAGCGTAAATGGATATGGTACTAATAAATAATAGCAATAGAATAATAGTAATAATAATAATAATAATAATAATAATAATAATAATAATAATAATTATAATAATAATTGGTACAATTTACACGTCGTTTTACACTGCGCTCAATGAATTAGTAATAAAAGCTACAACATTAATTTAAATAATCACAGCGAACAAACAGTTATCGGTAGTAGTATAGTACATTATAACATTATTATGATGTAACACTTTGGTGGTTTTTTTGGATCAGGGAGAATGCAGCAGCTTAGGAGATGCGAAGGTTGATCGACCAGAAGAATCCGCTCTCTTCCTCTTAGAACCTCGTTTTTTTGGAGAGGGCATCAACAAGTACTCGTCTGCGTCGGTAATCGGGTCCGGCTTTTCGATGACTTCGGCACCGATCGAGGTAATGACAGATGCAATCTCCTCTTCCGCGTCCGTTACCGACACTTCCTCCAATTTACCGCTCGAGCTATCCACTGTGCTGCTATTGTCATCTGTTAATATACACTATATAGATACACACCGGAACATGGAAAATCTACTACCGGTTATTTTAATTTATACGTTTTTATTCACAGCGTGTCATTTGATGCGGGCACGTTTCCAAATACTTTTAATAAAAGCGCGGGAAAAAAGGCACTGACCAGTTACGTACATTGAGAAGGAATGATATAATACGCTAAAAACTAAACCTAACGGTAGAATAGATGCGGAAAATTCTTGACAATGATAACTGGTAAATATTAAGGCGTAAATACGATTTCTTCGATAAAAGATTACTACATCTCGGGCAATATTCGTTTTCCATAATTTAAGTTTGTTCAAAAAGTATTGCCATCACAATCTCATTAAGTTAGCTGCACGAGTCGAAAAAACTAATCCTGAGAGCAACAATTAAATTCAGGAAATCAAAAGAAATAGTAAAGTATATTAAATCAAAAATACATTAAGTAAAAACAAAAAATTTGATATTTCAAAAAAAAAAAAAATAAAAAAAAAAATGCAAATAAAGAAAAACTAGAAGTAAAATAACAGACCAAAAATCAACTTGCGTAACTTTCGCCTTCTCATTGTACTAGATGACAGAAATAAAAGTCATTCGCATGTAAATGAAATTAAAATGCGGTAATACTCAACAGTCTTTACATAATAGTATTCAAGATCTTCATCATCGCAATTTTATACACACAAACACACATACATATGCGAACGTTGAAAATCTATTTTAAAGCGGCCAATGATTTTTTCTAAATACCGGAAATCAAAGTAAAAATAATAACGAAAGTAAAAATGAAAACTTACACATTTATTTATCTACATATGAACAGGAAAACGAACAAACAGCTCGGTGTTACAAGAAATAGACGTAACGAAAAGATTATCGTCGGGCGTAATTAGAAGAATACTGAAATACTCTTTAGTCATGTGATAGGAGTAAATGGATTATTGGAGACGAGAATTCTTGAAGGAAAAGTAGAAGGAAAAAGAAGACGTGGTCGCGTTCCAACCAGATGGTCAGACATGATTCGGACAGCTGCAGGAAAAAGTTTCGTAGAATGTGTTCGACTAGTTCACAAAACAGAGATCAGTGGCGACATCTTATACATCACATGGACAGATCATAATCACGATATCTCCACGAGGGATACTCATTGATGATGATGATGACGATGATATATATATATATATATATAAAAACTGTAAAACACTAATCAGTAGGACTGCAACTTGCATATAAAGATAATGAAAGCCATCAACAAAATCGTAATCAGACACATATGACGGAAGTAGAAATCAAAATAAAAAGAACTGAATTAAACGTTTACATCAGATCATCGAAGAGTCATCTTAATCAGAAAAATCATTGAAGACTGAAATTCCAGAAAATTATAGTAATGTACGGCGACAATGAAATTAACCAAATTTTGGTGATGTTACATTTACATTACAAATATTCGGAATTTGACTAAACGCTAATAAAACATTTTACATCAGCTATAACGAACTAAATATAAAAACTGCGACAAAGAACAAACGGAAATATCTAAAATAAACTTTAATAAAAACTAACCATCTGTCACCGAAAAAGAATAAATATAAAGAAACAGACAATTGTGCCGAGAACTACAATTTGTTAAACATAGTTTAGATTTAATTAGTGCGTGTTCAATATATATTTTCGTCAGTTTTTTTTTTTTTTTTTTTGTATCATTATTTGTGTCGATCTATTATTGTTTTTTAAATTTAATTAATACACATCTCATCATCAAAGAAAACACACTTTGTGACGATCAAGTTTTAACTGTTTACAAAGGGAATATAGAAAAAGCAGTGAAAAAGACCTCTAACTCTTTTTAATAACATTTATAACGAAATAGACATCTGTGAAAAGCTGCAGATTACCTAACATAAAGGCCCGAATTGTATTTACTTACGAAATACATATAAAAGCCAATAAAATGACGAGTGAAATAATCATTAAAATTTATTTTCATAATTATTGTAATTTGTGAAAAGAGAAATTTACCGAACACATAATAAAAAATTCAGCGTTACTGTCTATGCTTCGTACGCAGCGAACTACAAAACAAAGTACGCAGATTCAGTTTACAGTGCAGTTTAAAAAAAGTTAACAATCCTTCTACCCCCTCCTTCATCGAAAAATAATCATTATCCCATAAAACTGCAGAGTATACAATACTTGTATAATCCGACATAGTGAAAGTTCAAAATGTTAAAACATCGTACATAAAAGTAATACGAATAACGTACGTAACTCGGCAGACAAAATGAATCACAGAAAACGCGAACTTTTCCATTCTCTGCGTAAGATCACATTCCATATCTTACCAGTGAAGGATAATTTAAAATTAATAAATTTAATAATAGAAATAATAATATTAATAAACGCCAGAAGATGCGGCATTTAAAAAAAAAAACAGAAATTCGACACTTACCAGTTTGTGAACTGTTATAGTATATGAACGATACGCGAAGAAAATGAATAAAAATATTTGTGACGAATATTTAATTTTTAGTTTTACTAATACTTTTTTTAAAATGAAAAATGAGCTGAAAATCGACTAGTATAAAAAGTTTCCTTAAAGTCATCAAAAAGTTACAAAATTCTAGAACAACTACATCCATAAAACAGCTACTCCGAACAACAACTAACACACTGTTGCTATAACTGATTATACGAAATTACTTTATAAGTTTACGCCGAATCAAAAAGTTGAATCAGCAGATATAAAAACCGGTTTTTAATTTTGTTTTGATTAAAAGTATAATGCTTAAAACTGAAATTCCGTCATTCATCTAATTTTAGTAAGATCTTGTTCAAGCAACGAGTACTAACAAAATCTAACATAGTTAATATGTTAACTTCACTAAAATCATCGTACTTTAGACAGATTTGCTAGCGTTGTATAATATAACGGGGAGCAAATAAAGTAAAACAAATTAAATCCTATCACCTGCTTTAAACGAGTGAGCGTTACTTCTTTAAAAAAAAAAACACAATTCTGTTGCAGTAAACAATTTTCTATTCAGGGCCAAGTGCGATCTTTTACCCGGGTGTTTTCTTATAACCTTGTAACACTTAAATGACTCGTAACAAAATTAGAAAAACGTTGATGAAAACATTAAAAAAAAAAATACTGTAAGGTAGCAAGGAAAACAATATTTAAATAAGTCATTTCAAAACTGTAACTTGTAGATTTTTTGTCTAATTTTAATTTTATCATATACTCCGTGATATTAAACACGGATCTATTGTTTAAGACAAAAAAAAAAAGATATATACACACACATACATATATATATATATATATATGTAGTTGTTTATTTGTGCTTGCATCATTCATGACTAAACCAAATTTGGCTGCAAAAGAAAACGTTTTACATGTTTCATACTGCAAAAGGTCTAATAATTGTATAAAAAAATAATAATATAAAAAAAAAAAAAAAACATGTATATATCTAATAATTCCATTTAGCAAACTTTATGATTTTGTCAGAAATTTGGTTTACTATACTGTAAAATCAAAGGGACATTTTACAATCTGGTTTATTTATCCTTCTTTGGTCTCTGGTTTTTAAAGCTGAAAAAAGATCTTGATTTTTTGTTACCTTTTTTGAGCGTTTTTGCAATGTAATTTAAAGGGGGTTTTAAAGCGCGTAATTATTTTCCACATTCACTTCTACTTATCATATTTAATAAATACATAATCGCCGGAATATATATAACCATGTATTTTTATTAAATTTATATAGTAATTCAATGTTTTTTTTGTTTGTTTTTTAGAACAGAATACTCGAAGTAAATTTTACATTTTAAAACATTTTCTCTACTGCAATTTTTCTCGCTGATTAGTATAAAATGGCCCCAAAAAAATCAGAGACTCGCAATAGGACATATTATGATGTGAAATTTTAAATAAAGTTTTAACACCCTTTACGGTACAGCTGATAATCATTCAAGTTCATGTTTTATTAAAAGAAAAAGGTCAAAGAAATAAACGCATTGTAAATCGCAATGTTAAATAATAAAATTTGATGAATGGACTCCTTCCTATTATAATTATTTCTGGATAAAGGTCCCCGGTTGACGAGCCAAAAAAAAAACAATAAAATTTGGTGGTATTTTTCGTAATTTAAAACACATAATCAATTTCTAACATCAATTTTAAGTAAAAATATCGATAAAAGCTTTAATGAAAAGCGAACATGTCGTCCCCCATTAAATATGAATTTAAGGAATTTTATAGCATGTAAGTCCCATACCGTGATTTCGGAGATTACAAAGTTAAGGTTTACAATGTACTAAGCCCAATAGCACTGATGAGAGCAAGAGGATGTCAGTTCGATCCTCTCAGCCGCCTTTGCTTTTCCAGACTTCTCCAGTTCCCAATTATTTCAACCCGAGTATACCTGCTAAAATTCTGCTATTCCCTATTTTAACGTATACCGTAAAAATGAAATACGTATTGTACGATAGGCTGAAATAAGAATTCAGATTACATGTTTTGGGGGAATCCTTGGAATTTCACTCTTCCAGTTCAGATATATATATAAAAAAGTAAATATTTTCCTAATAAAAAACTATGTTGTTAAAAACGGTTCCAGGAAAGGATACCCCACTTTCTACCAAAGAATTCCTCTAGCCCCTAACATATTCGAAAACTCAAAATGAAAAAAGTATTGATAACTGCTAGCCGGTTTTACTTTATATGAGAAATTTAGTTTAAAATATTCAATTTTTAAAAGTCAAAATTTTTATATTACAAACAGCTGCTGTATCCTTACGTAAATCACAATAATTGGTAACTTAAACAGTACAGAAAAAAAAAAAAAAATACAATACATCAACGACATGAAAATTATCAATTATTTTAGTTTAACAATGTATACTTACCACCAGGACTTATAGAGCGTGAAGACGATGGAGAGGGCAATGGGTAATGATGAAATGGACTGGAAGAAGTGGCGTACGGTTGACAAGGGATAACCGCTGAACTTGGAATAGTATCATTTAGCTGGCGCTCTTCATCCATTTCCAAGCTGAAAAATAATTTTAAATAATCCCGTATAAAGTTAAATTTCAACAAGAACTTTGCTAATCGCCTTCACTATGTTATACATAGTCTTTTTCAAAAGCTGACTTTTTTTTTTTTATCACAAAAATTAATTAGTAGTGCAAAAATAAAATAGTGATAAAAACAGCTAAAAAAAACAAAAAACAGCAGCGCTCTCATCAAATATTTTTGTAAAGAATTAAAAATTGTCGTATAAATTGAACAATAAAAATTAAAATTCAAGAACATCTTATCCAAAGTATTTAATTCTTTATTCTTATTGTCAATAACTTCTTCCAAGTCATTATATTTATTAAGATATCAGTAATAAGACGCGAAAACTTATTTTAAATAAGAATATCGCTTCGGATTTTTTCAGTTTTCACTGCTTCTTTTTTTAATTTTATTTCTCATTTAGTTTATAAATGTTTAGTCAGGTATTATTCATTAACGCTAACGATATAAAAGCATAAACACTGATAAATAAATACGTAGGGCAATTTTCACAAAACGACGAAAAAATTATGTATTTTTCCTACAGCTTTTTTATTTCTATCTTTAATCAAATATTGCAAATGTGTAGCACATTTTTCAAAATTTAAAAAAACTAGAACATAAAATTGTGAATACTAGTATTTAAAAAAAAAAAACATCAAAAAAAATAACATTCAGTTGTAAAAATAATAAGCATAAACTCGAAATTATAAAGTCGTGTATAATATAAACCTTCATAAATTCCCGTCAGAGTACATTTTTTTAGTTAGGGTAAATTGCTTCTTAATGGAAAAAAAAAAAAAAATTAAAAAAAAACGAATCACAGCTTACGACACTTGGCGGATCTATTAAAAGCTATTTTCTTCAACAAGTGTTTCAGTACATCAAAAGTAAAGAGGAAAATATCCGGCGAATATATTATACAAAAGGATAGCGTAAAAAATCACGCGAAAATAATTTATTTGTTAAAGACATGACAAATACAAGAAAAAAAAGTACGGTACGATGACCATCTAAATCCAAAATAAAGCAACACTGTATTCTTACCGCGAGAATCCTTATTTATTGTCCCAAAAAGTTGTTCTTTTTTCATTGTTTTCGTACTTAATCTAATTTATACGAAGTAAACTTAACATTCACCACAAAAATATCCTCGAAGAACGTCTATATTACAGAACCATGTTTTGATTCATTTTCAATTTCATTTATAAACAATATACCAATATTAATATTGTTAACGTTTATGACACTGATTTTATAAAACGTAACCACCGGAGGGTCAATGAGCAAAAATCAATAACATGAAATTGACATACGTTAACTTTTCCATATCTGATTGTACAGTTTTGAAAGAAAAACATTTACCAAAAGATGTTTCCGAGAAACTTGAGATTGTCCAGAATGTCGTTGACTCATCAAACAATATTGAATATAACAAATCTCCAGTAAAAATAAATAGAAACAAGAAATAATATAATGCGAAAAACGAAATATTTTATTCGGAAATTAAGGGCGCTATTACGGTTCTTAGAAAAAGAAGGGCCATAGAAAACTTAAAATATAAGCCTCATTTTCTTTTGTTCATTCAACAGAGAAGAATTTAAAATGAACATCAACAAATTTTATAATTATTTTATGGTTGTTAAAACAAAAACTAATTTTTTAATTTCACATGCTTAGAAAAATATACCGTACCTGCTTTCAGATTCCGACAAACTTCTACACAACGCTATTCGACGATCAACTTCTATTTGAAGTTTTTTTCGTAACGTCATATTTTCTTCGCGAATTTGGCGTTCTTCTTTTGCGAATTTTTCACTCTTTATTGCATCTAAATATAACAAATTTTCACACGACATCATTAAAATCGAACCGACAACAAAATTCGATAAAAGAAAAAGTAACTCTATTTTTAATGTATCATTCGTAATTTTTTTTTTCTTGTTAATTTTCTACGATTTCTCTCGAATTGAAAAATATACCACCGAAACCGATAATGAATACATATATTAACAAACAAAACCAAATAAATTCAGCAACTTTCTCGCACCTTAGCCTCAAAAGAGACACTACGCTGCCTATTTCGCATATACAGTGTGATCAATAAGTACCGAGAATTTGTAAGTAAAAAAGGTTTGTATTACTTTTCGAGCAAATTTATTTTATCTCCGTCAAGATAACTTCCACCTGAAGCAATACAATACGCCAACGCTTGACCCAATTATCCACACATTTTTGGTAGGCCGAAACAGAAATATCTTTCAGCACCTTCGTCGCATTCTGTTTTATGGCTTCCAGAGACTCAAATCTTTTTTCGTTTAAGCCGATTGAAGAACAAAAAGTCACACGGAGCCATATCTGGCGAATACGATACCTTCTGGAGAATATTTACGCTGTGTTTGGTCAAAAAATCCATCACAATCCGCGCTTTGTGTGACGACGTATTATCGTGATACAAAATCCAACTATTGTTGATCCACAAATCCGACCGTTTGCAGCGCATAGCATCTCTCAAACGCTTTAAAATAACGAGGTAATCCTCCTTGTTGACACCGTTTCACCTGGTGGTAAGAACTCTTAATAGACAACACCTCGGTAATCGAAGAAAACTGTTAGCGTAACCTTGATTTTTGAACGACTTTGGTGCGATTTCTTCAGTTTCGGCTCGCCCTTAAGGCGCCATTCGGATAATTGTTAGACTCTTTGCATGTCGTATTTATAGATCCCTGTCTCGTCTCCGGTAATTGTCCGTTTCATGAAGTTTGGATCAATTTGGGTCTCGGAAATCATCTCTTTAGCAATTTTCTATCGACGATTTTTTTTCAGGCAATTCAGCTCCTTTGGCACAAGCCGTGCGGCAACGCGTCGCAAGCCTAAAATATCTACAACAATGTGTTGAACAGTTCCGTATGAGGTGTTAAAATCACTAGCCATCTATCTAAGGCTCACGTGACGATTTTCGAACACAGTTTTCACCACAATTTCGATGTTTCCGTCGGTATTCGATGTGTAAGGACGTCCAGAACGAGGCAGTCTTCAACCACTTCACAACCACTTTGAAACTATTTAACCATTTGTATTCTCTGGTTTTTGATAGAGCAGACTTCCCAAATGCTTTCTGCAACATTTTCAAGGATTTTGCACAAGAAATTTCGTTGAAAACACAAAATTTCAAGCAAACTCTTTTCCCAATAAAATTGTTAATGTTAAAATGCGACGAAATGCAAGAACTTGCCTGTTATAAACAGCGGACAAACAAACACTAATGATTCGATCCCACTCAAATTTGACGCAGATGTCAGTATAGAAGCTGCCAACTTAAGAAGAAGAAAAAACCCGGATCGGTCGAACGCGATTCAGTTAAATTGAGAATTCCCAGTACTTATTGATCAAAGTGTATATAACACCAAAGGAATACATCACCGAATACGTGTAAAAAGACAGTACGTTTTAAACTGATTACAAACGCTTGCACTACAAGTGCAGTCCAAGCGCTGACCCACAAACAAGGTCATTGTCTGCTGTATAACTGTTAAGATAACTTTTATTTTTAATTTTTATTTTTTCATCGCCAGGAATCGAATTTAGAATTTTCGACATCGACTACGACAATAGCATATTTAGGAATTACTACGCTTAATTAAAAATTTGAACATAATATTTGTTTTCATATTTACTTTCTTTCTCAGCTGTTTCTAATTTTGTGCGCAGATTTGCAACTTCATTTCGCAAAACTTGTATATGAGAACTGATATTGGACGCGGTATCTTCTCCATTTCCGATGTCCCGAGGTGACGCTGGGTCCGATACTGGCTGATCCAATTTTATTTGCAACATTCTACATGCAAGAGAGAAAGAGAAAGCGAGAGAGTGGAAGAGGAAGAGAAAGAGAAAGAGAGAGAGTAGGAACAAAGAAAAAAATTAAAAATATTACCGTGTATAAAGATATGTACAGATGTGTAGTGAAAAGAGAGTTTTTATAAAAACCTACATTGAATAAAGATTTTTGTTTTCTTTTTTTGAAACAAATTATAATTTTCTTAAGAACAAAAAGTCATTAATTTCTATCAAAGACCGGTCTACATCATAACCAAAACCTATCACTTAAATTCAGTTTTTGTTATTTTAGTTTACATAAGTTTCTAGCCTTTCTGCATTTGTATATGATGAATATTTATTTTTTAAATATTTTATAATTTTGATTTTTTTACAATATTTTAAAATCATTCTCGATCTACATTTACGAATAACACTATTTATTTTTATTCACCGTCAGTCTTACCAAATTGGGCAACTTATGAAGAACCTTAATTTTACTTACTATTCTACTTACCTCGTCTCTTCACCAATTTAATTACAAATAGCAATTTACTAAAATAAATTTCATGACGAAAAAAAAAATGCGAAACAATAACCCTCAAGAAGTTAAAGATGAACTTCATATGTTTCAAAATTCATATACTTAAATTAATTGTATAATTTAACAACACATAACTCAGTTAACATTTAGTTTCATCAAAAAATGTAACAGATTTAAACAAATTAATAACTAAGTAAATTAATGAAGTAATACTAAGAAATAAACTTTTAAACAACACAATTACTTTAATAAGAAATATTGTTAAAAATACGATATATTGAAAAACATGAAAATCACTGACTATTTTGAAAAGTTTATGTGCAAATATGATCACGGACGTAACGCCCGAAACTGGTCAGTGATTTTCTTGTTGTTTATTCTCTAGTTATAATATAACAATTGTTTTCACATTTACTTAAATATTGTGTTGTGGTAAAATTTAATTTCTTACATTATGTGCAGGAACCAATGAGATTCAAGTTCCATCATACCTATTAAAATACCTCCTCATAAATAGTGAAAAATTTAGTGATCTGTTAGGCGAAGTTTTTCATAGTAGTATATATTTAGATGTTTAAGAACAGATGTAAACAAAATACAAACATGCAAATCTGTTTAATTTGTGTCGAATGAATAATCATTTACGTGCTTTTAAAGTCGAAACGTTTATCGCAAAAATTTCAATAAAATCGTACATTTACTAAATCGCATTTTCAAAAAATCAATACATTATTAATACAATACGAAGCGAAAGAATAAAGACACTTTTATTAAAAGTTTACCTTTTTTCTGCTTCTAATTTATCCATACGTTTCCACAATCGATTAACCAATGCTTCTTGTTCTTGTTCTAAAGTGTTTTCCAATTCAATCTTATCCCTTCGTAGCTGTTCTAAATTCGTTTGCTTACAAAGCGTTTCTGCTTCTAGCTTTTCAATTTTACGCATTAACTTATTCACTAGGCATTCTTGTTCTTGTTCAAGGGTCTGTTCTAACTTACATTTTTCTTGGCGCAGCTAAAAATAATTATTTACACAATATTTTAAATCATATATAAAAAATAAAAAAAAATAGAACTACAACAATCCGGATTATCGATAATTAAACAACGGTGTGCAAATTTATTGTAATTATAAATTAATATAAATCACAGAAAGTGCGGATTCCGACTAAATACTCCTGTACGTTAAAATATATCTTTGCCATCTATTTATAGCAATTTAGAGCAACTTTCAGCTAAACATACTCGTGTTGTAATCCTCATAAATTTGTTTTGATAGTCTTGACTAGCAATATACGAACTTTTTATTAATTTCCGATTTTTTTTTTTTCTTTAATTTGTGCACGATTCATTTTAACAATGTACCAAAACACCGATTCTGTTTTCTTCAATTCTCGCCGATTTTTTAAGTATCAAGTTTAAAATGATACGCAAATATATATACATTTTTTTGTTTATTTTCGCAATCTGTAATTATAAAGTTAGTTTGAATATAATTAATTATGTATTTTCAACTCTAAACTTTTGTCTCAATATCATTCTGTATCAAATACCGTATAGAGAACATAAATTTGTATTAATAAAATGTCTAATGTTAAAATCTTACAGCTCCAATTTTAGTTTTTAAAATACATAAATATAATTTAAACTTTAAAAGGTATAACATAAATCAATCCCTCCTGTTTTTTATTCTACGTAAAAATGGTTTAAAAAATTTATTAAAAATATGTGATTATACGCTAACGATTTAATATAGTCGATTGTATCACCACTATCGCACATTGTTACCGAAAATAAATGTTAAATTGGCATAATCAATTTTTTTTTTAAATTTTAAAAAATTAATGGCTAATGAATCACAAATTAAATCATTGAAAAAGTATTTATTCATTTTACGAAACTAGTAGATAAGTGAAGTTCTAGAAACCTAACAATTTTCGAACTTAAAAATAAGTAACTCAGTCAGTGTAAATAGTTATATGGCTTCTAAACCATCTGCCTTTGTAATCAATGATCAATGTATCTAATTTACAGTAAATCCAACCTCGCGAGCAGCGTCAAAAAATAATAAATGAACACTTAGTAAATGTAAAATAGATAAAGAAATTTAAACGAAACGAAAAACTTTTCATATTATAAGGGATTTCTTTATGTATATATATATATATATACATATATTCGTGTAAAACG
Organism: Icerya purchasi; assembly: GCA_039619475.1. Taxonomy (NCBI): domain Eukaryota; kingdom Metazoa; phylum Arthropoda; class Insecta; order Hemiptera; family Monophlebidae; genus Icerya; species Icerya purchasi. The sequence continues at coordinate 378,621,047 of CM077116.1, read as the reverse complement.
TTACTTAATGGTGGGATCTATAAAATTGGTTATATGCATGTCCACTAAAATCATTGATCAATCGAAATAAGCAAATGTTATTAAACAAAGTACGAATTATTACTATCAGTATTCATAATAATTTAGCTCTTTTAGAAACAAAACATTTATAAAATTAACCGATATTTAATTCGTTAAAAAAATATATGAGTCGCTGTTACTGCGTATTAATATTTTTTCCGTATTTTTAATAAAGAAATAACATACATGCGAAAGGAAAACAATAGCGGACTTGATGATTTCTATAGCAACATTAATAAATTAGCAACTCTATGCTTAAGCTGTTACAAAGATATCGAACATACTAAATTCAAAAACAAAACTAAAGTATGTAGAAATTAAAAAACAATCCTATAAAAGAAACGCTGAATTCGGATATACTTGCAAGTGTATTAACGGAAAACGGTTAAAGCGAAATGTAAAACAATTTGCAATATTTTTGGTAAAAAATTGAAATATACAAAATACAATTTCGAAGGCAAGAAGCAAATTAATTCACAATCAATGGGGTAGTCTAACATTATTTTTGTGTTACATCTCAAAAATTTACCAATAAAAAGACGGCCTCTTTAGCTAACCTATTGTTTATTAATTGCAACAAACACCGTTATAATTTAAGGATACAACGAACGGAAATATAATAATTCATTAGAAATTTATACATTTAATTACAATATGAAAAAAAAAAACACTTACTAGCATCAGCTTACGGGATAAATCATTAGTTAAACATTCTTCTTCCTGTTCATAATGATGAGCTAATGTTTCCTTCTCTTTTTTTAGTGCTTGAATTTTCTTCAACAGCGTATTACTTATAAACTCTTCTTCTTGTTCGGCTTTCGCTTGCTAATTTTACAAAATTATCATTAATAAACTAAAATTGAATATGGTAAAAAAGTAAAAACCACGGTAAAATGTAACTTACTATAATAACCGAAGCTTGACGAAGACTACGATTTTCTTCTTGCAAAGCTTTTACTCTTAATTTATAGGTATCTAATTCTACTTTTAGAACACGGTTCTGCTGCTGTAGGGACTCGATCCTTTTTTGCAGTTGCTCCCTGGTAATCGGTGAAGGCGGCATCATAATGGGACATCCGTCTATCGACGATGAATCGCTTTCACTAGCACTGTCTCTATCGGCCATTATCACCTTATTGTTACTTAATTTAAATTAACGAACAAAAAATTTTAACAAATTACTAATACAATCCCTACGCCATTCGGTCGAATTCCATGCCTCTTCTATCTGCTTATAAACAGCTAAAGCAGAAAAGTTAATCACACACAGGGCAGCCAATTCTAATGGCTGTTAGTACTTCATATCGGCATAAATAAAACGAGTTTGCACAGTTTTCTTTCGATCGAATTATTTAAATAAAAACCAAATATTACTTGCGTTAATATTATAAATTTTATTTCTAAAGAAGCATTTACAGACTATTTATTTTCAATAATCAATATTAAATGCATTCTAAAGATAAATTTATTTCACTATAAATATTTCTAATTTAACAAAGGTAATAATTCGGGAATATTTGAAATACTTTAATAATGCATAAATAAACGCGTAATAATTAAAAATAGTAAAATTATAATCGAATATTTTACTTTAGAAAATTATTGCAACATTAAAAAGTAATTATTTAATTAACAGTGTAGTAAATTTTCAGTTTATATTTACTTTCTAGACATCACTTTATGTAAGAGTGTTTTATATAATAAAATTGTTAAAACCATTATTTTTTTTTAATTATATTTGACATCATTCGTAAATTATATATTTTTTGAAATCGAAGCAATGTTCAATGGAAGTAACCTTTTCATCTTTACAAAATGTTAAAATAATTTTAAAGTATTAGATAGTCGGTCTTTTACTTATTTATTTTAGAAGTGGTTGATAATACAACATGTGTACAAAAAAACTTCTATTCAGAAGAGATTAAAATAGAAGTTAAAATTTTTACCCTTGCTAACTAAAATTTATGCAGTAATAGGCATTTAAAGTTATTTAAAGGTTGCCTAATGATATAGTTGTTAGAAAATTTTAACGATGCTCTTCCCCCAATACCAGAAATTTAAAAAAACATCTTAAGAACAAATACGTTTTAGCATTTTTAAAAGAAATTGTTAGTATATTTAAATTCCCTTTAAAAGTAAACGCCGAGTTATATCATTGTATTTACTCATTTTTTATCAAAGTACATTTATTAAGTAGTAAGAAATATTTATAATTCCAAGAGAAGTGCTACAACGTATTCATTCATATTATTTTACCATTATCATACATAAAAATTTTGGATATTAGATTCGCTCCTATGTGTATGTAAATTATAACTATTACTAACTATCGGGCTAGACATCCACAATAGGAGGCTTTAAAAAAAAAAAAAAAAAAAACGGTAAAAAATAGTATTCGTTTTATTTTATTAAAAAAAACAGTAAAATGAAGAAATTTATAGAAAATTTGACTTTTTTAATGATTTGTTATAAAATAAAAAAGTACAACTGTAGATTTGGATTAAATAACATTATTAATGTAATTTTTAATATTTGTATTATAACTTTTATACTAAATATTATTAGAAAATAATGCCAAAAGAATTTAAAAAACAATTTCTCAGTTTTAGTATAGTAGTGAATTTTTTCTAAAACCAAAATGTTACTGATATTTCACTTAGCAGAGTTTGTTACAAAAAATAAAGCTAAAAAGATGGTAAGTAATTTTAATATTGTGGTATGGACCTAGCACTTGGTTAATAAATTAGTAAAAATTCAGGTTTTTTTGCACAATCAAATTTTTCCGCAATAATATCCAAATCATATATTTGGTTGCCAAACCTTTTATATTATATAACTTAGTATGTTATTATTTAGGAATTTAATATTTTATTATTTTTCATATTAATTGAATGAATAAATAATAGTGAAAATGTTATTAGAAACTGATTACTTTTCATAATTTTTATCAACAAACAAGACGGAATAAAACTAAATGAAATTAAAAGAAGTCAAATGAACAATGTAAACTGAGACTTCCAAAGCACATGTAAATTTTTAAAGACTTGAAATAAGGCAAGAAGAAGCTAAAGTAAGGCAAATGTATTTCCCTACTCTCCTTAAATAAAGTCATTTTCTTTATCCTTATACGTTTATTTCTTTTTAATCATAGTCAAGTTCAACATAATTTATTGTAGTAACCCCAGTAACAAAAAAAGAGCAGGGTTAGTGTCAAATCCTCCAGTACTTCTAGTCATTCAGTGAAGTCCTAAACTACACTGAAAAAGAAAGAAATCTGCCAGTACTTCTCTGGCTGCAGAGATTAACCTGACTAAAGGGGAACACAATTTTTAACCTTGCCAGTAGATACCTGAAAAGTTACTACTTGAACACACAGAGAAAAATGTTTAATAGTCAATCTATTCATATTGAGAAGTAGTTGATTCGGTGGTTTGTTCACTTCCTGTTGTATTTGCCAAACGTTGTGAATACTTCTTCAAGATTAGTGAGTCACCATTAATGCATTAAAAAACATTCACAGTCTATCAGATTGAGTGTTAAGCTTACCAAGTACTTCTATACTTCTGCAGAATGACAACAAGCGTGTTGTACATTGCATATATATATTTTTTTTTTTGATCCGGCAATCGCATTGTACGTGATTAAATATTTCATATAGCGTTTTCATACTAATAAAAAAATCCTTGAAATCGTCTTTAGCTAATGAAATGTGAATAGTTGAAGATGGTAGAATGCTATCTATAAAAAAAAAAAAAAAAAAAAAAAAAAAGATGAGGATTTTAAAGAAAGGTAAATGATATGGATAAATGTAAATATAGAACTAAGACAGAGGCCTTGAGAATAAACCTGCAATTCGGCAGAGAAAGGGGTGGAAAGAGGAATAGTTCTATTTATAAACAGTTTAAGAATAAAATAAATGAAATGAGGAGGAATATTGAAAGTGAGAAACCTATTTTAGAGAATCAGAAGGAAGAAATCTTGAATGCTGTAACGAACCAAATGGATCGGTTTTTAATTTAAATATTATATATAAAGAAGAAGGAAAAATAATAGTAATAATAGGAATAGTAATAATAGGAATAGTAATAATAATTAACCAATTAATTTAAAGGAGGAAATAAAGAAATTTGAAAAGGTTACGTGAATATGTTTTAAGTTAGATTAGCGATAAATCAACATAACCGGGTTGCACTAGAAAAATTCCGAGCAATCTAGCGAACTCACTAACAATAAGATGTATGCCATTGTGTGTATGCCTGTGTTAGTAATAAAAACGAGTATGAATGACAACGCGGTATTTGTCGTGGCTTGCAATTAAATATTAGTAATAGTAAAAGATATCGGGCATCTCGACAACCGAGCGATTGATGGGAAATTTCGCATTAGAAGCGATGTCTAGACAATTGATCTGCTACACAAATTATTGCATATAAATACACTTGCGTCTTTCGAAGCCGGGGACTTCTATTTTTCCTCGCCGTCCGATCAACGTTGTGAACGATCGGTTATTGTTTATCGCATTTTGATTTCGCTCGCGAGTTGTACGTAGAACATTTTGATACTAGTCGTGTTGATTAATCCCCATTAAGTTTTGTTAGGCGCATGAAATACTCGTATATCGTTTTTTGTTTTTTTTTATTTAATTTAATTTCGTTTCATTCTTCCGAATTTTTAGTCTAATCCTCGTGATTGGCGTTTGCGTGGTAGGCGTTCTGAGCACGGGACACTGCAGAGCAGTCTGCAGTGGGTAGGAAAGGTTTCTCTTTCCTCTTTTGTTTTCGTGATTTTTTCTCTCCTTTTTTTTTAATTTTGAAGAATTTTTTTTAATAACGCCCGAACCAATTTCAACGTTAAGGGAGAAGAAGCACAACAATACATTTGAAACATCCATGACCAAAGCAATAGTAAATTTTTTTCAATGATGGATTTGTAGGCATCAGATAGAAAACACTAACAGCATCAGAAACCAAACATATTACTAGGAAAACGATTGTTGTGTTCCAGCCACCACAAAAACGCCCATTTATTATGTTGTTAATCCTACTATCCCAACTGCCTAATCCGATAATTCTCATAAAATCAAAAAAATACTTTTTTTTTTTTTTCTATTAAACGGGCTCGGCGTCAGCACTGTCCCAACTACGTGAGCTTAGATCACCTACTCAGATTCTGAGGCGATTGGAGATGAAGAGTATAAGGAAAAGAAGGAGAAGAATAACGGCTAGAGATGGGGAGGAAAGGATAAAGGAAGCATTGAAATGGGTAGGAAGATCCAACGCCAAGAGTTCGGCGTATAGATGAAAGCACCCGGGAAAAAGAGCAGGGCATTCAAAAAGGATATGGTTGGGGTCGCATATAAAGGGAGAATCAGTAGAGTGGAGAGGGTAAAAAGGAGAAGGTGAAAGAGAAAAAGAAAAACGAAAAGAGGGAAGAAGGGAATGACAAACAATAGCCGATCGCCGAGAAAAGGGAAGAAATTGGAACCAGAGCTGTGAATAGGGAGTAGGCTGTAGGAGGAGGTAAAAGGAGGAGCGATGGCAAAAAAAGAAGGGTAGATGTCAATCCATAGTCTGGCATGGAGACTTGCGGAGAGAAAAAGGATGTATCATTCCTCAAACTAAATAATATCTTTAAATTAATTTAATCGCATCCTAATATCTGGTAAAGGCACCAACACGGCACCATTGAAAAAAAAAAATTATAAGCCTGGAGGTGAAGTAAGAATTCTTTTTAGGAATAGGGAAAGGAATTCAAAGAAGGTAAAAGACAAGCAGAAGAAAAAAAAACAATTATAGATGTTAAGAAGAAAGTTAAGTGAGAGCTCAGAGGGTTTTATGAATATAAAAAAACACTATCGTTGTAAGAAAATCGTCTTAAAGAGGCGTAGAACTTGTTAATATTAAATGCAGACGACAAAAAATGGGAAGTATATGAAGTAGGGGAAAGAAACAGGCAGGTTTCCTCTAGAGAAAGAACATAGGCTGGAACAATAGACTCAATAAACGAAATAAGACTATCCGCAGATGGATTGAAGCTATAAGAAGAGCAGAAGAGGAATCTTTAAATGATCTTACCAAAATCCAAATATAGAACATAGGAGTGCAAGAGGAGAAAGAAGAACAAACATTTTTTTCGGAGTTTTTTTTTAGAGCGTCTAAGAGAAGAAAAGAAACCAAAAACCTTAAAATATCAACGTTCCACCAGAGAGAAGAAGGCAGAATTTTATTTTCTCTTTATGCAGGGAAGCGTAGGAGGAGGAGAAAAAAAAAGAGATCTGAAGAAATTGAATTAATGAAAGAATTATACTATAAAATTGGATTAAAATCACACAGAATGTAGGTAAGAGAAGAGTCAAAGATTAAGCTGAAATGTTTAAAGCTTTCACAGTGACCATTACTCATCATAAATAAATTACGACACAACTGTATTAATAGAAATTATATTTCTTAATGTTTCGGACAGCTTACACCAGTGGTTCTTAACCGGTGGTCCGCGGACCACTAGTGGTCCCTGGAAGCACCTGAAGTGGTCCGCGAAGCCACCCTAAAAATATTAAATAAGTGACAACTAGTCGACACAACGCAAAACTTGGACCCAGTGCAACAAGTTACGCAATATCTGAAAAAACATTAGCTGGATCGTTTGAAATTTCAAAATTGATTGCTAAATCCAAAAAAGCACATACAATCGTTGAATCTCTAATAAAACTTTGCATGCTTAAAGCTGTAGAAGAGCTTTTAGGGCAGGAAGCTCAAAAGAAAATTCGTGAAATACCACTTTCAAACGACACAGTGGAGTCGCGTATTCAAAAAATTTCAAATGATATTGAAGAACAAGTTATTTACAAGATGAATTGCAGTGTTTATTTTGCGCTACAATGCGATAAATTTACCGACGTTTCAGAATATTGTTAATTACTTGTATTTATTCGATTTTTGAATGACAATAAAACGTTTAAAGAGGAGTTATTATTTTCCCAAGAACTGGAAACGACGTCGCAAGGTGCAGATGTTATTGAAGTAATAAGTCAATATTTGGAGAAACATGGACTTATGCGGCAAAAGATTGCGGGGCTTTATACGATAGGTGCTCCTGCCAAGTCTGGTTCCGGCTCTGGTCTTGCAACGCTGATAAAAACAAAAAATCCATCTGCAATTATGGCGCATTGCGTTATTCATCGTCAATCATTAGCTGCCAAAACGCTCGCGAAGAATGCTTTGCTATTGCAATGACGACAACTATAAAAGTAGTTAGCTTCATTAAAAAGAGTGCCCTTAATACTCGTCTCTTCAAACAATTGTGCTCCGATATAAACTCGGAAACTTTGCTTTAACATACGGAAGTGCGTTGACTTTTTCCAAAGGAAATATGCTGTCTAGGTTGTACGAATTGAGGGAGGAAGTGCAAATTTTCTTAACGAATAGGGAGAACCAAGAGTTACTGGATCAGTTTTGTGACTGTGAGTCAAAATTTCAAATACGTCTTGCTTATTTGGTCAATTTTTTCTCACAACTAAATAAATTGAACTTTCAGCTGCAAAGATTGGAAAATTTGAAGTTGCAAGGCACGAGTAATATATTTGCAAATGAAGATAAAATCAGTGCGTTTATTGGTAAAATCGAGCTACGGATCTACAAGGTAGAAAAAGAAAACTTTTCTGCGTTTTTGATACGCTGGATCAACAAATTATTGATGGCAGTGAACTGTGATTAAAAGAGAAATACAAAAGAACATGATACTCCATTTGAAAAACTTAAAAAGTGAATTCAATCGTTATTTTTCTGAAATCCGCAATCTTTTCATTGCGAACGTTTCTGAGGTGCCTGATCAAATTCAAGAAAAACTGATTGAAATGCAACACAATGGTAACTTGAAAGATATATTCGAGATAGGAATTAATCTTGAAAATTTTTGGAGCCATAAGGCAATTTTTTTCCCAAAGATTCGAGAACACATTACCTAACTTTGTTTTCATCGATATATCTATGCGAGCAGGGGTTCTCGGCGCATCTAATAATTAAAAATAGGCACCGAAATCGGTTGGATGCCAGCGCCGACATACGTTTGGCTTTGGGTAGCACTGAACTAAGGATTCAGAAGTTAATAAAGAGTATACAGTCACAAAAATCGCATTAAAATACTATACTTACCTCTGTAATGTAAAATTTTCGTAAAAAAAATTAAAATACTGTTGACTTTGAACAATTTTACGCGTATCTTATTTATAGACAGTCATGGATTTACAACGCGGACTTAAATGGGCTACAGCCCACAGCGGCAAATTTGCATGAGATTGAAAAATTTTTTCTTTTGAAAAATACTTAAAATTTCCAAAATATTGTTACATATTATGGCGTTTTAATCGCAGCAGGGTAGGAGAGGAATGTGATAAAATCATTTTTTAACTTACATTAATGTACAGAAAAGTTAAAATGGGAATATATTGATTTAGGTAAAATTTCCAAATGATTATAGACAAATGGCATGTAAGCAGGGGAATCGAGAAATGAATTTAAAATTAACGAAGTGTAAACCGGAACATGTGCATTATTATTAGGCAAAACGGTGCTATATTAGCAGTTAAAGGAAATTCTCGAGGTGTGCACGAGACAATGGCTGGTCGGCATGATAAGAGGTCAAACAAGACTGGAAGAAAAACTGAAAATTCACAAATGTAAAATTATGAACTTAATGACGTCATCGGGGTAAAATTTTTATGTGACATAAGCATTTTCGCGAAATGACCCCTCAACCAAACCATGCAAGGCACGCTGAGTTTTTTTCTAATAATACAAATAACAAATTCACTAAAAATTTGCATAAAAATAAATATAAGATAATCACTTCATCGTTTCGGGTTGATTAAGTATTTCATTATCGCATTAAAAAAATATAGAATATATAAATTAAATATTTTAAATAATTAATTTAGTACCACATTTTGTTGGAACTTGGGAAGTTGTGAATTTCAATATAAAATTTAACTACATATTCAAAATTTTACATTTCACAAATGTAGACACTGGGCACTGTTTTGTCCTCCGCCAATGTTAAAGATCTACTCATTATTTTTACTATCAAAATAATTGAAAAATTTTTTATTACTACATGGCCTCTTGGTTTTAAGACCCCCCCCCCCAAAAAAAAAAAAATATATACATCAATAAAAGAAGATGTTTCAATGAATAATGAACAGAAGACTACTTTTTTCTTGAGATAAATAGTGAAACGCTCTGTTTAATTTATCATGTCTCCAAATTTTTTTTCAAAGAGTACAATTTAAAAAGGCATTATACGCAAAAATATGCTTACAAATTTGATTTATATCAAGGAATATGTCATAAAGATAAAATAGCCGTGCTAAAAAAAGACCTTAGGTGTCACCACACGGACCGTTAAGGGCGCAGCTATACTAATTAAAATTGACATCCAATTTCTAACTCACTAGCTGTGCCTGCGGCGTTGCTCGCGTGAATTATGATTCTAAAAAATTACTTTATTTGTTAAATTATACCCGTGCGGAATTCAGTTCATGACTACTGTGTAAGAGTATCAGTAAATGATTATTTGTCAGAAGATTTTTTATTGACCGTGGCGGCTCCTGAATATTGAGGAGACTAACTTCTCCAGAAGCACAGCACATACCATTATGTTCATTGGCTCATTTTTTGGCAGAACACTTAGAGCAGATCTTATTCATGGCTCTGATTTGGACGGAAGACTGTTGAGCATAATCAATCTGTGGATCGCATCTGAAAGCCGATCTGTTACTGTGAGCTAAAACTCGATTACGACTGTTGTCTTTCTCTCTGATCTCGAAAGCATTGGGAACGCTCAGAGCTCAATTACCTAGTGCGAGCTTGTATATTTCTAATATTTTGCTCTTCAAGCCGCTGCAAACGCTTAATACTCGACTCTCTGGCACACGATTGTGACGCGTATTCTCTTTGACTTGCAAGACGATTTTCAGTTTCTGACGAAGATTCTCCATTACGACGTATTTTTGATGCCCTCGCCTAGGAACTATTTCTAGAAAGTTGAGATCTTGATTTTTTGGGCATTTTAAATTTTAACTGCCTTTGTACTAAATTATTTGCTTAACTGTTGAACAGGAATTACCTATATAAAAATGTAATTGAAAAATTATAAGAACTACTAAGTCACTAAGCTGTTTGGATAGTTAAATGTACAATATATATTTATTATCAGGTAGTACTTACTGAAAAAAATATAAAAAAATGGGTTTAGTTATGAAAAGAACTTTTGTTTAGTTTTAAAAATAACTTTTTTGTTGGGTTTAATTACCTATTAAACAAATTTAAAGCGAATTTGAGATATTTTCAAGCGAAAATTATTTGATTCCGTACACGACCGCTGCGTAGGGAGTCGACCGCGCAAATGATCCGCGCGGCACTTTATTTATTGACATTGACTCCCCTTCCATACCCCAGTGACGCATAAATCGCATACTATTTCTTGACATTGACTCCCCTCCAGTACTCCAGTGACGCCTACATCGCATATTATGGTGCTGCCTAGCTAGCCGAGCGGGGTGAGCAGCGACCACGCGACTTTTTTCTAATACTTACATTTTTAAACTTGTGATATCTTTCGAATGAAATGTCCGAATTGAATAATTCAAAAAGTTATATAAAGGTATTGAAGCAGTCTTGAATATGAAGTAATTTATTTTGATAAGGATTAATACCAAGGTACAAATAAAGAGCCTCTTCCAGCGGCAGCATTTGAATTAAATTTTTAAAATAAAAGAACACTTATTGTCACATAACTATAATAGTTATACATATGCTGACGCGACACTTTTTGTAGATAATGAAGTGTTCTGCAAAGTCGTAGTACATTATTTTGTTCTATCATCAATAGTTTTTGCAGCGCACGCAACGTAAGGAATTGTTTAGGTCATTTTTTTACACCTTAGGTTACATTATTGGAGTTTTAGTAAGGATCCCTAATTTTTTTTGAAAATATAATATAGCCTATATCACCCGGAGATAGTGTAGCTTCCCAACGGTGAAAAAAATTTTCAAATTGGTCCAGTAGTTTTGGAGCCTATTTAATGCATACAAACAAACAAATAATCAAATCTTTCCTCTTTATAATATTAGTATAGATATAGATAACGGCATCCAATTTTCCTTTCCTCCTAATCCCCTTACCGCAATTTTGTTCACGTTTTAGTTCCTAATAACCCTAGTAGCCCACATAATCTCATCTCCAGCTACATCCCTCCTAATTTCAATGTGAGCCATTTCCCTTTTCCTACTTCCATTAATTCCCTATCGTCTCCTTTTGTCATAGGCGGAGACTGAAATACCCAATCACCTTTTGGGGGGTGCAATAATTATAGTAACAATGATTCAATCTTAGAAAAGTTCATTCTTCAAAATTACCTATTTTTCTTTAATGATGGTTCACCTATCTATGTCAGCAATCCTCTAGTTCCTAGTTCCATTAACCTTTCTCTTGCTTCTCTTAATTTTCAGAGTATTTTCGGATACGCATTAACTATATAAACGTATTATCAAATAAAAGGCTCAACCTTATTAAGTACATCCTCGGCTTCAATGTTTCAGCCACGACACAATTCGGCCTCGTTCTTTTTTCAAGTGAACCTAGTTTAGTGTTAGTAAGTTTTTAATTTTTTTTTCTTCAATAAATATCAAATTTAAGGCATAAAATAATCACTGAACCAAAAAAACACCCGCGCGAAATTAGGAATTAATTTGCTTAGAAAATAAATCAGCGGTTTTCAATGCTTTTTTTTCGTTCATATATCGCTTAAAAAATTACTTCCTCTTACAAAGATTTGAAATATTGATTATATATTTATTTGGCGGGTTATTTCAATAAAACATTTCAGAAAAAATTAGTCAGTCACAGCAATAATTTCCCATTAGAACATATTTTTTTGCTATGCTTTATAATAAATTTCTACACGCACAAAAAATGAAAAATTAATTAACTTTATTGATTATGAAAAACTACTAATTTTTAAAAAGCAAAATCGATCTAGCATATGAATTTTATTGAAAAAATTTGTTTGTTAGTCTTAAGAAGTTATTCTCCCGTTTTCGTGTTTATTTTTAACAGGATCCGTTCGTTTGAGCTTAATCGACTGGCTCTGGTCGATTAGCCTTAGGGAAAATTATTTTAAAAAAATACAAGAAGTATTTGCTTTTAATTTAGTATTATGTAAATTGAAACTACGGTAATTCATACTTATCATACAGAATCCTTGGCGGTTGACACATGCTCAACTGTTTTATTGTATATATGTAATAACAGTTATCTTTTATTATTTTGTATTTTTTTTTTTTTTTCTAGAATATAATCAACTGAAAAATAAATAGTTTAGAGCGAGATATTTAGTTCAGTCACTGGGAAACTGTTATTCTTATTGGCGTGAAATATAACTTACATAAACCGGAATTCACTTTTAAACTATACGAAAATATCAATAAAGCGGCTTATTTAGCAATAAAATTCAATAAAATTAACAAAGTAAACTAATAAAAATTTTCCAATTTTTCAACAACTATTTGACCTTCTCAAAAGTATTATGTCATTATTTTAGAAAACAAATAAATATTGATCGCCAGTGAGTATTTTGAAAAAATAAAACAGCACTAAAAGCATGCATGCGAAAAGGAATTTGATGGAAATATTGGAATCTGCTCATGTTATTAATATAAAAAATTTTAATTTTGTACTTTAAGAAATGTTTTCTTTGATTTTTTCCTTGTCGTGAAAAAATATTTTATTCCCAATTTGTTACGAGTAATAAGGTAAAAAAAAAGTAAAACAAGTCCCATACCCCTTATAGGGCAGCGAGTGTATTTATTTTTGAAAAAATGTATATTTTAAAATATATTCAACATTATATTAAATAAATAACAGCTATACTAGGAATAAAATAGTGTAAATCAAGATTAACCGTTCTTTTTTGTTTTACTTAAAAAATACATTTTTTCTTTATCATACACTAATTTTTAACACGAATTAGAGGTAGTCCAAGAAATAAATATTTCTTCAGAGCTGTTTATCGGTTAAGCGTCATCATGTTTGTTTCTATTTTTTTTCGTTTTCTTCATGTGTACTGTAATGACGTGTACTTGAATTTCGTAAAATAAGCACTTTCTCCACTTATCAAACTTAATTATTGATTTCCTGCGTAAGAAATTTAGAAAGCGTAGGAACAGTAAACATATTTGGAGGATGGCTGAAATCGGCGTCTATAGGCCTAATATAGTATCAAAAAAATAAAAAAAACATAGTTTTACCGTTAAAAATAATCCATTTATAAGGATATCCTGTTCGTAGGTAGTTCGTTGAAAATACCTTTTATAATAGCACATGAAACCTGAATTGTAAGAAAAAAGGATGAAAGATGTTTTATACAAATTTTTACTCTTTGCTTTTGATAGCCGTAAAGGAACATCCTTTAATTTTAATTTAATTTATTTATTTCAAGTCGCTCAGCAGCCGGGACCATTTGCGATGCCGAAAAGTTACATCTTATAAATAACAAACTTATAAATGAAGAGTACAAAAGAGAAAATTAAAATAACAAAAGAAAGAGATAAAATAAAAGAAAGAAAAAGAAAGGAAGACGAAACAGTGATATACATCAAAACTGTATAAGAGGGAATCTTCCTTTTACCAATGATGAATTAATAGATGCCTTAAATCATATAAGATCCTCAGCTCCCGGGCCGGATGGCATACATATCGATATAATCAAAAAGCTCCCTGCGGAATCCCTTAGCACGATTCTCCAATTCTACAATCTAATTTGGACATCGGGGAAAATTCCGAATGCTTGGAAAATGGCTCACGTAATTCCAGTTTTAAAGCCCGAAAAAAAAAACACCGCCCTGGTAGTTACCACCCCATTTCCCTAACCAAGTATTTATGCAAATGTCTGGAGGAAATGACAAACGCTCGTCCTATATTGATTATGGAACAAAAGCAACTTCTTGACCCAATGCAATTCGGGTTCAGATCGCAGAGATGCACGATGGACCTTCTAGCAAAACTCCATCAGCCAATTTATGACGGCTTTGTTTCGAATCAATTCACAATGCTCATAACCTTTGACCTGGAGAAGGCTTTTGATCGTATTTGGCGACATAAAATCATTCAAACCCTCGTAAACTGGGATATTACAGGGAACATGCTTAATTTCGTAAAGGCATTCTTGGCTGACCGCACATTTCAGGTCCGGATAGAAAATATCTTGTCGTCCCCTAGAGGTCAAGAAAACTGCACGCCTCAAGACTCGATAATTAACCTGACCTTATCCATAATAGACATTTCTGACCTGACCAAAAAAATTGAACCGCCTGTAAAATATTACCTTATCGCTGACGACCTCGCAATATATATGACATCTGCAAATCCGGAAAGTTTAAGAGTTTGTCTTCAATACATTACAAGAGTGGTTCGCTAACCAGAGTTTAGCCTTCTCAGCGGAAAAAATAGCTAGCATTATTTTCAGCAATAAACGGAAATACCCTCCCGACTGCAAAATTCAGCCTAAACTGTCAAAATCCTTGGATTGGTATTTGTCAGGAAGCTATCTTGGTCCAGGCACATCGATGAACTTAGAGCGAAATGTCAAAAATCTCTCAACGTTCTCAAAATGATGGCTCATACAAAATAGGGCGGAGATAAAGATGCCTGCAGAACCTCTACTCCGCACTTACGTTGTCTAAAATGGATTACGGTTCAATCATATATAGATCTGCTAAACGAAATGTGCTGAACAGGTTAAATACTGTTCAAAATTCCACCTTAAGACTAATCCCAGGCGCGTTGCGTTACAGTCCAATTGACAGCCTTCATGCAGAAACTATTGTCCTGTAACTGAAACACAGAAGATTATTTCTGTCTCTGAAATATTACTTTAATCTGGCCTCAAATTCATCTAACCGCTTACATCAAAAGACGTTTGCCCCGAATTATACACAGTTATACGAAAAAAATTCAAAAAAATCCAAAGCACCTGGAGATCGAGTGTTGGAATGCTCTTAGCAGTCTTCAATGGACGGCGACGGTCCATCTACGTACGGTTGAAGTCCCTTCATGGAACGCCAGTATGCAACAGTTATCAATATTTAGAGCCCAGATTAGGAATAACAGACAAAATCTGAAAACCCAACTAAAAAAACACGCATATTCCGTCTGGCAACATGAATCGAAGCAAAACTATCGCTCGCAGAAGCTGTACAAAGTCAAGGGAAACCTTCGGCGATGGATCACTTCACACAGACAGGACCGTCATGAGGAAGTAATATTAGCTCGCCTGCGCATAGACCACTGCCTCTACACTCATAGCCACCTGTTTCAGAAACATCCTTTAACTGTTTAAATAAAAAATCGGTTCCGTAAGTTAATAAATTCTCACTTCATACGTAAATTTTATACAAGCGTTATTTTAAAATTTAAACATTTTATATTATAAAATAGATCAGTTTACGATAATTTATATCAAAATTTTACTCCTCGGTTGACAAATTACATGAGAATACGTATTTTAATAGAAAATCCATGGATTTTAGAATCGAACGAAATAGTTTATACATTATAAATATCATTTTAGCCCCTTTATTTTATTTCATACGTAGCCAATCAAATGCAATTAATGTTCGAGGATTTGTATATTTTATTTAGAAATTACGATTCATGCTGATTGTATGAGAAATTCTCCGTGTTAATTGGTAAAACTCCAAAAATCAAAAAGAAAAAAAAGAATTTTCTAAGTAAAATACCTAAATTAATTTATATGCTTCGATTTTAAATACGGTATCGTTTTTTTCAACTTCAGACGATATTAAATAATAATGTAATGTTCTTTAACTGGGTTTATACCCCTGCCGGAAATGTAATTTTAAAAATAGTTCATCAATTTTATTTTTTAGTAAAATTCGTTCCCGCAAAAAGACAATTTTACCTAACAGATATTTTAAAAATTATTGGAGAACTGACTTCTTAAAAATTCTCGCCGATATCTTTGGCTCGTTATTCTTTAAGAGAAGTAATTAATTGAGTTTCTAAAAATAGTGCATTTAAAGTAATATTTAATGACAACTAATGTAAACTGATTAAAATTATTTCTTGGAAAATAATGAAAATCCTGATCTTACATGTTAAAACATTTTTTGTTTTGGTGAGAAGGAATGCCAGCAATAAACGTTTACCCAAAGTCAATAATTGAAAACGATTGAAGTTATATAGAGGATAAGTTCGAAATAGTAAAATAAAAGAAGCTAACGAAGGAAAAATTGAAGAAGAGAAATGAGAACGAATAAGAGCGAAAGCCACATACTCAGATCAGAATAATGAATTACTGTTAAACCTTATTCGAATGGAAAATTATATTAGACTTCACGTACATATGTTGAAAATAAATATAAAAATCAGAAAATAACTTCTTAAACAAACAAACAAATTTTTTCAATAAAATTCGGATGCTAGATCGATTTTGCTTTTTTAAAATTAGTAGTTTTTCGTAATCAATAAAGTTAATTAACTTTTCATTTTTTGTGCGTGTAGAAATTTATTATAAAGCACAGCAAAAAAATAAGTTACAATGGGAAATTATTGCTGTAATTGACTACTTTTTTCTGAAATGTTTCATTTAAATAACCCGCCAAATAAATATATAATCAGTAATTCAAATCTTTGTAAGAGGAAGTATTTTTTAAGCGATATATGAACGAAAAAAAACATTGAAAACCGCTGATTTATTTTCTAAGCAAATTAATTCCCAATTTCGCGCGGGTGTTTTTTTGATTCAGTGATTATTTTATGCCTTAAATTTGATATTAACTGAAGAAAAAAAAATTAAAAACCTACTAACACTAAACTAGGACTACTTGGAAAAAGGACGAGGTTCAAAAGTAACGAAGCCCAATCGTGTCGTTGCCGAAACGTGTAGGGACCAAATCGTTGAGGCCTAAAACGATACAACCTTGTTTTATAAATCTAGTATCCATTCCATTCTGGATTACTGCTATTACATTTGTGGTAATTCTTCGGTGCAGCCTTTGTCTGTTTTTCTTTAAATCACTTTGAGTCCTTTAAACTTCCCTCTTTCTGTTCAATCTTCTGTGCTGAGTCCATTACTATCCTGCATGCCCTTCTTTACATGTCTCTTAAATATCCTCATTTTGTCAGATTTCAGAGCGTGCTGCAGGCTACTGCATCTCCTCTGCCTTCCCATTTTACCGATTACAAAATCCTTCTTATACGTTCCTTGATTCAAAATGTCTTATTTTCTCATTTAATCCAAATTGATTTCTTATGGATTTCAGATCACTCTGGAATCGAGGAAAATAAGTTAGTTGACTCATCAGCTTATTTGATTATAACACGCAGGCACATAAGAGTATTGAAATACCTTCCTGACGTGATAGCCTTGCGGCAACTATTAACTCAACAAAATTCCCTTACGGTTCCGAAAAACAGTAGTCTTCGACAGTATTTCTTAAAATTTTCGCGACGCTCCTTTCCGCTTCCAACTCATTGACGCTCGTTTTGGCTTAAGGAGTTCAGTAGTACGCCCATTTTTCATCTCCCGTCACAATACGGTCTAAAAAAGCGTCGTGGATTAAAACGCCGTAGTGCTTCCATCAACTGCGGCTGCACCTACCGCACACTCAGTTTACACATCACTAACATTTCGGTAAGAATCTGATACAGGGAAGTGCGACTACACAACGCGTACAAATACTCGGTAGCCATGTGGTAGAAGATCGCCGATTGTGGAGCATCTTTCGGCCTCTACCAGAGTTCGAAAAATGGCCACCGTTTCGTCGTTCACCGCATCAAATGGGCGACCTTTTCTTCCTATCGTTTTCAAACAGACTAATCTAGTGGTATACTGTTTTGCGTTGGCTCAAAATGTATTTTCCGTACATAGCACACAATCGACGGTAAATTTCGGCACCGCTCATTTTCTCTGTGTTCAAGAATTTAATAGTTGCACACACTGCACAATCGGACGGCCGTGCAGTAATTGCTGATATAGTAAAACGCATCTAACGTACGAAATATAACACGTATCACATTGAAATTTTGATCACAGACTGATGGAACGTTCACCGGTAGCCACCCACTGCGTTCACGGATCAGAGTTACCAGAGGCGCTAGAGAGAAAAAATTTGTGCAATGACTTTTAAAATGGCCCTCATAATTATATTCCAGTATTCATCCGCACATCCTACCTAGATTCCCCCCAATCTACCTATACTCATCTATTTGTATATTCTTCTCTTCCACAACTGGCAATTCTCCGCTCAAAAAATCCTTATTTTTGCTGATTCATCTTTACATCTCCTGTAGTAAGCCTCCGTATTTTATCTTGAACCTTTCAAACTTTTTTCACATTCTCGGTTAACATTTCATCCTTCGTCGCATCAGTTTAACCCCAGTCGACAGATATTAACGAATTTAACTTCATCATTAATTATACGTTTCCCCGAAATACTCATCACCAATAGTTCTAATAGTCCACAGGGAGCGAGCTTAACGTTTATATCCCGTCTCTTGATCATTTTGAATCCGTTAAATTACCTTTTTTTCGCTTCATTTTTACCATTATATCTTTAGCTATTCTATCATGCTCTCCTTTATATCTCTTCTTTCATTTGTTCCAACAACTACTTTATTATTTCTGATCCTAAAAATGCTCTTCTAGCCGTTACTTCTCCGCTTCCTCCATTCTCGGCAGATGCTATTATATATTTTATTCGACCTCTAATCTTCAAATTATTTTTTTGTCTCTCGATCCATATTCCTTATCACTCAATGATTAGGCTAATTCGTTGGCCCTATCTACTGCACTTTCCGATCGAGTTCTTTTCAAATGCCCTGACCTTAATATTAACTTTCTGTCTAATAACTGCCATCCTAAATTATAGTGAAATGTTCTTTCCTTTTTTTTCCAATCCCCAAAACTTTTTACCCTTCTATACAGCCCGTTCCACCTCCCGACTATGATATCACGACTTTCTCATCTTCGTCGCTCTTTCATGTCTTTCATTTGTCGTCATCGCTTTAACCATGATTTACTTCTTCCTTGTTTTCTTCGATTTTCTCTAATATCCTCTTCCTTTTATCAATTTTATCCTGACGGTAGTGGTTTAATTTGCGATACCAATTATATTCTCTTTGAATGTTCCGCCTTCTCAATTGAGCATTTGTGCTTTTAGGCTTGTCTCTTTTTACGTTCTGGAACGCTTGCTGTACCTTTATATAAATAATTAGGGAATATTATCTTAATTTCACCTACATCTTCACTGGTGGCTCTAAAGTACAAACACGGAAAACTATCGTTTATTCAACTTTCATTATACTGTTCTGATACAAAAATTCAAACTGCCATCTGGGGTTTTAATATATATTCAGTTGAGTTATTTGCGATAAGTAAATCCTTTAATCTAATACTTTGAACTGATATCCATGGTAAGAAATATTTAATGGTCAGCAACGTTTAAGTTCACTACGTTGAAATTCAACAATTTTAATTACAGATGCCACCTTTCTCTTTATGATATAAAATTTAAACACGGGGCAAGTCGGCACTGAATGGAATAAATAATCTAGTTATTATAACCGATTTATCTTTATATTCGATATCAAATAAAGTGTTATAACTTTGTAATATCCATAATTTATTATTACTGAACAGTTACTCCATTATAAATCTCCCATGAAATTTTGGGGTATAACTTTTGACTGATTAAATAAATAATCACTTATTTATTATCATAGCCGTACATGCCTTTTTACGAAATTCAAAAACACAAATCAAATTCTTAACTTTATACATCAAAGTACAATGATGAAAAAATAAGAATAAAAAGAACAAAAACATCACATGTATAAATGGCAATAGTTCAACTTTTTTCCTATTTTTGAAGAAATTTGTAATTTCCTCCTTTGTTGATTGCATAGCCTACTTCCTACTACTAGTTAACTGCATTCTTTCCCACAGATTTCAAACTCTCTCCTACATTTCTTAGCCTCTCTTTTTACTATGAACGAACTTGTTGCGGCTTTTCCTAAAAATACAAACTCATCTTCAAACTTACACGGGAATTCTTATCTTGCCCGTAAAAATCTTTCTAAACAGTTCTATAAAATCCTTTTAAACATATTTAACTCTATTCTCTTTTCCGGTTCTACTACACTCTCATGGAATTCCTTCATATTTCCGCTGTATCTCCGTCGCTAGTTGTCCTAGGAAATTATTCGAAACCATGTTAAACAAACGCCTTGTTCGATAAACAGTGATGTAATGCCTAATAATACATGCAGATGTCGGCCTGGTCGCGGTCCTATTGATTTTGTTGCCTCTTTCCTATATCATATCTATAAGTGATTCATCCAAAAAAGGTTCATATCGGCCGCTTTTGTTGATGTCTCGAGTACTTTAATAGCGTTTATCTCTCAGCTCTTGCAGTGAGTACACCAGTGATTGTTGCGGTGTTCGATTAGGATATCTTGGTAACAGATGCACATAAAATTAGGGAATGGTAGGAAAAAGGTTTGCAGACTAATTGTACCTGTATTGATTTTAACAAAGCTTTTAAGTTAAGGTGTGATTTATCAACTTTTAATAAAAAAAAAGTACAAAAGTACGGATTATCAGCTAGTTTCGTAAGAAATTAAATCCTACCTTCATTTCCGTAAATCATATATAGTTTTTAGTATATATCATTCTGACAATTATGATCCTACGTTCCACAAGCTCAAATCTTAATCTCCTGTTGTTTCTCATTTCCATTAATGATATCCACACAAGTATTGGCAATAGATTTCTTCTGTTTGTAAACGAATTTAAAATTCATGTATTAATAAACACTACTTCAGACTATTGAATATTACAAAACGATTTCGATAAATTAATAAAATGAAGCAACAATAACCTACATTTCAATTGTTCTAATTATGTTTGTATTAACTTTTGTCGAAAGAAAAACAAATATTTATATAAATACTCAATAAAAGATCTACTAATAGAGAAGGATAGGTGTATTCGGGATTTAGGAATATTTTTCAACGCACACGCATTACATTTTTCAACAAGCATGCAAATATTTAAGAATTATTTGTAATTCAAAAGTGTTTTCTGGTACAAGTACAGTTATTCTTCCCTACGACAGCTATGTGTATAATCTCAGTTAGAATACAGATTTATAATATGAAACCCACATTACAAGTAAAAAAAAAATTCAGAAAAAATTCAATCCCGATTTTGAAAATCTGTAATTATATGACTAGAGTTTACCCAAAATATAGAAATTATCGTATCTTATGTCATATTATGATTTTCAAAATTCTAAAAAATAAAAGAAAAATGATTAAAATAAAATTTGTGTATGACATATATAATAGTAGAATTAATGACGATGAATTTCCTTAAAGTATATTTTTTTAAATACTTAAGCCTAGCGCTAAAATTCGACGTTTATTTATAGCTTCTCAATTCCATACGGCGAATTTAGTATATTCATTAAATTTGTTCAATAAAAAGCACTCACGGAGTATTTCGAATTAGATGTTCATTTTACTTATAGATCTTGTATTAATTTCTTAAAAATTGCACGATTTTATTTGAATTCTTAATTTTTATCAATTAAAGTTTCAATGATTCATTCAGATATTATTGTTTAAATAATCGATATAAACATAATTAGCCAATTCCTTTTTTGGTGTAACTGTAGTATAGATATATTAGTGGAATGTACATAAATTATAAATTCAATATTTCTGTATAGATCAATTTATATTATTATTATATATACTTGATGTGATACATAGTATGAATGATCAAGGCTAAAGCTTGCAACGATCATATGCGTAAAATTAATAAATAAATTTCCAAATTTAAGAAAACTCATATAGCTATTTTTTCAGCTTTCTTTTTCTGTAGAATCTCTCCCAGTACGACAGTAAACGAAACAACTTACGGAAAATACATTATTTTTATTATCTACTTATTACAAATAAAGTTAGGAATTAAATAAAAAATTAACAAAATACTTCGGACTAGAAGTATGTGAACGGTACATTTATTTCTTTTTTTTTTTAAATCACTAATGCGACGAAACAGTAAAAATAGCCGTGAACGATATTTCTAGTTAGGCAGATTTCTTTCTTATGCATTTTAGGAGACATCAGTTAACTTAAAATGCTCTGGCTTCATGTTAACCAGCATATCACGAATTCGCCGTAGCATTTTAGTTTGCATTCATTTTATATTTTTTACACTAAAAAAATGTAGTTCTCTTATGTTATCTCGCGCCTTTACCGAGCAAATTAAAAAACGAATCATTTGCTTCAACATCAGACTAAATTAAGTTATAAAATATGATGCGTGTATATAAGTATATATGAGGGATTGAGAATAAAAAGGCAATATATTAAAGTGTTTTTATTATTCTGCTTAGCGTGAATGAAAGATCAAAAAGTTTATTAAACATTAAATTATACAGTTACAAATTATGCGTATAATTTAATATCGAATAAACTTCTTACTCATTTCTTATTTCACGATAAACAAGATAACAGTAATAGTTCTTTTTTAAATATTGGATTCGTGCTTTTTATTTCTAAAGCTTACATACATAGGCCTGACGGAAGGACCACCTTTTTAAAAATTAAATAACAAACTAAATTCCCTCTTCATTTATAAAATGAAGCTGTTTACGGTGTCATTTTTCCACTTCTTTAAATCGAATAGAAATTATAACGAAACATTTGCAGTTTTCCGATTTTCAGAGCAGGACACTTCGTTAAGGTACATTTTTTACGGCGTGTAAAGCGTACAATAAAAGTTTATGCGGTACCCAATCGAAAGATTTGGTAAACGGATTATAAGTGAATCCTTGGATGCTCTTTGTCCTACAATTATCTAGAGAAAAAAGAAAAAAAACCAACAAATTAACAAATTATTAAAAAATCATTTGAAAATAACTGCAACTTTCATAATACACAATTCAAAGCCTGAAATTTATTGAACAAACATTTAGCATAAATTACTATTTTTTAAAATAAATGTTTAATAATATATTTTTATTTAAAATGTTATAAAATCAAATTCGATAACTGTATTTCAAAAAGCTACGTTTTTCGAATAAGGCGTTATTTCAAAAACATTAAATAAATGTAAATGACAGGCGACACAATTCTAGAATAGACCAAAAATATAATTTTGAAGACTTTTTTCGAAAACACACTAATACAATTTATTGCATTTATTATATTTACGTTCGGGTATACAAAAATAATAATACGTTTTTAAAAAAAGAAAACAGATGTACAAAATTTCGAATTAATCGGTTGAAAATTGTTAAAGTTATGCCCTACACCAATTTAAAATAGTATATATTAAGAGCAGTGGCGGCTTGTTCATGTGTTCACATTCGCACGTGAACACCCTGGATTCAACTTTAAAAAAGTAGAATCCAATATTTTATTTATATTTATTATTTATATATCACTATTAGTAAAATTAATGTTAAAAATAAATTTTACATTTTTAAAAAGTAATTAAGTTTTGTCCGGAATTCTTTTAGTGTGAAGGCTACTTGTAGCACGTGCGATCGAAAACCGTGTAAGTACAATGTAGTAGTGTGTCAGAAAGATAAAAATGATGTTGTGTTAGTGCATGTGTTACATAGGCTTGATGGAGCACACTCGAAGTGTGAACCAAACGATAGGCGTTGTTCTTGCAAGATCATATTTTCTAGGTGGGCAGTACTTTAATGAACCCTACACCTTACAGTGCCCTCTATATTCTCACTTTTCCATCTCCTTCTGTTGTTCCCTTGTTATCCGCATTCATTTCCTCTGTCTCTAATCGTTTCTTGATATAACTTGTCGCTCCATATGTCCTTCTATTCTTTTAATCTTTTGTGCTGGGTAAATGTCCTGTGCTGGCGTGCCCATTTAAAAAAAAACAAAAAAAAAAAAAAAAAAAAAATACTTTAATGAAGTGAATTTGATTATAAACCGAATCAATCGATAAATTTTCATAAAACGATTATATGTTTACATTTTTTTACTACTTATACACATATTTGAATTTTGAAGGAATTAAAGTTTGATTGGAGCATATTTATGTGCTTATTTTTACTTTTATTTTATAAGAAAAGTGTATAATTGCATCTATATTATATCGATTGTGTTATTGTGTTGCATACATATACAAGTTAGTACAATATTGTACATTTAAAAACAGTTATGTGTTTAAAATTACCGTGATTCTATTTGTCAACATTATAATTTCCAAATATTGAAATCCAGTAAAAATTGGTTATAACAGCATACCAATTAGCTTTTAGCTTTGAAAGATTTATGCAGATGAATTTAACAAAAACATCACCCTTAATCTTTTTCAATGAAAAAATGAAATTTATATAAACAGAACAGATATACCGTTATTTTTTGTTCTGTTTATTTTGTTAGTGTCAACATGTAAAATACTTATTATAAGTATAACATTGATGAAAACCTGTGGTAAGACCATTGCAAAAAATATTAGAAAAAGATTACTATACTTATTTTATTATAACAAAAAATTGAAAAATTACAAATTTCTTCAAAAGTAAGAAAATATCAAACCACTTCCGTTTTGGTACAGTTTTTTTTCTCTTACTCTTGCTTTATACTGATTTAAGTTTTTTTATTATCATACTTTTATGTACAAAAAAGAAAGTGTATTGTTTGTGTTTTTGACTAAGAAATATGTGCAGTTATAATTATAAATAAATGATTGCTTATTCAGCGTAATTTATGCCAAAATATTTCGTGTCATTTTCGTAACGAACTGTTCATTAGTAGTAAATTTTGAACATTAAAAAATTATAATGCTTTATTTGATATGGGATATAACAACCAGATTATTCAGCTTTTTGAATGTTTTTATAATTAATTTCTACTGTATCTTATAATTTGTCATTTTATTATACTCTTGTTGGTGAGACATGCATTATGTAAAACTGATACTGTTCAAAATGTTGGCTGAATATTTTAGCATAAAAATTTAATTGTTTTTCTTTTTAAGCAAATTCAAAATAATTGTAATAATTGATAAATTAAAATAATGATAAAATATAAATATTACATAGACTTAAAAAACAATAACAACCAACATTTTGCAAAATTTTAACTTTTGTTTATTTTTAATGTAATAAAGATTTTAAGTTTTCGTGGTGTTTGTTATTAACCAGTTGTCGATTTTTTTCGGTAACAGTTTTTCGACACTAAAATGAATTAAAACATTTTTATGTAGCACAATGTGTGAAGACAGGTTAAATGCTTAGCTATGTTATCAATTGAAAAACAAATGTTCCACAATATTCCTAACTTTCATGAAACTGTTATAGATTTTTTTTCTTTAAAGAAAGATAGAAGAATGGATTTAATTTACAAGACTTTTAACTGAAAATTATTAATATGCGCGCACACACACAGACACATACATAAATACATATATATTAATTACAACGTAAATCTTAGGCTACATTCGAAAAAATGTTCCAAAAAAATGTCCCAATTTTATGTAACGTTTGTTATATTTTATAGGATTTTTGTTATTGTTATTTAAAAAATGTCACAATTTTATGTAATGAAATATGTAACGAAAAATGTAATGAAAAAATGTCTTATTTTATATAACGGAAGTTAAATGTTAGAATAAGATTTTTGTGGTTATGTTATTTTTTGTGTGTGTAGATGCCAGTAAGAATTACGTTGTAAATTTTGATCATTTTATACAAAGTATAGAAGAGAAAGAGACAGAAATGAAAGCAAAAGGGGTCAAGGGGCACAGCCCCTTGCGAGGCCAAAATGACCGAGTTTATATATATATATATATATATAGTTTTTGATAAATTGTTTTCAATAAATATTTGTGTAATATTTAATATATTTAATTGTGAACCTCCACTTCTGTTATTCATGAGCCGCCACTGATTAAGAGTGAATATTAAAATTTTATCCAGCAATAAAAAAACAGAAAACTATTTTCACTACTGGTTTAATTTCAATTTGATCGAGTATAGCTTATTTTAAAGATTTTAATAATCCTTTATTTTTATGAAAATCTTTAAAGCAACGTTAATTGTTTAGGAATGAACCGAAACAATTCTTTTAATTATTTACTACAATTTCGAGTCCATAAAAAACGATCTGTCATAGACCCGGCATTATCGGCAATGTCTATGCGCGCTTTATCCATCATAGTAATTATTGGGAAAATTATTCGCTCTTAATATTCTATAAACATGTAATATTCCGACCATTGCCGAATTATTTTTGTATTTCATTTTTTTGACTATTGTTAAAAAATAAATTTACGAAACCAACCAATTAGAGTAATTACAGTATTTCCAGGCACAAACAATTACCTACTCTTATAATAGCCTATTTTTATTAAGTTCATTTTTTTTTCCATTTAATGCAACTTTTTTGTTATTTATGACATCTAGTGACGTTAGTGTCGTTTATTTAAATTAATTTATTTGTTTTATAACTCATATCGTTGAAAATAACAGTAAATTAATTTTTAATACAGTATTCGTTGATGGTACAGAACCAAATTACTGCTAAATAGTTTTATTAAAAATGACAATAAATCTGGATTGAATAATAACATCGAGGAAATAAAAATTCATATTTTAAAATTGATCTTAAAACGTAAAATCTAAAATATTTTTTGATTAAGCAGTGGAACAACTTTAGTTATTCACGTTATTTCAGAAACAATGAAAGTCATAAATTAGAATACCAGGCATTGAACTGCTTTAAGTAACGAGTCAATTGAATGAATCCAGAAAAAATATTCTACGTGAAATAAAAAAAATCTGGTAAATTTTCTCAAAAATCAAAATTGAAAATATAATGATATAATCATGTTTTTAAGTATGAAAAATCCAAAAAAAAAATACTTTTTAAAAAAAATAGGATCCGTGATAAACGAAATCGTGTGTGTGTATGTGTCTGCGGAAAATGCTTCTTTTAGGTCACTTAAAAAAAAATATACATAATTAAAGAAATAAAATTGCGGAATCTATCTGATTTGGCGCGTGAAGACCTACCGACACATGTACCTTGTGTTATTGTAGAAATAGGGTAATTAATTTTCAGTTTTGTAGCTTGCATCTACAAGTTTAAGGATTTCTTATAAACACACGAAAGTCTTATCGTACCAATGTTTAATTATCACTTCAAACAGCGAAAAATAAACTGATTTCAAAGACATATTATACATCTCTCAAGATTATGAAATTGATCGGATTCTATTAAACCTACCTATTCGTAAATACATACTCTGTTAGTACTTATCTTGTCCGATATGTATCATGACCGAAGTGTAGTGGTATAAGTTATTAATTTGGCATCACTGTATATTAACAAAAAAAAAAAATTGTTTTTAAATTATGAACCTATCGCTTCTTCTTTTTTATATTTCAATAATTTTTTTAGTAGTATTTTTTATCATAATTTAAGCACCGAAGCATTTCCCTTTTATTCGTGCGTTTTTGAAAAATATACCGACATCTTAAAAATGTGCGTCATGCAGAAATAAGAAAATACGATATAGGAGAAAACTGTAAGAAAAAAGAAAGAATATTATATAGAAAAATATAAATAAAAAATTAAAGATCACCCCAGAATAAAGATATCGCCACAACCGACTATCTTATACGACAACAGACAAAGGAGTTACCCACACTATCATAAAACTTTAACAAATAATTTACACAATTTTACAATTAAGTATATTCTGTTTGTAACATGCATGTACTTACATGAATTAATGATGCTTTCTAATTTATCATGAGCTATAAACTTTTCATACTGATGAAGTCCTTTTGGCATCCATCCCAGATTTTCAGCTATAAGTATAACCGAGAACCAGGAAAGAAACGTCTGATTCGGAGTTGTTATGAATAGTGAACCATTTGGCTATTTAAAAACAGAGTACGAATTTTATATCTTAAATAAAGTTCATCTACAAATGTTCACTAGATTTTAAATAAATTAAGTTGTTTTAAGTAAAATGGTATATTTCGTATATTTATTTAAATTTTACACAAACACTGCGCGTTTCGTTAAATTGTAAATGCACTTTCTTCGTAATTTTTCTATTTTGAAAATTGAACGTTTTAAATTGAAAAAACTGAACCTAAATTTTTTTAAATTTTACGTCAGTTTCTTTTCAATTACGAGAGAAAGAAAAGGAGATGCTCCTCAAACTGAAGAAATGAAATAAGAATTATCTTACGAGAAGTAATTTACTGAACTGCGAAAAAACGAAAAATCCTTCCTCTGTATCAAAACTAAGAAGGAATGTCGGAAAAAACCAATGCTACGATTTTAATCTTTCCGAAAAAAAAGAATAATTTAAGCCGACTAGATAATACCAAATGTAAAAAGGATACTAAATGGAATAATGGCACTTTACATATATTTAAGTGCCGAAGTACGCTACCTTTAGCCGTCAACTATGTTTTGTACCAACTATCTATTTGTTTCTAGCGAAAAAATAAAATGAAATTTAATATAAAACTAATTCCGGATAGATTTTGAGAGCAAGTGAAGAAATATCGCTATAAAACACGAAATTTTTTTTTGAAATGATATTTTCTAACGCATTAACTAATTCTGAAAATTACATTCTTCACAAAACGGTAATAAACCAAATAAATGGAAACAATGTCTGGCTTCAGTAAAAAAAACTATATCTGCTTTGAAAAGTAAAAATGTTACAGAAAATAATTCTAGTACTACTGAAAAATTTATGAACAATTAACTAAGTATTTCTTTAGTACACTGGTTTTAATAGTGCGACATACACTAGTACAGATGTCGGTCGTACCAATTACATAAACAGGTCTGAACTGAATAGAGTTTATGTAATAATGAATTAAAGAAATAACACAGTATAAAGAAATAGTATACCGTTTCAAGAAGGATAACCAAGTAAAATGGTAAGTAAATATAAATGGAAAAAAGAAACACTAGAGAATCATGATCGAAAAACAGAAGAAAATTTCAAAATATCTAACGCTACTGCATTTTAGAAAAAACGAGAGAATCATGTTTCCTTCTAATTCTAATTTAATGGATTTTAGTATACCACCTTCCGCTATATTAGCTGATCTAATACGCACACACACTCACATATTTCCTCGATAGAATTGTAGAAAAGAACAAAGAACTGAGTAAACTATTCTTCTCGTTCAAGATTAATACTTCAATTTCTACAGCGGAACCGCACGAACCTGGAACTGTACAACATTTTTTTTTCCATTTTGGATTTATAACAGCACCAAATATTATTTGTCGATTCATTCTGCCGTCGATAGATTCGAGTCGTGGCTACGTATCCGATGCAGCAGTTAGTTATGTCATCAATTGTGAGACGGATCCATGGACACATATCCTTCCGTACCCACGCACCACTACACCGGCAAGAGTGGTAGTTGCCATTGCCACTATAATACTATTACCATTCCCTATACTTTTTCGATAATTTTAATTTGTAACCGACAGCTTTTGAATTCAGAATACGAATTTTATATAAAAACTAATTTTCGGATGCGCATTTCACATTTTCAAATGGAAAATAAATATTAAATAATATTTCTCGAATTCAATGTAAAGAAAATCGGGAATTTCGATAATTTTGTTTTTACGTAAATTAAAATTGTTTTAAAATATTTAGTTAAATATACAGTCGCGCTGTCGGACGGGAAAATGGTAAAAGAAAAGTTGTTACAATAATACAGCGTATACTGAAATATAAAATTTAATTTAAAAATGTGAATTGATAAAAACTGATAGTAACTTATGTTGAAAATGATAATCTCATTTTCAATATATTTTAAACTCTAATTTCTGGCAAAAAAAAAAAAGCTGCGCCTCACAAATAATTTTTCTCGACCTTATGGGCGGTTATGGAATTTTTAAATGTATGCATCATCGCGCACATTATAATGACCATGCTACAATTAAACTTTTTAAACTTACTTTTAAAGTTGATATGCAGTGTTGTAAAAATGTTTCTTTATCTGTTACATGTTCAATTACTTCAGAAGATATAACAACATCGAACTGCTCAATATTAGCAGAAGAAAAATCTTCGATAAAACAATTTTCATATCTAAAATATTGAATAAATATTATCGTTTGTTTTATGATGTACCTTTAAGCGAGCTTCATTTGTATATCTTTAAATAAATAATGTAATTTAGAATAATTGAAAATGCAGAACATAAACCTTATTTTAGAAGAAATAGAAGAATTTTGTTCTGAATGATCCCGAGCAATGCTTACTAATTTTTCACTAGGTTCTACTCCAACAACATTCGCACCAATTTTAGCTAATGCCTGAAACGTGAGCAGAACTTTATTCGAATATAAATTAACATTTGTAGTACACTTTATTGTGTTATATATTTTACTTTTTTTTTTAATATTAATAATAATAGAACAATTATTTACAAAATCTACATATACAAATAAAATTGTATAGTTTATCTATTATTCTAGAATTAGTGATTATTAAAATCAATGGTTTTGTATAAACCCTAGAATTCGTAATAGTTGATTATTTTTTCGATCTGCTTACGTGTCAACTTTTCATTTACAAATTACCGAATTATCTAAAGAAGTTTAATAATACCAAGAACATATTGTAGGATGTTTTTTTCATTGCAATACATAAAATTCTGCGCAACTTAACTAATGCTTTCTTAGCATGTAGACTTTATTTCTGAACAAAAAAA
Organism: Icerya purchasi; assembly: GCA_039619475.1. Lineage (NCBI taxonomy): Eukaryota > Metazoa > Arthropoda > Insecta > Hemiptera > Monophlebidae > Icerya > Icerya purchasi. Next base: position 378,590,160 of record CM077116.1, on the reverse strand, counting down.
AGGTTCTAATTTTCATTTATACTTAAATCGATTACATAAAAAATGTAAATTAATATTTAACAACTTTATACAACATACATTTATTTCTTACGTTATTTTTAAACGTACAAAAGACGTTAGTCAACATTAAATTATAAATGGCGACGGTTTTCATTTTGAAACTAAAAGTCCTGTAAGAATTGAATGATTCGGATGAAAAAAAAAAAAGCATTTACTTCTGTTTCAAGTAAATGTAAAAATAAAACTTAGAAAGCGGTATTAAGTTGAACAAATAAAATTAATTTTTAAATCAAGAATAAAGATTTTCCACGAAATAAAAAGTATTTAGCGAAAATAAATTATAACCGAATAATGATGTACTTAGTTGTTTTTATAAAAACTACACACAAAAAAGGGAAAAAACTGCACATTTAAAATTATAGTAGCGTCAATAATTAAAGTGCGATTTTTATGCGATAACCGTGATAATGTGGCAGTTTTCCATAACGTTAAAGTATTTTAATGTGAACTGTGAAATATTTTTACTTATTACAGAAAAAAATTATATATTTTGTTGAAGAAATGAAGGTTAACGATATGTTCTTATTCTTTCTTTTCAGTCGTACTGCTCGATTCCGAACGTCGTGATTACTACCTACTTGTACATTTCAGCTGTACAGAATAGGTAGCGCTCATGACAATTGTTATGTGCAATGCTGATACACACACAAAAGTCTACACTTGAAACTGGTATTGTGAATGTTTGATTTATCGCGCTATAAATGTAGTCCCTCATGTGTGTTTACTGTGTACCAACTAGCACGTACATGATGGTATGCATGTTTGCCATTGTCTTCCATGTGACTATTAGCGATTATTTTATTTAATTTTTGTAATAATTTCTGTCGTCACCTGGGATTGAACTCAGGACCTCCGTAATGGAAGCCGAGCGCTCTAGCAACTAGGCTATCGCAAAAACTCCACTAACTATTAAGTAAATCAAATCATGCACCATCGCGTCCAGTGTATTTTAAAAAAAGTAAAGAAAGTTTCAAAATATCCTAATTCAAAAGCATTAAAGTGTCCGGAAAATTTTATCATTTAAATATCGTACAATTCAACTATATTTTATTAATAAGTGGAAATAATTTGATTTTAAAATTATCTCTTAAGGCAAAACAACCACAATCAGCACTGCTAAAAAAATGAAATTAACGTTCAGGATTATCTTCCACATTTGCATAATACATAAAAACGATAATTTTACATTCACAAAAGTTCTAAATCGCATGAAAATTCTGAAAGCGATTACAAATGTGGAAATGTCGATAATGTACACGCATCTGATTAAAAGAATAACTCGGATATGACTCGTTACTTTACGCATTGTCGCAATATCCAAACATCGAACAACATAGCCGAAAGAAAGAAATCATAAATAATACTAATTGAAGTATTACAGTAATTCAGGTTCTGTTAAAACTAATAATTTGTAATACCTACTTTTTTTAAATTTATACTTCTGAACAGTGAACGAAGAGAAATTATTGCAATTTTGTAAATTTTTATTTAAAATGATATAAAACGTGTACAACTTCATCGAATTCAAATACGGTTCGTTTAAATTTATAAAACTTCTTTAAAAATTAAAATGTGAACGACGGTAATAATGTAATAAATTTATTTACAGTAGCGGAATTAAAAATTTCAGGCCACCAAAACTTTCATTTATGAGTCAAATACACATAGAGCAGAATCAGTAATTCAGATTATTCCAGATAGATCGTATTTCTCTATATTCATTTTTCTACTATTCAACAATTTCATATTTCAGATATCACTTGGCTGTATTCGAATTCAAATATTTTACTTATTTTAGGCTTTTATTTTATCCGAAACCCCTATTAATACTAGGCCACTGGCGCAATGAAAACCGGTGGGGGCGTAGCATTGCTAGTGAAGTAATTCAATGATCACCATAAATTCAATTAATTATTATAAACTTTATTAAAAACAGAAAAAAGTATGTCTTTAAATTAATTTCCTAAAGTAAATTAAAAGCTCATGCACAGAGGGAATTTTTGAGTAAATACAACGCATGTTATCTCTCTAACTGTTTTATTTTTACAATTTCCATAGTTGCATAAAATAAGGGGATATTATAAACAACATTATAAATAACAGTAATCACAAATGTTCGTTTCCAGTAATGTAATAATTTCACTAGCAGTAAAACTGCTGCGACGATTGTACACGACCATAATTACCCCAAAAACAATTCTGTTGCATCGTATACTTTTTTTTACAACTATCATTGCGATGTAAAAATAGATTTCATTTAATTATACCAACCACTCTATTGTTACTACTGTTGTCATGTAAGAATCGAACTTAAGAGGTTCATAATTCAATAAAAAGGCAAAACAAAAACAAAAAAAAAAAAAAAAACTGTTAACTCGTTCAACTACTGCACAACTATATTCACTATATGAAAAGATAATTCTCCTTTATTAAAAAATAAAAGTTTAGATTATTATTTAAAAACAGTAATATACTTGTCTAATTTAAGTAATGTAAAAAGACACGCGCGAGAGCACTCACACAATTTAAGCACATTTATAATTTTAAGATATCTTAAAACGAGCGGATGTTACATCAATAATTAATAACACGTATTAAAATAAAATTTAAAAAGTTACACGCACAGAAAATTAAAAGTTAAATTTGAAGCAAATGCATATTACTTTACCGTTTAGGCATTTTCTAACGATCTCCAATATTATTTTGACATTTAAAATGTTTAACGGGAAAAATGTGTGAAAAAATATATCGTTCGTGACCATTTCAGGAAAATTAAGGAGATCGTGTGTAAATAATAATAAATAGTAACGATAAATAATAAAAATTAATCTAAAAATGGTCTTCAGAGCCTTAATTTTTGGGAGTTGAAGTGTAAAAGTATAGTTAATCACAGTTAATTTTAGTCGACTATTTTTGCCGCAAGTAAATCTTGATTAAATATTCAGAAGAAAAAACAGCTTGCGTACAAGTCCGCAATACAGTGAGACATTTTCATGTTTTCCCATAAAAGTAGGTTTTGTACAGCCATTCAGGCATCCGCCGACATTAGAATGTCGTTCGCTTCGCGGCCTCCGTCGATATCAGAATGTCGCCGTGCAACCTCTAAATGCCTTGTACATGTTATATTGCAACCTATAAAGCATTTCGAGATTGAACCTACGTTCTGCACCTCTAAATGTTTTGTACATATTACATTTCAATGTATTTGCAAAAATATATCCATTTAACAACTACTACCGCTAGTACAAGGTTCCTTATTTACATCATTATCGTTAGGGGTAGAGTAATACTGAGTAATGGCCGATGGTGAGAAAAGTACGACACAAGTAAGCTAACGGTTGTACGTTCGCGTCATATTTCGCGTTGTCGAAAGGTCCACCGAATTATTCATCTCACAACCGAACGTTTCACTCATGAATTGATCGAATCGCAATCAATCGTCCAAGTGGAAATCGATGTTGAAATCACCACACACTATGATCGGTAAATCGTACAGCTTTATTTCATCGATAAAGAGAAACAGACCTTTCAGTTTCGGTAGTAGGTAACGCTCAAAGAAATTGATCTTATCGTTCAACGTTGTCCCGTTTGAGAGGTACTTCGAAAAAAGTAACAGACGCTCTCTATCGATCATCGTTTTGGCTTTGCACATATCACCGACGTCCATCGATATCACGTTTCATCCAATTTCCTTTCGTAAATCGCTATACCACCAGCCATCTTGCCGTTGTCGCGTTTGTGCCGATTTACGAGCGAGTAACTTTCAAGTTCAAATTTATCGCAATCGGCGTTTGATAACTACGTTTCAGAGAGTGCGAGTAAACTGCACGAAGGTATAACAAAGTCACACGTTATATCGAGCGAGTGTGAGCGCAACGACTGAACGTTAAGTGAACATAGTGTGACAGCATCGACAGACCGAGTACGTGAACGATCCACAAAATCTCGACTGTGGGAAGCGTGTGTGCTCAAACGATGACGCGTAAGACGTTCAAACTCAGTTCTAATGTCTTTCAACTGTTTTTCACGTCCGTGGTAAAATCAGTGGTCCCCATTCCTATTCGTTAGGAACAACCCTTCGTACAAAGAACATCGAGACAGAGTGACGTACACCAGTTGCTGGTCGTGCGATTTTGAGTATTCGTATACCACCGCCGGGTATGCATTGCCTTCCGATTTGTGAATCGATATCCCGCAAGCAGGTGTGAGTGGAAATGTCGATCGTTTACAGGTAACCATCTTACTAGGAAGCGTCAAACGTAAGCCGATCGACATCCAATGCTCGTAGATACACGGACACGCTACGCAGTGTCTATCCGAACTTCCGATCGTGGTAATTTACCGATTTTAACGTTGTCGAATTTTAGCCTACTGCAGCAGGCTTATCACGCCGTTCACGAGACCATCGGTGACATCGATGTTTACTCGCACCATGTGGGCTTGTCAATAAGGAGCTCGATCTTGTATGGTAGACCACCCGTCTCATCGAGCTTCATCTTGTGCACCTTGGAGCGAGCCGACGCGAGTTGGTCTCTCGTTCGCTTCGGAATCCATAACACTTTTCATGGGAAAGAAATGGTTTACACGAGACTAAAGTTACATTTAATTTATAATTACTACGATAATTGTTTTGTGCGCTCAGCAAATGTAAACAAGGAAATGAAGTGTGAAATACACAACCCTACAGTTTTCATAAGAAGTCGCTATAGGAAACACTTCTCCATTTTGTGACGCTTTTCAAGTTTATGTGACAAAGTAAAGAGACATGAAAATATTAGTAATCAGTCGTATGCAAGTAAAGATATGAAATTTTCGTAACGATTTTCCGTGACGATCCATTTCGTGACGCTTATTTGGTAACGCTTTTCAAGTTTATGTGCCAAAGCAAAGACATAAAAATGTCAAAAATAAAACATTCCATTTACACAGTATCATTATTTTTGCGTATATTTCACTTAAAGTAACAAGTAGAAATAATGTTATACTTTAGCATTCTATCTCCGAATTTCTACGTTGACGATTGTATCTTGATTGGCGGTGATTTAAAAATTGATCTCAGTGCTCAAGTATATATAGAAAAGTTCGATTTAGTTATGGTTAGAAAAATAGACTTTTGGCGATATATCAAGTTCGCTTAGGCTATCGAAAAATTATAAAGCTACGACAATACCTTACGTTTCGTACTTTTCAACGCATTGGCTACAGTTTATATCTCATGAGCCGCCTCTAATCCTCTCCTGCCTACAAAGGAGCAATATAATGTCCACTGCAATACCCAATCAACATCATCCAGGGCATTCGTATAAATGATTTATTACGATGAGACTGACCCCGATGAAGAAGCCACGCGAAATGTGCAAGGATCAGGTGGGAAAGAAATCGATAACGACGACGGTAACATTATTGAAAATTGCATATCTGAACGTTAATCAAAGTTGAAGACAAGCGAGGCTACTGTTCACGCAGATGATCGAAAAAATTGATTCCGAGTAGTCACGAACCCAAAACGTCAATAAAGAAGGAAAGTGCGATTGCATTTAATTTCTAACACGCTACTGTAACTTAATTTATATAAAATAATAGCGACAATAGAAATTATTACTATTTTTTATTGCACAAAAGCAAAATAGATGGCATTTTTAATGTTCTTAGATGTTAACAAAGAAGATAAATTACATCAATTTTTAACTATTTTGTGTACATATATCAATATATTTCTCTTTTGTTTCATTCATAAAATTTGATAAATACACTTTTTCTTTCTTACCCTGGCATCTTGCGATGTTTATTTCTAAATGTATTACTCCGCTTTTATTTGGAACTTCTAAATCTACTTTAATGTACTCACATTGAGATTTCACACTGATAATACCTTATTACTAACATCTGTTTAATACAATAGATTCAATAAGTAGATAATGAAAACATTTCAGTTTTTGTAGCACATTATTTAACACTACCTTTCTTCTCTTTCTGTATCAACGGACATCATTTTTAGTATTTTTAAAAGTTGCTAGTACTATTTGAAATATTTATTCCTCCATTTCTTTCACAATAAACGAAATGACCTCCGTTAATTTACGATACATGATTAAATAATAAATCTTTCACTGTAGAGATTACGATAGATTCTTAATTTTAGTATGAAACGAGCCTTCAAAAAATTTTGCGTTATTATTATTTAAACTGCAATTTAATTAATACAATTCTAAAATCTGTAACAGATTGAGGAACAATGTTTCACGTCTCTATCACGTTCACATGTCTTTTGCCTAGTCAAAAGAGTATAATCCCGAAAACGTTTCCGGAACTAAGTATTTCATATACACTTTAGTTGCTTGTTATTAGTTTATAATATTATTAAATTAAAATGTATTGCAATTAAAGCGGGAAAATCTTCAAGAAATATAATTTAAAAATGTTCTAATGAAAAACAAAATTTTATCCCCAGTAACTGCTGAGTTCTACACACTTTTACCAAATATTTTTTTCCAAAATGACATCGAAGTACCAGCAGAAAACAGCTAAGTTTTATTTTGATTATAAAAATTAACATTTGATATCAACAAAAAAAAATTATACTGATACAAATTTTAAATTACATCTTACTTCACACAATAACCCTCCTCCACAGCCGACATCTAATATATTTAAACCTTTCAAACAATTTTGATCAGAAACAACATTTTTATCTAAAACTCCATTATTTATAAGACCATCTCGTATAAACGGAACTCTAAAATACAAAAAAAAATAAAAATAAATAATAATATGTATTTCCAGAAAGTAGAAAATGACTAAAAAAAGTATATTTTTATACTGGTATATATATATATATATATATATATAAATAATATATAAAAATTTAAATACAAATTAAGATACATCTATTCCGAAATTCTTGACTAGTTTGCTGCTGTAATAATTTAAATTTTTAATAAAAATTCCAAAATATTAAATATATTTGCTTTAAGCTCATTTTTTTTTGTTTTTATGCATCCAAAACAATTATTAAATAATTACTAATCTCCAAAATTTTTAGATTTTGAATAATAAAAACCTTTTAATTAGTACATAGTAGTGAATAAAAGCAAATAGTGTTAAAAAAAAAGTGTAAATGCAAGCTAATGCACAACTATTTCTGCGTAAATAAAGAAAAGAAAAAAAAACAAAACTTTATTTGGCGATAAGGGTAAAATATCGGTCAAAGTACATCAACGTTAAGTCGGAATTGCGTATTCATTTTATACCACGGTGCCTACCCAAATATAATTTTTAAATTCTTGGTTTTCTTAATTGAAAGGTTCCCAATTTCCTAATCAACAGAATTGTACACGAGCTTTTACCAACTGTGTTCATAACAAAACCAAACAAACTGAAGCAAGGATAAATAAGATATCACGAGAAAAAAATTGCAAAACTTGCATTTTAAATATTGTACAATTATAATGACCACTCATTCAAGCCATATGTGTTTATCTTAATATTATAAAAATTAATAATGAAATTTATAACCCAATGATCACAGCAGCAGTCCTATATTAAAATTATTCTGAATTATAGAAGTTATTTGAAATATAACATTTACATTTATAATAATAGGCACATCCCATTCAAGCTTATTGTGTATTTTGTATATTTGAAAGAAACAAGTAGTGATTGTTGCAAACGAACAGCCACTTTTACCAAGCAAAAAAAAAAAACGATTACTTAAAAATTTTAATAAAAATAATGCAAATTCGATTCAAAATTTCCAGTTGAAATTACAGCGTACAGTATAACATTTATAGCTAAAAAATATTATAATAGTTTACATACGCTGCTAAATAAAATACACGTCTTTTGCTTCTTTACAGTACGAATAAGATGAATTAAGAAAGTTATTTATTTCAAATTATTTCGTATATATAAAACAAAGTAATTCCTTTTCGATATAAGAATTTTTAAAAAGTATAAATAGTACAATAAAATAATAAAAAGCACTTTTATTTTTCATTTTAAATGATTTTCTCTTATCCAAAATATCTTTCGGCTATTTTTACATTTTTCACCATTTTAGAATTAAATTTCCGGCTCTTTTCACGATATCCAAAATTCAAGGTCTATTGCCGGTTTTCCCGGTTAGGTGACTACCCCGCCTATGTCAAATTATGTACGAACTGAATTATTTGAAATTATAAATATATGAAATATTTACATTTAGTATAATTTATGCAAAAATATTCTGCATTCCTCGTTTAAAGGAATAAAGAAACCAATTTTTTTTATTTTTTAAATCGCAAAATTTCAGTTACTTAAAAAAAATCATTAATATTTTCCTTTAAATACATATATAGAAGTGAAAAATCGATTTAAAATACTAAAAATATTTTATACTGTACATTAAATAAAGTTTAACATAATTTTACCTTAAACGATTTAGAGCCTTTAAAGGTCCTATTAAACTATCATCGTCCCACCAAGAAGACGAAAAATGACCATGGAAAATAACCTCATGTTGGTCTGCAGAGCTTCCTGTTGTATGCATTGATTTCATAGAAAGTGACGAGCTGTATTTATATTTAAAAAAATATTTTTAATATTAATATTTTTGCAAAATTAAAATCATAAAACTACAAAATTGCAAGTATAATTTTTTCAGGTGCATTACCTGCGAAACGCCTTAAATTTATTTACAATATTTAACATTTTAAAAATATATATAAATTAGAATGTACAATAAAAAACTTCAAATAATACTAACAATTTTATAATTGTTAAATTTTTTTTGTAAAACACAACCGAACTACAGACAGCATAGAATGCTAAAATTGAATTTAAAAAATCGATAGTACTATTTCATGATCCAACAAAAAAAGAAATTAAATAAATAAATTTTTAAATTTCTGAAATAATACTTTTAAAATATTAAATTATGTTTTAAGTAACAGTTAAAATCACTAATTAATGTATTTAGTGAAATAAAAAATTTAAAAAAAAATCTTCTTACATCATTATTCATTATTATCGAATTCAATATTAAAGTAGTAGACGAATTTATTTATTATGCAACCACTGGCAGCCGAAGCGCTGCTGACTTACCCTTTTAACTCAATGCTAACCAACTAATTCAAAATTGTCAAATACAGAAGAAATATTGCGACTCAAATGTATTATTTAAAATTATTATATTTTACAATGGTTATTGTATTTTTTACCTCATTATATTACCAATTTTTCATTTCTTTATTTGTTTATAATTATATTTCAGTTAAGGGTTTGAACATTTAAAGATTGTGTACTGCTTTTGACTGATTATAGTCATTTTCTTCTTTAATTACATCTTGCTAGTGCCGGATTAACCACGTAGTGAGAGTAGCAATTGCTACGGGCCCCGCGTATCCAAACCCGCCACCACCTGAGCATAATTTTTTGAGTGAAACTTATTAAGTGGTGGTATATTGAATTTACTTGATGTCATTAAAACGTGAAATGTTACACCCCTTCTAACCGTGACAATACATTGCAGAGAATCGGCAACCGATTATTTCATTGGAGAAAATAAAACACGTTATAATTTCATAAGGTAAACCCACAAATTCTACAAAAAGTCGCTCGTATAAATGTACAGAATTATAATCAGCCTGATAATTTGACGTGTGCGAGCACTCTTACTCGACACTCAGTGTGTGCATGTGTAGTAGAATTAAAATAGCTCAATTCAACATGTTGAAATCGTCTATTTATTTGTAAGACTTCATATTATTTTTATTATAATTTAGCAATCATATACCAAAAAATTATTTTCTAGTATTAAGTCTATCTAAGGTATAAAAGTGATGAGAAATTTCCTGCAATTAAATTTTTCATAACCATTTCATAATCCTGACATCGTAAGATCGCGTTACCAATTTCGTTCACAAATAATTTGCGGTGTGTGTCCGGTGTAAACTTTAAGAAAGGATTGTAACATGTTCCATCATAGTATTAAAATAAGCTAAATATTTTTTTAACTAGGATAAATGTGTATTTTTTTTTCGAAAAGAGATCTCAAAGGATATGTTCTATTTTGGTGGTATTAAAATAAACTGAATATTGAAACGGATTCGACCGCCATGACAATGTATGATCACGCTGTCTGAGTTAGGAAATAATGATAATAATTATGATAAATTCCAGACTACGTTTTTTGACAATTTCCCAGACAAATCATTTCAATTTCTCAGACTTCCTCAGGCAGCGTGCAAACGTCACATTCTTCGGCAAGGACGCTAAATCGGCACAGATTATTGGATTGCAAAAGGAAGCAACAGACTACAACATATGAACAGTGACTTTTTAAGTTCAAAGAAAATGTATAAAAAAGAAATTAGTCCACGATTCTGCCAAAAGTCATTTTTCACTTATAAACATAAACCTACTAATAAATCTCACGTCAGAAATTGGTTGTGCTATTCAGAAACTAAAGGGCGACTTTTCTGTTTTGTTTGCAAAGTTATAGAAATTCAGATATTAATCAGTCAGCACGGTTTATGAAAGATGGGTTCGATGACTGGAAGAATGCGGAAAATTTGTTGAAAAGGCATGAAGAAAGCACTCCGCATATAAAAGATATAATTTCGCTGTTAAACTGCAAAAACAAGAATGCGTATGTTGATTCTCAACTTGTGAGCCAAATTCAGACTGAGCAAAATTATTGGCAGATACTTTTAAAACGAATTATTGCAGTAATGAAGTTTTTAGCAGAACAAGGTCTTGCGTTTCAGGGTAGTGATGAAATTATCGGTTCAACGCATAATGGGAATTACTTAGATTTATTAAAATTACTTTCCGAAATTGACGTTTTTATGGCCCAATATATTCGAACTTATGCCCATAAAGGAAAAGGATATACATTGTGTTTATCTAAAACAACATGCGAGGAATTTAAGCATGCTGAATCAAATTATTTGCGAAATTAAGAGGTCCAGGTACTATTCAATATCATCAGATTCTACTCCAGATGTGTCGCATGTAGACCAACTGACTCTGATAGTGCGCTATGTTCTACCATCCGGGCCAGTTAAGAGATTTCTTAAGTTCTTAGACATGAAAGGTCATACTGCTGAACAACTTGCTCAAATTTTACTAGATTTTTTAGGTAAGAATGGCACTGATATCAAAGATTGTCATGTTCTATGATAATGTCAACAACATGAGCGGAAAATACAGCTGCCTGCAAGGACGAATTAAAGGAATTAAGTATGCAAAATATATTCCCTGTCTTGCACATTCATTAAATTCAGTTACTAAGTGCGTTGCAGACTGTTGTACAGAAGCATTATTTTTTTTCGATCTTATTGAAAATCTTTATAATTTTTTTTCTGCTTCTACACATCGTTGGGGTCTTCTTACGAAAGCTCTTACTTCGAAAATTCCGATTTTGAAAAGGTTGTCGGATACTAGGTGATCCGTCAGAGCTGATGCTACGAAGGCACTTTTATGTCGTCTTACCACTATCGAGCAAGTGTTGGATTACATTTGCAATAATATAGATCAAAAGGCAGAGTGTCGTAATCAAGCTTACGGACTAGTTTCAAAGATGAATACGTTGGAAACGGGAATAATGGCAATTACGTGGAATGGTATCCTAGAACACGTACAAGCGACTAGTGCGTCGCTGCAATCGTCTAATATAGACCTTAATACAGGGTACGTTCCTTATGAATCATTATATGGATATGTTCAAACAATGCGATCCAAATTTTCGGATGTTGAAACAAAAGCCAAAGATCTGACAGACTGTCATGAATATCAACAACAGACTTCAAAACAACGCAAGCGAAACACAAAATACGACTATTTTAGCAGTTCTAGTACACTTGACGAATTTGTTGAAAATGATACAACTGGTAAACAGTTTGAAATTGAGGTGTTTGTTGTCATTATTAATAACACACTATCTGCTTTAGATAAAAGTATGAAAGCATACCGAAAACTTAGTAGTGTTTTCGGAATATTTCGACAGTTAAAATCTATTACAGCAGAAGAGATTTCGAAAAAAACTCCAATTACGGTCAGTGCTTACGCAAATGATTTGGAAGGCGGTCTAGACGACGAATTAGTGCAGCTTGCCGAGCTACTGAAAACGAATGTGGCTAGTGCGATTGATAGTTCAAAAAACGAAGCTCTGGAAATTCAATATTATAAATTCCTAATGGAAAATTCATTAGAATCATGTTTGCCCAATTTAGAAATTGCTTTGCGCATTTATTTATCTCTCATGATGACTAACTGCAGTGGCGAGCGTTCATTTTCGACATTGAAGCGTATAAAAAATGAATTAAATGAGTCAAGAACGTGAGTTATCTCTCTTTAATGAATATAGAATATGATTTTCTCATAGAAATTAGATACGAATTATCTCTAAATTCGCGCACATTAAATCTAGAAAAGTTACTTTGTAAAAGTTTAAAAAACAATAAAAGTTCGTCGTTATTAATCGTCAGTTTTAAAATATCAGTTTCTTATCGAAATTATTCTAAATTGCCAGAGCAATCTCAACTCTGGCTTTTTGTACTTGTCAAAGGCTAACAGGGCCTATTGTAATCTGCTTTACTATTAAACACTAACATTATTTGTAACTTACAGATGGCAAATGAATATATTGAGTATTAAATTAGTGTTTTACCACTTTATACTTAAGAACTCAATAGATCAAGGGCCTCTTGATAGAATTTGCTACGGGCCCCGCGCTTGCTTAATCCGACACTGCATCTTGCCCCATTTAAGTGGGATAAATTCTTTGTTAGTCTTTTGAAGTGACACGCTGCATTAAACACTTTTTTGAACTTTTTGCAAACTTTTACAGTTTTGTTAAAAAATCAAAATTTATATTTGAATTAAGTCGCGAGCTTTCCATTCAATATATAACAACCCTAAAAAAAAATTAACTTTCTTTTTAATCTCCGAAACTCCAATATATAAGTTAGAAATTGGTTATGTGATTTAGTTGTCTTTTAATGTGCATGTTAATTATTATGATTTTTGGCACCCCTAGTTATTAAGTTATCCGAGGATACGTATTTTTCGGAAGAACATTTTATCCGCGATTTATGTGCACAATTTCAAATATATATGTAAGTTAAACGGTTGCAGAGCTACTGAATTTTATTTGATTTCTTTATATTTCCCAAATCGCGTTGTATAACATTTTGTGTTTATTAGTGTATAAAGTCGTAAAAATTGCAGCACGAGAAATGCCAATTTATCTTCGGTTGGTAAGAAAAAAGTAAATTTTAAAATATATTTAAAACAAAATGGAATTTTTATTTTTTTTTTTATTTTCCATAAAAATGTTTAATTAAACATGTAAAAAACATTAATACTCAGTAAAATAAATTATGCATGTCAGGTGTACTCGTCAGCAAAGAAATCCGTATTAAAGATACTTGATCCAATGCAAAACTCCACGCTTCGCATTATCCTAGGAGCACACCGTATTTCATCTTCATCCAGTTTATGTTCATTAACTGGGGTATTATCCCTAAAATACAGTCGCTCGTTACATAGTTATCGTAGTTTATTAAAGTGGTCGGTAGAAAACAAAATTGTTTGCCCCTTCAAACCTGCTTTCCCCAACGGTGCACCCCCAAAAGTAAAGAAAATGCTATGTAAATATAACTTACCCAATCCGCGCCTGGCGGAAGCTAACAGGGTACCACTGCTCCCACCATGGGACCACTACCCAATAAAGATAAATTTATCACTATTAGAGTATAATAACTTACAAACACCTGCAGAAGATCTCAAACAGAAGGCGATTGAGGTGATTAACAGATATGAAGATTTCACAGAGGCGTATACAGAGAGATCTAAGGCGTGTACAGGTAAATTGTAACTAGCAGCGTGTGCTTAAGAAATTGATGGTGTCCTAGTGGGGGCCCGTTTAAATGATGCTTGTTCAGCGCTGGATGCAGAGATATTTTAAATTCTATTCTGCCTCTAGAAGTACTACCGTTCTAACGGAAAAAGATACTGGTTATTACCTATTCTCTGACTATCATACAAAGTATACAAAATGACAACGCAGCAGAATCAATCGCGCAAAAAATTCAACGGACTCTACTATTGCTAGACCAGAACTACCGGATCGAGTTTCTGTGTGTCCCTACACATACTCAAATCCCACGGAATGAGCACGCGAATCTAGAAGTTCAGTCTGCTAGGTTACCTCTAACGCTGTATAAATCTCAAGGCCCAACAATGCTCGATACATTTCTACGAGAAAGACACATAGAATGGATGTCCAAGACTATTTTCTCACGCCAAATAAAGCCGATGATCGAACCATGGTGGCCGCCGATTAATAGCCCGCGTGCATCGAATACATAACGATCAATCGGCTAAAAATAGGGCATACAGCTAAAAATCATGACCACATACTTCAAAAGATAACTCCCCCTAACACATGTCCATTCCGTCAGTACAACATATCATAATTGCATGCCGCAGTTTTAATGCAGTCCGCCCAAGCACTTTCACGACGTTAACAGAAGTATTGAACAACAAATCGTATAACACTTTGAAGAAGTACATTCAGGATGGCGGACTGTTGGGTGGTCTTTAAGTAGTCTAGGCAGCTCTCACCGTGATAACCTTAGTAATTAAAAACGGTAATTCAATGGAAAGAAAAAAGAAATTATTTTGTGTGAAATAAATATACTTTAAATTTTACTCGTGCATAATATTTTTTATTTTTTAATAAAATCGTACGCAATAAATATGTCTATGATTTTTCAAATATGCAACTAGCCGTAATTTTTTAAAACATGTGACCCGGTCTACTAAAAGGGACCTACCGTTCGAAAAATCGATTTTCACTTTTTTGACGATTATTTAATATTTACTTTTCAAACTGATATTAAAAAAGAACATGAAAACTTGAGAGAACATAAAAAAAACAGTGAAAGAGTATACACGCAGACTCACCGCTACCGATTTATTTCAGTGATGAATTCAAGAATCTGTTTCGGAGGGGGGATGTATGTGTATATTCTGGAGGGGCAGAGATTTTTTTAATATTTTTACTGAGAACAATTTTTTGGGATATTCCTGAATAAAACCAAATATGTAAAAAATGATTTATTATGTAATTTAGAATAATGAAAAAGCAAGTGTGAACAATAAATTTCAAGTAAAATAACCGATTATAAACAACAATGTTTTCTCAATTGGTTTCTAAAATGATTAATTCTAATTGTAGCATTAAAGAACATCATACTGTAAAAACATTCTAATGGGTTCATCATCTTTTTATAATATACGAATACGCCGTGATGTTTCAGCTGTTTTAAATGGGGACTTTTCTTAAAAATAAAAAACAAGAAAAAAGAAACAGAGACGGAAATGAAGTTGCCTATGGATCATGTCGCTTTAAAAAAGAAGGATAAATGAAAACTGAAAATAGAAACTGTTAAACAATTTATTGATATTAATGATAAATGGATCGACGTGAAACGTGAGAGTTCTCGTTTACACTGACAAAAAATACATATTGCAGCGAATATTTTTTTCAGCTGGCGAGTATTTTACATCTTTTGCACATTTGCAATAAAAGAATTTCACCCTTTTTCATAGAATAACAAGCAAACGTAAAGTCAAATTTTAAAAGATCATTTTTTTTTTTTATTGTTATTTTACAAAGTTTCATTTTTTCGTCCAAAATAAATCTCGTAATTTTAAAATTTAAAAATATACGACTCTAATCGAACCATTTCAAAATGTTTTGGCAGCGACTTTTGACATAACTCTAAACAAAGCGAATAAAAAGAATTATATTTCCTATGAAATTGCTGCATTCTCAAACAGCTTCTATTAAATTCTGGGGAAGGGGGGAATTTTAGAGTTCTGGAGGGTAATTGCCCTTTAAGACCCCCATTGGATTCATCCCTAGATTTATTTTGTTTAACTGCTACTCGTATTTTCTTGAAAACTTGTTTCCGGAAGTTTGAAACGATTTTCAACCGTCCCTCGAATAGAATTATCTTTCTTTTCAGCAATTATGCATTTTAATAGCACTCCTTTTCTCTTTTCAAGTAAAAAAAATTAAAATGATATTGTCATTTCTATAAAGAATATGTTCAATGAATTTAAAATCTAAAAATTACCTTTAGAATCGGATTTTTCAACTATAATAATTTTAAAAAAAATCTCTAACAAATTAATGGTACGTTTGTAAATAGTAATAGACGTAGAATGGAATAAAGGTTGATATTACAAAAAAGAAAAACAAAAAAATTCTCATTAAAAATACAATTGACGCAAAACTAAATAAACAAAAAACATTAAAAAAATGTTATGTGAAAATTTATATTGTTCAGTTTAATAATTATACGAACTCGTGGCTATCCTGCGTGCTATAATTTTCACTTTACCCCATCGGTCTTCCTCCGATTATTTAGTTATTTCTGATTTCAAGAGTGCCCTTCAAGCCATCTCTCCTCCTCTTCCTCTCACTCTTGTGATTTTATTATTCTATGTATCCGTTCTCTTATCCACGTTCTTTCCTCTCTGTACTCAATCAATATTGTTTTGTTATGGGTTCCTAGTCATGTAAGGATAGTGGGCAATGAAATGACGGATTCTCTAGCCCCAGTTGCTGTTTCCTCGCACATCTACTTTTCAAAAATTCCCGGGTCTAATCTCCTTCCTCTTTGCAGAAAACACCATTTTAAAGTCTGGTTTGACTTTTATGTTCCATCCTTTTCTAATACACGATCCTTATACCTCTCTGTACAACGCAGTCTTCCTTTCTATCCGTGGTTCCGTGATTTTCCTTTAATTCGTCGTTCTGTTATCGTTTCGATTATTCGGTTTCGTTTCAATCATTCTCTACTGCTTTCGTCCCGCTTTCGTTTCGCCCTTGCACCTTCTTTGTGTTAACCTCTTCATCCGAACGGCCAAGCTCTCTGTGATTTTAACCACGTCCTTCAGAATGTCCTTCGCTCACAATAGAATGGTTTGTTTTTTATGCTCAAATGTTAGCTCTTGGTCTTCCTGCTCCTTATTGTGCTTTTTACATCCCGTCGTTTCCTTCTTTGTCTATTATCCCTTGCCTCAGTTGTTTCATTTCCGAAATATCCGATCGTATTGCTATTTAATTGAGGCTCGTCCCTCCGTAGTTCTTCTAGCCAAAGGTTCCTTGTTAACGTGTCCCAAAAAAAAACAAAAAACAGCAGTCCATTGTTTTTTATGCAAAAAAAATATTCCTCAATGAGTGGTTTTGAATACAATACCACAAAAAACAAAAAAACAAAAAAACAAAATGAAATAAATTAAAAAAATGATCTCCTGGCCATCGGGAATGCTGGAATATACAAGTTATTATTTAATTATATAGTTCAATGTAATATTACTATGTAGCATTAGTCAGTTAAATAATTATATTACACTGTCGATGAGTTTAAATTTTCGATCCCCCCCCCCCCCCCCCCAAAGATAAAAAGAAATTTTTAAAAAAATATTTCTAATATATTTTTATATTGACTTTATGCTATATGTATTTGAAAAAATTATTTTTTTATTATTACATAAGGCTAAAACAAAACAGAGGATTTTCATAAATATTTATAATCTGAAAAATTTTGGAATATTGAACTGATTAAAGAAGCAATATATAGAAGATTGCATTCTGTATTACTACTACTGTCTTAATGTCAAAGACAAAAGTTAAAAGTTACTTTTTTATAACTTTTATTTTACTAAAACTGGTCTTAATAGACAATCTACCGATAAATTTAACAATAAATATGTGAGATGTATACTTAAGATTTTAAATACTAAACGGTGTGTTTGAGAAACTAGCCATTGATATTCTCACCCATGCTACAGTAATAATTAATAAACACTCATACATAAATACATTTATGCAATTTAATTACTTAAATAAATTAAAACTAATCTTTAGCGATTTAGATGTCTAACGACGTTATTCATATGTAACAACTGACATTTTCTAGTTATTGTGCTGGTGCAATAAAGATGGAGTCAAAAATTAATAAAGACAAGATTTTGTTTAAATTACTGTATTGGATAAAAACTATGTGATATTCCGCTTCCCCAACTTAAAAAAAATATATATAAAATGTCTCTAAAATCTATGTTTTCACTTCTTCAAAGTTCACTTTAAATTATATAATGACTTTTTTAAGATTTTCCAAGTATTACGAAATATGCATAAAAAATAAAGAATCATTAACTAAAACCAATATATGATGTATAAATAATTATATTAATAATAGGATCCGAGATAATATGAATGTATATAACTTATAGGGGCAAAATGTAAAATTAAACATTTATATTTTCCGTATGGTTCCAACTGTATAATAAAAATGATTTTTTTAGTTTATAAAATTCTCACTTAGATAAATGTGGACGCCCTTCAAAAAGGGCATTAAGCATCATTTTTCTCTTTGAAAAATTAAAAAAAAAATTCAAAGATAAGCATTAAGTTTTAAATAACGTATTAAAAATAGTAATATAAAATGTAAAATAAAGTCCGAAGTTTTTTTTTACTAAATTTTTATACCAGTAATAAAACTACAATGTAAAATATTTGCCTTTTAAGAAATTACAGGAACAATTATTATACTTTTAAATAAACTCGAAAAACATGCAATAAAAATAGTACTATTTATTATAAGAATCACAAATTTTTACAGCATACATACTCACCTATGTGTAAAAGTAAAATATGGCAGAAAATTGAAATACTAAATTTCAAACTAAAAATGTATATGAGCACAACAAATAGTACGAACTGTATTAATTATTGCCAAGTACATAAAGGTGTAATTGCATTTAGTGAAAGAATATTTGAAGAAACTGTTTCCCTTTCATAAACAAAAAGCCTGTTGTTCACAAAATAAATTTGTAAAGTCAACAAAATCGCGAGAAAAATAATAACGTGCGTTTATTGTTTTAGATGAAGTAAACAAGCTTCATTATCGGATTATTTCCATTCATTTATATTTCCATGTGATTGATAACTAGTTCGAAGTTTTTTGTACATTTTTTGCTTAATTAATAGTGTGACGCGAATTGATAATACCGAAGCTTACTAACATATTTTGGTCTAGTGACCTAATATTACCATCTATCAAACTATTTTTGAATTTAGTCGGCAAGCATGTTTGTTACTAGCAGCAGTCTTATTTACTTTAAAAATATAAAAATAATTAATAAGTATGTGACGTCGTGTTATCTTCTTAAACGGTAAATTATTATTTTCTTCCTTTTTATTTCAATAATCCGATTGTACGGAAACTTTCTTTATAAGTTATGGTGGGGTAATTCCGATTTGGGGCAATTCCGATACCTTGTTTTAACAACTTTGACAAGTGTAAGTTAACAACACTGATGGGCGGAGGGCTATCCCGGCTGCACGTTGTGTGTCTCATTACCAGTTGAACATTAGTTGGCTACCGTTTTATGAAATGTGCTATGTGTTGAAATATTTATATGTAAATAACTCGTGTGCAAAATTCCATTGTTCTTTTAAATGCGGCACAATTGCATCAAGAATACGCACAAAAAAGTTTAATTCGGCTTCATAGGTAAGTAAACGATGTATAATTTACGGAAACTGTGTTGTATTTGCATTTTGATCGAATGTTTCATGTCAAGAATTTTTTTTATTTCACAATTATATTTTTGTGTCCTGGGGCAAATCCGATAATTCATTTGGAGTAATTCCGATAGTAGGGTCGGAATTACCCCCAACTCCCTGTAAAGTAGTTTCTGAGCATAAACCAAGTGAAATACTAATGTAAGGTGTTTTGATTTTAGAAATGAATTACCAATGTGAAACCACGAAGGGGATGCACGACCCTAAGGTGATAACTGAGGCGATATGTGAAGTGAATGCAATGAGGCTATCTAAAAAATCTGCGTCGAAAAGCGCTACCAAATGATAAATTTTTTGAGTTTATTTCACAAGTATGGAAAGAGTTAGATCCGATAGCTATATAACGAGTATTTCAAAAAGCAGTCATCTTTCCTCACAGTGACACAGTAATTACAAGAAAAAAATTTGATCCAGATAGTTTAGAGCGCTTCAATGCATGGCTCAAAACATCTGCTCACAGAGCAGAGTCATCAACTGCTTCGCTAATTCCACCATCAACAGAGCACCAGGCTCAAATACATTCGACAACTTCTCTCATTCTATCACCAATAGAGAACCAGCCTCAAATACTTTTGACTTCAGATTCGTTAAATTCTTCTGGAGAAGAACGCTCAAAAAGTTTTCAACAGTTGCTTTTGAACTGTTTGCAAGCAACAGCGAATCGAAATTTTAAAAGTTAGAAAACAACGCGTCGCATTTACTGCAGAAGTTATCACCACAGAGGAGTTCTTGCCAAAACTTTTACGGCCTTCCAGTTCAAATGGACAAACAGATAGGAGCTTTGTGAAGGTAAAAGTATCGAAAATCACGAAAAAGAGAACAGTTCAGCCTAAAAAAATAAAAGTTCCAGCTAAGAAAAGGAGAAATTTACAACTAGAAGAATCAGAAGAATCAGAAATCAATGATCCCGAGGTGACCAGTGGGGAATCAGAATGTGAGTTGGATTATGTTCTAGTTCTATAAGATGAGCAAGCTTTTTGCAGAAATTTGGAGGATTTAAAAGAAAACGATTTCGTACTTGTACGATTTAAGACTGAAAAAAAATGAAATTCGATGCTATGTAGTTCAGATCATAAGAAATACTGCGGATCCCACTTGCAAGTTTATGGGGGGGAGGGGCAAGATGACAGAAAAAGGATATGAGTTATAGGAAAAATAAAATTTATAAGTTGTAAAGGCTTAATATTTTATAAAACAAGAGTAAAATCTTAATTAAAACATAATTTTCGTGGGTTTCTGGCAAATTGTTCATGATTACGCACCTATGAATATTCATCATGGCCAGTTGATTAAAAAGTTTCAAGGCTCCAGGGGGGGCAGCTGCCCCCCTGCCCCCCGCTGGCGACGCCCATGTACCTGCCCCTAAACAATGAGGAGATCAATCTACCAATTTGACTAGATTTTTTGTTAATTTCAGTGGTTATTATAAATATATGTTAATTGGACTCGATTTCTTTTTCAAGTTAGGTATCTATTTCCTTTCTTACATATATATAACTCTCCTGGATTTTAGTAAAAAACAGTTCTTTTTATTTTCCTTCAATTGCAATTATAAATATCTCAGTAGGTAATTATTACAGAATGTTGAAAACTGAACAAAAGTGATTATGAAAGGTTGAAGAGTACCGTAATTGCCCCAAAACATATCTCACGAGAACACAATGCATTTTGAAGAGGGGTGTCAGAATTGCCCCGAAAGTGGGGTAATTCCGATTTTTCGTTTTTGAAAAACTTTTTTAAAATTACCAGAGAACCGTTCGATCAATCTTCTTGCTCCTAGTCTCAAATTGTAGAGCAGAGTTCCTTCTTCAAATATCGCTATAGTATATTTCCAAAATATTATTGATCTAGTCACGGAAGCAAAAAATACAAAAAATTTTGCATTTCGCTATCGGAATTACTCTATCTTACCTTAGCTATTTTCATTCATTACGATAGATTCGTTTCTATTACCATAGGAAACGTACTAATGTACATTTTCACGGTATAATGTAATGGACAGATGGCAGATCCGTAATTCGCAGCAAACATTGGAGTAAGACCAACAACTCGGCCTTAAGGACTAACGGCACCTTCAGTAGGTTGAAAGAATGGATTTTAATCTCAATGGAAAAAGCACCTCCGAAATGAACCGATGTTTTAGGCGTTTTAGGGAAATAAAGGATCGCATTCCGGTGCAAAACGTTCTAGAGCCTTTTACGGATTTCACTCTTCAGTTTGATTTTAACATCTGCTGAAAGCAGGTCCCTGCAGATATTCAGTCTAAATTGGCTCGAAAGTGCTAGAACTGTTTGAATTTTACTTATAATATTACGTAGGATTTTTAGTGGCCTTTGCAGCCCAATTTGTTGCAGCTACTTTTGAATATGATCGCGATTTGGATGTTGCTGATGACTGAAAACCTTCATTGTATACTTGATAGCGAGTATTTTTCGTCTGTAGCAAAAAGATGGGGTACCATTGAAATACTGGAAGCTAGCCGTCGGCGAGGTTGGGAGAGCCTTCAACGCAATCCGTAGTCTAACATTTTGTATTGTATTCAGTATGTTCAGTAGACGTTTACTGACCGACGAGTATGTAAGCGAACCGTAATCAAGTTTCGAACGGATGAGAGCATTGTATATCGAAAATCGTGTTGAACTTCTTGGGCCAAACGTCCTGGTTACTCATCATTTTCAGAACGTTGAGTAATGGCTGGAGCATTTGCCCAAGTGCAAAAATATGATTACGCCAGGTCAATTTACGGTCGAAAATGCAAACTTATTTTAACACAGCCAGAAAATCGGTCACTTTTCCTGTTCCCGAAATAACCGGGAAAAAAAGTTTATTTTAATATATTTAATTGATATAGTAATGGAGTTGTCATAATCCAACTAAATTTTTGGTATTGTATTAAGGTGTTAATTAAAAATAGAAAATCAAAAAATATCATATATCACTAATTTTCTTCTTCGCTAGTGACCTGTTGAATAATTTCACGTTTCTGAATCTGTCCCTACTAAATACAAACAACTTTTTCCTTCTAATATACACCTCAGTGAGTTACACTTGGCTGATAATGAGCTGGGCCTAAAACGTTATCACAAATAGGTACATTATCTATATACATATATATATATATATAAAAGAAAGTCGTGTTAGTTACAACTCAAGAACGGCTGGACCGATTTTTATGATCTTCGATTTGTTGGATTTAGCTCCGCTCCGAATAGCAGAATACGAAATTTAAAACAAAATTTATGAAGAAAATTCCTTTTTTTTTCCCCCCGTTTTTGGCCCAAAAAGGGGGTTTAAATAATTTTTTAACCGTAATTTTTGAATTTTAAAAAAGGGCTTTTGTGTTTTGTTTTATATTTTGAATTTCGCTTTTAAAGGGTTATCTGGTGATGAGCTATGCATTTTTTAAGGGTGATTTTTCAGGTCGTTCTAAATTCCATGTTATATATTCTAGACGGTTTCTTGCCGTCCAGGGTAATCGCTTAGCTTAAAGTTATAAATTGTCATTGATAGAAGTTTAATTGTAATTTATGATCCCATTCTGATAAGTCAAACCGTTTCCGAGCTATTGTATAAATTTTTGTCGTTTATGAACCATCTTATTGGGTTATACTGATTTTTGTTATTAAGGGGAATAATGCCCTGCTGCCACGCGAATTACATTCATTTTAATGTAATTAAAATGCTTTTCATTTTGATTTTTGTACATTTATTGAACTTAATTCATTTTGAGTGTTAATTTTATCTTAATAAAAAGCTAACTTTAATTCGGCTAATAAATTAACGCAACATTTATTTTTTAAGGCGGTATGAAGTTCGCCGAGTCAGCTAGTTATATATATATAGTTTCTAGTAAATTGTTATTTTCGTAATTAAACTTAAATATTTTATAATTTTAGCGAACAGAACAATATTTTATAAATTTCGTATTTTTGGGACCACTATATATGTTGTTCTCCGTTCACATCACTAAGCTTATATATTGCTGGGACTGTGCCGTTCGTTTGTTTAGAGTACATTTAATACTCCTTTTTTTTTTTTTTCAAATTTTATAACCACTTACCAGCTGAAGTTTTTGGGAAACTGGAATGCCAGTGTGTTTATTATATGGATTTGAGTAGGTGTGTATGATTGATTTCTAATGTAGATGCAATTGTAAGTTTTAAGGAATAAATGTCGGCATATTATACAGTGGCGGCTCGTGACAAGTAAATCTGGGGGGCTCTAATGTAAAATTACAATAATTTAAAAAGTGTAATGACATAAACTTATCTTGCTTTTTTGTCTACATTTTAAACTAAATAAAACTGGTTTAATGCATTCAAGTTCTGATTTAATTTAAAAAAAAGATGTGAATGCATTTTGTATTTAGATTGAAATTTATTAAATAATATTTTCTAATCTTTTCCTTATATAATGTACAATCCTTTGCGTTGAGTAAGTTTCACTGTTGACGTGTCCACAAAAAAAAAAAAAAAATAAATTACATGTGGCATAATTTTGTGAAATAAGGTAGGCCAAAATATAAAATCCGGGTCTTCTAAGGTTCTTCGTAAACTATATATGCTTCCTTGCATGTAATATTTTTATTACATTTTTCTTCTAGTTCTTCGAAATATTCTATTAATTTTTCTCGATTTTCGAAAACAATATTCACTGTACGCATATTATAGTTTCAACGTGTATTCTAGGTAATTTACGATTTACAATTTCTTGCAGTAGATCACATCTATGAGCAGAATTTGAAAAAAAAGCTTGCTACAGCGGACAAATTTGAAAAAAAGATTTTAATTTTAGAATCCTGGCTTGTTGTTTTTTGCATAATTAAATTCAACTGGTGCGCATAACAATGAATAAAATGATAGTATTTATATTTTTGTTTTATCTTCGCCTATACGCCATTTGTAGAATCGCTCATTATGCTCCATCGTAAGTTTAAGTAATTAGCTTAAAAGGTTAGTCTCTCCAATTAATTTATCTAATTCAGTTTCTAAAATGTTGAACGTTTGAAAAATCATCGTGTAAAGCAAGTGTCGACAAAAAGCAGTGCTTCTTGCATTCAAAAGTAACAAAATCCAGATTGCAAAATGTATTATTTAAAGAAGAAAAGCAAGGATAGAAATAGAACAAAAAAAGCAGCAAATTAAAACAGTGTGCTTCACCGGATAAACGGAGGACGCAGCGCGCGACGCGGATCTATTGTTAAAACCGGCTATAATCACGTGTAAAATTGACGAGGGCTCACTTTTCGAGAGCCCTCAGACGCCTTCAAGTTACGCTCGGGAAACTTCGGCTTTATTCGTTTTTCGTGTGTATTTTATATGCGGCTTGGAGGCTCAAATATTCTGAGCCCACGTACTATATTATTGGTTGTTAATATCATGTGATCAAAAAATCAGCTGTTAACGACCTTGACAATATACTACACTACGAGTAGATCGTACAGTTTCAGCGCAGTAAGCATGAACCCGACAACTGTTATCGAATGTTTCAGCTGTTCGTTTAACAAATCGCGCAAAATGCGTATTTTGCAATTATTTTTAAAATGCACTCTTGCAAAAAAAAATTATTTTGAAATTAAAAATTCGTAACACTGATTTTTTTTCTTGAAGTAATTAAATATTATGTATTTTTTGAAAACACACAGGGAGGCTCGCGCCCTTGAGCCCCCTAGGACGAGCCGCCCCTGATATTATAACACTTACCACTATAAGTTTGTTCGGTCATATTAAACTGCCAGTGTGGGTTTATGTGAGTTTGTTTTAGCTAGATTAATAAATTAAATATACCGTTGTTTAGCTCTATAAGTGCAAACTGTAATTAGTCGAAAGGCTGCGTTGTTTATACATTGTTGCAAATAAATAATCAGGCTTTGTATAATTTTTACACACACACACGCAGATGTATATTACGCTGTTATTACAGTTACAAAAAACTTGGTTTTCATTCGTATTTTCAATAAGTTGTAAATTTTTACCAGTTTTTATCTTTAAGTTATCCGCGATGGAACACTAATTGTGTTCAGCCCTATACTTTAACAGGAAACTACGTTATATTATTCGGATTTATTAACGTCCAATGTACTTTTATAAATTTTAAGACGCCGAATATTGCCTACTCACTAAAACACACGTTAGAGCGAAGCAGCACCCGGACCAGGACTATGAGTGAGTTTTTTTGGTAGTCTGCAAGATCTTTCTACAGCCTATATTATTCGCGCTCTGAATTTAGTAGAATATCGCGTTCAATCGGTTTTTTTTCTTTTTTTATTATTTTGAGCATGTCTACAGCGGATCGATCTTAGACTAGGAACGATTTAATGGAGAAATTGACTCGGTTATAAGTTAAGAAAATAAAAGAACTAAGGATCGGAACAATGGGAATCAACGGAAATGATAAGATATAGGAGGCACAAAAAGGATTAGGGAGTTTAATTAAAAACAGATCAGAATATAGATCGGCACGCTCAATCAAAAGGGGTAGGTATTCAAAGAGCACATGATTAGAATCGCAGACGGTTTCAGAGAAAGAAAATGCGAAAAAAAAAACATAAGAAAGGAAGGAGAGTATGATTCTTTTTTTTTTTTAATAATAAGTTATGGGTCTCACTAGGCAAGTATACCCAAGACGTAAACCAATAGGACAGCGAAGAGAAGGAAAATCGTAAAACCAAGGCCGGGTAATTAGGTTGGATGGATAGGTAGAAAGAAAGTTGGTTGATAAAGGGATAAATATCTGACCGGAATCTAGTATGAAACTTTTTACAAAGTGGAAGAAAAATTAGAAGCGGGAATTTTTGCGAAATTAAAGCGGGAAGACTCAGTAATCTGAGCCAAGGAATCCTCCATTTCATTACCCTCTATCCTCATACGTTCCAGCAACATGAACTGCTTTCATTTTTTTATCAGCGCCAAGCCAACCGAAAAAAAGTTTCCACTCCGCATAACGTGGGCGCACAAAAGTTCCGCTGCTTATTGTCGTTCGTACCACTGCCTACGGGCTGACATGGTACAATAGGCGTGAAGCTTAAGTACACGGTGCCAGAAGAAATCTGTCCGTTCTCAAAGAATCGGGAGATCAGAAAATTATTTTCGTTTTGCTATGATATTGCAGAGAAGTCTGTAACTGGCGAAGAATACTTTGCCGAATCAACAACGGACTATGCTTAAAAACAACTAGCGAAACCTACCAAATTTCTCGGCAAGGAGTCAACTAAGTACATGGAAACTTTAGCGACAGAAGAACATAGAAAACTACTTCGATCCAACATCGACTACGAGATGCATAAGAAACGGCCTAAATTATCGTATTACAAGACCGTCTGGAAGGGACAATAACAATTTCATCTCAACCGGTTGCGAAGAGATCGAAAGATATGCGGTGAAACTCGTTTCTTCTTTAAGAAAGTTTGGCTCTTCGCGAGAGAACTTAAAGTAAGCCAAAACAGATAATTAAGGTTGAAAATGGAGAAACGTTGACGAATTATTAGCGGGAATCCGGAGGAAATAGCATGTCAAAACTGGATGCGATCATTACCGAAAGAAGACTGTTGTCCGTAGTTCTTCTTTTACGGTTTTTATGGGTACATAATTCGTGCGGAAAGTTATGGAGGCACTTTTCATTAAAGAAAAAGAGCCCGGTAAAAAAGGAAGAGAACGTACGCTAACTGGTTGATCGATGCGAGAAAAATAGAGCAACAACATAATACATTTTATTTTGCACGGGTATAAATTTTATCATCGGTTGCTCATCAGTAATATATGTCACACTATGTGGTCCGAAAGTGCACCTCAGAGAAGTAAGGAAATAAGTGAATAAATTTTGAGAAAAATTAACAACAAAGTTATACATACTACGTTCCAAAGTGCTTTTTTTCTTTCTTTTTTGATTCTTTTTTTTTTAATGTTCTCGCATGTACACGCATGGCCGGCATAATTGTTTTAGTTCTGGAAAAGGGAAGAGAAAAATGTTACAAAGAGACCGATTTTAAATTCTAAGCGTGAAATAAAAAAATACGGGTCATTCGTACAGATAACAAGTTACATGCGCCTAATACGGGATTCTTTTATAATCTAGGCCCGGTTAACTTCAGTTCGAAACCTTCTATAATCTACCGATTGAAATGAGATGGAAAATCCGATCAGAGCGACTGAATGCCAAATGATGAGTCAAGGATGCGTATAGAAAACCGTTCATTAACTTAAATGATCAACTGATTCCACATGCAGTTTATTCTCACGTTATTGTTTAAAGGCAGGCGGGGGAGTAGGCCGCGATTAAAGTTGCACAACGAAAAGAGCGTTTTCAACTAATTTATCTGAAATATCATTTTTTATTATTACCGATCTTCTGTTTTCACTCCTGTGCATGCATAAACTCTGTTCAGCGTCGTTCTCCGTACGGTGTTAAGTGTTACCGGTTTCTCTATAAAGCCGTCCAAGTCATTCTCGTCGTATGGCCGATTGTGTTTACGACAGTTTCACTTGGCCCATTTATTGTTTGGTTGCTTGCGCGCGTATGCAATAAACTTCTAGCACATCTGCGATACTCCGACTATTTAACGTAACTGATAAAGTAGCTACTTGTCAACAAACGCCGATATGACAGACACGTAAGTAACGTGTTCATTGCTGAAAAAATGCGACTTATTTTTACAAATTTTACTACTCTACGTAAAATTGTCGAATTTTTAATTTATATTTGTTCGTAAATTCACATTGGTGACGAGTCGTGGGCTAGCAGCCCTTAAAGTTTCGATGTTTTTTTTTTTAAAGCTGATCCGAAATTCGTAGTACACCGAGCACGATGGGCAAAGAGACTGTCCGAGGCTATCGAGAATTTCCCATTTCGATAAGAAACATTTGCAGCGTAGTGAATTGTATAATAAATCGATACGTACGTTTCCCTTCAACTGGATTCAAACGCGTCTGTGCCTCTTGAGAACATAATTTCAGCCGTGCCGCAGATGGAACAAGTGAAAAAAAGACGTATTAAACCGTTCGAGTAATTTGGTAAATAATTCAATGCCTCTGTCCTCTGTGTAAATTTGAGTAGTCGTGGTATACTGTGCACAATTAACGTTCCCCACACATTCGTGTTGTACTTACCAGTGGTGATACAACGGTTTTTGAATAGTAGATTTTTACCGGAGAATCATTTCTACGCATTTCGTACGTATTGAATTTTTCTCGTTGTAAAAAAGTATAACACCGGACAATTTGAAACGTACGAGA
The DNA here is from genome assembly GCA_039619475.1 of Icerya purchasi. Lineage (NCBI taxonomy): Eukaryota > Metazoa > Arthropoda > Insecta > Hemiptera > Monophlebidae > Icerya > Icerya purchasi. Next base: position 378,561,222 of record CM077116.1, on the reverse strand, counting down.
TCGTTGCGAATTTAACGGTTTTAATGATAGTCGATCAGTTTAGTTAGTAGTTTGAAATTGGAAAGAATTACTTTCCTTTTCGATCTGTTACTTGTCTCTGTAAAGCGGTAACTTTCTATTGAATAACCAAGTACCGCGCGACCTGGTTGATTAGTTAATTGTATTTCGTTCGCCTAGAATATCTCTCTGCCGCACATTGACGCTTTCAAAAATTTTTCTTTCTGTTAGTAATTTTTATCTGTTTGCCAGACAGCGAAACCGTATGAACATTTCACTTTCACTTTTGTATAAAATTAATATTTCTTCCTTTTTTTTTTTTTTGTTTTAACTCCTCGATCGTTAATTTTTTTGGAGTTTTCAATCCCAAACGACAATATATTGTTACATTCCTTTATCTATATATATATATATATATATATACATATATATCTTTATATATATATAATTCTTCTGTGCGTGTGTTTGTGACTGAACTTCCCCTAAACGGCTGGACCGATTTTGATGAAATTCTTTGTGCGTGTTCAAGTGAATTCAAGAATGGTTTAGATTCACAATTCGGTCCACTACACGAAATATGAGGGTTTAAAATAGTTGAGATGAGACCAGGGGCACAGAAATGTATACGGGACGAATAAAAAACAAAATTAATAAAAAATTAATTTTTGTAAAATTATAAATAAAATGATTACCACGGTAAAAATAAACTAAACTTAAAAATTTAAATAAAATGATTACTATGGTTATTTTATTATTAATTTCTGGGGTAAGTAAATACACCGCTTCTGTTACTTCACTTTTTGCGTTATTGAAAAATATACCTGTTATGAAAATAGCTTGAGTTTTATCTTTTTTACCCTTTAATTAAAACATGTTTTTTAATTTCTATTCAACATAGAGCTTCTATATTCAACTTAGCTCATAGTATACACATGCTCAAACGCAATTGAAAGGTCGAATTGTGGTAACTGTACACGCCATGACGTCAGGTATTGTAATAATAGCTTTTTTTATAAAAATTTTCATCAAAATGGGCCAGATTGTTACAACTTATTCAAAAAAGTTTGAAATTTTCAAATTTAAGAAGAATTTCTGAAGAAAATTGATTTTTTTTTTTGCCGTTTTTAGTCCAAAAAGAGGATTTAAATAATTTTTTCTCCGTAATTTTTGAATTTCATAAAAGGGCTCATGTGTTTTGTTTTATATTTTGAATTTAGCTTTTAAAGGGTTATCGGGTGATGAGTTATGAATTTATAAGGGTAATTTTTGAGGTCGTTTTAAATTCCATATTATATATTCTAAACGGTTTTTTGTCGCCCAGGAAAAGCGCTCAGTTTAAAGTTGTAAATTGTCACAGAAAGAAGTTTAATTGTAATTTATGATCCAATTGCGATAAGTCAACCCGTTTCCGAACTATTGTAGAAATAAATATTTTTGTCGTTTCTGAACTATCTTATTCGGATTATTCCGTATTTTATAGTGTGTACGGAATCCTAAAAATCGGTATAAATTTACTTTAAGAAATTAAATTACTTTAGAAACACGTTTTTTCGTGTATAGCTCATCATCAGCTAACTGCATAGAGTACATACTTTATTAAAAAGTATATAAATTGAGTATTTATTTAAAATTTTTAATATAATTTATACTGATTTTTGTTACTAAGAGGAATAAAATGCCTTGCTGCCACGTGAATTATATTCATTTCAATGTAATTGAAATATTTGTCTTTTTGGTTTTTGCACACATTTATTGAACTTAATTCATTTTGAGTATTAATAAAAACTAAATTTAATTCAGCTAATAAGTTAACACAAAATTTATTATTTCTACGGCGGTACGAAGTTCGCCGGGTCAGCTAGTATATATATATATATATATATATAGAGAGAGAGAGAGAGAGAGAGAGAGAGAGAGAGAAATGAATGTTTATATGTTTGTCCTGTATGCGTTTCTATCCCCGCCCGACGGATCATGCTAAAATTTTCAGACTGTATTCGTGTTGTCCAAATGAAGGAGTTTCCTATCCCTTCTCCTTCACGAAATATGAGGTTTTAAGTAGCTGAAATGCGACCAATAGTACAGAAATGCATACAGGGCGAATAAAAAAAAATTGATTTTTACGAAATATTAAATAAAATGATGACCACGCTAAATATAAATTAAACGTAAAAATTTAAATAAAATGATTACCATGGTAAATAATAAGCATTGATAACATTTTATTAATTACACACCGCGTTCTGGTATTTTTTTTTTTACGTTGCTAAAATCATTAAACCCACATGACAAGATATGAACATCTAAGTCGCGCTGCTAGCTTATCCGCTGTACTCAGCGCGGATATTTCAATAGAAAGTATTATTCTCTATCAGTTTTTACAATCTTGTAACAGAATTTTTAATAGTTGCTATCGGGAATGTTATTTATACTTAAATTTAAAATTCTTATTCAAATACTATAGTTTGCTGTTGCTATTTTTGTAATAAATTAATTTTAATAATATGCTGAAGACAGAGGGGTCGGAAGATATGAGTGAAGAAGATGTTTTTTTTCCTACCCTGGGCGTGACCCAACAACATGAAAAATTAAGAGATAGAACTAAATAGCCAGGCAGTCAGAAATGGAAAGAGCAAATGACAGCAGCAACGGAATAGCTGAAGGCAATGGGAAGGAAAGGATATAGGCAACGTTAAAGGGAGTAGGAAGACCCAAAGCTAAAAGTTGGGCGTAAAGAAAGGAGCGTTCTCGTTGGAGAGTGCAGAACATTCGAAAAGGATATGATTTGAATGACAAATACAAGAAGGCTCAGAAGCGTGAAGAGAGCAGAAAGGGGAAGGGGATGTTCTCTTAAATGTGTAATTATGGATATCACCGTGTGAATAATTCGTCTCTTAAAAATGATGGCTGTGTGTTCTATTTAGTTGAGCGAAACTTTTTGTTAAATTATAACAAACCGATTATAGAAAGACCGATAATTTTCAGATGAACCAGAAGACCATTTTTTTTTTTTTTTTGACGGTGATAAACACGTTTCCCAAAGATAGAAAGAATCTTTACATTATAATTCCAGATAAAACAAAAATTTTTTGATGAATTTCCAAGCACGGATTTAAATGGCTATTAATACATGGGAGAAGCCGTAAAACACAGATTTAACAACTTCTTGTTTACAAAACTTTTTTTTTTTTTTTTTAGTGGGTTTGTCAGCAAGGACATTAGTGCAAGAAATGAGAAGGAGAAGCAATAAATTTATATTGTTATTCCTGTTTTATGGGGTCATTTTTACTGCTACTATAAAGAAATAGACTGAACAACTTTGCCCCTTTTTTTTTAATTTTAACGTTCATGATTTTCTTTTGATTCTTCCATGAACATCGCGAGAGGTTCAATTGGATTTTTGTTCAAGAGAGTTTCTTAAAGTTCGTAGACACTGATACCCTCCTACACATTTGGCATAAGTATCCAGTTTTGTTCTATTTGTTCTTTTTTCGTGCGCTGTATTAACATCTCTCATCAATATTGTAACATACTTTTTTTCCTATCTTTCGTCCTTTTAACATATCTCAGTTCTGTTCGACTTTTACGAATTTCTTTTATTGTCCTCGTTAATTCGGGCATGTATATTAATTGCGGTATGCGGGCTTCATTAGCATATTTCGACGACAAAATAGATGTTTTTTAGATGGAGATTTGAAGCCTTCCGCCGAATCTAATATTGAAATGCGGCACTTTCCATTAATAAACTTTTTTCCTTGTTTTCCCTTAAATATTCTGTAATTTCCCGTGTCGCTGTTACATTTCCATCTGTTAATTTCGATTCTTGCTGCAAGGCTGCTTTATTAATATTATTCGTTAAATTTTTTTTGGCATGCCAGTTCAAACTCTCCAGAATACGTACAGGCCTATTGCACTGATTTTTGTAGTGGATTCTCTTTTCAGATTACTGCCTGATGTAATTGTTCTCCTTGACCTACATTCCATCATGTTTTTTCAAAAAAAAAAAAAAAAAAAAAAAAAAAAAAAAAAAACAATCTTTCAGTTAAAATTAAAAAAGGGAAGAACCGGCTGATATCTATTCTAAAAATTAAACTAGGTTTCGATTTCTTTTGGTTTTTATTTCTTTGTCGTTTACGTATATTGTTTTGCAAATTTGTTTCTACTTAACTCCTGCTTATTCTAAATATTGTTGAACAATTATAAGATTTGATTTCAGCTATGGAAAAGTGGAGTTGTAATCCTATTTCCACATTCCTCGTTTATCGCAATTTTCAGGGATACATTACTTTGGGACTATCCTCAATTACACTGTTTCAATGTATTGCTTTTTTTTCTTCTAAAGGTTGGTTTTTAAAGAAGTATTTCTTCAGATATATTTCATTACTTCCTTTTTAGTGATCGTCGGAGCAGCCTATTTATTTCAGACAGTGCGTCATTATTACAAGATTTTTTGCTCGCTAGTTTGTAACACTCAAGAATGACGAATCTTTAAGACTTTCTGCGTTATTTTTATTTAAAAACCCTATTACAAAAAAAAAAAAAGTTTAATTAAAGTAATGTTTTATGTCTTTATGTTTCTAAAAACAAATATCATTATAAACTTTCACAAAATATTAACAAATAAATATACGTGCGTTTACCAAAAACTTAATACATATGTTTAGATTAGTAGGAAACAAGATTAAGAAGAAATAAAAAAAAAAAAATTGTAAACTTCGCAGTCTATAATGCAGAAAATAAAGAAAAAAGAATTTATTAAATTCAAACTAATGTAACTCTGACACACCGGTGTACGGAGTCAGTAAATTTGTACAGTAATAACCGATATTGTTTCATCAGTGTCTCAGGATCGCTTTTGAGATTTTCTTTTTTCTTTTTTTCATACATCGTTTTGTTCGCGTGTGATAAAGTCTATTTATATGTGTTGCGCTCAACCATCGAATAATAAGTGAGACCGTTTTATTTATCTCTCTTATCTATTCGTATTTCATTGTATTTAATTAATTTTATTCATGTTATCGACTATCAGCTAAATATTGTCGCTTTCTCGGCAATTATAGCGTAAACCTATTTCTATCGGTACCAACGGTGTTACCACGTAACCATCGTTAAAATTTCGTTTCGTACCTTTCTTGCGTATTACAATCCAATCATGCGTCATGAATACGGTTGAAGAGTTATCAAAGAAAGTTGAGGAACTGTTAGCAGAAGTTGCTCTGCTAAGGGAAGAAAACTCTTTACTTCGAAGAAGCTGTAAATTAAATCAAACTCTTGATTCTAATCTGATCAAGGCAGATAAAAAAATCAAACCCAAAAATGGAAAGGAAGGACAATCTCTGTCCTTCAAACCTCCACCTATTTTTACTAGCGGTATTCAAAATATCTCTGCATTCGACAGCCTTTTGAAAGAAAACCGCCTAGTATGCGAACGAAAAGCACTTGCAAATAACGTGTTAAAAATTCAACCCAAAACTCCTGATGAGTATCGTAAGCTCAGAAAATTACTTGACGAGTTATCCAACTCTGACTCTCACGTTCAAGTAGGAAAAATTTCCTATCATACTTACCAGCTAAAGGAAGAAAAACCATTCGTGTTCTTCATTCGATATTTACACCCAACAACAAACGTCGACGACATTGCTTCTGAATTATCGAAAGTTGGGCACGAAGCCAGACGTATAACTAACATTCAAATTAAGAAAAAAGACGGAGACTTATATTCATTGATTAACCTTCCGTTATTTCGGGTGGAACTCGAGCCGCGCGAAAACAACAGTGAGGCACTAGACATCACTCATATGCTGTACGTTAAAATTAAGACCAAACTTCCCAGGAAGATAAACGACGTCCCCCAATGCAAGCGCTGCCAGGCCATCGGCCATTCTAAAAACTACTGTTCTAAGCCTCCGAAGTGCGTCAAATGCGCCGAAAATCACTTAACTTCCGCATGCGTGAAACCTAAATCGTCCAAGTGCAAATGCGCCAACTGTGGCGGTGAACACACGGCAAATTACAGAGGCTGTCCAACCTTTAAAAACAAACTGCAACTCGCGAGATCTGTGGCGCCCGAACCTACTCAGCATACATCAAAATCCTCGTTGGCCATCAGTTCCCCATCGTTCACAAGAGAAGGGATCTCCTATTCCGGCTGTGGCCTCACAGACAGTCACCGCTACGCCTGACGTTAACAAAAACACAATAGCTCCACCGAGGAACCAGGAAAAAAACGCTCACCCCGAATTAGTAGCTTTAGTGCAGAGCCTTCTTGATTCTAACAATACACTTGAAAAAATGTTAGAAAACTTAATTGCTAGAGTTAACTCTTTAGAAAATTCAGCCAACCTCTCACCTAAGCGAAAACAGCAAAAACGAAAATGACAGATTCTATTCAAATCATCATCTGCAATGCTAATGGGCTTCTTTCGAAGATAAATGAATTTGAACATTTTCTACATCACGAGAATATTGATGTTGCACTAGTCTCTGAAACACACTTTACTAACAAAGTTCACTTGAAGAGAATCAAGGGGTACTCGACTCATCATTGCAATCACCCGAGTGGCAAAGCTCGTGCTGGCAGTGCTATTTTTGTTAAAAACTCAATTGTGTTTGCTGAAGAAACAAACATATGCTCCAATCTCTTTCAGGCGACTTGCCTCAGCATTCAATTACATCACACGAAAACTTTAGTCGCTTCAATCTACTGCCCGCCCAATCAAGAAATTGACGCTGCCGATTTTAGTGGATTATTTGCTAAATTGGGTGCAAAATGGATTGTCGGAGGAGACTTCAACGCAAAAAAGTGAGCATTGGGGATCCAGAGCCACAAATCAAAGAGGAAGAGAATTGCTCAAATCAGTGCGCAAAATCAACGGAATGTTCTTACCTCCACAGCAACCTACCTACTGGCCTTCAGACCCCAATAGAACTCCGGATATATTAGACTTCTTTATTGTACGAAACGTGTCGACTAACTACATGGATCTTAGAAATATTGCGGACCTTTCTTCCGATCATTCTCCTGTAATCTTATCCTTAAGTAGTACTGTATTGTTTAAACAAGGAGCACGCGCAGGACTAACTAACAAACATACCAACTGGGACAATATGCGAGTCACTATTGAAAACTCCATAAATCTCAAAGTAAGAATTAAATCTCCGGATGAACTAGATTTAGCGGTACACAATTTTACATCAATTGTCACCAATTCTGCTATAGCAGCTACACCTGAACAAAAGGCTGCTTCTAACAAGGAATTATTGTACCCTAGGATGGTACAGGACCTAGTTCTGAGAAGGCGAAGAGCGCGCAAGCGGTGGCAGCGTACTCGTAATCCTGCAGATAAAACCATCTTCAACAAATTGAGCAAGGAAACTTCGGAATTAATTCGAAAAATTAATTTCAAGTCGCTTGATGAGTACTTACTTCATCTTTCTCCGAATGAAGAGAAAAATTACTCATTGTGGAAAGCTACGCGTAGAATCAAACATCCGCATGATACCAATATGCCCATTCGTAGCAGTAACGGAGACTGGATTAGTGGAAATAGTGAGAAAGCCGGAGACTTCGCTTCATATTTCGAAGATGTATTTAAGCCTAACAGTATAAACTCCAATGTTGAGATTAACATCAGATCAATTGAGCCGGAGAAAATTGCACACATCACACCTAAGGAAGTGGCTAAAGCCATCAACAAATTAAAAATCAGGAAATCTCCGGGCATGGATAACATCTCAGCAAAAATTCTTCAAGAGCTTCCTAAAACAGCCATCACATATCTAACTTATATTTACAATGGCATACTAAGAATTCTCCATTTTCCTGAGCAGTGGAAGATAGCCAAAGTCATCGTTATCCCTAAACCTGGGAAACCTCAAGAGCTAATGCAATCCTACAGACCAATCTCTCTCCTGCCAGTCGTAGCCAAAATCTTCGAAAAACTTTTTTTTCTTCGACTTAAAACTATTATTGATCGCGCTGCAATTATCCCAAACTGGCAGTTTGGATTTCGGAGCCAGCACTCGACCATACAGCAAATCCATAGGGTTACTCAAATAATAGAGCGGTCCTTCGAAGACAAAAAATTTTGTTCAGCGATATTCCTAGACGTTGAGAAAGCTTTCGATCGAGTTTGGCACGAAGGCCTCATACACAAATTGAGCAGTATTTTACCTCACAATTATTGCGAAATCCTGAAATCATACTTATACAAAAGAAGCTTCAAAGTTGAATTCAAAGGATCCATATCAAATCGTCATATGATACAGGCAGGAGTCGCACAAGGAAGCGTACTGGGTCCGATTCTATACCTGGTTTACTCTGCTGACACTCCTACGGTTCCTTCAGTTACAGTCTCCATGTTTGCAGATGATACTGCTCTGCTATCAGTTAGCAGTTCCTATGAAACTGCAGTCAAAGATCTGCAGCTAGCTATCGACGAAATTTGCGCTTGGGCAAAAAGTTGGAAGATTCAGTTGAATGAGCACAAATCTATTAGAGTGGATTTTTCCTTGCGCTCCGCCCAGTATATCCCGTCAACTGTGAATGGGAAGCTCATTTTGAATAGCGATTCGGCGAAATATTTGGGGATGCACCTTGATCGCCGGCTAAACTGGAAGCATCATGTCAAAATCAAACGCCAGGAACTTGGCATTCGATTACGCGAATTATACTGGCTGCTCGGATATCACTCTTCCGTTAGCTTAACTAACAAACGGCTGATATATCTATCGATCCTAATGCCTATCTGGAGTTACGGTATTCAACTCTGGGGTACTACGAAAAGGTCGAACAAGCTCATAATCCAAAGATTTCAGAATAAAGTACTTTGCCTGATAACCAAAGCCCCTTGGTACATTCCTAATACTGTACTACATCGCGACTTAAAAATCCTGGACGTTGATGGAATTGCCAGTCTCCACGCCGGGAAGCACGTGACAAAACTTTGCGGTCATTCAAACCCAATCGTAGCTGCGCTCCTCAATACAAAAGGAGATACTCGTAGATTAAGGCGGATCAAACCGCACGAGATCCTATAAACTGTTATACTTTTATCGTATATATTCTTATGTATAAATAGATTTATCTAAACCTAAGCGCATACAGTTATAGCTCTGAGATAAGGCAGTGGCCGAATCTTCATCTACGCTAGTTATTCTTGATTATTAAAATTATTGTGTGTATGCCCTAGGGCAGTTCAATATAGCAAATAAACAAAAAAAAAAAAAAAAAAAAATTAAATTTAAACGGAATGAAAAGTAAAATAAGAAATCTACGATGTTTATATTGTGACTTACCAGCTTTCACGATGAAGAAAAAGGAAATGTAAAAAAAAATAAAATAAACGAAAATAAAAGTTCCGGGCGCCAACGCTACTTTAGGTGTAACGTAACCGTTAGCTCGTTCGAGCAGAGCTTTAGGCTTTCCTAAGGTCTAAACGAAAAAAGAAAGGTCTCCGCGGCGGAGATGTCACGAAAACGTGTCCTTGCAACTAAATAACAAAAATTCTTCGTAAGACGAGTAAATCGAATTATATTTAAAAAAAACATATATAAACTGATCACCAAAGAAATACGCCAACGAATATTCGAATCGGTATAATTTGCCTCTAGCGGCCAAAGCAGTGAAAAAAGAAAATATATAAATTTTGCCTCGAAGGGCGCGTAGCTGTGAAAAATACAAAAACGAACGTGCCCACGGGCCAAAGCAGTTGAGATCTAATCGCGACCACGAGGAAGCGAAGACTGATCGCTCGAATTCACAGAGAATTCGACGACGATTTTGTTAAACGGCCATTTTGCCTAATAATAAAAAATATATATATATAAAATGAATGCGCCACCGATTTTTCTAGAACATTCTGAAAATCGGTGGAACGGCGGGTACCCTGCGTCGGTTCTTTCGGGTTCTAAGAAAAAAACTTCTCACGCCTCGACGTAGCTCGAATCGCATCTCCGACGCACACAACGCCAGACCGGACAAACATCGGACGAACCACCCTCATATAATAAACACACACATATGCACGGATCGCCAAATTGGCGCCGTGCACATTGGCAATTCCCACGAAATTTGTCGATCTAGCATTACGGTCGGAGTATGCTCAGTTTGCACGCTGCCCGAAGAAACCGGAGAAATAGAAATCGGAAGCCTGAGAAACTGTCAAAACGCGGAGAAATGAAGAATTTAGAATTTGGAAAAGAGTAATCATTATCATTTTTTAATTCGGTACAGCGTGAAAAATATCGAAAGTCATGGCGGCCGAATCCGTCACAATATTTAGTGTCTTGGCTGGTCCGATGAATTAGGGGTTCCGTCTTTATAGGTTGTCCGTATAATTTCATTCGGAAAGAAAGTGAATTATACCCGCGGTACTTTCACAGACTTCGTAACACTAAAGGATAATTATTATCAAAAAAAAAACAAAAAACGAACTAAAGTGGTCGGTGATCTAGCTAAACTGCCATCCTTTTGCCATTGCAGGTAACGGTTGAACTAAAAGTCAAAGGCTAACCGAGAACTAGGCGAACAATCACATCTAACTGCCTTTTTCGTTGCTAAATGCAAACTAAAACTCCTCTCGTATCTTCCTTTTTTTCATTTCTTTTTTTAAGCTTTGGATACATACAATTCGACAACGTACACGTCACAATTTATAGTTCTTCAAATTCTTTTTGTGATAAACGGATTCATTACCACGCTTTTCCGAGTAAAGAGTCGCAATATGATAAAAATTATTTTTTTCTAAACTTTGGAGACAGTAGCCTTCCGTAGAACTAAATTTAAATAATGTCGGCTGTATTTTTTTATTTCCAGATTCCTCTTTGTTAGGATATGTTTTGGTTTTTTCAAGTTCCACTGTTGAGCTACTACTTATAAAAACAAACTTATTCATTTTGCAGTTCATTTTTTATTTTCTTTTTTTTTTTTTTTTGATTTACTTGTTTTATACTTCTGTTACATTATTAGATTGCAGAAGGTAAATCTTTCGACCAGCAGTCAGAGTACAGCAAAACCGTGCACAGATCAAGATGAAGTGGATTTCCACAGTAATATGGCTCCGATATGGTGGGATAAAGCCGGATATTTCGGACCTCTTCAGTCGCTAAATAATTTAAGGTGTGTAATTAATTTTTAAATTAATTTTAAAATCACTATACTTAAGTTACGATCTTCCGACTGATGAGTAAAATAATCGAATCTTGTTACATTCAAAATAACCGGTATAAATTTTAAGATTTCGTAGATCACTAAACGGACAGCAAAAAGAAGATAAAAAGACAATAAAATTACTCGTGCAATTTGCTGAAATTGCCACATACAGAACAATGTTTAATGTACTCTTCTAACTTTTTTAAATACAAAATTGTTTAAAACATCTTGGAAGTTAACCTTTTTCAATATATTATTTTCAACCGCCATTATCGCCAATGAATTTAAACCGTTCCGAAACATATTAACAAAAATCAGTTTATACGATTCCTGGGCAAGTATAATTTTATCTTTTCCAGTATCTTCTAATTGTGTAAGATGAAGTATTTGAACTGCACCATCTCGTCTATAAACTCAGGCTCAATGTCCTCGGAATAATGTTTCCTAAACTTTGTTCAAGCCTCTCTAATTTCATTATTGGACTTAGTCGAGAAATCTGTCAGAAATTCAAACAGAGAATTCATTTCCCGGTGAGTTTCTAGTCACCGCGACAATTATATACACAACATGTCTAGTACAGGCAAATAAGTTTCAATTTTTAACTTCTCTGTTGCTCTGTGCACAACGTCTTCTGCAGATCCGTCATCGTGATGCCTTTTCCTTCTTCACACATGCTGATTTTCATCACTGTATTGGGTATCAGTTTTTTCATTTGCCTTCAGCTGTCAAATAATTCTCGCTGTGAAAGTAAAAAATCTAAAAGCGAATTTAAAAGATCGACTGCCGTTCGAAGTTCAATAGTTGTTGTTTGTACAGATATACTGACACCATTGATTCGATCTAGTATGGCAGCCCGGAACACTGCTATTAGGGAATTTTCTTTTTTTTCCGAATCCTTTAATAGACATTTAGCCTTGTGAATCACTTGTGATGTCTGAGTATCATCGCCAGCAATCTCCAAAGCTTTCTGGAAACTGTTGTAACCTTCTGACAAAGCCTTAGTCGCATCGGCGCTTGCAAACCACCACCTTGCGTCGTATACTCTTTTCAGAACTGATGCCGAGTATTGCTTACGTTCATCATCTTTTTCAAGATGTTTGAGCATAATTGCTTCAGCGATGAGTTGACGCCGAAAAACAGTTGTATAGTGACTATACGAATCGGAAGAATGAGATTGCTCCAACGAAGCTCTTCGCAGTACGTACTCCAACCAAATTCAGTGAGTACGCTGCACATGGAACGTAGTGTGCGAGATGATTTATTTTCTTAATATGCACCTGTAGACCATTGTAACAACCAGACACATATTTGACGCATTATCGTAAGACTGGCCTCTCAAATTTTTTATATCGATGTTATGTTGGTTTAAAAAATTTTAAATTGTGGTGGCTAGTTCTTGACTTTCTGTAGGAATTAAAATTTAAGAAAACGTTCTGCTACTTCTCCATTTGATGTAACGTATCACAGCACTACAGTCTACTGATCAGTTTGAGATATGTTTGCTGTTGATTCGACGTTTAATGAGATAATTTCATTAATAATGAATTTTAAAACCTTATTTCCCAATATTTCAATAAGTTCCTCGCAAATCGTTGAAGACAAATATGATTGTTTTCCCTTTTCCACATTACCACATTTGGCTAAATGATACTCCGCGATTAACTCTAAAATTCTCAAATAGTTGCCGTTATGTTGAGAACCAAGAGCTTCATTATCACCACGAAATGCTAATCCACGGGATGATAAAAGTTTAGTCACTGAGACCACTCTTTGTAAAACTTTCATCCAATATTCTTTCTTTTTGTTGAATGTAATCCCCAAAGAGGCGTCGATTCGTCCGTGAATATGTCGTCTACTAATCAATGTCTGTACACAAAGTCGGTGCGTTGCATTATTTTCATGCGATTGAATTCGTTTCCAATCGTAGAAGTGGTGATAAAATTAAATGAGAATGGCTCATGTATTCTCCGTCTACCGGAAAAGTATACTTTTTTCCATGTGTTCGTCTTGGTGAAGTTCAAAGCCAATCGCAATTTCAATCAGAAAATACCGTTTGAAAATATGATTAGCTTTGAGCTTCACCAAAATGAACACGTGGAAAACAGTTAATTTTTCCGGTAGACCGGAGAATACATGAGCCATTCTCGTTGAATATTACCACCAATTATATGTTTTCGTAAAAACATAGATTGAGAAAAAAATATTTTGCTATCGTTGTATTATCGGCTTAAAGCAGAAAAATCACACTCAAAGTGTTGGCATTCGTTAGAATCTCCCAGCACACCAAAAATGTCGTATGTCGTTGGTAATATTTTGCCATAAGCCTATGTCATTCTGGTATTCTACTCCTAGATGGACTACGTTTTGGTGTAGTAATTGGACTTTGGTTTCGGCCTCACTTTCCTCTGCATTCACTGAAGTAGCTGTTTCTTGATTCTGGACAATCTGTTCAGAACACAAGCAACACCTAATCATTAAAATTACAGTATTTGCTTTCGTTTCTGTGTACCAAAATACTTTTGATTTCACTTAATGGCATCTTATAATTCCTAGTCGCCATAGTACGTTCAAAAACAGGAAATTTTTATCACATCATAAAGAGAAGATTAGAGCGCAAGCACCTAAAACATATATAGTTTTCACTCCTCATACTTAAAAACTCACCCGTTAATGGTTTTTGCAAAAATATCCTAATTAAATCGTCTCAAAACCAGTAAAATTATGACGATGTAATAAAAAAATGCAAGGCAATAATGTTTTCATTGAGGGTTTGCTGCATACAAATCTTAAAATTTAATTTTCACTCGAAGAAACATTTTTAAAAAAAAATTTTCTCGGGACGCAAGGCCCCTAGCCGATACGGGTCCCCAAGGCAGTTGCCTACACTGCCTAATGAATAATTCGGCCCTGCTCTTCAGTTCGATTTCCCGTACGAAATATTAAAGATAAATATGAAAATAAAGACGGTCGAAACATACAAATGCATTCAGACATATATAATTACACGTAATTATTTAAAATTTTACGATTAAGTCGAACGTCGAATGAGAAATTAGTTTTTGCAAAATAAAAAAAAAATAATGTATACAAAATTGCAATCGTCGTCATGGGCGCAGTTAGGAATTTTTCCTAAGAGAGGTAGCTGACCAGCTGAATATACATATATATATATATATGTATATGTGCGCGCGCATATATAATCGTATTTTATTAAAAAGTTGATATAAAATTAATAACTTAAATAAATATATATAACCGAAATAATTAACAGCTTATTTAAAAAAGGGTTTTTTTTACAGATCACTTAATTTTCAAATACTATACAAATCTTTACCAAAAAGAATCAAAATACTCCAAAATAAGAGATACAGTTTATTATAATATACTTTACTGATTTATAATTTTCTTATATAAGTTTCAATTTTCTATGTTTTTCGCTGAACCGATTAAAGACTGCCTCAGAAGTTATTGTATTTCTGACTATTTTATTCTCTATATGCAGAAAGGACATATATGAAAATCCATTTTGGAGCATGCCGTCAGATGGTCTACATGCACATAGGAAATTATTGTGATAATCACGGTATCAATTTCGAAGTACATTGTACTTTTACACTTATCAAATTTTTCTCCGGGTGACATTTAGACGATTCTTCTAGAGAGGGCACTGCCCACCCTTGCCCCCCTCTAGCTACGCTCATGATCGCCGTCATCGTTAACATTTAGAACGACGTATTTTCCATATTTATACACACTACATACAGCCGTCACGAAGGACATTACAGGGTTCAACAAATTTCTCTACGTTTTCTCTAATAAATGCCTCTGCTTGTTAATGTTTCCCAAAGAATAAATTCTTTGTTTACATAATATGTTTTAACGACAATTCACTGACGCGTGTTTGACTTTTAAACTAATCAAATTACTGAAATGGCTCAAAAAAAAAAAAAAAATCAAAAGAAGGCCCACCCGATTATTTTCCTAAACCAAGTCTACCTACTCCCAGTGTTTGTTGTTTTTTTTTGTTTTTTTTATTTTTGGGACTTGTCAGCCAGGGAGTTCCATTCAGAAATAATAGGAAGAAGAGTCAACTAATTAGAACTTAATTCGATCGGAAATAGTTAAAATAAAGGAACAATATTAAAAAAATGTTACTATAGTAAAACCTCTTTTAACCGTCACCTTTTTATCCGTCATTGTAAAAATTGCTAATTCGTAATTTTTTAAGAAAATTACCGTTTTTTTTCCTAAGATGTAAACAATCTAACGTAGAGACATTTTATCTAGGCATTGTACTATATTGTACTATGTTATAATAAATTTATAAATATACCGTACTCTAAATGTAATCCGATTAAACCTTTTTTTTTTTTTCATTTCTTTCCCAAATTATTTAAAATCTAGTACAGTACTATATATATATATATGTGTGTAACTGTGCACGTTTATATTGGAATTTCTGTTATCCGTCCGTTCAGTTATCCGCCATAGTCCCGAGGGTGATGGATAAAAGAGGTTCTACTGTAGATTAAAATTTCTAATGTGAAGAATGTAATTGTTTTTTCTGAGATAATACTTCGTCATATTGAAATTCGAAATTACTTTATTTGCAAATGGGGTTGTCTGTTAATAGTAATAATCTGAATTGCGATTTTACATGCTTCATTTTTTAAAATCCCTTTTCACATTGGTAAGTATTCCCCCAAGTATGAATCCCCATGCATATGATTTTATTAAGCGTATTTAACTTCCGAAAGATATTCATAAAATTCAGTTAGATCCTTTTCATTAAACATAATTTTTAACATATCATCATTTTAAAAATCACTTCCAGTTGAAGGTCTGATGGAAACTGCTCAGTTATACAGTCAAATGGATTTTGAAACATGTAAACGATTTTTGCTTCAACATGAAGATCCGCACGTAGTATAAGTTCGAAAAATATATCCTGCGCGAATTTTTTTTTTTTTTTGGGAATGGGGATTTTTCTAATATTTAAAATTTTTTACAGCATGGAAAATGGTCAAATTTGTTTAATGTGTTATTTGCGTTTCGAACAATGTAAATTTTCGGCGATATGCCTTTACAATAGAATATCGTTCAGCGGGCCTAATTTGGTCAGCGGACCGTAGTTTGCCGACCTCTGGCCTAGAGCAATAACTAAATACCGTGAAAATATAATAAATAAATTCCTTAATAACAGATACAAGTAAATGTAAAATAATTGACCTTAATCAATTAAAATATAATAAAAAACTCAATTTAAAGAAACGTTTTTCGGGCACTGATGATCAGCTAATAACTCACGAGTACACTGAAATAGAATTAAACTTTTTTTTGGTTTTATTCCAGTGCACTTCACGTTGTTAGCTGACGATATAGAACGAAAATGTTTCTTTAAATTGAAGTATCAATTTTAACCTATTAAAATAAATTTATACTTATAATTTTATTACGATACAATCGTGTTGATATTTTCGATAAAACCAACGGCTGACATATTACGTGTTAACGTTCCGAACAAATAAACACTGCCCTACTCCAGAACTGTTGTACACTTCACGTTAACAATTAGTGTATCAATTTCCAAATGTAACCCTCCGATAAATTAAAAATTGAGATTTTCCTTATTCGCGTCCCTTTTTTTAAATTAAATAATAGTCCTTATCTTATTCGGTCGCTCTTTATGTGACTCGCAAAGGAAAGTATTACCGTTTTTATTGTTTTTATTACATTAATTAGGTCAGCGTTTCTTGCTTGCGCGAAACCTCCTCGTTCAAGGTTTTGACTTATTTGTGTAAAATCTGAGAAAGATCCGCCAGTTTCATTAATGGCCTTGAATTGTGTGTTATTATATATTTTTGTACACGCATTGTTCGTTTCGACCTTTTTGGGAAAAAAAATATTTTTGCAAACTTTTCTCGAATACCTTAAAATGGCAAACGGGATCTAAATTTGACTTTGAAATCATTAATAAAATAAAACAGGCACAGTAAAACCAGCTACACATTCACGGTTACATGTCAGTAACACGAATTGTTTCAATTTGAAATCTTTAGGGGTCAGACTGTCTTCTAGCGATATGCTTGATAAGGGAATGAAAGCTAATTCAGAATGAATCTCTAACGCGAGGTCTGATTAAAACTGGTAGGATCCAAAAATGAAATTGTTGTCTATAGGAGCTACCATGAAGAACATCAGCAAGCCAAACGGAAGAAACGGCCAATTATTTCCCGAAAACTTCTATTACTAAAAAAATGATTTTTTACAAAAAATAAATACCGACTTTAAGGTTTATTATAAAAATTTAAAAATGCACTAAAAAGAAAAAAATAATTACTTCCGATAACAAATATATATCAGAGTGATATAACTTAAGGTGATATCGTAATTCTTATACAACATTAACTTTTCGGAGTTGGGATAAAATTCATATTAAAATAATAATTAAAAACTGCATTAAATGTTCATTATATTGTTCCGAGATATTGCAACATGAATTTGATGCCGACTCTAATTAAGGTATTAATGTTGTATAATAATTACGAATATCACCACTTAAGTGTTATATCACTCTGATATATATTTTTTACTTTTTAGTGCATTTTTAAATTTCTGTAATAATTCTTGAAGTCGATATTTATTTTTTGTAAAAAAGCCTTTTATTTTACAATTTTTAGCGTTATACTTGAATTTTTTTCTTGTTAAAAATCAATTTTTTTTACATTATTCTCCATACTTTATACTTAAAAAAAAATCGATTTCTTTATTTTGAACTGCATTTCCACGGTAAAAACATCAAAAGCTATATTTCCATGGTAATTTAGCAAATTTATAGTATTCTAAGTCAATAAAACTAACCCAACGGTGAAACCAATCATGAATGAAAAGCATCCAAAAAAGCTTCAGGATAACTCAAAAACTACCGGTCAGATCTTGATTAAATTTAAATGGGACGACTACATGAGAAGCACCACATTTTAAATAAAAGAAGAATCATCAAAATCGGTTCACCTTGAAGAAAGTTCTGAGGTAACACACATAAAAAAAAATATAAAATACAGTCGAATTGAATACCTCCTCCTTTTTTGAAGTCGGTTAAAAATACAGAAACAAGGAAATAGGAGCGGCAAACATTAGTAAAATCAGTCAGATCCATAAATACGGAAGAAACGATAAATAGACTACATGAATGAACAAACTTTATCCGTTGCCGAATATTAGAATTTTTTTAAAATAATCCAACTACACCGCCTGTGTCATAATGACTCTTTATCAGTCGCTTAAAATCTTCCGCCTAAAAACTTATTTTGAGACACGCAAACGATGTAGGTTTTACTATGGAAAAATTTTAATTGTTTTTTTTTTTTTTTTTTATCTTGGGCTCGTCAACCGGGTACCTATTGTATTCGCCGGCATATTTTGTTTTTTTTTCATGTGATTGTTTTAGCGCTTCGTAATTTTTTTTATATCTTGCGCCCATAAATTGATTTTTGTAGGGGGGGGGGGGGGGGTAAAGTTAATTTCGGTAAAAAAAGGCTCATTTTTAATAATTTTTCTTTATGCTCCAGTGAATGCAAATATATTTTATTAATTGTAATACAATAAAGTAACATTTGAACAATATTTTCTGAAATTTTAAATAAGAAATATAAAAAAATAAACCGTTAGCAGCAAATCTCCGAAGAAGCCTCAAAAAAAAGTTGTTTTGCGCTGGGCACTATATCTCACCACTGGTCATCTGAAATCAAAAGAATCGAAATGCTACTGCTAGTTAATCATTTTCTTGAGGTAACGCTGGGAGGATTTTTTTTTTTTTTTGATTTTCTAATTTTTGTTAACACTTGGAAGTCAAAAACGCGATTTTCGCCTGACAAAATCGATAAATTTTTTATTGTAAAATAAATAATAATTAAAAAAAAAAAAACCCTCCCAGCGTTACTTTGTAATTGATGTGTAGAAACACTGTACAAAATTTCAAAAGAATCGGTGTATCAGTTTTCGAGTTACAGTGTCCACGGACTTTAAAAATGTCAAGTGCGAGAAAAAGGCTTTAAAGTTTTGAGTACAAAAAAATTTGACTTAAACATCAGTACGCGAGTGTTTCTTCTAATATACTTATTCAGAGTCATCGATGCTAAGCCCATAAAGCTCACAGCTTTCAGCTGTAAAATCTAAGGCAGCTTTTTGCTCTTGTCGACGTAGAATTCTGCCTTCTTTACTTTCAAGTGCAGCTTGTTGCTCCACTCTGTTTATGCTCGTTCAATCTACTGCACGCGTCCATTCATGAGAACTTGACCCTGTACTGATGTTTATCTCTTGCATAAATGAGAGCAAAGCAAAACAGCCCTCATTGAACATACATGAAGCCACATGAGCTGTGATTTCAACCACAGTTGAGGTACCACTCAGTGATTTTGGGGTAATTTTCCAAATAAGTTGATTCAAACTCTCACTGTTGTTTTGAGTGAATCCTCCAAGATATCGCTGCAGAAGTGCCCCCTTACTCAAGTCTTCATATATCGGTTTAATTTCTTCAGAAACATCACTTGGAAGTACAGTGTAACTGTGTTTGAATTACTTCAGGGCATTTGCAGCTGCAGCTTTCTGCCATTCATACCACGAGTCTTAGCCGCTCGGGCATTTGTCGTGCTGCGGTTTCTCGTCCATCGAACAGTAATGGTAGTAAGTAGCCCAAATGGCACAAAAGTATTTAGTTTTTTTTTTTTTTTGGACGATGTACCTTTTGCTTCGACATCGTTTGTCTTGCGTTGCTGTGAAGGTATTACTTTTTTTTGATCGATCTAACCTGGAACTGGTACTCTTGCGATTTTCTCTGCTAATTTTCTTCGGCATTTTACTAATAATAAATACACAATCACAGCGAAACTAGAACATACGAAGTTCAAAAGAGCACGAAACATCTGCCAGGTAGCCGCGCTACGTAGCCGCCCAGCAGGTGTTCAAAACCGGAGCGGAGCACAGCTCATTCAAAACTCTATAGGTCCGTTAGTTTTGTTACGATCGACTTCAAATTTTGACACAATAATTTGTACATCCATATAAGAAAATAAAAAAAAAAAATGCAAAAAAAAAAGTTTAAAAACTTTACCCCCTTTCTTAATTACATTTTGAGGTATTTCACGCGTCTCGAAAATTGACTGCCTGCGCAATTAAGCAACCGGTTTACTGGAATCTTTTTTTCCCCAACAAAAAGCAACAAGTCTGAACGAGAGTTACCAAAAGAACGCACTTCAAATCCCCCTAGATCGGGGCTAAATTACACCCAAAAACATCCAATTACGCATAAAACCTTCTTCCTGGGAATCAGTAGTCCATTCCGCGGTGAAAACCAGAACGAAATCGGTTCGGTAATTCTTGAGTTAGCGCTCATATAAAACAGACGGACGAAAAATTATTTTATCTCTTATCAGACATGCGTAAGGGGAAAAAAAAAATGTATATAAGCCGCCCGTGTATTACTGAAATAAAGGAAATAACTTATTTTTTAACTAGAGTCCCGTTCGTACGAGATTGCCTTATCGATAGCGGAGTTTTAGATAAATCGGTAATAAATCAGAAACAGCCATTAACAAATATACGCATATTAGACGTCGGATGTGGCGGTGGAATAATGAGCGAGGTAAATATTTTTCCGTATTTATTGCCATTTATTTCGCGATAATTAAGGCGCATGAATATTTTCGTTATCTCGCTACTGCCATTGACCTCTTCTGATATTAGTTTTAAAACTTCCTATCATCTCTTTTATTGTTCGACTATTAAATGATAAAAATTGTACATGTCTCAATTATCGGCTATAATTGTGTTTATGTTACGATTGATCATGAAAATAAACATGCGGAGTCCACGATAGAGCTAATCCGAATTATGTTCGTCATTTGTTAACATTCGGTTTTTCTATAAACAAACTGCTAATATAGAAACAAGTCGTTGTGCCTTCTTGGGGACATGGTATCCAGCTATGTGACAGGATAGCCAATTCTAACCATAAGAAAGTTCAGACATTTCATAACAAATCTCTCCGACGTTTATGCATGGTTCATGCGCAACAGTATCATCCAAAACGATCTACCAACACCCACAGTGATTGAAGAAATAAACCTCCATGGTAGTTGATATTATGATCGCTTGATTGAACACATCAACCGTCTTACTGTCTCTTTGACAAATAACACTATACAACGACGGCTAAAACGCCAACAATCTGCTTCGGAGAACTACTTAAAAATAATGCGTACTATATATATATATATATATATATATATATATATATATATGTAACTTTTTAAGCTTCTCAACGTCATTATTTATGATCATAAGAATAATTTATAGTATGTAATACTGATTATTATTTTAAACAATGTTGTAATTAAATGTAAAAAATCTATAATCTACGATTTTTTCGAACCGGGGCAAGAACTTGATAGTGGCGCCCCCTCTCTCCAACGTTTGAGATAAATTGTTAAAAAAACTCACAAATATATAATGGGTGGCATTTTTTGTGATTGGGAGAATAAGTACCCTTTACTAAATTTGCACTCCTTATTATCTATTAGCTAATAACTTTTTCATTTATGTGACATAAAATTAAATATAGAAAACATATAACCAGGAAAGACAATCAGGACAACTTTAGGTCCCAGCATTTTTTTCTCTCTAATCTTGCTACAGCTTTACACGGCGTACTTTCTTTTCTGCGAAAGAATCTATTAGCTCATCAAAGTCCGTCTCAAAGGCAGTTTCATTTTCAATGGCTAGGATCGCGAGATAGACGTTCCTAACTCATTGTTGAACGTAGATAGGTTTTAATTATGTTCAGTCTGCTGAAGCTTCGCTCACAGCTTGTAGATGTCGTCGGTAATGTGCGGTATATCTTTAAAGTTATACTAACATTAGGAAAAGTCATGCTTACACAGATGTTGTAACAAGTCGAATGCACTCGACTTTTTTCATTAATTTCGGTTACTAGCTCTTTGAATACGGCAAGTTCCTGGCAAAAATCAACTGCATTCGAGTCTTTTGATTATTTTTGTGCTAAACTGGCTACATTTTTCTGCAGATCCACGGTCGACATATTTTCAAAAAAAACACGTGGTCACTGAGGAAGGCGAAATTTCCATGTAGACTCTTTGCGCTTTCTACCCTTGTTTCTATTTCCGTTAAAATTTTGTCAAACACTAATTCTATATCTTTGAAAAATAGCCCAGTCCGATCTAGCGTTCTTGATTCGTCTTCGCAGATTTCGTCTCATTGCCTTTTATTTTTGGAAATTCGTTTGTTTTTAAAGACTGGCTCGATTTCTAACTTTTCTGATACAAGTGCAGCTTCTTTGTTCCAATGTTCTATCGGGTTTTCTCCTATTCCTTGCAAGATCTTAATAAGATCTTGCATTATCGCCACAAAACGCGAAATGATAATATCTTTTTTTTGTATTTCAACGTTCTCTCTATTAATTACACTTGTACACGCAATCAACCACATAAACAAACAATAATCGTCGCTTGACGTTCGACCGTTCGGGTTTATTCGGCTCAGCTCGTGTACCCCCTAGTTCTAGATGCGACGGGGATTCCCCTGGCAGAGACATCGCATACACTATGCACGCGTTCAAAAATCGACTTAGGATACGTTCATAAATCAACTTAGCATGTGCTCAAAAACCAACTGGGCATCATTATAAAATCAAATGAATAATCGATAGAACAACTTCGCGCTGCATAATAGGCGTTTTAAGAAACAAGTTTTTTTCTTAAAGCGAAACTTCTTTAAACGCTGTATGAGAACGATATATAAATTTAAAATACCATTTGTAAATATAGGCTGGCCAAATGAACTGTATTTGTTCAGGCCAATAAAAAAAAAAAAAAAAATTGTAAATATATATATGTACATATATAATGAAATAGATTCCATTAAAAATTAATAAAAATTTTCTTTCGTCGATGTCTCTCTCTTATCCGATTTATTTCAAGCATCGAATAAAATACATAAAAAAGTGTGTATAACCTGTAGAAGTTTCATTTCTTGCGCGTGTACACACTAATACACGCACTCGTATTTTTTCCCAAACATATTATATTATGATTTTGGCGTCCCCTGAAACTTCCGCCCGAGGCAGGTGCCCCTGTTTGCCCCCCTCCCCCGTTCCGCGGCTGTCTATATGTACTACTTTGAGTGGTCTACGAAATGAGCTATAGACAGTGTGATAGGGCAGTGAGTCATACAATTTCTGTGTTATCATAAAATTCACCATCATCTATTACAAATTCTTCACGGGTGAAAAAAAATACTTTTAATAGTGCGAATAATTTCGTTAACCGTAACGCCTATTTCAACTACGTATTAATTTCGATCTCAATTACTCATAGGCAGAAAAAATTATACTCGGAAAACCCGTGAAAAAGAAAGAAAAACACTAACGTTTCATTCGATAATTACGATCAAAAGTATATAATTTCATTACGCGCGCTTTCCATTACGTAAAATAAATTATGTTTCTTGATAATTTTCCTTTATGTAATTTTCCGACATTTAATCAAGAACATAATTATTATATGAATATAAATATGAAATACAAATTTATCGACTATTTTCCGTCATTAATTAAGTTTAATTCTTTCGCGTTTGTACTCTTCATATTGGAGGGATAAAGTTTTTGTATAGTTCCCCGATTGACTTTTACAATCCGGTCGGAGCTAAAGATGCAATTTTTGGAAAACTTGACTGTATATTTTCCGATAATTTTATCTATTTTCGAAAAAAAGAAATCAACTGAAAACTAAGCTGTGTGGGGCTTATGCTAATTAGGTGCCAATTTCTTTTCAAAACATTTCACCGACTACTTCCGCTTGAAAATTCGAAATTTTCATCTATAAGCGATAATTTTGAAGGATGTTTTTGGGGTGATTCCGGAAGTTAAAAGAGGCAAATCGCTTTAAATTCTTATAAGAAACATGTAACGATGTAAAAGACATCAACAAAAAATAGAAATCTGTCGAAAATCTTCCCTGTAGAATGTGTCGGGTAATCCTGAAAAAGTACGATATATCTGATGTCGGTTTGCAAAAGGAAATTTATAGGAAAATTATATCTGCCGGGTTCACTTCACATTTCGACTTCCAAGTTTCCCCGGGATCTCTTCGCCTTCGAAAAATATTTTCTTCCCTCGGCATTGTATTTAAACAGTGTAATACAATAACAACTTGAACATACTAAAATTTTTTTTATAATCTGACGTTTCGTCCAAGATCATTTGACCCTTGTAACTTTTTTCCTCGGAACTTTTTCAAAGTAGATTTAGAGTTTACCATTGGTCCAAGTTTTTTTCTTTTTCATTTTATTATTATTATATTTAAGGCTTTAATATGATATTAATCAAGACAAAAAAAAAAAAAAGAAAATTGAACAACCGTTAATACCAAATTCGAAATAAGCGGTCAAGTGTTCTTTTTCAGCTAAACAAAAAGAATTTACAATTAGGCAAAATGGAAGATTACCTTTTTTTCCATAATACCACGGAACAGCTTCATTCATTAAGCTCGGTGGCGAATGCTGATCTTTTCCTCAGATACTTTTCTAAGACGGAAAAATGTGTTGAACAATCGTCAGCGCCACTGCGCAAATTTTAAAAAACAAAAAAATTTTTAGATAAAGAAAATGAACCTACTATAAATATTAAATTATTTTACGTAAAATTTACTAAAAGGCCTAACGAGAAATCTAGTGCTTCGAAATTTTAACTCGGCTATGTAATTTTAAATCGTTTTACGTATTATCATTTGAAATTTTCCTAAAATTATATTATGCAATCGGAAAAGAAGTAGAAAATCAAGACGCCGAAAATCGACATAATTCTCTTTATGCGTAAACGAATTACAGACTGAATTTCAAAGTCAGCCGCACGCCTGCACGTCATCGTAAATCTCCGATTTGCAACGCGATACGATCATACTACTTTTTTTGTTTCTTTCCATATCCACGCCAGCAGATGTTAGCAGGGTTCCCAACTAAGGGGTTTTCTCCCTAAATTTAGTGTAAAATAGGATTTTTTTAGGGCCCCTCTAATATTTTTAGGAATAATTTTAGGTGCATTAAAAATACTTCAAATTTTTTTATCAGAAATTTGATAAATAACAAACCTGACATTTAGTTAAATATCTTTTTACTAAGCAATAATAGAACAATATAAGTAACTTAATTTTCAGGTAATCACATCTGTTTCGTATTAAGTATGTAATAAATGATTGCGCAATACCTGTTCGGTTAGATAGTTTAGAAATCTCGGAAGACACTGAAACTTTTTTTGAAATATTAAATACTTTATAAAATAATATCAATAGATTAATTAAATGATTATTAAATAAATTAATAAATATATAAATAAATAAATATAATATAAATTAATGAATATATAAATAAATTAATAAATATAACAATTTATGATAATGATAATAATTATTATAATATATAAAGGTCAATATTAGTAGAAATAAATAATTTTTTAAAGAAATATGTAATTTTTTTTCGGTGGGAATTTTTAGGGGTATTTCAACTTGAGTTTAGGGGGAAAGATTTTTAGGTGCTGGCAAGCCTGAATGTTAATTGTAAGCCGATGTCTTATACTGTTGACAATCTGTTCATTTTATTATGCATTGAGCGAACGATTGAATCTATAAAATAATTACAAAAACGATTAACAATGAAACATTAGAGAAATTATTCCTAAAATAGTATGTAACGGTGTTTAATTCAGGATTAGAACACAGAGTTTGCATATTAAGAACAGTTCTTGATAAATAAATTATTCAACTACTAATAATTTAAGAAATTATAATACACATGTCTATTACTTGTGCAATTATTTTATGTACTACACAAAAAAATGCGTAATCAACTGAGACATACAAGATATTTGAAGTAATTAAGGTGCTTTAAAAAATACTTTATGCTAACCGAATTTTACAATAATTTTTAGAGTTAAATTCAGTTAAAAGTAATTTATTTAATCGTTTTCATGAAATATAACATTTATTGCATATTCAAATATGTAAATATACGAACAGAATGACGCAAATATATGTTAACGTACAATTATCAGCCTCGGATCTGGGGGGGGGGGCAAACCGGGGCACCTGCCTCGGGCGGCAGTTTCAGGGGGCGCCAAAATCATAATGTAATATGTTAGGAAGTGAAATTCTACAGGTTATACACACTTTTTTATGTATTTTATTCGATGCTTGAAATAAATCGGATAAGAGAGAGACATCGACGAAAGAAAATTTTTATTAATTTTTAATGGAATCTATTTCATTATATATATAGATATATAGATATATATTTACAAATGATATTTTTAATTTATATATCGTTCTCATACAGCTTTTAAAGAAGTTTCGCTTTAAGAAACAAGTTTTGCCTTATTCATTTGATTTTATAATAATGCTCAGTTGGTTTTTGAGCACATGCTAAGTTGATTTATGAACGTATCCTAAGTCGATTTTTGAACGCGTGCATAGTATATGCGATGTCTCTGCCAGGGGAATCCCCGTCGCACCTAGAACTAGGGGCTACACGAGCTGAGCCGAATAAACCTTAATTGGCGGAGGATGAAGAGCAGGAGAAGATAAAGAGAAGCATGATGGAGTGTTAAAAAGTAATTATAACTATTATGAGATAATAGTTAGATTGCGCATTAGAAAGTGATGAATCAACAAAGGAGCGAAATTGAATTCAATATGTCTTGGATCTATCAAGGAGAATGGAAAGGCCTGAAATAAGTCACCAACGGGAAACTGATTGGAATTATTAGAACATGGTCACTATCGTAGAAATCCGTGAAGATCCTCAGTTATAATTAAGACCAATAGTTAAAGAGGAAAAGGTAAAATTGAAGGAGCAGGAGATAAACGCGATAAGTTGAAAAGAGATCGTTAAGGAATGCTAAATTATCAGTAAGCATAATATTCTCAAAGATGAAACCGTTAGTGTTGTAAGATGTTCAACCCCATAAGGGAGAACGAACAATCTAACCTTCATCAAAAGTAACAAAGACCCTAGTTTGTTTGTTTTTTGTTGTTTTTTTTTGGATTAATTCCCTAAGCTACAGTCTGCAGTATTTAACTGCTGCGGCTATCACGACACCCTGAGCGGAATTTGCAACTATATTACCTTAGCTATTCTGTTTATTTTAAGAAAATTAACGATTGAGAGTTTATTGCAGTTTGGGAGTTTGATAGCATGTCGGGGACTGTTTTATACGGTAGGAGGAGCGTCCGTGTTGATATGAATACTGTACATTCTATTAATATGTGCTGAACGGTTGGGATAAAACTTCGTTGGAGAAAATGACCTATTTAGAAGATGGTCGTACGAGATTGTGGTATGACCTTTCCACAGTCGGCTGATTACACTGAAGTCTCTGCGTGAATAATATAAATAGAAACAATGCTAACAGGATGCACAGAAGAAGAATGAATGGAGATGTGGGTAATGTTAGGTAAATTTAGGTAAATGAGAATTGGTGTGAGAGATACTGTGAGAGTAAAATGGAATCTCGTTCTTAACAATAATCGCAGAACCGCCATACTCGTCATCATGATCAAATCTGCTTAACTTTACATCTCTGTTATTAAAATTCATGCCCTACCGAAGCCATGTTTCCGAGACAAAACCAACATTAACATTACTAAGATCCAATAAAAATTAATATTTATTGGCTTTGAGGCTGCAACAATTCCATCGTAGTAATTGCAACATAAAAAGTGTATTAGAAGTAAGAAGAAGGAAGAGATGAAGAGTAAGGAAATTCAACAATCATAGGAGTAATACGTGCCCTTGCAACTATGATAAGAGGTTGCTGAATTTTGAGACTTGATACTTAAAAAGGCAACGTGAACAAATAGTAAAAGAACTGCAGCGATGTGCCCAAAAAGGAAACATTTGAAACTCCGCGCAAACGAACGGGCCCTAGAGGGAACAGAAAATCGCATTTAAATGTTCAAACGAATTCAAGGAAGGTAGTATTATGAAACTTGAATTCAACAGGACTAGTCGAAATTTAAATGCTATCAAAGAAACGACATATATGATGGACTAAAGTAACAGAGATTTGATCCCTTTCGGTATTTCATCTTCGGAGAACGACGGAAAAGCAGCGCTCTGAATAATATGCTATTACGGATGTACGGTTTAATATTGTGTCACGCGAAAAAATTAAGAAATACTGTATACTTAGGGAGCATCCCTTTAGCATTTACGTATAATTTCTTTTCGAAGATAAATTTATTATTTCGTGCATAACCCAAGGTGTTTTTTTTTTCCTCGTTGGACTACGTTCATGCACGATTCTGATACCTAGTCTGTATGTAATTTTCAAATTTAATATCAATATGATCTTGTGTATTACAAACTCTGTACTAGTTTTAATAATTTTTTTTTTTTTTTTTTTTTTTTGAATGAGTTTTTATCACAGTAAACATCAAACACAGATGGTTTAGCTGAAACGTAATTTTCAATAATTATTGATCAACTCATTACAGCTTGATCAGAAAATCCTATATCGAGAATATCAAATTTTGTGTTCAAATCTGATTTATTACAGTCTAAACTCCACACTAATACGTGGTCTAGAAAGAGTTGGTAGATGCTGTTTTGACGGTAAAAAGTCGGAGTATTAATAAAACCCGTTTAAGAAATTAAGGCAAGTGCATGTAAGGACAAAGATTAAACAAATAAAGATAAAGACAAAAGAACTGTATTGGCTTATCGGTCGTGGTTCACCACTCAAAACCATCCATAAGCGACTATTATACCAACAAATCGTTAAACCACTGTGGACTTATGGTCTCCAACTATGGGCATGTGCCAGTAAATCCAATATTAACAAGATACAGGCTAGACAAAGCGTGATCTTGCGAGCAATAGTTGATGCATATCGCTATTCTCGCAATGATGATATACACAGAGATCTTGACGTACCCCTCGTTCAGGAAGTTATGAAGGATTTCGCATTAATTCACGAACGGCGTCTACAGCAGCATGTAAATACGGAGGCGGTTAAGCTGTTGGATACCAACAATGACATCAGACGATTAAAACGTCGACATCCGCACGATCTGGTCGTGCAAATAAATTAAAACCTAAGTTTTGAGACTGTAACCATTGGGCTACAGGATCTACCTCGTTCGCATTTAGTATGTAAGATACGTTCTCTATGCACTAAATGAGCATCTTGTAAATAGGAATACTTATTTAATCCGTACGATTAAGATTGTAATGTATATTATATTAATAAAAAAAAAAAATTAAAGTAGTCCGTACAATTTACACAATATAATAAGTCTATAAATTCAGATTTCCTGAAGTGATCGACGCTTTTTACGAAATATTAATGATATGCAGTAAATTGTTTAAAAATTTAAAATAAGCCGAACCGCAGAATCTATAAATTCCAAAAAATGAAACAATCTAATTATTACGTAATTTTAATTTATTATAACAACTACATACTTCCCAACGTAACATTTAATTTTACTCATTCAGCCTTAAGATGATTTTTCATATAAACGATCACAGCACTTGCTACTCTAATATGTCCAGTTCTTAAAAATGTACTAGCTGTATGATATAATTATTGGATAACATCTATCTTAGAAACCATTCCTGCGTTTAGACTGCCGCATTCGAATTCGGTATGTTATCTTAATCCGAGTCTTGATTAATAGTTTATTATAATCAATGAGTCGTAAATCTCTCGTGGAGATATCGTGATTATGAGCTGTCCAACTGATGTGTAAGATGTCGCTGAAATCATCACATATTACAATGCTCACGACTCGGTCTGTTTTGATTCCGGCTAAAGTTTCAAGTTGTAGAGCTTTGCCTCTGTCTACATTTAAATATTTTACTTTAAAAATATTTTTATGGTAGCCCGTTACCGATGAGAATATATTAGAAATCATAAAATTTGATGATAGATATATTTGACGATCAATTTTGTTAACTGTCCCTGAAACTGAATCATTGATACAGCTCCGCTAAATCTTCATAATTAGGCGTTAAGGTTTAAAGTTAATTTTCGCGATTTTGCTTTGAAAGTATTTGTGTCTCGTAATTATAATGTCAATATACGTTGCGTTATATGTAGCAAAAACGAGAGCGATGTGTAACAATTAGTTGTTTACAAGATAAGAAATGTTTTTGTGTTGTATGTAAGAAGAGAGAATGTGCTTACTTCGCTGGGATGGGGCAAACGATTCATCTCAAAGAGTCGTAATAATACATCGGGAGAGATAACGGATTCTGACGTGAAACACACAACACTAGGACCAATAGTAAGAACGACCTAGTGGTATATATATATATATACTGTGACGGTTAACGTTCTCTGTATATATTCAACCAGTGATATTTAATGGTTTTACATGTTTTTGTTTTTAGTGGCATTTTTAGCTAAGGTATTAACGCCGTTTTATTTCCGCTTATACCGCTACGGCCTGTTATCCATTTCAGCAGTAATTTGTTATTATCTGGGCATATATGTGCGCGTAGGTCAAATTTTCTTCTAAATTCTCAGTAGCCAATTTGGATATCACACTCTACAGTATATCTTTTTTTTCTGTTTTTAGTTAAATTGTTTCCCCGGCTTAAGAAATATGTTTATTGCTTGATAAATGGCATATAGCTAATGTATTGATAAGTGTTAAATTTGGTACCTGAAGTGTTCCGTAAGACAGTTTCGTTACGGTTATGTAGGCTGATATCATTTACATCTTTCCGACTGGTAATAAGTGTAAAGGCGCCATGAAGTTGAAATTATTTGCAGAAGATATATTAGACACCGCCGATAGCGATGCCGGGAAGTTTGCGATAACTGTATTTAAATTTAGCGAATTGGTAGTCACGCCTCGTTATTGTTTATCGGTATTTCAGCTGCATGTACTGTTGCGGTGGATGACGTAGCTGTTTCACTTCGTACGACGTTAAAATTTGAATGGGGGGATTTGCACGAATCTGAGGTGCGCTTTGAGTTGAGAGGTGCTTAAATACGATTTTTTTTCGTGCAGTAGTATGGCAATTAACGGTATACATGTTCAGTGTTGTGTACAGAGTTACTTTATACATCAGCATGTGTGCACGCGTTCGTGTGTGTGTATGTGCATTGAAGAAGATAATAAAATACATATCAAGTGTAACGTTGGTTTTCGCGACGAAGATTGTTTGAATCGCGTTGATTCGCTGTTAGTCAGGTGACCGTGAAAGAACGAAATATGAAAACTCAAATTGAAGGACACGAACGAAAATGAAAAACAAACGTTAAAATACCAAGACGCATTTATTCATACGCCAAACTAGAATAATATTCTTAGCGTTTATCTCAAACTATAAAAGATTTTTAAGCAATTAATAATATTTCGTTATGGACTTGATCTATTATTTTTGAGTTAAACATTTTATTTTTCAGATGTTCGTAAAGATAATTTTTAACAGATGTGCCGTAATTTTAATTTTGGTAACTCATATTTCTCCTAAACAATCGACTTATTATTGTTACTGTTTTTTTTGTTTTTTAATATAAATATCAACGCATTACCTTTAATATAAATGTATACAAAACTTTTTACGTTCACCTTGCTAAAAGATCCATTATTCCTTCTACGTTATTCTTGCTTTTTCATGAATTAATTAGTAGTTCAATTGAGGTTAATTTAATTGATAAACTAATTTACGTCTTGAATTTACTGTGCAATCGTTAAATGACGAACTGTATTAACATTTATAATACTGCATAAACACTTATTAAAATAACATATTTAAGACGTAATTTCGGTTCGTAATATTCCGTGATCGTGAGCGCTAAGCTTCAAAAACGCAGTTGTACAGTATTGTTAATAGTGAAAATAATGAGTTATTTCAGTGAAAATATAAAACATTTAAATTTCAACCTACTTATTTCAAAAATGTAAAATTAATTCGCAACTATTAAATAGCTTATTAATTTATCCATTTAAAAAGTAATGCACAATCGTGCAAAATTTATGGAGCAATAATTTCATTGAAATTTAAGTTTTTTTTTTTTTTTATATATATATATATACATATATATAATATATGGTTTTATACAGTAATTAGCAGATATTCCGTTGTTATAAAAATTGCTTTTAATCCCTTTTAATTATAAATGTATAAAATAAAGAATACGCCGTACAAATGTTTAAGGATTTCATATTCGTACAGTTGCCTATCTTATTTATTAGGGCGGGTGAGTAACATTTCACCAAGTCGCAACGAATCCGACCAATGGCATTACAGTACGGAGCATAAAAAAAACAAAAAAAAACAAGAAAACTGAAAGGAAGATAAGCAAGTTACCAATGGAAAGTGTAGAGTTACTGCGACGGTTGTATAGGGTCGCTTTTTGGTATCTGTCGCATCATAAGCGTAAAGCGGGGCACCAAAAGTGTAGGTGGAAAGACGACTTAAACAAATTTCTAAACTATAAGCACTTTGAAAAAATAGCGATAGATAGAATGGAATGGGAACGGTTAAAGGAAACCTTTGCTCTTTACGGGCTGAGGAAATTTAATTTCTAAGATATTGGTATTATTTAGTTTAAATTTTTGATTGAATGTTTGTTTCCTCAATAAAGGTATTTTGATTTTGACTGCGACGGTTGAATTTATTCGAAACATCATTTATATATACAATCAGGGGCGGCGTAAAGCGTGGGCGACCGCCTACGGCCTCGCGGTTAAAGGGGCCTCGCGCCTCAAAGGTTTATGCATTAGGTACTTAAAAGCCATGACCGTGAGGAAAAAATTTTACTCGTCATAAAACGATAAATATAATTAGGAACTCTCCGAAGTGTCAATTTTTTTTTTATAGTTTAATTTTAATAAAGTACAATAGAGATAGATGTCGCGGAATGTCGAATTTGAGTGTTGTTCGGTCAGTCGTCGATTTATGATCGTTTTAGGCTGTCAGAGTAAACTAATCAAACATATAAATCACAATAGAAGAAAATTTTATCGTATTTCTTGCTGTCACTGAAACGATTGGAGAATATTTAACCAATGCAATATTGAGAGAGCTTAAAAAAATTGGCTTAAATATTTAAAACTGTCATGGCCGAGGATACGACAATTGTGCAAATATGGCGGGCGTAAATGGTGAAGTTAAAACTCGAATATTAAATATTAATCCCAGGGAATTTTTTACACCGTGCGGTTTGTCATAGCTGGAATCTGCTGCTGTTGGTAGACGTACAAAATTCTTCTGTGACAGCGACAAAATCTTTTGGTTTTATTCAGAAAATTTATTTGCTATTTTCAAGTTCTAGCAAACGCTGGAAATTAATCAAAAAGGCAAATTAAAGCTCACTATGAAGCCTTTATCAGACACAAGGTGGGAAAGCAGAATGGAAGCATTGAAGGCCGTATTATTGCAATTTGATGATGTTGTTGAACGCATCGAAAGCTTAAAATATCAAACTGAACAATCTGGCACACTCAGTTATTGTGATTCGGTTTTAAATGAAATGCTCAGTTTAGAATTCATATCATATCATTACATGTATGGTATGAGATATTATTGCGAGTTAATATCATAAGCAAATTACGGCAATTTGTACATGTCCATTTAAGCATTGCTCTTGAATATTTACGTACATTTTGTGACTGGGTCAAAGAATACCGACGAACTGGATTCGAAAAATGCCTGTCCGATGCTCGTCAATTTATTGAGAAAAACAGTTATGATCTACCAGAAGACTATAAAAATAAAAGGGTAGCCAAAAAGAAAAGGATGTTCGATTATGAAAGCAGCGATCAACCTGTATACAGTGTCTCCTAATAGACGGTTTGAAATAGATTTCTTTTGAATACTATGATTGATTCTATAATAAGCAATATGGATTCAAGATTTATTTCTTTTAAATAATATTTTAAAAATGTTGGTTTTCTTTATGATATAAACAAGTTAAAAAGTATATTACCAAAGAGCAATTTGTAAAAAATTGTCAAGATTTACACACTGCCCTGCGAGTGGGTGAGAGCAGCGACTTCCAACCTTACGAATTGTATGAAGAATTAATAACAATGCTCTCCCAAATTTACCCAACTTCATTAAAGATGTGAAACATCTGCTCCAATACATAACGGAAAATAGATTGAAAGAAATTTACCCAAATATTTACATAGTCGTTCAAATTTTCCTAACAAAACTGGTAGAGCGTCCGCTAAAAGAAGCTTTTCAAAATTAAAACTAATTATTAAAAATGATTTAAGAAATACAACGGGTAAGGAAAAACTTTAGCTTTGGCAGTTTTATATATTGAAGCAGATACAGCATTTATGCTGAATTACAATACTATTATTAAGATATTCAGTAAGGTTAAAAGTAGGGAATTTCTGTTTCTTTAATTAATTTCTTTTATTTTTTGTCAAATAGTTTGCATTTTTATGAATAAAAATTGGGCAATTGCAATAATTTTCTGTTTTATAAAATCCGTCTTATTACGCTACCAGAGGGCCTCGCAAAATATACCTTGCCCACATAAAATTTAGGTCTTGCCCCGCCTCTGTATACAATGAACAACAATACTGTATAAACACTTAATTCCAACGCGTTTTTTTTTTTTTTTTTTTTTTTTTGGAAAAATATGTATTTGTTATTTTTTACATAAAAATCTTTCGTCGAGCTAAAAACGCTTATCGACGAATTATCCTATGAACACTTAACCACCTTAACTTAACTTACACATATACATAACTTCGTGTAATATTTACTAACTACTATCTTAATCTATCTTTTTACATATGAATTCTTAATAATCTGTTTCTATCTTTTATATTCGACGTCTTTTTTCTTCGGTTTTTTTGCTGCGCCTTGTCATTTTATTTTATGTTTATTACTTTTTTTACATTTCTTTCTTCCTGAAACCATTCCTTTATTTTCCTTTTCCTTTCCCCTATTTTTCCTTCTCTATTATTATTTCCTTAGGTATTTTATTTAACATCTGAATTATAATATATTTTTTCGTTTGCTCCCCCATCTTTGTTCTTGCTAACGGCAGTTGGTACGAAAGTATTTTTCTCAACTCGTATTCTGTTTTTATTTTTTCCTCCAATTCAATTTTCTTTTCTGCTGATATGTATTCCCATATCTTCAGTAATAAGTACATTGCTCTTACGCTCATTACGTCTTTTTTTTAAATTATTTCACTATCCGTTTCTCCTTTATGATTTCCTACTAATTTCAAGCATTTAATTTGCAGTTTATTTATTTTCCCCAAGTATACTTTTCTTGTCATTATGCCTGAATTCCATATCCGATCATCGAATCTACTAGCACATAATAAACTACTTTTAATGTTTCATTTGTTGCATATTTCTTTAATGTATATAAAGCTGGTAAAACCGCTCTTATTTTCTTTGCAATGTATTCCATATGTATGTCCTATCTTAAGTGTTGGTCCATCATTACTGTTCAAAACTGTTTATACTGCGTTACTATATCTAACTTTTGACAGTTTTTCATTTCGCATTCGCGTCTTTCCTCCATCGAGTGTACACATTAGTTCGAGTGCATTATTGTATTTGGACAATACAAATCGGAGCTATCTCTTTTTTTCCGCAGTAATATTCTTTAGTATTTTTTACATTAATTCATAGACTTTTATCATGTGCCCATTTACTTATTGTTATTAGATCTTTTTGTATCCTTATTTCTGCCTCTTTAATATCTTTATGTGACCTAACTATTGCTATATCATCCGCGTACGAGACTACCTCACTGTAACTTAATTCCCCTTATACAGAGACCATTTGTATATATAATAAACAGTATTGGCGCCAAGTTCCTACCCTGCGGTACTCCTACATTCATCTCCTCTTTTTCACTTTGCACATTTAAGATATTTACACTTGTTTTCCCCTCTGGTTTAAATAACTTTGAAACCATTTTCTTAAACTACCACTCGTTATTACTATTTCCTCTAATGCATTTATGAGCATTCTATGATCAAACCGTTTCAAATGCTCCGGTAAAATCTATAAACGTTATCAACCCCTTCTTTCCCTCTTCAAAGCTGTCTCTTATTTTTCGGTAAGCTCACCGATTGCTTTCGATCTAAACGTAAAGCTGACGATCACAGAATATTAAGAACCGAAATTACGTCCTAAATATATTATTTTAATAAGTGTTTATGCAGTATTATAAATATTAATATAGTTCGTCATTTAATGGTTGCGCAGTAAATTCAATTTCTGATCACTGTTTGAACAGTTTGATTCTACGCAGTAGCAATTTGTACAAACGTAAAAATTATTATTGTTTAAATTCGATTTAAAAATGATTAGTTTCGTAATAAGTTAAATTAGTTTATCGATTAAATTAACCTCAACTGACAAAGTTTCATTCAAGGTAAAACTTGTTTGGGTTCAAGTACAAAATTTAGTTTGGAATGAGAGAAAAAAAATTAAATATTCAAAATTGCAATAAAAATATACATTACTGTAATTCGCTCGTACCGAAGCTAAAACAGAATAACGTTTTGCTTCTTTACTAATAAGTCTATATGCATATTTATATTTGAATCTAAAAAAAAAAAATTATGTATATATTTGAATTATAGATATCAGTTAATTTGAAAAAAAAATAAATAAATAAAATCGAAATCCTGTTCATGTCGGCAACCATATAGTAAACACAAAGATACGTTATCTTATAATAATATACGCACGCAACCGCACGGGAGAGATATACTGCAGAACTGAAAATATTTACTTAAGAGTTGGCTTAATGAAATGTGCTTAATACGCCTTATAGTTCTATGTGAGCCCGTCAATATTATTAACCATTTGTACGTTACGATACATTACAGAAATCGAAAAAAAAATTAAAATTTTTACGAAAGAAAGAATGATAGTCAAACTGAAATGGAAAGAGACGAGCCTTCACAATGACTTCATCAGTGATATCCCTCTTCCGGAAACGTAAACTTTTTTTACGTAATATTTTAAAACATTAAAAAAGAAGCAAAACATAGGCCAAATATGGTTAATTATAATATTTCGCATTAATTTGAATTGAAAATGAGTAAAGAAAATTTTGGCGAAGACGCCAAATGGTAACTATTTTAGGGCACACACGAAGGGTAATAACCGGAACCAATGTGATACCAGCCAACTAATAACTAATAGCCAACCACAGTCGATAAATCTTATAAAAGCGAATAATTTCGACCAGTGTTTCTCAACTTTTTCTCTATACCGGATATTGTCTATCAAACTCTTGTTTATTTTCTCGCGAGTCGGTAAAAACTCTTGAATAGATACATGAGAAATAAAACAGTAAGAAACAAAAATAAAAATTAGGCAATTAAATATAAAAAAGCGAGATCAATTAAAAATTCACATTTGCATAATAATAAATTCGAAATATATTTATTTTGAACTTATAACATCATCGTGATATATTTTTCCTGCAGCACTCGTCTAAATGCATATTCTTTACCAAAATTTTTTTTAAACCGTCAGAAAATTTTCACCCCTCATTTGTGATCAGAAATATTCAAAATCGGATCAAAAACACCACAAAGAAAAAAAATCGCCGCGATGATGTATTGTATTTGTAACACGATCCCATTTGGAGTTGGTTTAGCTTCTAAGCCGTCATCACATTCTATTTTTAGCTTCTACAGAAGGAAAACAATTGACACAAGTGTACGTTGACCACATATCGGTGTTTATATATATACACACGTTGATATAAGTAGAGTAGTGATAAACAACAAGGGTCAAGATAAAAATTTGGAAACGAAAAGTATTTTCTCATTAAATAAAAATTTTGGATTAAAAGAAATTATAATAGTTATAAGATACTCTCTCGGGAGCGCTGGAAACCGTGTTTTTGATCAACGTAGTATCATCAAGGATTACTGCTGCACCTAACAGTGGAAGAAGAACCGCTTAACTTTCAAATTACTACTAAAGGTTTTACGTGGGCGAGAGACCAGTTTACTTTATTCGTAAGAATCACAGATGCTTGCAGGATTTTTTCTCGGAGAGAACGAGACTGAAGAAGATATTTTGGCCGAAGAAAATACTTCATTATTATGACTGGGAAATTAGTTTTTTAATTAATTTAGAAAAAAATTTTGAAGCTTTTTAACATAAAATTGATACGAAAAATATTAAAAATTAATTACAAATCGCATTAATAATACAAGTGAAAGTACCAAAAAACAACAAAAAAAAAAAAAAAACTTGAAATTATTGCAAATAATTTTAATTCATATTCACAAAACAAACAAATGCATAAATTGATAATAGAAACTATTGAATGGAGAAGAAAACGGTGAATCGTGCAAAAATTGTTTCCCTAGATGGCCTGTTTTGAGAAAAAAAAAAGAAAGAAAGCTTTTTATCTCTGTCTACGTAAAAATGTCTGACATTTTTTGAGATTTAAAAATAATGCATCTATAATTTGCACAGCAATCTGTAACTATCGATATTTACGGTTTTATTTTATATAATTTTAAGGTACTTGGAGAGGTATCATGGGATTTCGAGAGTGGTCTCGTTCCGGATCCGAATCTCTCCCAAGTTTATTCCCTAACCTGAAATTGAATATTGGTTATACCAGAGAAATCTGGGTAAGTAAAGGCGGATAGTCCAAAAGTAGAAAGGACTTGACCCCAGTATTCTCATCAAATCCATTAGATCCTTAAGTACATTGTGAAAAGGTTAATTACACAATCCGTGATACCTTATCAAGGATATAAGAGACTTACTGTACCTTTTTTTTTACATCAGGTTAATATAAGAATAATAAACTGACGATTCTAAAAATGTTCTGAAAAATGCCGTTTTAATTTTAAATGAAAAGACTTGCACGGGTAATTTACGCTTATTATACCGGTGACTGCATGACTGGTTTATTAAGTAGAGAATTTAAAATAACCAATTTATTACGTGCGAAGTATTCGCAGAGGCATATCTATGTATATATACGTGCACGTACATATATTAATACACACGAGGTCTGTCGAATAAGTTCCCGGATTGCATCGGTAGGTTTCCGTCAAATTAACGTAATCCGTTAGTAGCAATCGAAAGAGAGGTAATTTTTGTATTAGTAACCGAGATTTCAAGTCAAAAGATTCGTTGGTTCGTGTTTTGCAGTAGTTCAAACAGAAGTTTTTTGTTCGACGCGTCGCAAAAATGTATGATAAAAAATTTGAACTTTCTCATGAAATTAGGCGATAATGCGACGGAAATTCATCAAAAACTCGTATAAGTGTATACAGATGATAGTGTATCACGTACATTCGAGTGGATTAAGCAGTTTAGAATCGCTCGAAGACGATCTGCACCAGGGAGCTCCCTCTAGCGCGCATGCCACTGAAAACCGTGAACGACGAAGATTTAGGCATGTGTAAACCGTGTACGAAGATATTCCCGAACTGTGTTGGCCGCAGAACAAAAATAGTTGCGTTTGAACACCTGCGCAGATCTTCTGTCGTGAACTGAGATGGAAGGACGCAATTGGATGGAAAGC
Organism: Icerya purchasi; assembly: GCA_039619475.1. Taxonomy (NCBI): domain Eukaryota; kingdom Metazoa; phylum Arthropoda; class Insecta; order Hemiptera; family Monophlebidae; genus Icerya; species Icerya purchasi. The sequence goes on along the minus strand of CM077116.1, from coordinate 378,521,492 downwards.
GTAATAACTGACGACGAAAGCTGGCTGTTCCAGTATTATCTAGAAACCAAAAGACAGAGCATGCAGTGGGTGGAAAAGGGAGGAGAGAGAAAGCGCGAATGTCGAAATCGAAAGTGAAGGCTTTACTCATCTGTTCTTTCGATACTAATGGTGTGCACCAGTAATACACCGGACTGTACGATGAATGCGGAATTCCATATTCAGGTTTTAGAACGATTGCGAGCTCGTGTGTATCGCGGCAAGGCCGGAATTAGCGCAAAACGGTTAGGTACTTCATCGCGACAATGCACCCGCACATACGTCTTTCGCCGTGAGGTAGTTTTTGACCAAATTTTCCATCTCAACGCTTCCCCAGCTCTTCTACCGTCTAGATCTGGCACTGTGTAACTTATATCTTTCCCCAAAACTCAAAAAACCCACCGCAAAAGCACAGCGGCTTAGAAAAAGTAAAATCGGCTACGACGGCGGCATTGAAAGGCCTACCTTCATAGGGCAATCACAGGTGCTTCAAGGGGTGTAAATCGGAAGGAGACTATTGTGAAAGAGTTTGAGGTAAGTTTTTTTTCAAAAAATTCATTTTACCCCTCTCTATGAGAGTAATCAATCCCGGAACTTATTCGACAGACCTCGTTTATACATGTTATATGATTATTCGCCGAATGCCAAATAATTAACATACGCTGTTTAAGCAAATAAGGAACGTTATCAGTCGGAGTATTTTCTTGAAATAATGAATGAGAAAACGCAAGCAAATTCGAAGCCCTTAAAAGAGCTACTTAGAAGATGCGATCAAAGTAGCAATCAAACGAGTGAGAAACGCGAACGAAAAGTACGCTAAACGATAGCGAGCAAGACGAAAAGAGTAGAATTGGGTACAAAAAAAACGATGAAAAACGATATGAAAAAAAAAAAAATCTATTTATAAGTAAAACGAATTTGAACAACAAGCACATCTTCATAATGTTTGGGAAACATAAAGATACCGGCTACCTCAGATGCTACAGCTAACGAATAGTCAGTTAGCTATATAGTTCCATTATTGCTTTACGCTCAAAGCTAAACAGATAAAAATAATAATTAAAATTAATTACTTTAATTATTTACATTTTAACGGTTAACAATATATATATATATATATATATATATATATATATATATATATACCCGATCCTTCGCACTTCGCTGTAACGATATCCCCGGGGACAAATGATAGATTTTCTGTAATACTTATAGCGAAGTAAATTTCGATTGATTGCATCATTTTTTTAAAAAAATTAATTTCCGATGCGCGTAACAGGTTCTATTACAAACTTTCTTTAACGGAACTTCTAAGTAACGCAAAATTGCGACGAAAACGTAATAGGATCTTTATGGTCCGCAGTCATTGCTATACAATTAATACGTTCATTTTTGTTATTTATAGGTTTTAGCCGAATGGGGTGCAGATGTGGTAGGTATAGATCCGAGTGAAAAATTAATAGAATTAGCTGAAAGTCATACTGATCCTTCGCTACGTTCTAACCTCAAGTTTGTATTTCATTAGCAATTATAAATCATACATTTATATAATCACTAAAGGAAAAAATTAAAAAATCACGCGTTTTCGAATTTTGTATTACGTATGAAAAATCAGTTATTTATTTATCGTATCAAATCAAAATCTAAAAAAAAGAACAAATGACGAAGTAAAATATAGGATAAACATACAAAAAAGAAAATATCACGTAATTATAAATTAACATCTGTTAGGCAATCTATTATAGTCCTTTTTCCTAAAACACTACACATTCTATATGAAAATCAACAAAATACCAAATTAGTCAAAACCAAGATCGTAATTGTTACAAAAAATCTATAAAGAAAAATTTTACTAATTTTAAAATATGTATTAATAACAAAAAATAAATAAATAATAATAATGAAAAAAAAAGTATCAATTTCGTATATTTTAAATAAAAATAAAGCAAATAAGAAGACTTAATTTTTATCAAATGTAAATTATAAATTTATACTTTATTTTTCCGTTTGCCTTGTGAAATAAAGTTAAAAAAGTACGGAATATAAATTACCGTTAAGCTACAAATTTGCCCAGTACGATAAACAGTTGACATCGAATAGGATATTAAATTATTGTTTTTTATCATAAAATTAATAATAAATTAGTTAAATAATTTTAAAAAAAATTAACATTCAAAAAATTTATATATAATGAAAAATCTGTAAAATTTTATACGGTGGCTGCTAATTTTTCTTTTTTTTTTTCTTTTTTTTCTTTTTGACATAGATGTGTTTTTATAACAACGCCTAAGATTCAAACAAAACTTTGCACGGACTGCATTTTTTTTTTTTATGAAAAAAATACAATATTATGGATGACTTATTAAAATAAGTAAATTACCTCATCCAGTAAAATAAAACTGTGCAATATCACACAAAAAATTTGACCAAAATATATTAGTGTAAAAAACTTTTACTTTTACAATGTCAACCGCTACAAAGTTATGACACTAGCCAGTGAAATGGGAAGAAGGAGAAAATAAAATTATATTCTTTAACGTTTAAAGATAGAGGGCGACTGGACGGACAAAATATTCAAGGCAACAAAAAAGAATAAACCGCTCACATCAGCTATTATCAGGCTATACCTGAGTCATACACAGCTGACGCATAAGTTCATTCTCGAGAGGAAAGAGCCACCGATTTGTAAAACATGCCCTGGTGAAAGAATTACCATACAACATCTGGTACTATGCTGCTCCAAGTTCACCGCCAACCAACCAACTGCCACGGACCTCAACGCTTTTCGGGGCATCAAGAACCTCAATAACATAATCAAATTTCTTAAACGTACAATGCTACACTTAGTTTTATAAAACTACTAGCTGTGCCCCATGGCTTCGCCCGTGTATTAATGCCCGTTTAAATCTATACTTGGAAATTCATAAAAAAATTTTTGTTTTATCTGGAATTGTATTTACGTAAAGATTCTTTCTCTCTCTTTTGGGTGAAAGATGTTTATCACTGCCTAACAAAAAATAGTCTTCATGTTTCACGTTTAGCTGAAGATTGTCGATTTTTCTATAGCCTGTCCGTCGTAATCTAACAAAAAGTTTTGCTCAACTAAACAACACACACAGCCATCGTTTTGAAGAAATCAAGTTATATTCACACGGTGATCTCTCATAATTACACGTTTAAGAGAACATCTTCACTCATATCTTTCAACCACTTTGTCTCGAGCGTTTTATTATAATTAATTTATTATCATAAAAGCAAAATAACAGTGTTGAGTAAAGATTTTAATATTTTTGGTAGCAAATTATTAAAAAAAAAAGTTAAACGATTAATTTAAAAAATTTATACGGTGGTTTCGGCCTAAAAGTTCGAATATTTGACATATCAGTTAAATACTCTATTTTATTTTTATATGTTCGCCATTAAGTCCAGTAGAGTATATTGCTTAAATCTCTTCCAGTTTTTACAAACATATTGTACGATACATTTTCTTCTACTCCTAATAATTCATTATTATATAATAAATAAGATAGAGACGAAAACAAACATGCACCATCCCTATCTATGTATTTTACATAATGGGGAACTATTGCACCATCAACAAACATATTAATTCTACATTCATACATACATATAACACCAACTTTATTCTAAACAACAGAGCGAAAAAACGTTTATTTGATCATTCATCGATAAAAACGCCATGCGCCAGCGATAAACATGGTTGCATTCCGACTAACATCGCACGATACACAAAAGTCGCCACGAAAAGTAGTTGGTGCTCAAAAAATAATAAAATTGTCAAATTTGTTTTTTTTAATTGATTGATTAAATTATTTAATATAACAAATATTTATGTAAATAATTAAAAAAAAAAAGTATTCTATCTCTTAAGAGTTGGATTAAATTGCATGTACTTTCAAAATTTTATAAAAATCGGTTAAGTAAATTCCGAGTTTATCCTGCACAAACATAAAGACACGGGATTTTTATATATATAGATGTACCGTACTGTAACTAGACTAAGTAGATTATTGCCTATGTAGGCAGTAAAAATCTAAATAAATAAATAAATAAAAGATAGAGGATAAAAATAATTCAAAGGCAGAAATAACAGATGTAGAAAAAAAAGAGAGAATGTAAGGAGCACCATAGGCAATAGGGATACCGAGTTTTAGTAAAAAATAGTGGAAAAAGAAGAGATGTGGCGGTAGCCTGTAAAGCACTTTTAAAATCCGACATTATGAGCACTTTATGGAAATCTAGTAATAAGAAAACAAAGAGGACGGCGATTATATTAAAAGCAATAGATTCCGCATAGAAAATTGAGCAAAAGGAGGGAGTTTAAAAGATTTAGAATAATTCAAAGCAGGATAAAAGAAGAAAAAAAAGAAAAAAGAAAAAAAGCAGAACTCCATTAGGCCCTTTGGAATTATCAGTACAGACGCAATGGTGTGTGTAAGAAAAAGAGAACCCAAAAAAAACCACTGGAAAATTCAATGCTAGCGCGAGACGTCTGAATGTTAAATGCGGCAAAAAGGATAAATAAATCTTTGATGAATACTCGTTTCCCATAAGAATGAAAAAAGTGCGCGCGATTCAAAAGAAGAAAAAAGATGAAAAGAAGGAATTTCGAAAAACATAAGAGACATTATCGTAACAAGAAAATATAGTTCTAAAGGGCCTGCTGGTGTTAGAGCGTCTTTTATTCTTCCAGATTATAACTTCTCCGGATCTTTTTGTCTTCCTTCTTTCTGTTCCATGCTTACGGTAGAGTTGATGGCTATCGTACGTTCCGTTATTTTTATCTCCTCTAATCGTTTTTTGTTTCCAATTTCCAATTATTTCCGACTTCATGAGGGAGCCCTTCAGGCCATCTCCGTTCCTCTTCCCGATTATTCCTACGGCATTATTATTATTCGCATACGTTCTCCCATTCGGATTCTTTCTTCTCTCCATGCAATTCATATTGATTTGCTGTGGGTTCCTGTGGCTATTCTGGCATCTTTGGTAACGAGGCGGCTGATTCTTTAGCTCAGGTTGCTGCTTCATCTTCCTCCTTCTTCAAAGAAATCTCATCTTCTGAAATTCGCTTTTTATAATTAATTCTTATGACTCTTATCGATAAATAAAACAGGCGAAGATAAAATTGGTCGATGATTTACACATTTTCAAAAACTATAATAAACTGCATACTTTCATACTAATAATTCAATCTGAGATACAGGATTCGACGAATTATTCTCAATAAAGAAATAAAAACTATGGGTAAAGGTAAATTTTCCGAAAATTAATTTTTCCGCAGTCTCTTTGCACTAGAAATTTACTGTCTATAGTATCTGGCCAGAGATAGCTGTAAAAAAATGACTTTATCACAAACGTCAATTTACTTTTCTAAAAAAATCGAAATAATCCATATATCTGACTGAACTCGATTTCCGCTCACAATTACGAAATCGGCGGTGAAGCACAACGTGAAAATGAATAATTCTGTACAATTCAACTATAATGAGATTTTGATTAATTTCAAAGAAATATGCAATAACTAAAAATTACCATAGCCGCGCTCGCGTATTATTTATTCGGTGCCCAACGACCTTATAAAAACACGTAGTCATTAATAAGCCACATACGCGATGCTCTGACACAAAGTTGATTTGGCTCGCAATAGAAAAAGTAAACTCTGCCCGCACTACTGATATTTTTCTAAAAATCAGCAAAAATGACGTGGCATTTTTAAAAGAAATTACTTTTCTACGAGCTAAAATATTTTTAAATCTTCTAAAATCGAGTTAACGAAAAAAAGCAATTAACAATTAAAGAAATTTAAGTTTACGCGCCTTCGTGCCATCGACAATTTCGAAAGAATTATTTCCGGTAGAAACAACATCAGTATGAGACCGAGCGCTTTCTAACGTTTCAACGCATTCACACTAGTTCCGGTAAAAGGACAATTCGCAGAAAATTCTTCTACTAATTAAAATCGTTTCTATCGTAGATAAAAATTCTTCTAAAATAACAAATAAATACGCAGATCCTATTCCGCTTGACCATTTAATTATATAAGTTTTTAAATAGTTCAATAGTAAAGCACTTGTAATAATAACTTTAGCACTTCCTCCGATGTGTTATCAACAATTAAATAAAATACATCTTTGTTCTTTTAGATATATCAGTGGCCTGCTGGAAGATTACGCTGAGGAAAACAGTGAATCGTACGACGTTGTTATCGCATCTGAAGTAATCGAACACGTATCCGAAAAAGACACTTTCGTCGAATACTGCGTCAAGGCGCTGAAGGTTAGTACGAAGTTAATAGCGCAAACAAAGTAATCGAGAGTGTAATCGAAAAATCTACTTTCACAAAATACCTGCACATCAAAAATGGTTAGAATTGTTGAACAATATCGTACACATAGCGTACATTTAACTGCACACCACGGGGACATGTCCAACGTTAATCCGAACATGCGGTCTAAAGAGATTTTTCTCAATAACGCACATTTCGGTGATATTAAAAAATGATAAGAATTATTATAGCAGTTCAGCGTGCGTGAGAAATTATCGCGCGTCTATGGAACATTTTCTTTCAGCGCAATCACAAGTCAAAAGATCAAAATCACTGTATTCTGAAACATATAATAACATCATTCAAGATGCCGCCGAAATCAATCGATTATGGAAATATAATTTATTAGAATTTGATATATTTTATAGTTATATTATTGTATTTAATTTTGATAATTTTGATTTAAATGTTTAAAAAGAAATACATATACCGCTGCTGTTACCAAATGAAAGTCGACGGTATCGTTGAGAAACTAGAGCTTCTGTTTCCTTTCGTACGAATTTTTCATGGCCGTAACTTTTACGGTATTTCGCGAAAAACGACTGATGCAATTTTTACTTTAGTGATGAAGAGATATTCTCCAAACTACTAACCTTTGAAAAATAAAAGATTTCGAATTCTTCATCATTTCATCTTACTCCTTCGGCCTCGCTGATTTTTTTCCGATCATTATTCCCATTGTACAGACCTTTGTCTTCTACTTACCTTCGAGAGAATACCATCCTATAGTTGACCATCATCACTTATCCAGCAACAGCTCTAGTATTCGCAGTCGCGTACATTCCGGTTCTTTGCATTTATCAATTCTTTCGTCGTTTTTTTCGTCACCCCCGGCTGTGTCCCTTGTGCGGCTAAGTGTATCGACAGTTTCACACATACTCTTTATCTGCCCAAAAATTCACTGCGTTATGAAAACAACTTGGCCTAGCAAGAAACATAAAGGAGATCCTCCGAAATGCTGCAACTTCCATCACCGAGGTTATTGCTTTCGTTAGAACAAACGCTTTTTTTGGGGAGGGGGGCTTGTCAACATTTCACGGTTAACAACTCTGTGCGCAAACGACTCCTCCTGTGAAACTTGACGGAGTCCGATTTGGATGTAAAGAATTTTAGTACAACCCAAGAATGTATTTTATTGTAAACCGACGAATGGGCTGAGCACTGCATGAGAAATTTGATGAAATTGATATATTCAGCGGCTAAAAATATTTTTAAATAAAATGCAGGATTCCATTTTCGATAGAAACTAAAAAAAACACAGTAGTGCGTGCTGCTATGCTATTTAAGAAATTCAGAATGAAATTTATTATTTTTCCATTTATTCTAGCACTTTTCAGTTTTAACAGTGAGCCCCAAAAACTACCGCACATGATCAAACGTTTTTTCATTGTCGAAAAATAGAGTACAGATATCGCGTGTTATTTCGAACATTTAAAATTTACCTTTAGAGACTAGTAAAATAAGACAATGTGGATTTACGCGCACAGGCGCCAACCTGTGCATCGAGAAAATTAGCTTGTTAGATTCAAAAAATATCTGTTAACCATTTTTTCCGTTACCTTTAAAAGAGCACTAATTAAGGAAATCAGAGACGAAGACTATTTCGGGAGGTATAGGTCAGCGTTTGCTCTGAGGAAAGGGAACAACTATCGCGGATTTCGAAGATACTGGCATGACACGCCAGTCAACTAGGTTCGATTGTTAATGTGCGATAGAAAATTTTTGGCTGAATCAGGACGATGTTTGATCATGAAACGAATGAATAGCATCGGCGCCGAGTACATTTTACGGTTTTGTAAGCGACTTGGTAGTTAAGCTCGGAAAGTGTGAAGAAAAATTTAAAACCATTACTGCAGTCGGAGGTAAAAGATAATATTGGTGATTGCTCAGATTGTGCTTTACAGAATAGGAAGCTGCTTTGAAGTATGAGAAACAGGAAAATGCATTAGTGTTTTCCAGGTCGCTTACTACAAATAACGGGTCTGTAAGTAACGCGCCTCCTTTATTAATAGAGATGCGACTGAATATAAATTTTGAATTTCACATAGCGATTTAACTTCTGTCCACCTAGCACTTGTAAATGCGAATGAAGAGATAGAATTAACAAACAAGTTTCAGGGTTCGTATTTTTTTTTTTTTTTTCGTATCGAAACCCTTGTTCTAATACGAACAATTTTGGAGGCTAGTCTCATTCTTAGATGTTTTGCCTCGGGCGATTGAGATCTTCGTAAGTTTGTAATTTTGTGTGTACGCCGATAAAATACTTCCGCTTTCCAGATGCGACTTCAATATAGGAACCAAGTGTGCTGCAAATGCTACGTGGGTTGTAATAATATAAAAAAAAAAAAAAACAAAAAAGAACGTGCGCAATTTATGTAAGATGAATTTGCGCAAATATTTTCAATGAATTCCTGAAGTTCATTATAAGGAAAAACGAAGAGTGTGCGATCAAAAAGAAATATACAACTACAGCTATTTTAAAATCTTCCTATTGGCAATGATCAGAAATAGGAGAGATCAAGAAATGTTTGTGTGCCGGCAACCACAGCATTTTCTCAACATTTGAATACTACAAGTCATTTTGGAAGATTAAATCGAAAATTTTATTTTATCCTCAAACAGGTGTCGATTCTCATATTTTTGAAGGAATTCAAACAAAAATAAGAGTGTACAAAAAATTTCTTTATAAGGAATTAAAAATGCGATTTAAAAATGCTATATTCCAATAAATGTATTCAGAATGCGTAAAATTTTGTAACATTCAGATATGAGGTGAGCTTTCGTTTCTTTTTTTTGAATAATACTCTCGTTTATTTCCACTTGATTAACAGAAATCATTTTAATTTGTTGAACCGTTGTTTCATGACGTTCACGAAACATTTCATATCGTACACGAATTTGATAACAAAGAAGGCGTATTTATCGGAATATTTGTTTAATGCGAACTTTTCGTCGTAATAAAAAAGAAAACGGGACTGATAATTGTGTGTTCGGTTATTATCTTTTCTTTGTTACGCAACTCTAAAAGCTTGCGTACCGTCGGATAAACGCAATCGAATAATTGTTCCTTTTTCATGTTTTCACTCCTTATAAAGAAAATATCTATTCGTATCTCGTCACACTTGCTAAGATTAGCAATTACACTGAGCACTAAAAATTTTACCTTTAACACCATTAAGTGATTCGAAATCAGATTTAATCTAGTGTCAATCGGGGTAATTATTAATAAATGTAAACATGTAAAAGTATACGCAAAAAAAAATTGCTGAATCAGAAAAACTTTGAAATGGCATTTCTACGACAATACACACTGAATAGATTAAGAAAAACAATCGGCTGATTGAAAAACTCAAACTCCGGATTATTTTTTTAAATCTATTACACGCGCGCGCACAAAAAGTCAGAGAGGAAGAGGCAAAACGGAGAAGGTATAAAAGTAAGAGAAAACTGACGAGAGAAGCAAACTGTGTCCAAAGCGCGTAGACGGCAGACTGCAGCGAGAGGTAAACACTGCAGAGAAGGAAAGTTAAGAAACCAAAGGGACAAAGCGAAAGTTTCGGAAAGATTAAAAGCGTCAGGATTAGAAAGTGAAGAGGAATTATAATTACTTCATAATTTAGAATGAGGATAATTCTTCGAAAAATTTAATTCGATTTGCCTTATGTAAAGAAAGCAAGAAAACAGCCCTAATATCCTCCGAAAATCCAGATGATAAATGTTCTCTGAAAGTAAATTAGGAGTATATCCCCATAAAATATCCGAGTTCGAACTATGCCCAATATGGAATTATTCTAGTTACAAATTTTCTTGCCAGTGTTCTAACGGAATATTCTCTCGAAATTGTGCGATAATACACGGTTTAAATGTTAACTCCGATTAAATTTGGTTATATAATTACCCGTATTATGATCGCTCTTCTAACCGATTTTACTAATAATTAAGTGTATGATGAACCGTAAAGCTCTCCCGTAAATAAAACCGGATATCAACTGTGGCTGCTTTCTCGGCAGCTACATCAACGTTATCATTCTCGACAATTGCACAATAGCATCCAACTAATATTAGTTGATAGGGGCCTTTCATTTTACCCGTAAAAAGAAAGTACGGTATTTTGAGGTTCAAACCGTTTAGTATCACATCGAAACCCGTATTTTCCTTATTTTCTTCTAGCAATTTAATCGTTCACCATAATGCTGTTCATCCTCCCGGATACACCTCCACATTTCTCTAGAGGAAATAGTTTATATTGAAATAGCCTACATATTATTACTCGGTGAAGCAGGAAAAAACTTTCTCCGAGTTTATCGTTTCACTGAGTTTTATTGAAAATGAAAAAATTATAAATATTTCGGTGATCTTTTTTAATAATTAACGGGGAAAAACCTTCACAACATTTTCACAGATTCTGTGTTTAGCTTTCAATAAGCTTTTCGCCATTCTGCAAAAACTAACTTACAGTCCCGTTTCAGTTTTTCAGCATGCCTTCTGTATGTAATCTGTAAGTGTACCCGTTGTATTTCCAAAATATTTTTCGGAATATTACGTAGTTCAAATGTTTTATCTCAATCTGTCTATTATTCCAGAGAGGACATTTAAATTCTAGTGGTGAGCAAACATATTGCGTTATCACGAACTTGGTAACTTTGATATTAGAAAGGTCTTCAATGTTTTAAAAATGTTTACATAGTTTACTTTCAGACAATATTACAAAAATGTCAAGTCAATCTTTTCGGATACATGTCAACAAGATCGTGATATTCTCATTCTATGTCTACACACACACACACACGCGCACGCGCGCGAACACATATTAAACACACATTTTGAACGTATCTTTCATAATACCGAGAGCACCGTGTCGTGATTAACGCAAGGACATGTAAGACATCCTCCTAACTCTGTTTACTTTCATTCACCGGTGCTCTTCAACTTCATACTACGTCCTTCAGATAACCTGTAAGTATTGTAATCTCTCTTAATGAAGCTGTTTTTGATATTTCAACCTGAAATTCAAATTACACGTTCCACCGATTCTTGGTAAACGTTATACATTTTTTTTTTTTTTTTTATTATTATTATTATTATTTTATGGGCACTATACAATTCTATAGCGGAGTTTACAATTTAATTCACATTGCAATATTATCTCATACATTCATTCGTCCGAGCAGTTTAATTTTTTTGTACATCGCATTAATATGAATTAATACTAAACGAATCGTACTTTCTAATTTCTTCCGAATATGGATAACACGATTAGTGTTACAATTCGTTTTCGTTTTGTTTTTCTATCTGAATTGACCAGTCTTATTGATTACTCTCCCGTTAATAACGATCTCAGCTGAGATCTTAAAGCTTTACGAAATACACAATCAAAATACAAATTAAAAATGGGTAGTAATTGTAGTTAATTAACTTATAATGACAGTGAAAAGAGTGCGACATTTCTTTGTTGCGAACTGCCCAGTAAATTAAACTTTAATCTTCAACATTTTTTTTCTTTCTGAGCCGGCTTATCTTTTTCGTTTTAATTTTTTTTTTTTTTTACATATACCGCGTTCCCAAATCGTACATGCTTTACCACAATATTTATTTATCATCACCGCTATAGCTCTAAACAAGATTGCGGAAACTTTCAATTTTACCCCGTAACATATACTAGCAATCACATGTTTTATATCGAAATCTTCTTTTTTTTCGCACGCTCTATAATTCTTTTGATATCCACCGGTCTCATTCAATCAGGTTAATATTTTTACTGGCAGTGTTAGGCGACGTGATTAAATTTGCTACAAAAAAAAAAAAAAAAAGAAAAAAGAAAAAAAATGATTTATAAAGGAAGTACAAAAACACTGAGGCAACAGTAAATTTCACTAGACCAAGTTAACGATGATAAGCAAAAAAAAATCTTTTTGAACATTTTAAGTGTAATATTTTTTCGATTAATATTCGGAATAATTTAAGTAAAGATCGAAAACTAATATATGTATTTTTTTTATGTAAATAATAAATTCAATTAGCCGGGCGGATCATTGATATTTACAACTCCATCTCGAACACTACTTTCTAGAATTCTTGTGATTTACGTATCAGAAGCTATCGGACTAATGGCGAAAGGAACGCATCAGTATTCAAAATTTATTAGCCCTCAGAAGTTAAAAGAACTGGTTAATTCTTGTAAGTAAAATAATGCTTAATACACGTGGCGGATGTATTTTTTTTTGTAGAGCTGAACTCGATTAATTACATCATTAGTAATTAGCGTCGAAGCCGAATTTTTAACTAAATCGCTGAACTTTCAGAGCAGCGAATAAAATGACGCTTTCAGTACTGAATAAGTGAACGACAAAATATTTTCCTATACAGGATCTTGGGAACGCCGAAAAATTAAAACACGGAAAGATGCACAAGCGTTAAAAAAAATTTTCGGCTTTTTGACTACTCGAAATGTTGAAAATCTTCCAAAATATAATCCAGTAAAACTCGGGATACTGTGTATTATAACTTAATAATATGGTATTCCATTAAATGAAGCCAATCGTGTTATTTTCAATAATAGTTATATAATTCACAATATTTCAATGTGCAAAAACATAATTAATTATACCTATATATAAATAGGCAAAGACAAAACAATTTTCCTCTGTTTATTAACCGATTTTCCTTTTTTTCGTTTTTCGTTTTTTTTAATAACTATTGACGATCTTTAGTGTTATCAGTAAAAAAATTTTGCAAACAGTTAAATATCTTTTTTTTAATACAAAAAATGAAAAAAGAAATCGCTATAGCCAGTAGTAAATATGTTCTTATTAAAATGTTTTAATTTTTCTTAATAATCATCATTATTGGCTTTTTTACAGTTTACTAAGCCTTAAGGTGTCATTTAATATCAATAAATGCGGGTTTATTTTATCAAATTTATTTTTTATTTAATTATAATGGTACTGAACTATTTTGTACCTTAAATACATATAAAAGTGCACGTTCTCAGATATACAATGAACAAATGTAGGCATAAGAATAGAAAACAAATTTTTTGAAATATGCAAATTCCTATATATGATGGTCGTTGAGAAAAGGTACATAGTGTGTCAAAAATGCGGTTTTGACTTAACAGCGGTTTCAAAGCAAGCTCTTTAACGTGAAATAGGTCAAACTAGTGAAAAGAAATTTTTTCCTGTTGTAAATCGTAATTGTATGTTTAAAATTACCTTAAAGTGTATTATACTTTCGCGAAAACTGACGCTATAATAATTACGATCGAATTTTCCAAGAACGTAAAGATGTGTTAAGAAATTTCATTAAAATTTGTGGAGTATTTTCGAAATATTGACATATTTTTTTCTAAACTTGAACTATTCGTCTGCAAAAATTCGGCTTTTTGTTTAAATATATATATGTTATAAGTATAAATGAAATGTCTATTGAACGGTTACTAATGTTATATTTTTATTTTTACACGAACATATATTATTCAAAATTCACAAATATAACATTGTTAAATACTAATTAATTATGTTAAAATAAATCAAATCAAATAATTACAATAATAGTCCGACCGGTTTCGTTAATACATATTCATGGACTAATTTTTGTTTTTTGTTGTATTTGTGTTATGTCATTATTTATAGAATAATTCGATATGTTATAATAGTTAGTCTATGTGAATGTATAAAATTAATGGAATATTGAATAAAGTATATATTAAATTAAATAATGTGTATAAATAAATAAATATATAATAATATAATAATAAATGTAAATTACTGAGTAAACTAAATATTAAACATATTTTATTTTTTATATATATTTTTATAAATTTTTGATATTAAATAATACATTTTTTGGGGTGCTTTGTTGTATGTTTAATGTTTTTTCTTTATGTTTATTGATGTAATATTCTTCTGCTATATTTAAGAGTTTATTATCGTTGATTATTTTTAAAATTTTCATGTCTTCTTCTATGTTATAAGTTATTGTGTGGTTTTCTTTTATTATATGGTCGGCAAATGTTGATTTTTCAAGGTATTTATATTTGATTGCATATACATGTTCTTTATACCTGGTTTTAAAATTTCTTTTTGTTTGGCCTATATAAATTTTATTACAATTGTTACATTTTAGTAAATATATGCCTGGTTTTTTAAATTTATTTTCTTTGTTATTATTATCTGATTTTAATGTTATAAATTTGTTAAATAATTTGTTATTTGTTTTGTATCCTATTTTATTATTTTTGAAAATGTTTGTTAAGGTATGTATGTTTCGGTTGATGTATGTAAACATTAACCATTTTTGTTCCTTTGTTTTTGTTTTAATTATATATCTATTTTTGTTTTTTAAGTTTTTTATTATTTTTTGATTTATTTTGTCTATTATATTGGGATTGTAGTTATTATTTTTTGCTATTTGTTTTATTAAATTTATTTCATTATTTTTTCTTTTTTCATTCATTGGTGTATTGTGTATTCTATGTAAGTATGTTTTGAAGGTTGCATGTTTATGTATTTTTGGATGGTTTGACGTTTGGTTTATGATTGTATCTGTTTGTGTTTTTTTGTGATAAATGTTATAATTTATGTTGTTATTATTGATATTTATGTTTAAATCTAAATAATTTATTGTATTGTTGGTTCCCACTTCTATAGTGTATTGTAGACTAGATGATATTTGATTTAAAAAATTTAGAAAGGTAAGATGATGGTTAGAATTTTCATTGAATATACATAGAATATCATCAACATATCTAATATAGAAAATAATGTTATGTTTTTGTAGGTTGTTTATTATTATATTATCTTCATAATACTGTAATGTTATTTCTGCTAGTAATGATGAGATTGGTGACCCCATTGGTAGTCCTGATTTTTGTATGAATATTTTATTATTAAATTTAAAATAATTTTGTTTTGTTAATATTGATATTATATTAATTATTTCATTAATTTGAATTGGATTTATGCTTTTCTTTTTTAGGATTTTTTCTATGATTATAATTAGGTCATTTATGGGTATATTTGTATATAAATTTTTTATGTCATATGATACTAGTAAACATTTATTATTAGTTTTAATATTATTTAATCTATTAATTAATTCATTGCTATTTTTGATAGATAAATTATTATTTAATTGTATTAAATTTGATAACATTTTGTTAATATATTTTGCTACTAAGTAGGATGGTGCAGTTATGTGGTTAGTTAATGGTCTTATTGGCTTATCTGGTTTATGTAATTTTATTAATGGATTTAATATGGGTGGTGAAGGGTTGTTCTTTATATGTTTCCAATTCATGGTTTTATCAAAGGTTATTATATTTTCTTTTATCATTTGTTTTATTTCGTTTTGGAATTTGTTAGTGGGATCTGTATTGATTTCATGTATGTTGTTATTATTTATAAAATCCATTGTTTTATCAATTAAGTTGTCTTTTTTGATTATTATGAAACTATTATTTTTATCAGCTTTTGTTAGTACACAATTATTATTCTGAAGTTTAATATTAAAATTTTTAATTATTTCTTTATAGTTTATGTTTGTGTTATTTATATTTCTTCTTTCTTTGTTAATTGTAATTAATTTGTTAATTCTCTGTTTAGCTATGTATCTATAATAATCTTGTTCATCATGTTGTATAGTCTTGTTTATGGCAAATTCCGTTTCTATTATTAAGTTTTCTAAATTATTTTTGTTAATATGATTATATATGTTGTATTTAATTCCATTATTTAGTAAATTTATTTCATTATTGTTTAAATTTATATCTGTTAAATTAATATATCTTGGATGGAATTTAAAATTGTGGTAATTATCTTTTATGTTGTATTGTTTTAATTTTAGATTGTTGAGTTTCTTGTTTATAATTAGATATTTTTTATTTATTATTATTTTTACTTTCTGTTTTATTTTAATTATGTATTCAATAAAAATTTCATATTTTAACTTATTACTAATTAATAAATGTAATGTAACTAACTTCTTATTTATCTCTTGCTTCTTCCTGTATAATGACTTTATTTCCATCTTGATTCTTAATTTCTGCGCTATTTTTTGTATTTTTCTTTCGATGTTGTTTCTGTTATTGTTGAATTTCTTGTTAGCATATACTGGTGTTATGTTGTTCCATAAACATTGTTTATTAAAATATATATTTGCGATGGTTTTTTGTAGTCTTATTTGTTCTTGTTGGTAATCATGGATTAAATACATCGTTTTGATGTTATTCATTATATGTTTTTATTTCTTCCGTAAACCGTAAATATATATATATATGTTATAAGTATAAATGAAATGTCTATTGAACGGTTACTAATGTTATATTTTTATTTTTACACGAACATATATTATTCAAAATTCACAAATATAACATTGTTAAATACTAATTAATTATGTTAAAATGTTTAAAACTGAAGTTGACACACCTCTTTTCTTTTCATTGATTACATATCTAACAAACAGGAAATTATAATTTTTTTGACGGTAACTACCCATCACTCTTTCTTTTTTGAGGTGAAATCTTGTTTTAAAAATAACTAACAAAATTTGTTTTCTGTTCTCGTCTTTTGGCCAGATTTACGATTTCATTTAAGGGCAAAACCAACATTTACTACAATATTTTTCTCAAATCAAAATTACAAATTCAGTGAAAATGGCTTAACAGAATATAACCTGAATTTAAGTATAAGTTTGCAGCGTTGGTAATCGAACGGGAAAATTCTTCACCGAGCGATTAGAGCGCAATCAGTCGGTCTTGATGAAAATTATTTATGTTTACATTACGCTCAACCGAATCTAACAGGATAATTTTAAGTAGGTAGAAGCAAGGGCGTCGCCAGCCGATCCACCAAGGAGGGGCAAGATGGTAAAAAGAGGATATGAGTTATAGGAAAAATAAAATTTATAAGTTGTAAAGGCTTAATATTTTATTAAACAAGAATAAAATATTAATTAAAACATAAGTTTTCCAAATTGTCCATGATTATGCGCCTATGAATATTCATCAATGCCAGTTGATTAAAAAGTTTCAAGGCTCCGGGGGGCAGCTGCCCCTCCCTGCCCCCCGCTGGTGACGTCCATGGGTAAGTAAAGTAAAGTAAGTCCCATATATCCTTGATAGAGTATCATGGATTGTGAAGTTAAGGTTCACAATGTACTAAGCCCAACGGCACTAATAAGTTAGTAATAATAATGTAATATACTAATTATCGCAGTTTCTAAGTTCGATTAGCAACGCTGCAAACTTATACTCAAATTCGGGTTACATTCTGTTAAGCGTGAAAATGTAGATTAGCCCAACACTTTTTTTAGTTCATATTGCTATGTACAACAATCTTGCCGTTATTTAGATCAATTGCTGCGCAATGAGCTATCGATAAATTTATTTTGTCTTACTGAAAATTTAAAAAAAATACAAACTTGTAATTTTTGGGCTTTAAAATATTTCAAATTTAATGTAGGTAGTAATTTTAAACAATTTTACACTATTCTTGTGTATCAATTTCAGAATTATTAGTGTAATTATTTACTATCAGTTTTAAAAATGTTTGTTTTAAATTTGCAATTAAATTATTGTATTGATTTTTTTTCTTTGTTTAATTTTTAATGATTACTACATGTAACAAACAAGGTATGAGAAATGGGACCTATATTTAAAACTTGATTTTTTTTTTATATTATCAGCTATATCAAATGTCAAGTTTTTATATTTCAAATCGATTTAAGTTTACCGGTATTTAAAGAATTTTTCGATCGAAATGTGACATCGAAATCTTAAAAATGAAATATCGAACATTATATTGCACACTTCTATGTTACAGATAATTGCGAGACCAAAGCTATTCGCGGTTACGGTTTTAATCCTTGGACGAGGAATTGTTACTGGTCTCGCAGTACACTGCTTTGTTATATGCTGCACACAGTTAAAAATAAAACAGAAATGACACAAAATTAGTGAACGTTGAACAGTATTATTATTCTTATAGTTTTTATCGGAGAGCCGCTTTTTACGGAAAAATGGTTAAAGCAAGGTTTTAAAAGATGTAAATTTTTAGCCAATAAAAACAACAATTAAAACTATTTTTAATATAAAAATAGACATCGTGTATTAAATTTGTAATATTGAAATAAGAAAAGTGACGATTCCAAACATTATTTTTAAAACTATTATTTTTATTTTATTTACCGCGTTATGTCCATTTTCAAATGATAAAATATAAGATTTATATATCTTTGTAATGTATTTTTTCTAAAATAAAGAAAACAGTCCGGATTAATTTTGTAACAAGGTAATTTTTTGAGTTTTTTTGTTGCGTTGAACAACGATAAAAATTTCAGAGAACATTTTAGCGCATACGAGTTTTAAAAAATGTCGAATTTCTGTTCTGCAAACAAAAACCTTGGATCAAAACATTTTAATTACTACCGAAAGAACTGAATCAAATAATATATGCACGGTCCACCAATAGGGAAAGAAGGAAATGTTATTTTTTTTTAACAAAAAAAAAAACTAATAATACCGAAAAAATACGCTTTATTTTATTTATTGTACATATATAGTACGAGGTGGTACTTGAATTATTGAAACTAAAAATGATAATATGAAAAGTAAAGATATAACTTCGCGAGGTTACGAATTTTTCACCATGATCACTGTTCAAATTAATGTTCATATCCTCGCTGATTATGAATCATACTCGTTTCTATAACTGCAAGCGCAGACGCTTTCGTAAGCCGTAAGATTTAATTTTAAAAAATGTTCAACATTATGAGTACTGTGGTACTCGGTGTAATATTAGTTTCGATGGCGTATATGTATATATTCCTAGCTCCTCATGGACAATTGCAATCCTCTTCACTTCCGCTTACTTTTAATCAAACTTGAAAAAATGCACTGAGTGGATAAACATTCTTCTTTTCGTATATATATACAAAAACACCAACACGACGAACTGTATTTTATTTAAATTGTAAAAGAGGACGGTAGTAGAGTCAATTAAAAGACTGAAAAAAATACGTAACGAAAAAAATTTGTAGGACAAATGATAAAACTAGCTTTATAAACTTGCGAATAATTTTACTGATCGTTGTTAAACTTTTTGTTGTAATTGTCGATCTCAATTTTCACTCGCATTACTTTAGTTTGCTTGTGATGATGGCCAGTGTAAGCTAGCCGAAACGTTAAGCGCTGTGTATTTTGAAATAAATACATTGAATTTTCTAAACGCAGTTTTCCGTAAATTATTTACAACATGGTTAATCACTGTGAAAGTTTCAAATGTTTCATAAATTTTCATTTTTATTTCTTATTAATTGCTCTTTTGATAAGAAGATAAACTTATATCCTGAATCCTTTATTAAAATAACCCTTGGTAATATTAAAAAAACATATTAGAATTGTGGAGACTTGGCTAAAAACGTCCAATCGACGCATATTCACAAATTGAACGCCTGCCAATCAAAATAAATAACGTCGTAATACCAAATGCCAATAACGTAAAATATTTAGGTATACACTTGAACGCTATGACTTAAACGTCATGTTTGTGGAGGATGAAATCAAAAAACAAGCAAATAAACATGTCGCTCGACTAGCATTCGTATGAGTCCAGTTGCTACCAGTTTGCTGGATAACTCCGGTGAAATACGCAAACTGTGGCGAATACAGCTATTATAAAGTTCAAAGGGAGTACCACCCCTCTACAAAACATTCTTTATCACATTAAATTAATCACTAAATGACCACTAATGTTGGTCAGTTGTGATGAAAAAAAAAATAATAATTTGAGAAAATAATCCTACTATGAAAGCCAGTCTTATTTCCTGCGAAGCCAATATATTAGATGATTTAATGGAAAGAAACAATCTTTATTGTTATTTTATTCCTTTTTAAATAGTTATTGATGTTATTACTATTATTTAGTAATAATAGTATTAATAACATCTTAGCTAAAGTATATCTCCACTCTGAAGTATGTTGGCTCATCTCTTTGCCTTAAAGGCAAATCTAAATACATGTTCGTCTGTTAATAATTGATTTTTTGCGTGCCTATGGGTTTGCACTTGTATTGATATTACCTTTAAGAAACAACATTAAGGACCTGGAAAATGAGTAGAAAAATGAAATTTACCTGTCGCGATCGCTTTAGATGCGAGCTCCAAAAAACATTCTCCCCGTAAGAGTTTTTAAATAAATGTTCAAGTTTTGAAACGTTTGAAACTTCCGCAGCGATGTAAATAATTTACTGTGTTTAGAAAAATACACAGCGCTTAACACGTTTCGGCCAGCTTACACTGGCCATCATCAGAAGCAAACTGAAGTAATGGAGCGAAAATTACGATCAACAATAAGAACAAAAATGAGAAACAAAAACGCGGAAGAAAAAATAACAAAAACAACAAGGGAATCCCCCCCCCCCCCCGGGACAAATATTAAACTAATAATTAAGCAAAAATTAACACATGTCAGAAACCGCCGAACAGAGCGGGGAAAAAAATTATTGTCCCGATATTCCTTTGTATTTTCCTGGATGTCGTTTACGAATTTCGGCAGTTACTGTGTTGTTATTTTTTGTTTCCCACTTATTTTATTGGTAACGGTGAAACGCGGTAATAACTAATAGGGACTATCGTATGTCCGCAGTTCGCGATTAGAGCAATATGAGAGGCTAATCAAACAGACTGGATAGAGCAGTATTTTTCAAACTTTTTCATGCCACGACCCCCCTATGATCGGAATAAATCTTGCGGCCCCCACATCACAAACATTTTACAACAATTATTTTATGTAAGAGCTAAATATGTTTTACCTTTGTCAAGTGTCTTATGTATTCAACATTGTTAATTGAGTAAGTTTTTAATTTGGACCTTGTATTATTAATTCGGTTACCCAGTTATTATTTTTGATATATTATGAACCGAAACGGATTTAACAAAGAAATCGTTGCTACAAAGTGATCCAAAAATACCGAACTTTTATGGCCTACCAACAAATACAGGAGGTATTCCTTTCTTTGCCAGTACTAACTCGCCTACTTACGAGCTGTCCAAATGGTTAGCCAAAAAACTCACGCCATTTGTAGGTGGTACTGCATCTTTTGTCAAGAACTCATATCACTGCTATTGAACAACTGACAATGGGTGAGTTTTCATGTGATATCACTGTTCACCAGCATACCCACAACAAAATGGATCTTAAATGTAGAAAATTGCAAGAAATGAATCGATTAGGAAAATGAAAATATTCTAAGTGCAGAAAGTAAGACCTCCAAACGACTTATCAGAGAACCAATGGCGATTTACAACCACAAAAATAATTGCATCAGAGAAGATAGTTTTCAGTTTCAAAAACGTGACAGTATTAATAAAAATTCCAAAAACAGATTCAGAAATTATCAGAAATGTTGTTTACAATAACAACAAAGTCAATAACATCGCAACAAGGGAGAAAAACATCGCGCCACATCCGCCCTTGTGTCTCTGTGTGTTTAGTGAGTTCATAAACACGATTATAGCACACATAATTCTAACAGCAAAGGATAAAATCAGTGTGTTCATTTAAAAAATTCGTTTATGGATAACTTCCATGAAGAAAAATGTGTTTGAATCATTTCCTTGTGTTGAGTAAATTATTAAAGAGATCTCAAATGATCAATCAGTGAAAATTGACGTTGAAATTTTTAATATCATTGTAGGATTGCAAAATTTGAAAGACCAACTATTAAATTACTTTCCAGAAACCAAATCTGAAGATGATGATGGACAAAGATGGATCCGTAATCCTTTTATGGAAAAGCCGTTAGAACTAGCTAAATTTACTACAACGATGAAAGAAAAACTCATAGATCTTGCGTCTGACGGGATGCTTAAAATGGAATTTATTTCACAGAAGATTGACGAATTCCGTATGAGACGAAAAGAAAAATACCCGGAACTTGCTAGGGAAGCTCTGAGGTTAATAGTACCATTTGCGACATCATACATGTGTGAATTAACGTTCTCATGAACTGTAGATTTAAAAAATAAATATAGAAACAGATTGGAATTAGAAAAGGACTTAATCGTTTGAATATCAAAAATACAACCACGTTTTAACAAATTAGTATAAAGGAAAAACAGGAACAGCCATCCCACTAATAATTAATTAATGATAAGTAACTAAAAACATTTCATACTTGATTTTGTGTTGTTTTTAATTTTTAATAAATCATTCAATTTTATTCGTGTTTTTTTTTTTCAATTTATTTGTAATCGGCGACCCCCTTATGTTTCGTTCGCGACCGCTCGGGGGGTTGCAACCTACACTTTAAAAGACACTGGGATAGAGTATTAGCACAGAAAAACTAATTCTAACTCTTGCCTTAATGTGTGAGCTTCTATATTAGACGTACAACTTTTGTAAATGAATGCGAAAGTTAATAAATACAGAATCGCGTATACACCGCTTAGACGAAAGTATGAAAGTATAAAGAACGTTTGATCGTAGTAGAATAGTGAAAAATTCGCCCATCTAGCCTTTAAGGGACTCCCTCTAGGGGAAAAAATGAGCTTTTTCAAATATATTACTACACACTTCGTGCAATTTCGCTTACTCTCGAAAGCTTTTCGGAATTTTATTCAACAGACGTCTTGTTTGGGGATCAAACAATAATCTAATGGTTTCCGTCCTGCGCGAGGCAATCTTTCCCAATGTAAAACGGTCATCCTTTCCTCTTCACCGCAGGGTTCCTCATGTCTTAGTTCAACTTTTTTATCAAAATAAATTCGTTGTCTCTAAATTCCTTTTCTTTTATTTACCAACAACATCCTCATTTATTTCTTTCATCTTAATATCTCGCCAGCTTGAATATCGCGAAAATAGAGAACGGCCGCGGTAATGGTGCGATGTCAGTTCTTGTCATCCGAAAAGATAACTCGCGATCTATCATTTTGTCTTTTTGAGTAAAAACGTAATGAACGAGAAATAGAATACAAGTTACAAAAACCCCCAGTCTGATAGAAACGGAAAACAGCGTATAAGAAGAAACATTATTCGATTTATACTGTATGCAGCATTTGATAATTTGTGGTGATTCCTTCAGGTATTGAAGATTGGTTTCTTCAGAATCGAACGTCATTTCAGCTAAATATGAAATTGCTAACTCAGAGAATGGAGAATTCTGATAGATGAAGAGGATAACAACCATAAATTCAGACTTGGTACTAAGAATAAAGGAATACATATCGACTGTTTGGCGTTCGCGGATGATTTAACTATCTTTGCTAATGATTTAACGTCAGCAACGAATAAGATCAACCAACTAATAAAAGTCTCGGAATGTGTAGGCCTTCAAATCTGTGTTGAAAAAACCAAGTACATGACAAATATTAAAAACAGTCCAGACTATTTTAATACATCTGCTGGAAAAATAATGCGAGTTAAAAAGTTCAAATATCTAGGGGAACTTATACAACAAAATGGACTAGAAGAAGAAGCAATGAATAGTAGAATATTTAAATTAGGTCGGGCATATCACTTGGTGAAGAATGTTTACGATAAAAAGCAATGAGCATAGGAGCAAAACTAAGACATTATGCTACAGTTGTAAAACCAGAAGGGTTATATGCATCAGAAACGTTAAATCTAAACAAGAAAATATTAACAAATCAATTAGAAATAAGGGAACGGAGAATCCTGAGAAAGATTATAGGAGCTAAATGGAATGATAGACAGTTCAAATGGGTTTCGAACTATAAACTATATAGCAAAATTGAACCATTGTCCATATCAATAAGGAAAAGAAGATTATTATTTTACGGGCATATTACCAGAATGCAAGAGGACAGGTTAACCAAGAGAATTTATGAATTCATGAAAACGAAGAAAATAAGACCTGCATGGTTCAATGAATGTGAAAAGGATATGGAATTAATGGATGTTACTGAAACACAGATGTTTAATAAGGGGAATGGTTTCATAAAACAGTTGCAACGTCAATCTTTAAAATAGAACAAGTTAACCGGAAGAGGTCACTTTCGATAAGCCATAAAAATGTCTTGATGGAGGGTTTCAAGAAATACTGGAAAGATGTTAAGGAAGGAAGAAGGAAAAGATGTAAAATGAAAACTTAGTTGTTTAGCGTAGTCCATAGAGGCTGAAATCGAAAAAAAAAAAAAAAAAGTATGTATCGACTCCATCACTTGCGAACAATTTCACCGACAGCGGAAATTTAAATGCCATCTACATTTTAGAATTACAGGTAACGAAATCGTAGAGAAAACAGCGTGGAATAAAAATAATTAAACCAATATGGCTGAAACGAATCCGACCATTCAACGAAATCGCATGAAAATTAAGTACACGCATATGCCATATCAAATAGACTATCAACAGTCATTTTAGTCGAATAAGCTGCTCTTATCCTAGAAATTTCCATTATATCATCCATCTCTGAACGGGTTTTGAACAGTATAGTGCGGATCTAACTTTAAAGAATTTTAAATTTTGTTCACTTTCCTTTGATTGACACTTCTGAAATTTTATTCTGTTGAATTTTCACGAATTATACTCTCAGTTAAGCCTTATGACGCGCGCACGAAACGGAATTACAAATGATCAATTGAAAACAATGACGTACTAACGTTTTACAATCAACGAGGGCAACGAGGGCAAAAACATAAATCACCCCTGCACATAGAGAGGCCTATATTACATTCACACATGTAGCTACATGTTTGAAATAGTAATGCTTCATTCTAATCTAAATAATTTTAAGAGCAAATCGTTTTAAAATAAAATTTCGTTTACGATATGCAATAGCAAATTTATGGATGGTGGGCGGAGCCTAACGAGCTTTAGTGGTGAAAGCTAATTTATGTTAAACCGTCTTAATTTATAATGATTTCCTTTGTTTTGTTTTGTCTGCTATTCCCTCTTGTATACTTTTTAAGCTGCTTAGTTCTTCATACTATAATTTTGCAGTATAGACCGATATATGGGGTATAATATGTATTTAGGAATAATGTTTTTTTGGTCTCGTTTGATCAAAAAAACATAGATATTAAAGAAAAACGAATAGTTTAACTGGCACCAATCGCGCCCACAGTAATAAATAGAGTGACCTTTCGATCGGCCAATCAGCATTAGTCTCTACAGTCGCAATTACCAACTAACTCATTCTTCTTTAAGCAAATTCTTCTGCACCGCTGATTCATCTTCACGTTTTCTTCAACAATAATCCCTGAACAAAATTCTTTATACTCTACCTTTATCTCCCTTTCTTAGTAACAGAATCTCCCTCGAACATTTTGTTCGCAGGTGATTTGTGAGTTATAATAATCTGAGCAGTTAAACTATGGAGCGGTGTAATTTAGAGCAACGCTACATAATTAAGTTTTAGCAAAACTCGGCAAGTCTGTTGACATATATTTAATTTTTAACGAATATAAGCAACAATGCCAATATAACTAGAAGTGCCTCTGACCAAATTAATAGTCACGAGGAGTGCATTAAAGATAGGGAAATTGAAAACCGTAACAAATGCAACAATGAGTTACAAGAACAAATAAATGGTTTCGTAAACAATAGCAATCCTTCGTCAAAAATCGTAAATATTACAAACTCACCTAATTCACCTGTTTAGAAAAAAAGGGTATGCAGATGTGGCTAAAGCTCGACATACATCGCCAATATTTATAAATTTTCATCATTAAGCTTAATATCGATGCGAGTAATATTGTAAAACTGCAAAACCTAACTAATGGAAATGTTAAAGTTAGCTGCAAAGATCCGGACTCGTATAGAAATACAATTGATATATTAACAAAGGTAGTTAATACTGCAGATGAATTGCATGTCTTGGAATTCTATTCTTACCAAAGTGAAGCTACTAAACTTTACCGGGTAGTAATACATGGTTTACATCACACCACTGCAATTAAAGGCATTAAGAATGAGTTATCGAAAGCCGGACATAGTGCTACGGATGTAGCCAATATAGTTATAACAAAAAGCATACCCTCTGTGCAAAATGCGTCTGATGCTGCATCGGTCAAATGTGGAACAAAAAAAAAAATTCCTTTACCTCTGTTTTTTGTTAATTTAGAAACAAAGCCGAACAATAAAAATATATACAAAATGTCTCAAATTCTTCACTGTAAGGTAACAGTTGAAGCTCCGCGTAAAAGAAATGATATTCCTCAATGTAGACGATGTCAAGTCTTCGGACATACAGCCAAGTATTGCGCTAGACAGCCTAAGTGCGTCAAATGCAGCAGTAATCACCTTTCAGACCAGTGTGCAAAGAAAAAGACGGATCCACGTAAATGTGCAAATTGCGGCGGTAACCATAAGGCCAATTGGAAACGGTGCCACATATATAAATCGAAACTAGAGCTTGCTACTAAACCCAAGATCTCAGCTGCCCAGCGGTTGCAAAACAAGGATCACAATTCAACAGTCAATCACTTGATATTTCTGAAACTAATAAAAGCAATAATTTGGCTCCCGTAAGCCCGCAGCCCCAGCTACGCAGGCAGATTTATCGCTCGCCGAAACTTCGAGTGTTTTCAATAATCATTCTAAACAGATTCCGAATAATAGCAATCCCAGAAAGGTGAAAGGAAGTTCAATGGCAACTAAAGATCCAACAGTCGCTGACATTTTGGAATTACTCCAACAACTGAACGCCAGAATATATAAGCTGGAGGCACAGCGGTTCTGACCGCAACGCCGGGTTAGCGGACTGGTTTCGCTGTGTGTGGCCGAGAAGCGGAGATAGAGCATTTGCTGGCGGCATGGGTGTTTGAAGTGCATACCGAGCTACGTTGAGCCGGGAGAAATTTTATAAAAAAACCGAAAAGGCATACCAGCAGGGTGATCGCCGCTAAATAACATTAAGAACTTTCTAAAAAGATCCGTTTGGCAGTGTATTTGATATATATTTTTTGTAAGAAATAGTCGTTAGCGTCAGGCGAGAAGACGTGTGCGATCTTCGTCACTTTTACTCTGAGTATGAACGTCGTCGAGGTGGCATTGCCTCCAGCAATTCGTCGCATTGTCGTCCGCAAATTGTATACGCTCTGCCGCACGTTTTTTCTTTTTAAATTTTCTTTTAATCTGTCAATTTTTATATATAATTTTTAACCGAATTTTTATGCATGCGTTAAATTATCATTTTTCTGCAATTTTATTTTTGTTCTAACGGAAATATATGCGATTTTCCATCAGAAATGTTCTTATTGGACACGGGGTGGGCCCTCGTGACATTTCCTTAACGGAGACATTATTTTTTTTTTTTTCTATTTTTTTTGTATCGGCAAATTTTCCCCTTTCGCAATATATTTTTTTGTGTCGAAAAGCCTAATGTTCTGCTAGGCAGAGCTATACCGTTTGTGGCACACCAAAGCAAAAATGTCGCTGGCGCCCAAAATTTTTTAATATATATATATATATATATATTTTTTTTTTTTTTTTATCGTTAAATATCCGTTTTATCATCGAAGAAGAAAGAATTGAGTCTTTCTCAATGGTGAGGTACTAAAGTTCCGCAACTACACCTTATATCATACACCTCATCCTGACGATGGTGGTTGGCGTGGTTCTGGCATAATTATTAGTAATAATATCAAGTACTTTCAGGGGGCTTCGATCCAACAGCACAATATGCATGTCACTGTAGTAACTCTCTTCACTAACAACTGTGAACGAGAACTGGCCGCTGCTTACTTTCCGCCCAGTAAATGTATTCTTAAGGCCACTATTACAGATTGCGTGCAATTGTTTCAACATTTGGGTAATCGATTTGTTATGGGTGGCGATTTCAATGTGAAACACCGTGTATGGGGATCAAGAGAAGACCTAAGCTTACTGAACGCTATCAATGCAACGGGATGTTCTTACATATCTGGAGGAAGCCCTACTCATTAGCCAACTAATCCAGACTATTCCTGATCTTCTTTACTTTTATATATATATAAAGGCATTGCATCCGGCTATATAAAAGTAAAGAATCGTAACAACCTGTGTCTTCAGATCACATCCCAGTATTGTTTACATTAAACAGTAGTGTGTGTTGTAAGCAGAAAAAAAGTACGTTGGTAAATAAAATGACAGATTGAGATTGTGTTTGGAGCAACCTGGATAATATAATCAATCTTAAAATTAGACTGAAGACCAGTACTGAATAAGAAGTGAAATGTGATCTGTTTATAGAAGCAGTACGCGTAGCTGCATCTGCAGCTACCTTCCCGCTTAAAAATCAAACGTGTCAAAACATGCGTTACTCGGCGGAGATAAGACATGCCGCAAGACGGGTTTGGCATATTTCTGGTAATCCAAATGACAAAAAAGTATTTAATCGCATTAGTAATACACTCAATCGTACTATTAAAAAAATCAAACAGAGAGCTATAGAATAATCTGGAGACAGATGCCGGTGAAGATTATACCTTATGGAAAACAACCGATCGTCTTACGAGACCTATACGACGTGGAAACTGACTTCGGAAGGAAGATGAAAAAGTTGAATGTTTTGCCAAGCATTTATCCAACATTTTCACGCCGTTTGCCAACCAATCTAATTTCGAACCAAGATTAATATCGCTGCCCGAACAGCAAATCAAACCGTTCTCGCCCTATGAGATAGCGCTTTTTATTGACACAAAAATCAGTCCTAAAAAATCACCTGGGTTTGATGGGATTTCACCTGCATTCGTGTGTAAACTTTAGCGCAAAGGTATTATATAGCTTACATACCTGTTCAATGCGTGCCTATGTCTTCGATATGTACCTCTTATTTTCAAAACCGCCGAAATTATCATGCTAAGGAAGGTCAATAAACCAGAAGAGGAAGTATCTTCTTATAGACTTACATCTATATTACCTTCTATCTCCAAATTGTTTGAAAAATTGCTCCTAACAAAACTTAAGCCGTTTACTGATGTTATAATACCAAACGAGCAATTTGGCTTCCAGAATAAACATTCAACTACTCAGCAGATACATCGCGTTTGGCTCACAATCAATAATGCTTTAGAAGATATAAAATACTGCTCGGTATTGAATTATGGGAATGTGCTAAAACGAGCAAGCGTAATATCATACAGCGGACTCAAAATACAAATTGTACGGGTGATAGCAAAAGCTGCATGGTTCCAAAGGAATACAGACTTGTACAGACATTTAGATTTGAAGTATGTGGATGAGGGCATTCCAGAAATTGTAAGTGTGTATTAGCGATATTGCGGATACAGATTTTTTGACATCCGCGAATGCGGATGCGGATGCAGATTTTTGAGGATCTTAGGATATTTTTAAAAGAAATTTCATATATTAATGCATAAATAATACAAAAATCTTGTAATCGTTTACATTTTTATTAAATAATTATATAATTGGTAATTAAAGTTAAAAATTGGTGCATTATATTTCATCTCCGACTTTTCAGGTTCCAGTCTGTGTCACAGAAGATCATAAATTAAACCTGTGCTACTGAACAATTCTTCGCTAGCTACACTAGCTGGTAGAGATGATAAAAAAAATCTTCGTGATATTGTAGATAATATTTTCAGTTCTTCTCGGTGAACGCTCCACCATTTAAGTGGATTTTCAATTATATTGATCCTTTCCGTATTGTGGTAAGATAGGAATTCCTTCTTGATTCTTGAGTATAGTGTTGGCGCTACCATTTTCTGACGATTCTTGACCCTCATCTTCACTTGACGAATCTAGCATCATGGCAAGATTGTTTTTTAAGCCAGCCTTTCTAACCATAACGGATGTACCTGGTTGTTCTGTATCTTTATCCAAGGAATCTGTCACTCTCATTCTTTTGGCAACTCTAAAATTAAGAGAACCAATGTTTCTGGTTCCTGGTTTATCATTAGTGTTTTTCATCTTCAAAATATCTCCTTTAATCTTTTCCTCAGTTACTGTTTTAAAAAACTCGTGCTTATAGCAAAGGTCTAAGTAGGTGGCAATGACACATAATATTTTCCCTTCCAACAAAGAAGAAAACTTTTCTGAAAGTTCAGCTTTCAAAGTAGTGATGGCCAGTCGGATTGGATCCAAATTGTGTGATTTCATTAAATAGTAATTTCTTTCTTGTTGTGAGTTGCGATCTTCGATACATCTGCATCTGCATTAATATCCACATTGATTATTGTGGATGTAGATACAGATGCAAATATCCACAACATCCCTAGTGCGTACTATGAACGGCTTTGGGATCATAGAAATCCAGTAATTCAACAGTTGTTGATGGAGGAACTCAGATCATGTAAGCTTAAACTTTGTAAACCTGCAAATCTTGTGTAAACTGTTCATGTGTACATTGTTGTATCCTTAAAAACTAGATGCTGGGCTGTTTTTATTTCACGTTCCTTTCCAAGTTGTTATATTTATTACTTATTTAAGATTTATTTTAAGATTGTAATAATTGCTCAAAAAAAAAAAAAAAACTACTTTTCTTTTATTTTTTTTAGTAATCCGATATGAATTCTTTATTCATGAGCAAGTAAAAAAAAAATATATATATATATATATATTTCTCATTGAACTATTTTCATTTTACCTTACAAAATAAAAATTAAAAATAAATAAAAATGGCAGAAGATTGCAACAGTTGTGTTTAAAATAGAATAAAAAAAGAACAATAATAGTGTTACTAGAAAATAGAATTAATTATTAGTTATAATTAAATCCATAGGTAAAATTTGTACAAATCTTTTATAGCATAAATTAAGTTTCTCTGTTATAACAAATTTTTTCATAGAGGCTTTGGTTCTTTGGTGATCGCAAAGAATGAGGAAGCAATATTTTCACATGATCAGCTTTGTGTGACATTGTCTCGATGTACATCATTAAAAGGAATTACGATTAAATTCACAAACAAACGAAAGAAGATATAAATATTATATTTCAAGAAGCACTAACATTTAAAATATTTTAAACGCTTTTTTTTTGTTTTCTATCCACGTCTCTAAAGAATGTTCACAGATCGCAAACATTATACAACAGTACTGCTTTATACAGCACAAAACTGTGAACATTTAGTGTTTTAATAGTTTAACAACTTTGCCTGGATGTGATTGAAATAAATAAAATTCCCTAGATAAATTTAAGCAATATACCAACAAAGTTTGAACGCACAATCTAACCGCGTTGCCTGTTATAAACAAAAAAAGAAGCAAAAATAATTACCTGACTTATGCAGTATAATGTTTTCTACAAAAATAAACAAAAACATTTAACGGCTCTTAATATTTGTTATCGTTAGTATTTTCTTAAAAATTAAAAAAAACAAAAAATAAAGTAAAATTTCATTTATACAATCCCGTCGGAACCAAGTAATCAAAACATTATTCGAAGTGTCGCATTTTAATATCATTTTAATTTTTTTTATAATCTCTCTTTTCGCGCGGTTTACTGAATTACCAGAAAAAAAATTAATTACTTAAAATTTTTAATTCTACTTTACTACTTTTTCAACTTTTAATATTTAGAATAAATCCAATGTAACAGAATCGCATGCACTCGACCTAATGTGTACCAAAAGCCCTGTCGAGTTTCATAGAATAGTACCAGTATTATGTTGAGCAAATAACAAAAACGCTATTTGTAACAATTTTTTTTTTTTTATTTTAGTAAAAAAAAAATATATAAAATTAATTTTGTCGTAAAATTGTCAATTACAAGCTAAAAAATACAAATATATAAAAAAAAAGTGCTTACTCCGTTGAAAGGTAGTATGAGATCTGAGCCTGACACGTCATTTTACGAAGACGTTTTACATAAAATATGCATTTTAAGTCACTGATCTTGACTTTTTGTTTTTTTTTGAAAACGGAAAATAATATATCATCCTAATATATTCCAACCAGCAATAAATCTGATTAACAAACGAGATAACAATTGAAAGATTATTTAAGCGTAAGAAATCTAAAGATGGATTAAACTATTTTTAAATAGCTTTTTTTCAAAACTTAATCATAACTATCCAATTTATTTATTTTTTCAAAAAGTAAAAAAAAGAAAAAATTGTAATTTTTAAATCACTTTGGGCCACTTTTTAATCTTAAAAATATCATCAAGAACATGGAACTGTCTGAGTAAAATGAAAACCATTATCTTCACCGATAACAAAAAATACATCGAACATAATTTGACATTAACACATTTTCAATAAAAAACATTAAATTTAAATAAAAACTTTATTGCACTGATGCATCTTATAAATACAATATATACATTTTTAATTAACCACACACGTGTACGTATTAAGGAACTTGTTCTAAGCTTATAAGTACAACGATTTAAAAAATAAAAATAAAATGCCACGTTCTTAAACATACTTTAATTACTGCGATTAATAAATAATAACTAGTTATATAACGCTGCTTTTCATTTGTCCAAATTACAGAGACAATTACAAACTTCTCATTACAGAACTTCACTTTTAACATATTTTTTATATTTGATATGTAACATAATTATAAGTAAAGGCAGTGTTTACACAAATATGCAATGCAGTATTGCAATTTTTTTCTTTAACGACTTTAAAAATTATTTAAAAAACGATCACAAAAGTCGGAAAAAATTTTTTGTTTTTTCAACTTACAAAAGGCCACCATCTCCTTTTGGACAATCACATATATACATTTTTATAAACATATATTTATTACAAGCAAAAATCTTATTAATATAAAATTTATCTCACAAAATTTCGATTATTATAAATATGGTGAATTCCAGTACCGGAAGACTATTTAATTTTAAAAAATCGATAAACCAAAAGATAAAAAATAAATTAACCACCGACTACGCCACCATTAAATAAGCTACGAAATGTTGTTCTTTTATTCTCTACGGTATCGTATACAACTCGTTATGCTCAGACAATCATCCAATGTGGAAGCGGTTATACTATATCTCTAATCGTGTTCTTCGGAAAATATTTATCAAAGACATCTCTCTCTCAATTTCCTTCCAACTTACCAGTGAAAAGAAGATGTGAGAAAGAATTGATCCCGTAATACTTTTAGTATCTATTAATAAGTATAAAAAAGTATACAACTTTAACAGAATAAAAACACAACAACAATATAAACAAATGGAAATAAGAAACAAACAATAATTATTTGTCACTTCCGCATTTTCTATCGCGCACACGCATCATACGCGCAATTTCGACACGGTCTTACGAACTTAAAATATCAACGTATGAAATATTTCTCATCGCACTACATGTTCCCCATCTCCTTTTGCTCAATATCAAGACTTAAATTTCTCATATAGCAGCATCATCCTGAATATTTATATATTTTCTTCAATTACCTAATTATTAATTACAGTTTCACGATAAAAAAATTATATAAGTCATCGAAGTTAAAAAATTTATTCACCCTATTAAAAACAAAACTGCAGATTTTTACATCTAAAAATTACAGATCCTAAACCCTTAAACTTTAACAGCGAATGGAAAACATATACACCCTGTCAAGAAAGTATCGGGAATTGTCAATTTAAATCTCCCGGGTAATAGCTAGGCAGATAATTTATTTTTTCCAGGTTGGTACAACTGTTTTGTATTATGATGCCTATTTTTAGCGCGATCTGTCAACCAGTGTGTTTACAGCAGCTGTTAAAATCAGTCGACCTTGAAGTGTTTTGTCGAAGTTTTACAATGAGTGAAAATATTGAACAACGTACTTGTGTTAAATTCTGTGTTTCGAACGAAATTTCTTGTGCCGATACACTGAAAATGTTACAGAAGGCTTTTGGTGAATCTGCTTTATCAAAAACGCGGGTTTACGAGTGGTACAGAGCGTTCAAGGATGGTCGGGAGACGGTCGAAGACATGCCTCGCTCTGGACGGCCTTCAACGAGTGTGACCGATGATAACGTCGATAAAATCAAGGAAATCGTTGCTGAAAATTGTCATGTGAGCTTGAGAGAGATGGCTCATGGATTGGGCATGTCACACGAGAGCGTACGTACGATTGTGCACGAAAAATTGGGTATGCAACGCGTTGCGGCTCGGCTTGTTCCGAAAGACCTGAATTTCTTTCAAAAAAAGTACCGAGAACAGGTAGCTGCAGACATGCTGGATCGAGCCAATTTGGATCCTACCTTCTTGGAAAAGATAATTACTGGTGACGAGACATGGGTGTACGAGTACGACACGCTTACGAACCAGCAATCGTCCGAATGGCGGCCAATTGGCGCGCCAAAGCCGAAAAAACCTCGCCAAAGCCGATCGAAAGTGAAGATCATGTTGATTGTTTTCTTCGATATTCGAGGCGTGGTACACTATGAATATGTGCCAGCCGGACAGACAGTCACCAAAGAGTTTTACTTAAGTGTTTTGAGACGTTTGAGAGAGGCTATCCGTCGTAAACGTAACGATTTGTGGGTCGACAATTCTTGGATTCTCCATCACGATAATGCGCCGTCTCACAAAGCCATAATTGTGAATGAGTTTTTGGCCAAACACTCGGTAAATATCATCGAACAACCGCCGTATTCACCAGATTTAGCACCCTGCGACTTCTTCCTATTCTCAAAACTCAAATTTCCGCTACGGGGAATGCGCTTCGAATCGATTGATGACATCAAGACGAATGCGACGCGAGAGCTAAAGGCCATCCCGGAAACCGCCTATCAGAAGTGCTTTGCCGAGTGGAAAAAGCGTTGGCATATGTGCATCGCTTCGAATGGATGTTATTTTGAAGGTGACAAAATAAATTTGGATGAAAATTAAAAATTGTTCGTTTTATTTAACAATTCCCGATACTTTCTTGACAGGGTATATATTTGCTATTTATATATCGATTTTTAATACTCGTTCTATTCTGCTTATTTTCACACTTTCTAATTTTTGAACACAAATATTTTTCTGGTTGCGAACTTTTCTTCAAGTTTATAATGTTATTTTAGTTTTTTATGTCGTTTTATATATTTTCTTTCTTCAAAGTAGGAAGTTTTTATTTTCGACTCCTAATTTGTACCCTTAAATGATTTGTACGTTCTAACTGTATAAAAACTATGAACAAATCATTTGGTACTTTTAGGAAACGTGAGAAGATACATTTTTTTGAAGGACCTACTTTTTTTATGTCTTTCATTAAACAGCAAACTAGCTTCATTTTTAGAAGATGAATTCATATATCGAAACCATTATGGAAAAAAACAAACAAAGCAACGCGATTAATTTACTATTTATATAAAAGTTCATCTGTCATTAAAGCAAACCAATTAAAAGTTACCTAAAAAACACCAATTATATCGCCTCAGAGAAAAAAGAAAGTCGGATGATAGGCTCAAATGCTTTAGCAAAGGAAACCATTATATTCATCCTCCACAAACTTTCCGGTAAAAAGAAAACAAATAGATAAAAAAAAAAAAAAAAAAAAAAAAAAAGTAATAATTATTCAAACTGAAATAGCAAAATTTAACAAAATTTATTAATAAGTTAAAGCAAAAACTCCGATTATATTTAACAGTTACAATAACCGGAAGTCACTATGTGTATATATATTTGTACATAAAATTAATACTTGTATATATAAACTTATAAAAAACGGTAACTTAGATGCGTAAAGCAAAGCTTATAATAAATACGTATAATTAAAATGACTATTAATGCCTAAATTAGCAGAATTGCGAATTAAAAAAGTAATTAAGAAAAAATTTATTTTTGTCTATCTGTTCGTCGTCCGTTTGTGTGTGTATATATGTGTAAATAAAATACATGTATTTACGATTTACAAAGCAGCTTCCCGCAATTTTAAATAAAACCATGTATTTACGATTTACATAATCTACGAATATTTCCTAGTGACTACAAATTAATAACGTTTAAAATAATGTGCGAAATAATCATACCGTCGGAAAAATTGTAAATATTATACTAATAACATACTCTATTTTGTTCGACAATTCTATATCGCAGTTAAAAATGAACAATTAGGAAACAGCTTTTGACTATTTTTACTAGCTAGTCGGGAAAACTAAAATTTTATTTTAATTTTTTACTTTAAAATAATATGCTAAACAATTATGTACCATACGTTTGCGCAAATACAACTAGTATTAAAAACATAAACCAGTTAATGAAATAGTTTTATTCGCTCACTAATAATACTACTATTCATTCAAATGTTTTAAAATAAGTATTAGTGATATATTCCAACAACAATAGAATTTGTAATCTTCGATAAATCGTAAATTTATATAATCCTACAATTTTCGTAATAAAGAATTTTATTTAAAAAACGTCATTTTCATATAGCACAACTTTTAGCTTTTTATCAACAATCATTGCATTAAAAAAATTGATAATATACGAAATGAAAAAAATAAATAAAAATAAGGCAATGTAATGTGAATTTACAATCAAAAAACCAATCAAAAAAAAACAAAAAAAAAAAAAAAAACGATAAAAAAACAAACTGACATAACGAATTGTAATGTAAAGCCAAAATGGAATGTAGCTGTAGTTCCGCAAAAATAAACATATATATATACAATATATCGCTTAATCTAAAAAAATATAAGTGACTGTTTTCATTTTCTTTTAAAATACATAGTATGTAAATATAACGAACTTAACTCAAACTGTATGTGTGCTGTAGAGAGGTTTAAGAGATAAATCCTTACGTATACAAGGATTAGTACAGAGTTTTCCGAAGAGGAACCTATGAAATGTAATGCGCTTATGTTTGTGCCCTGATTGATATTCTTCTACTAACGTTTCGTCATTGGCTAACGATTCCAATTGATCGTGTAACACCAAAATAACAAAGATTCCAAATAGTACACTTTCCACTCCTAGCACGATGCTATGAAAACTATAAAATTAAGAATAAAATTAACGTCTTCATGACAAAAAATTCGCTCGAAATAGCTTTTTTTGTAATAATCTTTAATCCTGAATACACCAAAATATACCGTGAATCATTTTTAAACAGAATCCAAAAATTCGTTTCATCCAATCTGTATTTTCATAAAATTTCTGATTAATATGTATATAACATTACGGAAATTTATTAATCGCCCCTTATTAGAAATATTAGCTAAAAACCGAATTAAATAATTATTACCAATGAAAACAATTCGTTTAGTGATGAAAAACGTTTTCAGTCAACTAATACTTACATTCAGCTAGAAAATTCAATGAATTAAGAGAACTTGTAAAAGAACGATTTTATTAAAAAACCAGTAAATTCATCTAATTGCAAATTGAGCTGTTTACAAGCATAAAAGAACACTACTCTACATTTTACGAAGAGGTACGCATATCTTATAGAAATTATTTTCCTTTACCGTATACTTTTCTCTTATCAGAAAATCTGAAAGTCTAATATTCATGATTACTTATTAAAAGAAAAATAATAAAATACATCCCATAAAACTAGCAATGAAAAAACTATTCGCAGATTAAGTAAAAGAAACGGTAACACTGCGTAAACCAATTCATTCGCATAAAACTTCAAAACCAATCGATAGATAATTCCGCACATTTTACTTTCTTTAAGAAAATATCTTAACCGAATGCACATATAATTTTTTAGTATATTCCATTATTGTAAAAATTTACAAAATTTTTAATATCAAAATTTCAAATTTTCAATACAAACGTTACATCAAAAAAAAAAAAAAAAAAATTATTGTTTCACTCGATAACGTCTAAAATTTGTACAGTTCGACGTTCCATTATGAACTAAATGTGAAGACTAGTGTACGAAATATACAATACATTAAGTGAATAAATAAAATCACAAAACACTGAAACTTACACGTTAAAATTATATGTCAACTAGTGAATCAAGTTACACGACTGCTTCACTATAATTATAACGTTTTCGTGTTTGTAATTCTATTTATTTACTTATAACGTAAATTCTGTACATTTTATTTTTTCCAGAATTACCTGTAATAAAATTTATTATATGAATAGTCTAGGGCGGACAGTATTTAGAAGATGATAAATCTAAATCACTTTTCCTTTTTCAGAAATTTAAATAACAATAGTTTTTTTTTTTTTTATCGTATTGACAAATTTCTGAATAAATCTTACATTCAAGGAAATAAAACATGAATAATATTGCTTTACTTTTGTTTCCGATAATTATAATTGACCTAAATTTTAAAAAATTAATGTATTACTATATTGCAGTCGAACCTGCCAGACACTATTTTTGATAAATATTTTTAATTTTCTGAATCAAAAATAGATATTAAAGAATGCTGAAAAACATTTCTTTTATGATTATATACCGAAGCAGAAAAATTCACCTATACTATTATTTAAAAGTAATAATACCGCAGAACAAATTAAATGTACCAGTAATTTTATTCACTAAATCGGATATTGCGGAAACAATACTATTTTTGTAATACAACTGAAATATTTGGATAAAACAAGAAAACAAAAACTCATACTTTTCTATTAATTAACAATTACTTCTTATATTGTTAGTCTTTTTAAAACGATTTTTTTTTTTACATTTTAAACAAAAAGAAAATATATTCATGATTAAATACTGTTATCCTTTAAGAGATACGCATTTAAACAATCTCTATTTTCATTAAGGAAATGTGTTGGTTAATGCGCGAGCTAAAATATTAAAGTAGTAAATTCGATCTAATTACTTACATACGTAATTGTTTCGTATCGACTTCTTCATTGCCGCAATAAGGGCATTCCTTTAACCACGAAACTGTTACTAAAATTAAGGTATATATTACTAACAATCCAACAAACATGAGGAACTGTATAAAAAATCTTTGATTTAATTCTCCCACACAATTATTAATCCTAAAATATAAGAAAACTGTATGAATCTCTCGTTAGTGACACACGCATTACAATTTTAAGTATCGCGTATTTTTAAAGCAACAACATTAATTTACGGTTGATTTTTAATAGTTTATAGAGAAATAAACTCAAAAATATATGTATATGTGTAAAAAAAATAAAATATTATCAAAAATAATTTAAATGAAAAATTATGAACATGTTACTCATAAAGTGAATTTAAATGATTAACGCATCTTAGTTTCTATTTATTTTGCTCATCACTCTGCTTGATCAAAGCCTGACGGTTACATACTATCAATACGGATCTCACAAAATGTTTAATTATTAAAGTGCAAAATTTACCATGGACAATGATGATCCATTCGTCTAATGCACCTCTGACATATGCGGCAATGGTGAGCTCTGGGAGGTCTATATGTTTCACATCTTGTACAAACAGTCCATTCTTCATGATTAATTAACGGCTTAGAAGACACTGCCAAGAAAAATAAAGATATTAAATTTATTTACGATTATAGTTACTATAAACCTTTAGTTGTATATAGCTAAAAAACAGAATCACCACTCACAGCCTCAATCACTACACGGCAAAATGAAATATTTCGAGATCCGCAGATGTAAAAATAATCTTTTTATTAAAAAATATGAACGTTACAATAAAATCGCGCGCACACAAACACAAACACACATATATGGGTATGTGGGAATGTGTGTGCGGGTGTATGTATGTATATATTCACTTTTTCTTTAAATTAAAATCTACTACAGTATCTAAGGATAAATTAAAATCTATGTTACCATTTTAAAAAAAAAAAGGTAATTATCAACCATAAACTAAACATCACATTGATATGGGCTGGCTTTTGTTTATACTCTATCAGAATATATTCGCCGTTCAATTTTTTAAATCAACTTACACAAAATGTTTTCTCTGTAATTTTCCAACTATCACTTTATACAGCGAAATCTAAAATCAAATTTGCCCTTATAAATTAAATGAAATTCTTCTATACGATTTTTTAAACTTTTTTCTAATTTCTATTATTATTTAATGTAAATTAATAAATGTTAAGTATGATAAAACTATTTAGTTCGTTACTATTAATAACAACCGAAAACATATAATTGGTGGTAATATTCAACGAGAATGGCTCATGTATTCTCCGGTCTACCGGAAAAATTAACTGTTTTCCACGTGTTCATTTTAGTGAAGCTCAAAGCTAATCATATTTTCAAACGGTATTTTCTGATTGAAATTGCGATTGGCTTTGAACTTCACCAAGACGAACACATGGAAAAAAGTATACTTTTCCGGTAGACGGAGAATACATGAGCCATTCTCATTTAATTTTATCACCACTTCTACGATTGGAAACGAATTCAATCGCATGAAAATAATGCAACGCACCGACTTTGTGTACAGACATTGATTAGTAGACGACATATTCACGGACGAATCGACGCCTCTTTGGGGATTACATTCAACAAAAAGAAAGAATATTGGATGAAAGTTTTACAAAGAGTGGTCTCAGTGACTAAACTTTTATCATCCCGTGGATTAGCATTTCGTGGTGATAATGAAGCTCTTGGTTCTCAACATAACGGCAACTATTTGAGAATTTTAGAGTTAATCGCGGAGTATCATTTAGCCAAATGTGGTAATGTGGAAAAGGGAAAACAATCATATTTGTCTTCAACGATTTGCGAGGAACTTATTGAAATATTGGGAAATAAGGTTTTAAAATTCATTATTAATGAAATTATCTCATTAAACGTCGAATCAACAGCAAACATATCTCAAACTGATCAGTAGACTGTAGTGCTGTGATACGTTACATCAAATGGAGAAGTAGCAGAACGTTTTCTTAAATTTTAATTCCTACAGAAAGTCAAGAACTAGCCACCACAATTTAAAATTTTTTAAACCAACATAACATCGATATAAAAAATTTGAGAGGCCAGTCTTACGATAATGCGTCAAATATGTGTCTGGTTGTTACAATGGTCTACAGGTGCATATTAAGAAAATAAATCATCTCGCACACTACGTTCCATGTGCAGCGTACTCACTGAATTTGGTTGGAGTACGTACTGCGAAGAGCTTCGTTGGAGCAATCTCATTCTTCCGATTCGTATAGTCACTATACAACTTTTTTTCGGCGTCAACTCATCGCTGAAGCAATTATGCTCAAACATCTTGAAAAAGATGATGAACGTAAGCAATACTCGGCATCAGTTCTGAAAAGAGTATACGACGCAAGGTGGTGGTTTGCAAGCGCCGATGCGACTAAGGCTTTGTCAGAAGGTTACAACAGTTTCCAGAAAGCTTTGGAGATTGCTGGCGATGATACTCAGACATCACAAGTGATTCACAAGGTTAAATGTCTATTAAAGGATTCGGAAAAAAAAAGAAAATTCCCTAATAGCAGTGTTCCGGGCTGCCATACTAGATCGAATCAATGGTGTCAGTATATCTCTACAAACAACAACTATTGAACTTCGAACGGCAGTCGATCTTTTAAATTCGCTTTTAGATTTTTTACTTTCACAGCGAGAATTATTTGACAATTACGAGCTGAAGGCAAATGAAAAAACTGATACCCAATACAGTGATGAAAATCAGCATGTGTGAAGAAGGAAAAGGCATCACGATGACGGATCTGCAGAAGACGTTGTGCACAGAGCAACAGAGAAGTTAAAAATTGAAACTTATTTGCCTGTACTAGACATGTTGTGTATATAATTGTCGCGGTGACTAGAAACTCACCGGGAAATGAATTCTCTGTTTGAATTTCTGACAGATTTCTCGGCTAAGTCCAACGATGAAATTAGAGGGGCTTGAACAAAGTTTAGGAAACATTATTCCGAGGAAACTGAGCCTGAGTTTATAGACGAGATGGTGCAGTTCAAGTACTTCATCTTACACAATTAGAAAATACCGGAAAAGATAAAATTATACTTGCCGAGGATTCGTATAAAGTGATTTTTGGTAATATGGCACAATCAACTTTCCGGAATGTAATGACAGCATTGCAGATGTATAAAAGTCTGGTGATTACAAACGCTACGGGTGAACGTAACTTTTCGAAATTAAAACTAATCAAAAACTGTCTTCGTTCGTCAATGTCTCAGAAACGTTTAAATTCATTGGCGATAATGGCGATTGGAAATGATATATTGGAAAAGGTTAACTTCCAAGATGTTTTAAACGATTTTGTATCTAAAAAAGTTAGACGATTAAATATTTAAACATATTTTATTTTACAAAACGATTTAATAAAAAAATACGCATATTTTCCTTTCATTTGTTTTAATTTTTAACTTCCCGCTAAGAAAATTGGAAATTTTCAAGAATTCGGAAAGTTATTGTTTTCATCTCAATTTTCAAAAATCGAGTTTTCATTAAATCTCCATGTTTTCAGGTCCTAGGAACCTATTCTGACTATTTTTACGACGGTGTCTTAATGTATGTGTTTGTATATGTGTGTGTACGTAAACATTTTATAACTTTTAAACGGTATTCGAAATGGTTCCTCTAAACTTAGATTTCCTAAAAATTTGAACCAATTCAGCTAGGTAGATTTTGAAAAATTTCAAAAATAAAATTGTCAAAAATTTTTTTTTTTGAAATACCTTTTAGACTCTTGTACCGATTAAATCCAAAAACTAATCAGCTCTATTGCCTAAAAAAATGCGTCGAATTCCGTAAACCGCGTCTCAATCAGTTGATTCATTTGAGAGATATCGTTGACGAAAATTTTACAAAAAAATGTGTTTTTTTTTAAATAACTTTCAAATTTCTTGTCGGATCGATTTTTTTTTTGTAATAAATCAACTTTTTGTGCTTAGGAGATTGCGTCGAATGTGATCAACTGCATGTCAGTTGGTTGATTCGTTCCAAAGATGTCGCAGTTCAAAAATTTCAAGAAAAGAGGTTTTTTGAAATAACTTTCAAATTTCTTGTTGGAATGTTTTTATTATATCTAGCCATATTTTTGTGCTTAAAAGCAGCAAACCACATTTCGATCGGTTGATTTGTTCAAAAGATATCGAAATTCAAAATTTTCAAAAAAGTGTTTTTTTCAAATAGTTACCAAAGTTTTGAGCTCGAAGAGCTCAAAAATGTAAAAGGGTAAGGAGGCCCTGAGACGTGCATTGCCTAGAGGACCCGACATAGTTAATTCGACCCTGCATGTATACATTTATTTCTTACTACATTGCTCTTAACTTTTCAATCCACTTAGATATTGTAGTATATTTTTGTTATATAATTGACGAGAAAATTGTTTTAATAAAATAAAATAAACTATCTAATCGAAATACCTGTGTGAATGTCTGAAAAATCCATTCGACTTTGCGGAAGCGGTACAATACCCGGATCTGAACACATAGCACGTATGTGTGACAGTACGAGCATTAGTATTACAGTGTTAAATAGAACTACGTGCAACGGTGCCCATAAACTGTCAAAAATTTAATTAATAACTGCTATAATATGAACTATAATATTATACGTGTGTCATACCGTTTAAGTATTAAAGATAAAAAATAAAAAAGAAACTATCATATACCTGTAAAAAAAATTTTATTGTAGGAAAAAGAGGACCTAAAAGTATTTTCCGAACAACTTTTACC
Organism: Icerya purchasi; assembly: GCA_039619475.1. NCBI lineage: Eukaryota > Metazoa > Arthropoda > Insecta > Hemiptera > Monophlebidae > Icerya > Icerya purchasi. Next base: position 378,477,695 of record CM077116.1, on the reverse strand, counting down.
AATAATAAAATACCATATCTCGAAACTGACACCTCTACATAGTACACACCCTAGATCGTTTTTGATATTATATCAATTGCCAAAGCCTTTACTAAAACTACAAACTCCTTCCGATAATTCGTTACCACATGGACCATCATTAATAAATCTTGAATCGTATAACAGAATTAGTTTTTTGTACTTCCGACGTAATGTTCCACCGCTAATGAAGAATGGAAATTCTGCGCATTGTCCGATTTCATCTTTGTAAAATAAATTAGGCACCACGATTTTTTTTTCATTTCAAGTAAATAATTTGAAAAGCGAAATCCATTATTCAGTTTACGTCTTGCGTCGATGAAAGCAAATCGAAACGTGTTAAGTTTTCTTTTTTTCTTTTAGTAAAACTTCTTAAAAATACATAAGCGTCACTTTTGAACACTTAAAACAGTGATGTAACCGAATTTTTTTGAAGCTAGGAAAAGCAATTTGATTGGTTGCCAATGTTCCACTAAAAATTCCACAATGCTGAAATGATCTAAGGCACTCATTTTTTTAACATATTGATACGGCTTAGCAGAAATAAACCAATATAAACACAAAACTGATGAATATACAATTCTGGCTAGCTATTTCATTCTCGAACCTGGCATTAAACACCATTTGATAACTGATTAATCAGTTTTCTTTTAGTCTATAACTTCAATTAGAATTGTATTTTATTTTGCTTTATTTTATTCAATATCTTGATTATAGGACATTTACAGAAATTTTTATTAAATAATGGATCGCATTCTTTCAATTATATTGTCTTTTGTTTTTCATACAACACATACCGAATCCTCAGCACATGAAACACAATGTTTGACTAATAGCGATCTTTCCATTGATATATCGCGTGCGCGAAAAAAAAAATATTTTTTTGAAACTTTCGAGCTTTCCACCCCAAGGGTCCGATTTTAAAGTTGGAAATCCAAATGTTCCACAGTAAAGAAATACACAAGTTTGCGCATTTTTTTAACCTTGTTTAAAATTTTTGGCTATAAAGCTGAACCACAAACGGGGGCTACACGGCATTTTCTGTGCTTTTTTGAACTTTTCGTAAACTTCCAAAGTTCCATTAAAAAATAAAATATGGTTTTGTTCTCGACAAATAAGCGATCTTTCCAACAATATATCACATGCCCCAAAAAAAATATATTTTTTTCCAAAATTTCGAGTTTTCGGCGCCCCGAGACGTTGGAAACCCAGATGTTACATATTATTGTATTGTCATCTATAACAAACATTTCTGCAAAAGGACACTTTTTTAATTCATCGGGAAGTAGGTGAAAAATCGTTCGCAAGATTCCCCACAGACAGATAGAATGATAGACATACTAAAGGCTATAAAAAATATCAGCCAACCTTACTCCAAACTATCTTAAAAGTAAGATAATTTTACTGCTCCCTGTTATCTAAAGGTTTTCTCTTTTAGCTTTCCCTTTCATTCTTTCATTTTTCTTTTTTTTGTTTTGTTTTTTTAGAATATCCAATTAGGATTTTGTCGGAAAATGTCATTTTTTATATGCAATACATAATTTTTTCTTTTTAACGAGAGATGAACAACTCTGAGTCGACTTGAACGAAAGGGAATCGACCTTCTTAAAATTGCCCCCTGATTAAAAATATGTGTCAATAAAATAGAATTCGGCTTTGCCTTGCAATGTCGGACAAATCGTAAAATATGAACCAATTCAATGTAACCTGAAAAAGCTGGTGCTGATTCAACTTTAAGAGAATTAGAGCTAATTTTTTGTCCAGAACAAGATCCTTTTATTTCAATGTAAGTGAAATAGTCAACACATCTTTACTTTTTTAAGCCATAATGTTCGTTTTTGTAATTTATCTAACTGGCGCTACGTTCCAAACAGCTTTTTTTTATTTCCTTACTCCGTTTCTCATCTGTAGGAATCAGTCATACCATAGGTCGTAATTATGACACATTAATTTCTTAGTGAAAACGTTTTTTTGTGCATTCATTGGTTGTTTGTTTTTAAAGAAAAATAATAATAAAACCATGTTAGGCAGAATATAGATATTTTCCTGTTCGTGACAAGCAGTACATAAAATTTTCCACTCTATGCTAAATTTGCCAGTTGTTTATATTACAACTCTGAAAATGAATCTGTAACAACCAACAGAAAATTAAACATTGATTCAACTCTAAAATCGGCAATTACATAAGGAATTGACCACAGAGTATAATACTCTACAAATTAAAGTCACCCATCTCTACTTTTAACTATGCAATGCAATTAAGAATACAAAAATTTATATAAATGAAATAAAACCAATTTATCTATAATGTATGATCACCTGCGGCTTAATAATCGTTTTTTGTTTTTTTTTGTTTAAAATTTGTATGGAAAATAACAAATTTTGTGAAATATACAAAAGTTGTAAAGTAATAAGTAATCGATAATAAGAAATAACAAACGCTATATCCACTAATGTAAATTTAAATTAAAGCACAAGAACTAAATCAGACAGAGTGTGACATTTATTACTTTTCTATTTTACTTCTTCCTGTTCTATATATTTGCGTTATTTTGTATTAATTTATGTACTATTAAATTATATGCTTTGAAACGATAGTTGTTAATGTTTTATACGTGCACCTCCATTTTTTTAATATTGTATACTTTTTTCTACAATAGCAGTCATACATATTATTAATAAACTTTATCATCTTTAAATTTCACGAATAAATATATATATATATATATAAATTTTGGTACTTATATAAGTCAAAGAACATCAAATATACTTTATTAAGTTGCAAAGGTGTCGTTAATGTTATCGAGACACGTTAAATTCAGGAATACAGTAAAAAACAAATAAATATAATTTGCTTATTAGAGAAATTTTGAATAAATACACAAAAATTTAACGTTTTTCTCTGTTTATCAAAAATAGGCAAACATTACAAATTGGCTATCATGTAGGTAAAAATAAATAAAAAGTTCCAAATTTTGCAAGATGTACATACATTAAATCGTTTTTTGTTTTTTTTTAAAATTTCTTAGTACGTGTAAATAAACATATTTAAGTGTACTATAACTAAAATGAAAGAAAAAAAAATGTTGAGAATTATGCCTTGTATTTAAAAAAAATAATTACTAAAATAAATTATAATTTATCGTATCTGATACATAGGGTCAATTAAATCTATTATAATTTTTAGCAATGTGAAAGAAAAAGATTATTATAAGATGTCGAGTACTATTTTACACGAAATAATGCATATTTATCTACAATAAGTAACAATGCACTGCCGTAGCATTTCCGTATTTCAAACACAAAATCATATATAAAAAAAAAGCTTATAATGATGATTAGGTTTCTTTTTAAATTATATAATTTTAATGTACTTCTGTTAACAGATATTATTTTTATTTAACAAGCAAATTATATTCAAATAAATAAAATTATTTGTGCATTCATTTGTTATCTAAAGCTATATATGGGAAAAGTAACTTCCCTAGTTTTTAAGATTAACTTTTCTATTTAACGTAATCTATCTTACCTATCATTCATTGTATGTAAAATTATCCACTTAATAACAGCATAGTCGGCGTAAATTAGTGAAGCATAAGTTATACATATACATAAGTAACCGCAAGGATCCCTAACAGAAACACCCATTTTTCCAATACGTTAATACATGATTTAATATTTACAATTACATTTTTATTTAATAATACTTAATGAACCTACAGAAAAGTACAATATTTACATCGTGAAAACACATCGAGAAAACAAAAAGGAAAAGTACATGAATTTTATTAGCTTTAAACTGTTCCGAAAACACAACTTTTCTTTAAGCTTTAAAGGTATTTTACATAAAGCCCCTATGTACTCCACCTGGGATAATGAAAGTTTCACTAAATTGGTGCTTAAAACCTAAATAAACATTTTCAAATACATATCAAAAGCAAAAGGAATAAGAAAATACACTTAAATTATTTGCTTGTCATTTTTTTATAATTAATAAATTGATCGCTCAATATTAACTGAAATTAAAAATGAAACTGTACTAGCTGAAATAAAAATTTAAACATAAAATGGTTGCACTGTTCTTATGTTTACATATACTTTTGGACGCGTTTGAAATCTAAATTTCTAATTTTGTATACATAAATATTATTTTGATGAAAGTGATTGCAACGTACTTGAAGAATGAAGTGTAAGTTTGGTTTATTTAATTAAATTTTCATTAAAAAAAGCTATAATTTTTGCTTTTTAAATATGATTAGTTATTTTTACATTTGTTTCCGATAATAAACTTAATATTAAAAATGTTAAATAATTATCATTTAAATAAAGTCAGAATTAATATTGTTTAACGTGAACAAGTAAGATACGTTTGCGAAAAACTGATTTTTCTCTTTATTCAAGACAATTTAAAAAAAATCAACACATGTAGCTCACTTACGGTTTACTGATTGCGTATGACCGTACAATTCGTAAGGTAAATAATATTTATGAACATAAAAAAAAACAAACTATAACATGCTAAATAAAATAATTAAAATTTATTTTCAAAACGAAACATTTCGAATAAATAAGCTACATCGAGAAGAATTAAAAATGAAGTTGAACGTTTACGTTTTTTATTATTATAATTCTTTTCGGAATTTTGTTTTATAATTGAATACTGCTAGATTTCTTTATAAAAAAAAAAAAAAAACATCTTTCTTTCAAGAAACAAATTTTTGCAAAAAAGATGTATAAGTTTTCATTATTTTCTCTTACAAATTCCCTTTATTTATTACTTAATTTAAAAAACTTATTTGTAAATTAGTGTTGACATAATGCGTACGTAATTATTAATGTAATGTTTAATAATATCAGCTGAGTAAGCACCTAGATCGTTGTCACCAGTTCATTTTTGGCCGAAATTTTACTTAGTTGATTTTTGTTCTAATTTATGAGTTATGTATGAACTAATATAAACTATGAATAACTGAAAAAATGAAAGAAGTAAAATTTCGGACGTAATATATCGAAAAATTCGCAAAAAAATAATGAGTGCATAAAATAAGCTACAACATATTAAAATAATGCTAGAAAAATTAACGTAAAGGAGAAATTTTAAAAATACGATAAAATAACACAAAATAAATCATTTAGAAATATTATTATTTATTACATCTATTCACACTACATACAATAAAAAATGAAAGAATTTTACCACATATTTTTGTTTATTTATACTAGAATTTCTGGGTTGTTTCCTAATGCAAATTTTGAAGAAAAAGTAGTTTGGGCCAATTAGTAATGTTTAAAATATATTGTAAGAATTAAAATTAAATTCACTGCGAATTTGTGTTAGCAGAAAATTATAAAAAGAAAGTATGAAAGGTATCATTGGCACATGTACAGGCAACTTATGCGCAAAATTTAAAGTACGCTACAGTAATAATTATTTATTACTAACAAACTCTTTACATAATGAATTTCAATTTTTTTATCCATTTACTTTTTCTATTTTGCTGTTTATGTGCTGCAAATTGTATTCCGCATTTCTGTACACTATCCTTGTACAAATTTATCCGTAATATTTGTTTCTTAATAATTTAACTTATTTCAATTTTATTTTGTCTACCGTAAATTTTTGCGACTTAGTCGAAATATATCTTTCGTGCTCACAGTTCTTTATAGTAAAATTTTTAACAAAATCTAGAAACGTGGATACTAGGAAATCACTGAAGTAACTTCCACGTTATCGTGGAATGCACAGTAATCAGATAATTATCGATCCATACAATTCGGTTAGCTTGTCTCCAGCACTTTAATGTTTGCGACCGGAAAATTTTTATGCGCGATTTTGCAGGGTGGCCACCTAACGGGGAAAATCGGGAATAAGCCGGGAATTTTGTTACAAAACCAGGAAAAAAGTGAAAATAGCCAAAAACGATATCTTTAATAAGGGAAACACATTTGAAGCGAAAAATAAGTGCATTTTTTAATATAATTTACTCAAAATAAATTACGAAATTCTGTTTTATTCATATAAAATATGCTGCGGAGATCAAATATTACCAATAGTAACAAAAAAAAAAATACATTACTCTTTTTGTACAATTCTAATAATCAGGAAATTGGAAGGACCCGGACTGGGAAACCCGGGAGTATTTGACCAAGAATTTGAAAATTATATTTGAGTGGTCACCATGTCCTGGTAATCTAAAATTCTTCGAAAATACCGTATTCCTTCGAATTTAAGACGCACATTTTTTATTCGATTAAAGGGCTAAAATAATGGGTGCGTCTTAAATTCGAAATAATACGGTATTATTTTCATGGTGCGTTAGTATGTCGCAAATTCTTTTTATTTATGTACAATGTCGATATTAAACGATTTAAAAATATTATCACTCACTTTAACGAATGTGGTGGTATTTAAATACACGAACATGGCTTATGTAACCAAGTGAATCGTAAGGGTGCTATTTCCGATAAAGAAGTGAAAGAAATTGTTGAATTTATTCGTCGATATGCAGAGTCTGTAGCTATCATCACTTTGCCTGGTCGTTAACCTAATCATCGGAGGTATTATTGTGTTTTAAAAATACCATCCAACGAAAATAAATCTACTTTATATCAATGATAGATAAACAGCTGCTAACCTGGTCACTCGAGAGTCATTAAATTATGAGCATTCCAACCAGTTATGGAAAACTTATTGTTCATACATCATCACTATGAAATACACATATGATTTATGTGTCGTTTGTTGCAAACTCGTTAGTAAAACTAACGTTACAATTAACGGCAGTGATGAAGAAAATCACAAGCTGTATTGGATGAATATCGCAATCATTTACACAATTGGCTAATGGTCAGCATGAGGAAAAGTACCGAAAAATTAGAAGAATCTAACTGTTTGATGATATTGATGGATTACGCACAAAATGTTAATGTACCATCTGGACCACAGCAAGTTGGAAGTGTGTATTTCAAGTCCCTTTCTTCCAAATATCCTTTTCCTAAATGCCTAGTAATTACGATGCGTCTTAAATTCGATGTTTTTATTTTTTTCCAAAAATCGCTTCCTAAAACATGGGTGCGTCTTAGATTCGAGTGCGTTCTAAATTCGAAGGAATACAGTATATTGTTATATCACAGTATTTCTATTTGCCGCTTTTAGTAAGAACTCATTATAAACAGACAAATTATTATGAAAGCTATGATTACGTTATTTACACATTCAGTAACAATAAGCAATATATGATATAGAAAAAAACCGTCCGATTTATTGTTGACTTTAGTTTCAATTTGCACCTATATAAAAAAGTATAACAGGATTACATGCTTCAAAATAAAAAGCGTTTCGAATCAAATGTAGTAAACCATTGTTATAATTTTCGCTTTTTTCATACAATGTACGTAAGATATTTAATAAAATTAGTATATGTACTACTTACTATTTTACTTATTTCAGTAGTCCAAAATATACAAATGGCTTATGAAATGTAAGACAATGTCAAACGTGATACATAAACCAGTGCCATCCAAATTTAGCTGCCCTGTAGCGATAAATAGACCAGGCATATTAATACCAAACGGTCCACCTAGGTACCGACCTCCACCGCAGCCGCAACAAACGAAGCAGTCGTACGTTGTCGAACAAGATGAAAAAAGAACAGATGTAACTTCTGAACAGTTAAATGCATTTACAACAGCAACTGATGTTAATAACAGGTAGTCATAATTATAAGTAATCTTGAAATATTTACATTGACATTTTATATTCTGTTTCAGAATAATAAGTTGTGGTGAGTAATTTCAGTTTTACAATTTAGATATATATGTAAATAAAGCGTAAAATATATTGAAAAATGTTACGTTAATGACCGTTTGTATCTTTAGAATACAGTCAAATCGTAAAACATAAAAAATCAAATTTACAATTTCCAAATTAATATGTGACTAATTTGTTCCAAACAGGCTTCAGATGGAGCCTTTTTCACCTACTAAGCGAAGCATAAATATCTTCTTTACTTGTTCGAAACCAGTACTGTAAAGATTACTTAAATATAATTTCAAAATGGCATATATAAATAATAAAATGATAATATGAGTAAGAAAATAGATAATTTTTAAAAATTTTTGTTATTATAACAAGAAACTGAATCGCACCAACTTTTTATTTTAATATATTTTTTTTTATTTACAATTCATATTTCCCGTAGTAAACGTGTTATTCGAATTTCCTTATCTATACTAATATTATAAAAAGGAAAGATTTGATTGTTTGTTTGTTTGTTTGTTTTTGTTTATTTACATTGAATAGGCTCCGAAACTACTGGACTGATTTGAAAAATTCTTTCACCGTTGGGAAGCTAAACTATCTCCGGATGACATAGGCTATATTATATTTTTTAAAAAATTAGGGATCCTTACTAAAACTCCAATAATGTAACTCAAGGTGTAAAAAAATGACCTAATCAATTCCTTACATCACGTGCGCTGCAAAAACTTTTTTTATAAAACATTAAAATATCAATGTTAATTACCATGGAAATGGAAATTCGGATAAACATAGCCTTAGCATCGTTTACAAGCTCATCACCAATGGAAATAGTGTGTTAACGTAATGAATGAAAATTTTCGAGCGTTACCGTTATCTTTTGTAAAAGGTACAAAATGCCCAAAAGATTAAGATCTCAACTTTCTAGAAATAGTTTCCAGACGAGGGCATCAAAAATAATTCGTAATGGAGAATCTTCATCAGAAATTGAAAATCGTCTTGCAAGTCAGAGAGAATACGCGTCGCAATCGCGTGCCAGAGAGTCAAGTATCGAGCGTTCGCAGTGGCTTGCAGAACAAAATTTGAGAACCACTCAAGTACGCGCGTGAGAGTCGAGTAATGAGCGTTCGCAGCGGCTTAAAGAGCAAAATATTAGAAATATACAAGCTCGCACTAGGGAATCGAGCTCTGAACGTTTCCAACGTCTTCGAGATCAGAGAGAAAGACAACAGACGTCAACGACTAGAGTTCGTAATCGAGTTTTAGCTCACAGTAACATATCGGCTTTCAGATACGATCCACAGATTGGTTATGCTCAACAGTCTTCCGTCCAAATCGGATCCATGAATAAGATCTGCTCCAAGTGTTCTGCCAAAAAATGGGCCAATGAACCTAATGGTATGTGCTGTGCTTCTGGAAAAGTTAGTCTCCCCAATAGTCAGGAGCCGCCACGGTCAATAAAAAATCTTTTGACAAATAATCATTTACTGATACTCTTACACAGTCATGAACTGAATTCCGCGCGGGTGTAATTTAACAAATAAAATAATTTTTTAGAATCATAATTCACGCGAGCAACGCCGCGGGCACAGCTAGTCTATTATAAATTAAATATTTACAATCTATTTTAATGCGACAAATAAGACTTGAAAATTAACATAATCGTATCTGTTTCTTATATTACTTACAATTTTTATTTGTTTGTAGATATTTTTTAAAAATTTAACAGGTTCACTTTATTCTTTCCTTTCATTTCTTATTTAATGATTAAATTAACATAAACACACAGCTTTCTTTATATTTGAATATTTTATACAGTATATTGTGAGTGGATATTTTTTTTATATAAATTTTATCTGAGCAAAGTATAAAAAGAATTATCTTTATTTTCATATACACATAAATATATTAAAAAAAAAAATTGGTCAAAATTTAAACATATTTGACGGTTTTCTTATCGATATGCTTATAGATTTTGTAGTGACATAAAAGATTGTAAAATTGAAGAAGTCTGACCAATAAAGAATTATAAAAGTATTAAAAATTATAATAGACAAAGTTTTAATTACAAATATACTATTATTGAAGAAATGCAAAATACGAACAAAAATGAAATAACAGGGAAAGAACTAACCACGCTGGTCCCAATTTTCTAATAAAAAATAGATAAAATACTTCATTTACAATAATTTAATACCAGGTTAGTCGAAAATAAGCGAATAATTGTTTTATTTTTATTTATTAATAATATAATTTTCGGTAAAAATATTAATTAATAAAAAAAAAGAAAAAAGAAACAAACAAAACGATGATATATTTAATTTCTGCAGAATTCCAAGAAGTGATACATCTTCAAACACTGGATCTGATATATTACATCAGTTGCAGCATACTATTGCGCAATCCAATACGGCTATTGATACCCAAAATATGTTAAAATTCGTCAGAAAACCGGATGTAGATAGCGTGCGAAATGCTAATGGACAGGTTTGTCAAATTTTAATTTTTCAGTTACTTGCACTTTTGATACGTCATCCATTTGTAACAAAAGTTTAGACTAACTGGGTTAATACCAATATTATAAAATTTGAAAATACAAGTTCTATTCATTTTCTACTCTACTGTTGAATAGCTTATTTCGATTACAACATTGTATTTGTAATATCAATAAAATTCGGTGTATTTTTTCTTTAATTCTACAAAAATAATTATTGAATAAGTCGATTTGATCGCCAGTAAGGTCCACATCGATCCTCTCTCTCCAGGGCCGTATAACAAGCAAGAATTATTTTTTTAACAATTTAATAAACACAACGTTTTATCATTCACATTTTTATTAATATTCCTCATTTGAGCGGATAATACCGATATTCTGATATAATTTTACAGGCAGAAATTTTCCAGCTTTATTAAAATAAGAGATGTGTTAATAAAAATTCGCTACATTAGTTTCGTTAAATTGCACCTTAAAGTTCACATCACATTTTTTTTATTTGTTATTTTTTTTTTTAAATTAACATTGATAATAAAAGATATCTTACGAAGATGTATTTTATATTTTTATTTCATATTCAGTTAACGTAAGTTGAATTTTTTTGGAACACTTTTTCTGTAATACAAGGATTGTCGAATTGTTTTTGTAGTTTATTCCGTTTTCCATTTCTAAATACAAAAAAAAAAAAAAAAAAAAAAAAAAACACGTAAAAATATACAACGTATATTTAATGATTTTCAGGGAAAAATTCTGTCTTTTTTTTTTTTTGTAACAAACATGTTTATTAGAATTCTACCCTGAACATTAAATGTCCCTCTTTTGAAGCCTGCAAAAAGAAATCAAAATAAAATGATAAAAATTAGTCTAAAGCCAACGTCTCGTAATTCAAATTTATCTTAGATTGGTTTAGCGGCTTTCTCGTGAAAAACATACAAAGAAATGTACAAACATTTTTTAAATGCTACAATAGGCATTTATATCCCTGAATAAACAGCTTTAAACCCGATTTAATCAGATCATTTTAGAACAACAAAAACAAACGCTATGACTTTATTCATATATTTCTGTTTGAAATACACTAAATTACAGGTACGAAGAATGGCTATTGAAATCCGAAACTTGAAAGAAGCTAATCAACGACTAAGTGATGACAATCAAGAATTAAGAGATTTGTGTTGCTTTCTTGACGATGATAGACAAAAAGGAAGAAAGCTGGCCAGGGAATGGCAACGATTTGGCCGATATACAGCTTCGGTGATGAGACAAGAAGTTTCTGCGTATCAAGCAAAATTAAGAGAATTAGACATTAAACAACATGAACTGATTAAAGATAATCTTGAATTGAAGGTTATTCTTTATATATATATATTTTTTTTTATACAACGATTTTATTAATCTGATTTTATATACAGTTATTGACTGTAATATACAAAGACGTAATGCAATATCAAATCGTGTTTTGTGATAGGAATTATGTTTGTACCTGGACGAAGAGCGAAATGGAGTGTGCCGGTCGTGCGGTGCTGGCTTAAGAAGAGATGATGGTGACGGTAGTAGTTCCAGTACAAATGCCGATGATATTTCGCATATATCCGCCGTTCCCGCATCTGCTCCACAACCGTCAAATATGGAACAACAGCTGCCATCACATCGTGCGTACTCCGCGAGTAATGATAATAGTGATACAAATACAGCAGAATATATTCGAAGATTAGAAATGAAAATAAAACAATTAGAAAACGAAAAACAAATCTTACTAACAAACATGAAGCTGGAACAACGTTCTTTTTCGCCAACTGCGCATAGTCGATGGAAATTAAACGACACAGACTACGTTTCAAGACCAGAAGCGGTTGTACAAGCTTTACAAGTATTAGAAGTCAGAGAACAACTGGAAGGAACCAATCGTGGCTTGGAAGGAGAATTAAATAATCAAGATATGGATGAAGGAGAAAGGGCTCTACTAAGGGAAATGTGCAATGTACGTATTTAATTAACCGGAGGTATATTCAATATTTATAAACATAATGTTATGTGCAAATGCAAAAATTGTTGATTAAATAAGGATACCAAACGCAAAACATTTTGATAAATTTAAATTTTAAACGTAAAAATACGTTCTAGACGAATAAAAATGACCGAATCATAAAACTGTTACAATTCTTGGTGCACACTTAATAATTTATTTTCTGATAGAAAAGAAACAAAGAAAACGAATATTACGAAGGGAAATTCTAACTGAAACAATACCTGGATCCTAACCACATCATTTCTTTTTTATTATTATTAATAAATTAATAGGGAAAATTAATAATAGTATCGTATCCAACTTTAACATGAAAGATACAATCAGCCAATGAAATAATTACATCATGGAGGATGAATTTGTTTCAGATATATACTTTGCTCGATATTTTTGACGAAATATGGGAACTTTGGTGTATTTACTGAAACAATTTAAAATTACGAATTTAGAAACATACACGGAGTGAAAACATTATTGACTCTTTTACATATTTTACGTATATCCGAAATTGCAGGGAAAACAAAAAAAAGACAAGTCATTTCTAACTGTACCGTTAAATTTAATAAATAAGATTTTTTTGCATTAATAAATTCTGTTAATTTTATAATGAAATATAAAGAAAACAATTTAACATTAAATCTATTCTATATATATATATATGTAAAAAAGGTTGCAATGTTTTAATATTTTAATAAAGTGCAATATAGCAGGCTAAATTCCGTATGTAAAAATATCTAAAAATAATGAAATGCTCTTGAAATTTCAAATATTTTTGAATTTTAAATTTTGAACTAAAAAGTTTCAAAATCACGATTAACAATTTCATCTCTCTTCAATTGGTTAGTGTTAAAAATAGGCCCTGTGTTCAAACTTATTCAAAATGTGTCAAAAAGCGATACGTTAAAAAATATCCATTAATTATCAACTTAAAGAAAATGAAAAAGTTTAATTTGAATTTTTTTTTTCTACTGATATTTTATTTGTCTTCGCTTCAATTTGTTTGTTGGGTTTGTTATTGTACAAGTGGAAGAACGTTCGTGTAAACCTTGTATAATTCTGGCAACCAGGAAATCTAGAAGATGTAGACCGAAAAACCCGAGAGTAAACTGAAAATTTAAAAATTATATTTGAGTGGCCAACATGATTCTAATTTATAACGTGCTTTCAATTACAGGACAAAACGCAGATTCTAACTTTATTTAAACATAGTTAAGAAGTAAAAATACGAATTAAGAAAAATAAGTTAAAACATGAACTTAATTATTAATTCTTTATATTAGATGCGTAACGAAGCGACTGGTATTACTATGAAAATACAAGAAAGATATAAAGCTTTTAGAAAATTCCTAATAGAAGAAAATTAAAAAAAAAACAAACAAAAGAAATGAAAATTTATCTGCCGTGTATTGGGACATTAAAATTTAAAAAACTTTCGTAAAATATTTGTTTAAATATCTAAAATTACATTTTAAAATTAAGCGATGTGAGTTTATTATTTTTTATCGATAAATTTTTTTTTTTAATTCTCGTAATTTAAAATTTTTTTTTACTTTCATTCGATTTTGTATCAATTTTTTTGAGACAAACAAATTTTAAGGATATATTTATACAAAATTATCTACGCGAGTGTAAAATTCATAAACTACGAACGCAATAGATAGCATCAGTTTATTAATGCATAAAAAAACGTGGTGTTACATATAAATCATTAAAAACGGGTGAAAAAATCTTCTTAAAAATTAAGCAATGAATATAATTTTTTTTTTTTTAAATTATAGGTAGTTTGGAGAAAATTGGAAGAAGCTTCGCAGCAAAATGGAAAAAGATAATATGTATGTGTGTACATAGAACTTGCAGTGGTAATAATTCCCATTATCGTTAAGTTCCTACTTGTGTAACATACGTAACGATTCTTGCCAAATACGAACGATTTGTTTTTATTTAACATTCCTACTCGAAGTCAATAATAGTTAATATTTAAATTAACAAAACTGAATAAACGTTTATTTAATACTTTAATCATGGAAACTAATTTTCTCTAAATTTGAAGAACGCTACTAATGCTTTCCTAATTTTTTATCATTTCTAAAAATTTATGATCATGATGAATTATTTGGAAAAAAAATTTAGAGGTGCCTGCGATAACAATGTTTTAATACATTTTCGATGCATTTTTCACTGTCCGTATATAATGTTTTTATTTCGTTTTACTGTAAACTAACTTTTACGATGCTCTAATAAGTTGAAGTATATTAGTTTCACTCGGTTTTCAAAATTTTATGCATAATTAAGTTTTCAAAAAAAAAGGAATAAAAACAAGTAGGCCGCATAGCTCTGGCTACATTTATGATCTGGGAAAACAAATTATAATTTAAAAAATTAATTATTTTTCTTGGATTTTCTTTTACCTATTAATCATAGTTTATTTTAAAATTCCAAACAGCCATTCCTGACTCATTTTTTACGTCTTAAGTGTTGTTGTTATTTTTTGTTTTTTTTACAAAAATTTAGTATTTCCTTTACAAAGTAATATATTTTTTACATAGATAAACTTGAAATGTTTTAAATCAATTAATACCTGCTGTTGAGTATATTAATTATATTTACAGAGTGTATCAGAAAATTCTAAGATTTAATTTATTTTTAAATGAAAAAAAGAATAACTTCGTATTTCGCATGTAAAAGCATTCATCTAAATCGTCTTGAAAACAAAATGTTCTCCTTTATACTGATTCTATGGTTATTACTGCAAACATTTGTTTCGAGACCTGTTGTTTAAAACTATCCTAAACAATGTACCCAACTGTACAGAGTTTAAATACAGGCGAAGCTTTATCCACACGTTTATTTTCGGTAGACACTACGTTGGAAAAATTCGAGAAACCCATTCTTAGGTTAGAAACCCTTTCTCGTTCACGTATTTTTCCCTTAGTTTTAAAAAGTTTTTTCAAAATAATTCTAATGTCTGAACATGTAAAAGGTGTTTTATGCATATTAGCCCCCCTCCGATCCTTATTTTTTGAGATATAGGCTGTGACCAGTGGTAGATCTGGGGGAGGGACATTCTCCCCAAAGAACCAAAGCCTCTATGAAAAAATTTGTTATAACAGAGAAACTTAATTTACACCATAAAAGATTTATATAAATGTTACCTATGGATTTAATTATAACTAATATTTAATGCTGTTTTCTAGTAAAACTATTAATGTTACGCTTTTATTTTATTTTAAACCCAACTGTCACCGATCTTTTGAAAAAGCCTGAAATGTAAAAGCAAAGAGCTACAGCATTTAAAACAAATACGCCATTGTCTCATTTTGTAATTATATCACCGGTACTGGAGTACTAGAACATTAAATCCGCTGCTTAAGATTCACGATAATACGAAGATGGTAAACATTTTGAAAGGCAACGAAAAAACTTCAAGATTTTTCTGATCAACAGAATCGTTTATGGAAACGGACATCATTTGATTTCGAACATTCTCGGAGGTGATTTAACCATTCAACCTAAAAACACCTCGTGGTTGGGAGTTTATCGAATTTATGAGCTAGACATTCAACTTAGATGTGAATAGCAACCATCCTGTATCGACGCTGTATTTACAGATCTTGTTGAAGTTTGAAAACATAAAATTATATTTTGTACTTCAATTACCCCATAAACTACTTGAAGTTTTAACTTTTATTTCGAAAATAAAATTACACTTTGAGGATAACACTCATTCATTAATAACACGCGCGTTTTTAACCTCACAACGAAATCATAAAACATGTTCACTATTTGAATGTTTCTCTTTGAAGAAAAGGAATTTTTTTGTTTTTGAAGAACGATTGTAAAATATTTTTAAAAAATATATCATTTCGAATAAATGAGTAAAAACTCCGATTCGAATGGAACAATATTAAACATTTGCCAAAAACCCTGTAGTAATATCGACATTTTTCTTTTAACATCAGCGTTAATCCAAATTTTTTTTAACGCCACTGGTTTGGAATGTTTCCTTTAAACAAGTTCCTGTTTCAGAATTTAAGTACGATTAAAAATAAATTACAACTGTTATACTCCGCAAGTTAATAGAAATTTTATGCGCATGTTTTTCGAATATAAATGCCACCAACTTTGCTATATGTGACCTAGTCTATGAAAGCCGGGCTAATGTATCAAAAAATCAATTTTCACTTTTTTGGATATTCTTATAAAAAAAAGCACACTCTTTTCAATGAAACAACCTCCAGATTTCTATCTTTATTACATTCTTTACAAATCATGTTTTAAAAGAAAACAAGAACTTTAAAAAAACATACAAGAAGTGAAAAACTATAATAGAAAAAAAATAGTCAATTTTTTTTAAAAAATTAGTACAAACTACTTCTTGCGGGTTCTTTTCTTCCGTGTTGAGGTTTCTGGGTAGGGTTTATCGTATTTTTCATCGGTTTTCTTCCTTTTCTTTGCCATGGCTACTTCAGTCTTCTTTTTTTTTTTGATCTCGGCAAATTTTCATCTAATTTTCGTTTCCGTTCTTTAATTAAGGGGTTTTCAGGTAATGACGCTACAATATCAGCTTTAGCGATATCAGAAACTAAACTTCTATTGTAAAGATACCATTGGCGTTCTAAATTTATACCTTTTGGAGTGATTTTCTCAGGCATCTTATCATCAATAGGCTGTAGCTGTAATTGAAATATGTTTATATTGTCACTGTTCGCATACATTTTTGCTGCTACGCCATCTGAGGAAATTTTGAAGTGGTGGAAATTTGTGATTCCTACTAAAGGTTTATAAAATTGCTTCAGGTAGGTGGTCCAATCAGACCAGGTTTCTACCTTTTTTCTTTTTCCATATTTTTTTCGTCCGCAGATCTCCTCATAAACCTTATCTAAAACATTACTTGTTCTACTTAATTCAATTTGACTCAATATGACTAAATCTTGCTGTTCTCTTTATCTAATTCTAAAAAATTATTTCTCGATTTCTCGATCATATCTCGTGGTATTGAAACATTACATTTTCGATTACAACAAGGTTCTTCAACAAAATTTTGAAACTATTTTTTCTTCCTCTGTATCTAGGAGAGATAATTCCAAATTATTCGAAGAGTTGAGAGTACGAATTTCATCTGGATTTTTTTCATCACTGTTATGAGCAAGTCGATGTTGATCATCCAAGTTGTCAAAGTAGAGTTTCTCTGCATTACTAAGCTCTTTTTCAACTTCTTCCGAACACATTTTTCACTTTATCGAAATTAAAACAGCTTTATCAGGACAGTTAATTAATATTCACGAAACAAAACCATTTCGCGTAATTAAAAACATCGCGATTCCACAATGAGTTGATAACGAAGTACAAACAATATCATTATATCTCTTTCATGGATAAAGAAATTAGCAACTGCAGGGAAATTTGTTAGATTTAGCTGTGGTAGTATTTCTTATAAAAGCATCACTGCATACAGAATGTCACAAAACATCTGGCAGATGATGTGCTGAGAAACAACAAGTGGAAGAATAGTGTTGACGTAGCAACACGTAACACCGCGCAACCACCCTCAAATTTAAACGCGTTTATCTCGAAAACTTTTTTTCGCACACCAGCCCGATTTTCGTAGACCAGGTCACATATATGTTTCCAAATAATTTTGATTTTTAAAATAGTTTGTAGACCTTCAACTTTAAAACATTTTATAAACAATTTAGATGGGAACTCTAATTTACCTTACGTAATTTAAAAAACGAGCAATCTGAAATTATTCTACGCGGAAAAATGATGCAACTGTCCCGATTACCAGACGAACTTGAATATTATACCAGAAAAATACACTTTTTTTAACATTCCATTTTAAATTGTAAAAGATGTTACGTGATTTTTTATATTTGAGATTTTTTTTTATACGTTTTTCTAATAAAAGTTTATAATTATATTTTTTGTTTTATTTAAGCTGTAACTTTATTTTAATACTAGCTGTGCCCGCGGCGTTGCTCGCGTGAATTATGATTCTAAAAAATTATTTTATTTGTTAAATTACACCCGCGCGGAATTCAGTTCATGACTGTGTAAGAGTATCAGTAAATGATTATTTGTCAAAAGATTTTTTATTGACCGTGGCGGCTCCTGACTATTGGGGAGACTAACTTTTCCAGAAGCACAGCACATACCATTAGGTTCATTGGCCCATTTTTTGGCAGAACACTTGGAGCAGATCTTATTCATGGATCCGATTTGGACGGAAGACTGTTGAGCATAACCAATCTGTGGATCGTATCTGAAAGCCGATATGTTACTGTGAGCTAAAACTCGATTACGAACTCTAGTCGTTGACGTCTGTTGTCTTTCTCTCTGATCTCGAAGACGTTGGAAACGTTCAGAGCTCGATTCCCTAGTGCGAGCTTGTATATTTCTAATATTTTGCTCTTTAAGCCGCTGCGAACGCTCATTACTCGACTCTCACGCGCGTACTTGAGTGGTTCTCAAATTTTGTTCTGCAAGCCACTGCGAACGCTCGATACTTGACTCTCTGGCACGCGATTGCGACGCGTATTCTCTCTGACTTGCAAGACGATTTTCAGTTTCTGATGAAGATTCTCCATTACGAATTATTTTTGATGCCCTCGTCTGGAAACTATTTCTAGAAAGTTGAGATCTTAATCTTTTGGGCATTTTGTACCTTTTACAAAAGATAACGGTAACGCTCGAAAATTTTCATTCATTACGTTAACACACTATTTCCATTGGTGATGAGCTTGTAAACGATGCTAAGGAGATGTTTATCCGAATTTACATTTCCATGGTAATTAACATTGATATTTTAATGTTTTATAAAAAAAGTTTTTGCAGCGCACGCGATGTAAGGAATTGTTTAGGTCATTTTTTTGCACCTTGAGTTACATTATTGGAGTTTTAGTAAGGATCCCTAATTTTTTTGAAAATATAATATAGCCTATGTCACCCGGAGTTAGTGTAGCTTCTCAACGGTGAAAGAATTTTCCAAATCGGTCCAGTAGTTTCGGAGCCTATTCAATGTAAACAAACAATCAAATCTTTCCTCTTTATAATATTAGTATAGATAATGTAACGCAGAATTTCAAGGTTAAGAACGTAAGTGATTAGGTGTTGGCGTAAATGTTCGATAGAAGGCGAAAAGAATGGAATTCATTTTTCTGATCATAGGGAAAATTATGGCGAGTTTATGTTCATATGAATAGAAGAAGCAGAAAATGGTATATTTCTATTATATACCGGAATAAATTGATTGATGTATCGCATAATAATGTCTCCAACTAATTTCATTCAGTTGCAGTAATAACATTTTTGGTAATTATTTAGAAGTTTATAACATGTATTTTCATTAAATGCTGCACATTGGTATGATTCATACACTGACAAAGTAAATATAATTACATCTTTTAATACGGCTTTTTTTTTTTTTTTTATTGTCCCATTCCCGACATGGCGGGTGGGGTAAACTGTATTTAAAATAATTGATGTATAAAGAAGCAGTAGACTAGTGTACTTAAGTGAAAGGTGTGTGCGAGTGAGAAGTAGCT
The DNA here is from genome assembly GCA_039619475.1 of Icerya purchasi. Lineage (NCBI taxonomy): Eukaryota > Metazoa > Arthropoda > Insecta > Hemiptera > Monophlebidae > Icerya > Icerya purchasi. The sequence continues at coordinate 378,457,854 of CM077116.1, read as the reverse complement.
GCCGACAAGTAACAGAAATATTTTGTGTATGTGGTAGTCCTCTGCGTGCGTACTTAAACTTAGAATGGTGACAGGATGAAAACATAGCCCCCTCAACCAAAAAAGTGTGTGTGTAATGGTGTTTGTACAATAAGCAAATAAGTAATCTAATTATTATATGCTATAAATATACGTAATAGTGAAATAGACCACACCGCTTGAAGCAATCAATGTCACGGGTTCACGGTTAAATTAAGAATTTGAGGTCATGAATTTTTTAGAGTGAATTTCTGGCACACTGCTCTTTCCGCAAATTCAAGAAAGGCGACATGATTATTCTTGTGCAGAACGATTGGTTAGGATACTAGTCTATCTTGAAGGTCTCACTCAGAGAAGAGAAGGCAGGACACTCAAAAATGAAATGTTTTAAATCATCAATTGCATCACAGGAGCATAAAGTACACTCCGGAGCACCAGCAAGTTTAAACCTAAACAAGTAGGATTGAAACAAACCGTGTCCAGAAAGCACCTGCGAATTGAAAAAAATTATTTTCAAACATTTAATTTTTAGTCTGAAGGACACGTCCGGCAAGAAACCGTATGTTTTCCTGCCGGTGGCATCCCTATCCCACCTCTCCTGCCAAAAATGGACAATCAGTTCGTTGACATGTTTTTTGAAAATTTTATTATTAATATTGGTGGTAGTATCAAGGAAAACATTATCTAAAAGCTTTAGCAATCTCATGGAATAAACCCCATTGTTGCCCATGCTCACTAACCACTAGATATAAATCCAGCGGGAGAACCCCACAGATCACACAGGCTGCAGATATTGGCGAAGTTTTATACGGGGAAGAAATCCTTAATAAGAACTTCCTCTACTGCTTGTTGATGCGATTTAGGATTCTGCGATTGACGTACGTCGCAGCGCCATAACCATACAAGGACTGTATAAGGCCCTTGTATAGAATGGGCCGTTCTCTGAAAGGCAGTCCCCAAGCATTAGGTTGTAATCGGACAAGTTTGTTAAACAGCTTATCACATTTGTCAGTTATCATATAATAATGAGGGAGAAATGTTAATTTGTCATCTAAAATAACTCTCAGAAGATATTTAAGGCGAGATGTATAAGTAACTCTTGACCCTGAAATGAGAGGAAGTGCAGCAACCTGATCAACAATGCTGCGATCACCAAACACGGAGAAACAGCACTTGGTAATGGAGAAAGTTAAACCAAGATCACCAACAATCCCCTTCAATTAGTTGAACTAGGGGGAAAAAAAGTAACTTTGATTTGTTTCAATTACACTTATGTAAATAGAGCTGCATTAACATTTAAAAAATAAAAAAAGCTTAATTAAAATATTTCTTTATATAAAATCAGTTTATACTGCAAAATAATTGACTAGTTCTAAATTAATATAAAATGAGTAAAACTGATAATTCTTAAAACTACGAAATTCATTATTACAATTACATTTTTTAAACGTTAAATCCATCTACCATGAATATTAAATTTTGTATATGAATTTTTAATTTTTTAAACTGATTTATTCTTTAAAGTATTTAAATAATTTAATTTTGAAATTGCAATTGCCATCTTTCGCCTCGGTCCTAATAATCTGAAGAAAACAAAAATACATTTATTTAAGCATTAAAAATAAAATCCATATTATGTAGCATTTAATAATATGTTAGTAAAACATAAATTTATTCTCCTATCGAAACTTACTTTATCCCGATTCTTTTAAGGTCTTCTTCAGTTAATTTCAAAAATTGATCCAAATCTACCTGATTCTGTTCAAAATTGGATATGTATTTATTTAACGAAAGATGCTGCAGTAAATTATGTAAATCTGTAACTAAAACGCGTATAAATAGTAAAAATTAACTCAGTTCAATTAACAAAGTAAAAATAAAAGTAGAATTAACGTGCCGAGTAATCATATTAATAATGTATCTATTCGTGTATCTTCTAATATTTTATTAAATTTGTAGTTCTTGAGCATTTTATACAGAATGCGAATTACTTTTACATCCTGCTTAATTTTAAATACTATGAAAATATTTAAAATAAAAAAATTTAACATTTTTATACGATTATTTGACACGAAAATTTTGGGTAATAAATTGTTTACGGTGATATCCATCGAGTTTTAAATAAGGGCAACTGAAACCAAAAATTTTGAAATTTCTTTATTTACCCATTTATTTTCTAATGAATACTTAACACAAATAATTGAAGGCTCTTTGAAATGGAAAAGATCAAGAGGAAAGCCGAGGCAGAATTATACTAAACAAATACAATATGATGTGCAGGAAAAATGCTATGGAAGCATGAAGAAAATGGCAAATGTTTTTTTTTTTCTTAAAAAAAATCCCTTATTAAGTTGTATTGCAAAATTACTGTTACAGAGATATAAAATCGCACATTATAAAAATACATTAAAATAGAAAACTTTAAACCAGAAGAATTTATGTAAAGTTGGAGGTCAAAGTGATTTTCAGAAATGACCCTAACTTTAGTATTAGTTTTATATATGTGTATAACGTCATTATTTTCTTGAAATTAAGATCAAAACTGACCTTATATAATTCATAGGACATTTTTTGGATCCCTGACACCTCAAACGAATTTATTTTGTACGTCCCGTAAACTACTATCATCTTGTAATTACGATCGGACTGAAATTATAATATACATTAAAATAGTAATTTTTATTAATTTACTACATCTGTTCATACGAATTTAACCATATTCTATTTTTTATTTATATCATTTTTACTTAACGAGTTGTTTGCACCTTCTTTGTTAATTGTAATGCAGATGCAGGAAATTAATAAAAACAACCAGTACACTCGTAATTATGAAATAATTAAAATTTTTAAAATACATTTTTCGAAAAAAGCCAAACGAATATTTTCTCAACGGACATATTCTCGACCGTGCAAAATTTTAATTGGTCTTTTGCGGGAAACATTTTTTATTTATTCATTTATTTTGCCGGAATTCAAAACCTACGTAGCCTAGCGGTTAAGGTTCCTGGCTACCAAACCGGAGGTGTCATCGGTTTTCAGGAGCTGCCTCGTTCCGGAAGTCGCTCCCAGATATATACCTAATCTGAAATTGAATATTGGATATACCAGAGAATTATCTGGGGGGAAGTAAAGGCGACTGAAGAAAAGAAACTGACACCGGTTTTTTCTTTACATCCATTAGGCTTAGTTTATGAAAAGCTTAACTTCACAATCCATGATACTTTATTAAGGTTATGGGGCTTATTTTACTTACTTTAAAATCTACATAATAAAAGAAATCGATAGAACTGCATTAGTACACTGTTGATAATTCAGTACAAAGATACACTGATTTTAAAAAAATACACTATGACCAATAAGTACCGGGAATTCTCAATTTAAGTGAACGGCGCTCGACCGATCCGGGTTTTTTTTTCTTAAGTTGGCAGCTCCTAAACTGGCATCTATGTCAAATTTAAATGGGATCGGATTCTTAGTGATTGTCAGCTGTTTACAACAGACAAGTTCCTGTGTTTTGTTGCATTTTAATATAAATAATTTTATTGAGCAAAGAGTTTGCTTGAAATTTTGTATTTTCAACGAAATTGCTTATGTCAAATCCTTGAAAATGTTGCTGAAAGCCTTTGGGGAGTCTGCTCTATCAAAAACCAGTGTATACGAATGGTATATAGAGTTCCGAAGTGGTTGAAAACTTGCCTCGTTCTGGGCGCCCTTTCACATCGAATACCATCGAAATTGTGAAGATAACTGAGTTCGAAAATCGCCATGTAAGCATTAGATGGATGGCTAGTGACCTCAACATATCTTACGGAACCGTTCAGCACATTGTTGCGGACATTTTAAGCATGTGAAGCGTTACCGTACGGCTTGTGACAAAGAAGTTGAACAATTTTCGAGGCCCAAACTGATCCAAACTTCATGAAACGGATAATTACGGGAAACGAGACAAGGATCTCTGAATTGCAAACAGCTTAACAATCATCCGAATGACGAGCCGGAACCGAAAAAATCGCGCCAGTCACTCGAATATGAAGGTTACGCTAACAGTTTTCTTCAATTACCGAAGCGTTGTCCATTACGAGTTCTTGCAACCGGGTGAAACGGTCAACACGGAGAATTACTTCGCTGTTTTGAAGCGTTTGAGAAATGCTGTGCACCGCAAACGGCCAGATTTGTAGGCCAACAACAGTTGGATTTTGCACCATGATAATGCGCCGTCACACTAAGCGCGGATTCTGATGGATTTTTTGACTAACCATAGCGTAAATACCGTATTCACCAGATATGGCTCCGTGTAACTTTTTTACCTTCCATCGGCTTAAACTACCATTTCGTGGAAAAAGATTTAAGTCTCTAAAAACCATAAAACGGAATACGACGAAAATGCTGAAAGACATCCCTGTTTTGGCCTGCCAAAAATGTATGGATGATTGGGTCAAGCGTTGGCGTATGTGTGTTGCTTCAGATGGAGGTTATTTTGAAGGAGATAAAATAAATTTGTCTGAAAGGTAACGCAAACTTGATTTATTTATAAATTCCCGGTACTTATTGATCATGTATATCGGTTTAAAGTTTCATTTTTTTTTTTTGCATTATCCAAAAACATAAATATACTGCATCACAAAAATTCTGTGCACATGCAAATGTTGAAATAATAAATACCATCTATGAGGGGAAGAAAGAAAGGAAATGTTCAACTAAAATGACAACGCAGTAATAATACATAATACAACGAACACGACTACGTAAAAACTGACTGAGGTATGATCGCTATAAATTGCTGATGTCTGCAAGTATATATTGTCTCCTTTTATTACTATTTATGTTGTTCAGCGGATATTCGTTGCGTTAGTTTTCTATGTAGGCCCATGCGCAGAATTTTGGAGGGGGGGGGGGGTGAAAATTTTCTTTGCATATTTATTTTATAAATGAAAATACATTTTTCACTAATATTCATGCTATTAATAATTTCCATCATTTTGATTTATATATTAATTTAAATAAACGAATTACTGTATGAACATTAATAAAAACTACGTATGTTATTGATTATATTCGTAACAAAAAATTTTGCATAAAATATTAATGGAGTACCTAAGCTATTTCAGTTCTCTTGGGGGGAGTTAACCCCCAAAACCCACCCCGTGGACACGGCCTTGTGTCTATGCCCAATCAATAGGCACGATTTTTTAATGTGCCCATACAATTTTTGAAAAGCAAAGAATGTTTGCAACATCAGTATAACCGCGGCACAAATTGAAGCACTAGCCGGCCAAGCACGTACGGTTATATCTGCGGATAAAACCGCCGGATATCTGAAGCGTGACAAAACCTGTACGAATTAGAATTTTACCGCATTTTTAACGAAAAAGATAAATCAGCCGGCAAATCAGTTAGGTTTAATCTGTACTAATTTAACCGCGCGTTTTTTCGTCGAAAACTACGATAAAGTACGCACATTTATTCGACCTATCAAACCGGGGTATATTACACATTACACTCATTTAATTTTATCCGTACTCCCTTAAGTTTGGAGTTTAGAATTATATAAAAAGTATATAGTTTTGATCATGCTCGGTAAAAACCGAAAACGCGCATTGAATTTGCTTAATGTGCAAAATAATATAGCATAAAACGAACAAAACGACATAAAAATTGGTCGATTAAAAAACATCAACTACGTCATTTGCTTTTATTAAAAGGTAAGAGCAAATTAAAATATATTTGGTTTTGTGGTACATACGAGGTGTGGTCAAGTAACGGGAATTTTTAATTTTTTCATAAAGTACTTACCTAATCTTCAATTTTTATTTTGTCCACTTCAAAGTAGTCCCCCCTTGATATCATGCATTTATGTCACCGTAGTTTCCAGTTTGCGAAACATTGTTGAAATGCTTTTTTAGGTATGGTCCCCTAAACTCACTCTGCGATTTTTCCTTTATCTCATCTATTGTTGAAAAACGTTGTCCTTTGAGTATCTTCTTGAATTGAGGAAATAGGAAAAAGTTGCAGGGTGCCATGTCTGTAGAATAGGCTGGTTGCGGGGCATTGCAGCAATGTTATGTTTCGCCACGAACTGTTGTATAAGCAAAGCGGTGTGCGCCGGTGCGTTGTAATGGTGCAAAATCTACGAGTTATTTCCCTTTTCTGGACTGTCTCGCGCAAATTGCGTAAAACTTGCAGATAGTACTCCTTATTGACTGTGCGACCAGTCGGTAAAAATTCGTAATGAACTATTCCAGTCAAAGAAAACGGTTAGAAGGACCTTCACATTTGACCGAACTTGACGTGCTTTTTTGGTCTTGGTTCTTCAGAAAACTTCCATTGAAAAGACTGAGCCTTCGTTTCGATGTCATAGCCACATGCCCACGTTTCATCACCAATTATAACGCGTTTGAGCAAGTCTCGATCATCGGCGACATCATTAAACAATTGTTCAGCGATGGTTACTCGATGCTGTTTTTGTTGAAAATTCATTAGTTTCGGAACAAATTTTGCTGCCACTCGTTTCATGCTCAAAACATTCGTAAAAATTGCTTCGCATGAGCCATATGAAATTCTTATCTCTTCAGCAACCTATTAGCAAGCCCAATCTGTTTAATTTTTGCCACGTTTTCGACACTCATGGACGTGTTAGGTCGCCCAGACCTTGCATCTTCTTCTGCGTCTTCTCGGCCTTCCTGGAACCGTTTGTACCATTCATAAACTCGTGTTTGTGACATAGTATTATCGTCAAAGGCCTTCTTTAACATTTGAAATGCTTCGCTGCACTTAATTCCGTTTTTAAAACAAAATTTCACACAAATTCACTGATCCGACATTTTGCAACAAAAAAAGAAATCCCCAAACGCACTAAAACACCTGTTGCTTTTCGCTTGGTAAACATAAACTAAGCATCGTAGCTGCATGATATTTGACACGTGCGTTACTGACAGTGCAGCCAATACACAAAATACGACTCGGCTCAATAAACAAGATACAGCGCGTACAATTACAAAATTCTAGTTACATTTTGATCACACCTCGTATATGCATCGTCTACATCTGTGGCAGTATATTTCGACTTTTAGCCTTTTTTTCATATTTCTTTCCTAAAATACCATCTCATATTTTATAACAAAATTTCTCTCAGCGTTCTGAAAATATTTCTCGGAATGATTTATTGAACGCATTATAACCTTTTCAAAAGTTTTACTTACGTATTCTTCAAAACGCATTTTTCACAAACAAGGATGTTGCTCGTAAATATTAATAAATTCAACTAAAAAGCTTTTATTAACAATTACGATATCCAATCTCATAAAAATTATGAATTAATTCTAAGCGCTCAGAAAAAAAAAAAAATTAATAATAATACAGTAGGCATTTTAAAATTGTAGGGAAAAAAGAAAAAGAAAACCAGTTTTGAACTGCAAGGAAACCCGCAATTCAATCTCTAGCATATCGTTGCAGACATAACTGAAGCGTTATAACTCATACAAATATCGTTATTAACCAATTCTGATGTTATGCGTCACATTTAACGCTGGGTCTTATCCGGAATTTTTTAAAACCTATATGTAAGTCCGCAAACATGACCACATATGTGCGACCGGCTATTAATTAATAATGGCCATAGTGGTTCTGCATCTAGTCTGACAGTGCAGAGAAATCAGCCCTTAGATTATTTATAAAAGATATCTGAAGTAATTAGATTGTCTACGAGTTACACAAACACCAGAAAATATTGTCAAATTTCCAAACGCTTCGATTTTTTCAGATTTCTAAGCAAATAAATTTGACCCGAGTTGAACCTAATTACTTCTCTAACAGTTCAAAGCGGTTCATAACAACAACATGGTTTACATACTTGAAGGTTGGCGCAGAGGCTAGTTCTTTCGCGTAAATATCAAAAAATGCAGTTTGCCCATAATCATGTTAAATAGACGTGTTAACATAAATCAAATTAGCCAGCCAAATATAGTTTTAAAGTTCCATAAAGAACGTATCAAGGCATTATTTGTTTTTCTATATGCACTAAAACTCTCTGTAACATCGAATAACAAAAACATTTTCTTATATTGTCTCTTTATAATGTCTGCTTTTATGCTTGTGATCCATCTTTTGCCTGCTAATTCTTTCAAACACTTATTGAGATGTATTTCAGCTAATCTTAAGTTTTAACAATACTAGGATCCAAATACCCTACTGCTTCAACGAATGAATATTTCAAAAAAAAAATTTCCATTATTTTCCTTATGATATCGAAAATTCCATTTCTTGCAACTTTTTTCAGGAATAGGCTTTTCAAATCAAATGTAGATGGACAAGATCTCAACACATCTTTTGTTGCAAATCACAAATCTAATTTTTGTATAAAGTTTAAGTTATAAAATGTTGTTAAGTCAGCCTTTCAAGTTGACTTTTTACAGCATTTAGACATTTTTTTCCGACAACCAAAAAACTAGAGAATGCAACTCGTTGTTTAAAAAAGAGACCATAGGTTCGTAATTTTGAAATTCTTTAATTCAAATAAATCGCACATTGCGTACAAAAATATCAGTTTAACTGGTAAGTTTATCTGAATTTTTTTTTTTTGAACTATAAAACTATTATAAGTAGGCTCCTTTTTATGTTTTTCACCATAGCATCGACATATAAAGCTCTCTCCGTGACTGGCCCGTTTTCCACCCATCTTACATCACAAAACTTTAACGGAAATATGACAGACTCACTATAATGAATAGAGTTCAGTTTGTATGCATTAAAAAACCGCAAAAATACGCAGAAGGTAAAAATACTGATTAAAAAGATACGTAGCAAAAATTTAATAAAATATAATAAAATCTTGTGTTTTTTATCTAATTTTTTTCTTCGATTAAATAAATTTATATTGAGAATACATTAAATTATAAATCTAATTTTAAAAATTGTTACATTTAACAATAAGCATTTTTTCTAGATATTCAACACTAAAATTATGTCTTGTATCTGTTAAAATAATTTTCAGTTAAGATAACGACCTCTCTACATTGCAAGACACGAACTAATAAAAATTTAAATACAGCCATTTCAGGTAGAGTGTGTGATAGATCCATCCAAACTTTTCACTATCCTTAAATACTCTGACCAAATTCACTTCATTTAAACCAATGGAAAAAAAAAAAAAATGTCGCAGATTTTTTTTTCTTTGCGAAAGAATGATCACACGACGGACAAAGGAGAATAAGTTTTTTTTTTTTCGTTTAATAAACACGCTGGCAAAAGTTATTGTACAACAATAGACTCCACAAAAAATAAAAATTGCCAATCTTCCCCGGGTGTCATATTTTCTTCGGTAAGTTGTAAGTTTCATACATTTGTTTTAGCTTACTTCATATCTAATTAGGAAAAAAGGCTCAAAATATGTAAAATATGTACGAAATGGCCGAAGTATGCATTTATATATATTAACGTCCAAAATACGTATTTAAATTCACTATTAAATTAGTATATTTTGGATCTACAACTCTTGAAACGCTAGATACGAAATTTAGCTACAAACAAAAAAAAATATGCCATATGCAAAATCCAAATCGCCCAATAATGAGTGTGGTTTAATTAAAATTATATAGTGCCCACAGAAATCGAAATATGTCCTAATCCGTTGCTTCTATGTCACTCTTAAAAACACTTTGTAAAGTATGAAGACTACAACTACCAATATTTAATAAAATGAATTTACCAGGAGAATCTGCCAATTACTGCTGCAAACAAAACATCTTCTAATTTACATTTAGTCCATCCATAAAAATCTAAATAATCTTCTTCACTGTTTTAGGCAACAGAGAGACCTTTTTATTCCTTTAACAAGATCAGGAACTTTAAAATGCCACAAAAAGAAAAAAAGGTAAAGTAGCAAGACCTATTTATCATTGAATCGGATATTCGCTGTCTTTGTTAAACTTTATTTAACAATTTGTCAAAACAAAGAACAACGTACAAATAATGCTTTATTTAATTTTCTAACTGATTTCTAAAATAAAGGACTAAACTAAATGTTAACGTATATTCACTTTAGTCTTCTGTAATTGAGTAATTAAAATTTTGATGCAATTACACTGCCCGGAAAATAAATTTGAAAACTATTTGCGTAACATGTTATAACACGAAAAAGAATATGATTTACGCTACCTGTAAGCATCAAAAAATTTCTAATTTCGTTACAAGCTCCCCAAGGATTTTTTTTTGTTTATTCGCGCATAACTTAGATTCATATGGACCGATTTTACTGATTCTTTGCCCATTAAAAAGAGTAAAAATTGTAAAATAGAATATTTTTTTTTTAAAAAAAAAACAAAATCAGACTAAGATTTATTATAAAAATTTAACAAAAATGGACTAAAAAGTAAAAAATAATTATTCGATAAAAAAAATTTCAGAGTGATACCTTAAGGTGATATTTTGGTAATTCTTATACAACATTAACTTTTTGGAGTCGTCATCAAATTCATATTGAAATAATAATTAAAAGGTGCATTAAAAATTCATTAAATTTTTCTTCGATATTGTAATACGAATTTGATGCCAACGCCAAAAAGTTAATGTTGTATAAAAATTGCTATAAAACACCTTAACGTACATTACTCTGAAATATATTTTTTATCGAGTAATTATTTTTTAATTTTTAATGCATTTTTATAAAATTTTTATAATAAATCTTGATATCTGTATTTTTTCTTTAAAAAAAACATTTTATGTTATTTTTTCTTTGATATTCTGTGATACCTGTAAGCTAATTTCTTATCTATAAGCTGTGTCAACTATACTTTTTTCATATTATTTATACAAACATTACATCATTTCAATTGTTCTATATAAAAACAAGTTCAGTGAAGTATGATGTTTCATGCACTGAGGATTCCGTATGAAAAGTAAAGGTAACCAAAATTTACGTTTACACAATACTAAATTCAAAATAAAGAAATCTGATTTTCGCACCACAAAGAATGGGACACATAATTTTTCGCGCTTTTTTGAACTTTTCGCCAACTTTGAAATTTTCGTTAAGGAAATAAAATAGTTCCATCGATATTTCCATTAATATATCCCGTGGCCGGGAAAAAAATTATTTTTTTCAAAACTTTCCAGCTTTCAGCGTTCTGGACACCTAAATATGAAGTTCTAAGCTCGGCTATAGTTTTACTATAAAGCGGTCTTTTATGCATATATTTGAAATATGTTTTGGTTTCTTCAACTTTTTTACTCGGGCCACTGCTTACGTGAACATCCTTTTCGGAGAGTCTATATCATTTTTTAACTATAATTTTTTTATTTTATGAAAGAGCTTCTGCGTTTTATTTTATATTCTGAATTTCACTTTTAAAAGGTTATCTGGTGATGAGTTATGAATTTTTAAGTGATTTTTTAAGTCGTTTTAAATTTCATATTATATATTCTTGGCGGTTTTGGGGGTTTTCTTCCAACCAGGGTAATCGGTTAGTTTAAAGTTATAGATTGCCTTAAAGAGAATTTTAATTTTAATTTATGATCCAATTTGGATTTTATAAGTTAACCGCTTATGAGTTATTTATTTTTATTTGATATTTTTTTCGTTTCTGGACCATCTTATTAAGATTCCGTGCATTATATGTGTACGGAATCCTAATTAATAAAAAACACCTAATCAAAAATCTATTGTTCCGAAATTTTATTTCAGCCATATTTTCAAGTAATTTTAAATTGCTTCACATGAGATTTCTAAAAAAAAAACTTAACCAAAAACCTCCACGTTGCTACAAATATTCGGGGAAACATTACTTCAAATAATCGTGTATTGTTATAATTTTTATTGGTCTTATGTAAAAAACTACGGTTTGATCGTGTCCCACCTCAAATAACAAAAAATAGAATCGGATTTATAGTTCTGGTTTAACAGTTACAATTATAGAAAATGAAGACATGGAAATCGGATAGTTGGAAAGAATAAAAAGTTATTTAATGCCTTAAAAATTTAATTTTTTTTTTAATTTAACGTTAAATAAATAATATTTTTAAATTCTGCTCATTAAAAATTAAAACAAAAAGAAAGTTTATAATTATTTGAAATAAAAACATAAAAATCATTTAAAAAAAATCAGTATGGAATTTTTTAGTTATATTAAACACATTGGTTTTGATTTTACTGTAACTATCAAAATCACAATGATTTTAATTATTGGTATCATTTTTTGATTTAACAGCATATTTTGTTTCATAAATTTAATGAAGACACTTTTTATACTAATTTCCAAACAAAGATTTAATTCTCATTCGGTTTCTTTTTTTTTTTTTTTAGGGCGTACTTGCATATTTGTAACAAGTCCGTGATTTTTAGCTTTAGATTAAATTAAATCGCTTACTAATTTTTAACTTTTCTTTAACAATTTTAAAACAATAATCAATTTTAACAAAAAAAATTTTCTATAAAAAACTGAAAGAAAATCATTTAATTTTAATAAACACACGCGAAAATAAAAAAAAAAAATTTTACTGTACTAAAATGTATAAATTAGTGACGAAATGTATGTTCAAAAAGTGGAAGTAAGGTTAAAACAGTAAATCTTAAAATCAGTTTTTATGTAGAGATATGCAAAACAGAATAGAATTCAGTGAATAAAAATCAAAAATTAATGAATAATAAAATAATTCAAATAAGAAACAAACCTTATTTTTAAAGACAAGGATAGTAGAATATTTTTTTTCAATCTCCTACATGGCGCATGTACCATAGTATATAGGGCCGTATCTAGACCAAAACGGGGGGGGGGGGGTTACGAAATTTTGTAAATGTATATGTGCATATATGCGCGCGTGCGTGTATTGTATGTGTGTATTATCATGAAATATATTTATTCATAAATAGTACACTAAATCCTTGTAGTCAATGATTGTATATGAAATATTTGAACACTACCATAAAAAATAATCGGTTCCATAGAATTCATAAAAATTTCAATTTTCTTTTCTTTTGTCAAAAATTGAAAAGAAATAAAGGGTCTAGCCGGTTATGGGGGTAAAAGTGCCCTTGAACCAGGGGCGTAGCTACCGCCGTACCAGCCGCATCAATGATACGGGGCCCCCGGGGTACAGGAGCCCCGAACTTGTGTGAGAAAAAATTCGTAAAAATGTAGTACGACTTTCTGAAAGCTAGTATTTACTAAGTAATCTTTTAAATAGATGAACGAAATAAGAAATCAAAATTCGTTCCATGCCTTACTAAACGAGTCCGCAGTTTTAGCAAGTAGCTCATGTTTTGAAAAATAAAAGACGGAAGATAACGAAGCGTTTTTTTGATGAGTTAGCAGAAGATGAGAGAATTTCAGACCCGGAATCGTACTTCAAAGTCAATGTGTACTATTGCTCTTTAGTTATATTAATCTAGTCCCACGGGGGGCTGCTGTAGTCACCATTTTGTGATTTTCAGGTTTTTTACGATATCTCAGTCATTTTTCGATCGATTTAAAAAATTCTTGTTGGAGGTTAAAGGTAATAGAAATTTCTATAACGGCGATTTTTTTCAGATTTTTAGATGCTAAATTCAAATTTTTAAAATGTCATAAAAAAATTTAAAAAAATTAAGTAACGACGAAAAAAATATATAACATGTATTTTAGTGTAATCTATCTACAGAAATTGTTTCAGATTTTTAAAAGTGGTGGAAGTGGGTCAAAAAAAATAAAAACATGCATTTTTGGCTGAAAAACCTCTGAAACTTCAACTGGAAACAAACTACAAAATGCAAGTTACATAATTTGTCATTGTGTTACCTAATTTGCGATTATGGGAATTTCAAATTCGTGCAGAATCTTTATATTTTTTCATTTCTTAGAAGCATTATTATTTTTCATTTATAATACATTAATTTAAATACATTTATCATTTTTAGAAAAAAGAAAAACCGTGAAGTTGAAGAGATTCGCCTCCCTCGTGGGCCCCCGTATGAGTTCTGGCACATGCGCATATAAAATAGCATGCCTCTGTATTTCGCGCGCCAACATATTTTTGTATCTATGTAATTTTTTGCGTATCTCTAAAGTCAGTAGTTGAAATCTTTCGTGTAAAATCGACAAGAGTTTCTCCTGTGATTCTTATTTCACAGGACTAGCTCTGAGCTAACTTAGTTATTACAAATCATTAAAAAATAACTAAAGATGGCTTCCGATTTTTTTTTCCATTATTTTATTTTTAAGGAGCGTTGAAAAAACCTACGGTTTTTCTTTGTTCTAAATATGACAAATGTATTTAAACTGATGTATTATAACTGAAAAATAATAATGCTTTTAAGAAATAAAAATATATACAGATTCTGCACAAATTTAAAATTCCCATAATAGCAAATTAGGTAACACAATGACAAATTATGTAACTTATATTTCATAGTTTGCATCCAGTTGAAGTTTCAGAGGTTTCTCAGCCAAAAATGCATGTTTTCATTTTTTTGGACTTGTTTCATCTGTTCTAAAAATCCGAAAAAATTCAGAAAAATATTTTATTATAATATTCGAAACATATATCAATTTCGTTGTTGTTAGTTCAATTTCAAAAAGTTTTTCAAACAAAAACGTATGATTTTATTTATTTTTTGACTTGTTCCACCCGCTCCAAAAATTCAGAAAAACTTGTTATCTTCAAATACGTAACACATATCCATTCCGCTGTTATTAGTTGAATTCCAAGAGATTTTTCAGCCAAAAATGCATGTTTTTATTTTTTTTGAACCTCTTCTACCACTTTCAAAAATCTGAAAAAATTTCTGTGATAGTTTATACTAAAATACATGAAATATATTTTTTTCGTCATTACTGAATTTTTAAAAAAATTTTTGATATTTTAAAAATTTTGAACGTTTTTAAAAATTTGAATTTAGCATCTAAAAATCTGAAAAAATTCACCGTTATATAACTTTCCATTATCTTTAACCTCTAACAAGAATTTTTTAAATCGATCGAAAAATGGCTGAGATATCGTAAAAAAACTGAAAATCACAAAATGGTGACTACAGCAGCGCCCTGTGGGACTAGGGTTCTGAAAATTTCAGCATCAGCTATTTTTGCCATGCCCTAGATGTATATATTTTTTTTATAAAGTTTGATTCAATTACACTTTTACCCCCCTTAACCGGCTAGACCCTTTATTCTAAATTTCGGACCATTTAATTGAAGCAGTTATTATTTCGCACACATTTCGGGAAGGTTGCCCCCCCCCACGCACACACACATACACGCACGCACAGAGATATAGCCTTGATGGTACGAGGGGCGTTCAATAAAGACTGCAACAATTCACGTTGCGCAAAGTGGGAACACTATATCGGTTCAATCTTCACATGGCTGATGGCTTGACTTATTAGAAACGTATCTATCCAGTTTCGTTCAGTTTTGTTAACGTGTTCGCGAAATATCGTAAAACTCCGTCTTACCCCTGCACTTTTTTAAAATTAATAGATCAAAGATTTTACGAGAACCGCTATACGCAGTGAAATTTTGCTTTCGACTACGAAAAACGCGTTCAGAAACAATAGGCATAATGAAAGAAGCGTACAGCTCAGATGTTCTCGACCGAACAACCACCTGTAGGTGGCACAGCGCATTGGAGAAAGGCAGAGACAGGGCGACCTTGTACTCGGTCAGAAGTCAGGCAAAAAATGTTTGGCGATTACCTTTTTCGACAAAAAGAGCATGATTTATGTGCATTATGTCCTTGCAGGCGAAACAGTGAATTCCGCATATTATATAAAGATATTAAAACAACTGGCGTAGGTTCATATTGCCCGAAAATGTCCAGAATACAAAAACGACAATGGGAAATTCCATATGGATAACGCACGTCCACATATGGCTCATTCTGCCATGGGATTCATGCAACGTATAAGCATCGAATTAGTACCCCACCCAGCTTATAGTCCGGATATGGCGTCAAATGACTTCTTCCTATACCCTGGTGTGAAAAAAGATCTCAAGGGTCGCCATTTTGAGTCGGTTATAGAGTTGCAGAATGAAATGTAGACCTAATTACAAAGGGTGCCAAAAAACTGCTTTGAGCGCTGTTTTGCGAATTGGGAAAAACGATGGCTCAAATGCATCGAATTGAGAGGTAATTATATCGAACATGTAAAAAATTTGGCGTCTTAATCTCAAAAATAAACGACGTTATGTAGACTATGGCAGTCTTTATTGAATACCATTCGTGTATAAATCGGTTTAAAAAAATCGAGTAAAATATTTATGACGTTTTTTAATTTTCAATTATACTAAAATTAAATACTGACATAATTTTTTATATTAATTTTTTTATTTCAAAAGCTTCAGTAGACATGCTTCAACAAGCCACTATCTTTTTATTAGCCAGTTAAGTAATTAGATAAACATAAAAAATGACGAAAAAGACAATTTGAGCTCTAAATTAGTTAATAATATTCGGCAATTAGTTCTGCTGGTTGTTAGGCTTAAATTAAAAAAATACTTATAAAAGTATTTTTATTCTTTTATTTTGGTAGATACAAATATATCGAAAAAAAAAAAAATAAATATATATATATATATATATATATGTAAAATTTTTAATAGACAAACCTTCATATTTGACGTACAATACTATTTTTAAAGAATCAAGAAATGAATAACAAGCACGGGGCTGACATGATTCTGAAAAGGAGGGTCATGATGGCACACACTCTCACAATAATTTAAATAACTAAACAAACTGTGAAATTCTTTTCTTTTGTACAAATGTACATAGATCATTTAATATTTTAAGCTTCCCTCCTAAAAATTATCCATATTTTTCAATTTTACATAATATTTTTCAATATTATATAACCAACATTTATTAGAAAAAAATTAAATCTAAAAAATGTTTAAAAACTAATTTTTCGTCAAAAAATTATTTTACAAAATTTTCAGTTTTATAAATGAATGACATTTTGCAGTAAAGAATTCAAGTAAAACATAAACTCTCTAATGTTCTATTTTACATAATTACAATTCTATGAATGTTATTAAAAAAATATTGCATTTCATTATTAAACTTTATATTTTAATAATTTTTTAAAAAATTTAACTAAATGAATTAAAATTTTCAAAACATTCCACGCCGCAACGTTTTTAGGAAACGATCATCCTCAACAGCTAAAATTAATTTATAATTTATAATATATTTTTTATATTTTAGTAATAAGTTAGTTTAATAGTGCTCATTAATTCTTTAACAAATAATTTTAAAAAAGAGTTTAAAAGTTAAAATCGGAGACAAAATTAAATTGTCACTTTTTTTATATATCTAGCATTAAAATTAATCATTAAGTTATTTTAAAAAATTAACCTTTGAAAGTAAATAAAAATAAAATAACATACCAGAACGGATGTTTATTTTTCGTTATTTGTAAAATTGTTTCAATTTTAAAAGAAAAAAAAAAAAATGAAAAAATTACTTACATTTAGCAACAATATATAGCCCAAATTTTAAACGAATATGAACTAAAAAAACAAACTAATTCACAAAAATTGAATTTTCCGGATCATTAGCTTAAAACAAAATACTGTTTGCTTGTACTACGAGAGGGGAGGGAGAAGAAAAAGAAAAACGATTAACTTCTATAACATTTCTCGCGGTGTAAAATTAGAAATTGTTCCCCACGGTCTTATAAATGCATCCACGTGGTGAGAAGAATTATGTGCTGTTACAAAATATTTTAAATGTAACTAAAGTTAATCCTCTTTAACATATACCACCGACATGCCAGAAATAAACATAAATATCTATTCTCTACCGTGAAAACAAAAGTCATTTCACGGAAAAATTAGAGACAAACTATAAAAGAATGTACAGCTTTTTTGTTACGATTGTAGTTTGATTATTAATTGAAATATATTAAAAAACAGTTTCATTTTTCACTTCAAATGATTTTCTCTTATCGAAAATATCTTGACTATTTTTACTTTTTTCCCCGACATCAAAAATCATCGTCTTTTCCCAGTTTCCCGGTTGAATGGCCACTCTAAAAATAAATCTCGATTTACATTATAGAATTCAAATCGATGTTATCGAGTGTAAAGACGGGACAAGACTCGGTACCAGCAAGCTAATTTTTCTCAAAAAGTGAATTTCTTTGAAGGCTTGAAAATAGTATGGAACGGCTTATAGTGCGACATAAAAACCAGCCTCCATGTGTGCTGCGCGCTTACTCAATAACCACTGCTCGCCAGATAATGAATATCCTCACCGAATATTCGTACCATTTGATCCGTTCATTATCGATGGATTCCTTCTTTAACATAATAACGCTCGGCTACACGTAGTTTGAAAAACAAAAGCATTTTTAAAGGAAACTGATACCGCTACACTGAACCGGCCAGCCTGTAGTCCAGTTGTGAATCCTATCGAGCACATCTGAGATATGTTAGGAAAACAACTAAAAGCTCGACATATCCACGTTACATCTTTAGTCGAATTGAAAAATACTTTGGTTGCGCAACGGAATAATATTTCTTAAGGAGAAATTCAAGTTCTCATAGAAGGCATACGAGAAAAATATAAAGCAATTATTCGTTATCGAGGGAACAATATCCGATACAGCTCAAATGTTAGCTTTTTAATTACTTCTATAAGTACTATTTTTAGTAATTTGTAAAGTAGTAATTTTTGTTTTTTCCACATAATTACTGTTTTATTCAATGGTTGCTGCAATTATTCTTTAATAGGCTTTGGTAACTGTTTAAAGAATATCTCATGTAAATTTTACACATTTCTAATGAATATCAAGCGTAAAAACCTCGACTATATATATTTGTTTCGCAGCTTATTAAAAACATATCACAAACGAAACACCGGATTAAGCGTAAGTAATAACAGATCGAAAAAAAAAAATTAGAACATTATTATCACATATGCTGTGCAGAAGGAATTGCAACTTCTTCGTGTAAATTAACAGTAAGTGCAAACAAAACTAGAAACCATATCATCGTGAGAGACTCATTTTAGAAAATGGTACACTATAATCAAGAAGCAATTCTAACATGCAGGCTGTAAAAATAAATTGTCGTGATGATCGCCCGAATACTAAAATTTATAGACTTTTAAAATGACTGAACATATTACTAGTGGTTGTATTCGAATTTAAACTTTTAAATTAATTACGATATTCATTAACAGTAAAATAAAGTTTTCAGATACCTTTATGTGAGAATAATTAACTAAACTTACAATGGGATATTGTTAATAAGTCAACAACATCATAATTTTTCCGCTCGATAGCGTAGTCCGTGGCCGTTTTATTTTCATTTGATAGTACGAAGCAATCTGCGCCAAATAAAATTAAAATACCAACTATGTTTATGATATTTTCTGACGCAGCTATCATAAGCGCAGTTTTTCCTTTGTTATCTCTAAAGAACGATTAAAAATAAATACATTAATGTTCCATCTATATCTAATGTATTTCGGTAATACGTATTACAAATGAAAATTGCCGATACGTGCCAGTCTCTGTTTGAGATCATTTCGAAAACTACTGTATGAATTTTGACGAGACTTTCACAGTTAATTAGAGTGATATATAAGGACAGCTTTATTCTATTGAGCTTCCATTACAGCATTTTTCAGTACAAAGTATGCATAGGACTTTGAATTAAAATATCCCTTTTTATTTTATTCGGTATTTTTTTACCGATTAGTTTCGACATATGTTCAGGAATGGTTGTGATATAGTTTTAATAAATGATTAAGTCATTTGTCGAATATATTATTGTAGTACATCATTGTGGTATTACTTAAAAAATTATAATAAATAGTTTATTAAATAGTATTTTAAAAGTATTTTCAATAAAACATTTAACTTATAGTATACAAAATTAAAATTGTTACGCTAATAAGTCAGTTTATTTATAATATGTATATTCCGGTCCGAAAAGTTTTGTTTAAAATTACAACTTCTGTGAGACATATCGACATCTAAAGCGTTTAAATTGTATCATGAACAAAATTTCGCAACGTTTTACTAGAAAATTAAGTAACGGGCACTTTTTTAAAGACTGTTTTAGAATACGCAATTTAGAATAATTACAACGACTGCGCATTCTGATTTAAAAGATAACTCAACATCTTTATCTGTTTTTTTAAGCTCCAGACCCTTTTATCTTATTTATTGTAATGTTCTCGACTTATTCCCACGATTTGACTAAATTCTGATACATAAATCACCGTGCTCTGTTAGAAGAGAGATGAAAATTTATAATTTTAATAAAGCAGTTTGATGCTTTACAAAATTAACAAATAATATCACCCCATACGTATATAACATACATCAAAATATTCTACACTTTGTGATCACACGCTTTATTAAAAAAAGAGCTGTACAATAATGATTTTAGCGAAATTAAATGATAAAAAACTAACTAGGTAAAATTATGTTTATTCTATTCGTAATTAGGCAATTTTATTATAATGACTAAGTATTAAAAATCAGTTATTTCTTTATGCGCAAATTTGTTTCAGATAAATTAATAATTTAACATTACAATATGACAAACTAAACAAACTATAAATAATCAGGATATACCATAACTAAAAGATAATAAATAATCAACTTTATACATAATCCTAATCAGATCTATTTCAAATGCTCTTTTCTCCTTTCTAGGTAATATCTTATCTTTAGCCGTTAAAAAGAGGACTCTTTACTTTTCTTATCCGTCGCATTCTCAATTCTGAGAATCGTGACACGTGACTACCCTTGAAACTAACTGTAATCGTTTCTATTTTTAATTACATAAAAATCAAATTAAGATTACTGTTTTATCATTATAGTAACGGGTTATTTCAAAAGAGAGGAATGCAACAGATGCAGCTGTCCCCCTTCTAAGATCGGTATCTTGACTCTTTTATACTTTATTACTCATTAAATGTCTAAAACTTTGATTATAATGAAATATTTATAACAGTTTTTTCACCGCGGATTAATTTTAACCTTTTTTTAATTTTTATTTTTACTTTCCTATAATTCAACACCACACTTACGAAAAAACGAATATGCCTATATTGAATGTACCAGCCATATGTTACAGAATATTTTTTTTTAATTTTTAAATTGCAATACATTAACATATTCAGTACACCTGTAAATTTGAAAAATATTTTTTTTATTTATTCACGGTCAGTATTTTAATTACTAATTTCAATTATAATTACATACTGCGAGTTTAAGTTTATTCCGTATGTTATAAGTAATCGCACAATTGCTTCTTGTCCCCAATAAACTGCATAAAATAACACATTCCAGCCGTTAATATCTGTGTTTTCAACTATGTCACCCTGTTAATCAATTATAATAAAATTTATATAATATAGATTATAGTAAATCTAAAATAATTAAATTTACAAATGTTTTAAAATTATTCGATGCAGTCTAGTGATGTTACATCATTTTACAGTGTAGAAAACGTTAAATTTTTTTCGGGAATTTACACAAATACGTACACGTACATTGTATCATGAACAACATTCTCATGATTTAATTGATTAAATGTGTGCAAGCGGATTTCCTTTATAGAACTGAAACTTTAGTAAAATAATTCTTGAATAGGTTTTAAAACACAAAAATTATTTAAAAATATGTACCAAAATTTTGATTGCAAAAATTTTTATTACATTCAGTTAAACAATTTTTTTTTAAGGTTATGAATATTTTAGGTGAAAATAAGAATCAATTATAAATAGTTAAAAATTTTAACAGATGAATAAAAGTATTTAACTTTATAAGTAACTAGCTGTTACGAAAGAAAAAAACCTGGACAATAAAATATTGCACAGATCTAATGTTCTTGCTATAAATTACTAACTTTATACCAAATTTATTTCTACCATTGGTGACAACTTTTAATGATTTTACAAAAGTTTATTTTTGAAACGAACTTAACATATCTACTATACATAAACTATTATAATCTAGACAAAAAAAATTTTTTGACTCCAATTATCTCTTAGACAAAGAACGATAATACAAATTAATATTCGCGTAATTAATGCTCAAAAAATATGCCAACCCTACCATACGTGTGCAAGTGCATCAAAAAATAGACAAATAAGAAATGAGATAATAAAACCTAATGAAATTGTAAGAAAACAATTGTGTCCATTCTATTCATTTTTAGAGGTTCAAAAACGAAAAAGTATAAAATAAATCAATAACTCACGAATGATTTGACTTATAAACTTTAAATTTGGAACATAAATTACAATTAAAATTCTCTTTAAAACGATCTATAACTTCAAGATGACCGATTACCCTGGGTGACAAAAAACCGTCAAAAATATGTAATATGGTACTTAAAACGACCTCAAAAATCACTTAAAAATTCATAACTTTTCCTCGATGAAACTTTCAAATTTACCGAAAAGTTCAAAAAGAAAAAAATGACGTGTCCCCTCTCCCCTTAGCGCCACGAGTATCATAGCTAAAAATTTATTTCCTTGTCGCATATAGTGCACCCGCACGACCAGGATCTCGATGCGTTATAAAATAAAGAGAAGAAGGAATGGAAAGAAAAACTGAAACAAAATGTTCATAAACAACAAGAATGTATACACGCAGTCACATACAATTTACATGCTGACCTGTCTGCTCTACTACATTTGTGAAATATTAGATATGTAACGTTAACCTCTTAGAACAAAAATAAACGGTTTGACCTATAACATTCCTCCTGCAATGAAACAAATATGAATACCCAAGTGATACCACCAATGTTGTAAAAAACTAATGAAATACTCAGGTCCTTCGCAATTTGAAATCCAATGTAGAAAAATTAATGTGGTTAAGAGAATTTTCTAAAGATAAGAAAATCGAAGGGAGCTCTATTGCAATTATACAGCGAGCATTTAGGTTTTCTTAAAACTTTAAGGGAAAAAAACTTTTAATCAACCACGTAAACGAACCACAATGTCCCCTTGCGAAAACTCATCACGTAGCGAACAATCACCATCTAGCATGACGAAGTGAAAAATAAATTATATTATAAATACACTTTAATATATTTCTCAAGTAATGAAAATGGAAATATATTTGTTCTGAACAGTTTCAGTTTACGATAAAATTAAAATGACGATGGAGCGATTTAAAAAAAAAATATAAAACTTAATAATACTGCAACTGTATAAATTGTATTGTATCGATGGCCGTGACTATTAACAAACAAACAAAGAAGAATTACGAAATTTAACCAAAATTAAAATTAACAGAACATTATGTCGAAGATGACTCGTTTTTCTATAAACAAACGAATTTTGAACATCCTAACTGCTAATAAAAATTCCCCTTAAAAATTGAATACATTGTAGCTATATATGTTAGTTTTAAACCTCGAGATGTCTTTTGAATCATTTTATTTTTAAGAAAATTCTTTACGTAATACAACTGCAGATATCATTTTACAAAGGCGAAAATAATTGCTTTAATGTATTTACCCCGTTGATTCTATTATAGAAACTTCGAAAAATTTTAGAATATGAAATTTAAAAAAAATTTTTACATACACTCGAACAGTCTAAACAGCTTGATGGACCAGGAGGAATGATTGAACGATCTCTAAGAAAAAAATGCCGCTCAATTCTCTATTACGTAATTATTATGTATACTAATTTGTAAACCAACTGTATGCCTTGCCGAATCCCGAAAAAGATAGACAAAATGCATCTATCACAAAATTGAAAAGAATTTAACCCGTAATACTCTATATAGTATTCCTAAGGAATTTCAAAGAACACTCTGAGAATCAAGAGTTAATTTCCGTACTTGAAACTATTCAAAATCTGACTACAGATATGATTAAATAGTATCTGTTCAAAAAGGAAACTATAGCCAGAAACAGCGCGTATTAATACCAAATCAAAATAGTACAAATTACCGCAAAAAAATTATTTTATAGTCACCATAAATATGACGCTGTTTTGATTCTGAAATATGTCGACGCAATTTTTTAATTGTTAATTAAAAATTTTAATGTAAGTAAAAAGTTTTTACGTCTGAGAATTATTCCAAAATTTTTTAAAACAAAAAGTGTTACAGATATCAATAAATAAAAAATCGAAAAACTAAGAGGATATATATATTGTATTAATCTCTAAATATTTTTTTGAACAAATTCTTTATATGCAGTAAATTACTTGTCACAAGCTATTTCACAGTCTCCAATTTTAAAATTCCATAATAATCTTTTATCCTGATAATATTAATACCAATTTACCAAATTATGTCACGAACTTTAATTAAAAAATACGCAATTAACTTGCTGAAACTGTATTAAATATCAAAAATAAAAGGGAGTACTCGAAAAATTAGTTGCTCAAAAACAATAAGAGTACAGAAGATGTAAACGTTATTAGCCGATAGAAAAGAGATTTCGAGATTTTACTAATCGACACCATGTTTTTGTCGATCACCACTGACGATTAAAAGCATGAAATTTTTTGCATTAGAAGAAGATGATCAAAGAAGAGGAAAAGAAGACAAAGAAAAAGCCTGAAACGTAAAAGCAAAAAGCTACAGCATTTAAAACAAAAACGCCATTGTCTCATTTTGTAATTATATCACTGGTACTGGAGTACTAGAACATTAAATCCGCTGCTTAAGATCCACGATAATACGAAGATGGTAAACATTTTGAAAGGCAACGAAAAAACTTCAAGATTTTTCTGATCAACAGAATCGTTTATGGAAACGGACATCATTTGATTTCGAACATTCTCGGAGGTGATTTAACCATTCAACCTAAAAACACCTCGTGGTTGGGAGTTTATCGAATTTATGAGCTAGACATTCAACTTAGATCTGAATAGCAACCCTTCTGTATCGACGCTGTCTGGTTGAAGTTTGAAAAAATAAAATCATATTTTGTGTTTCAATTACACCATAAACTACTTGAAGTTTTATCTTTTACTTCGAAAATAAAATTTCACTTTAAGAATAACACTGATTCTTTCAGTTGCGTTACTGATTTACCTCTATGTTTGAATAACACTCATTCATTAATAACGTACAAGTTTTTAACCCCACGACGAAATCATAAAACATGTTCACTATTTGAACGTTTCTCTTTGAAAAAGAGGAAATTTCTTTTTCTTTAGGCTTCGAGAAGCAAATAACAAATTCGGGTTTTCTATGATTAATTTAATCAACTATAAATAAATACGTAAACTTTTTGCATTGCGTTTCAAACAAAACTCTTCTGTCTAATGATAATGTTTCGTTTAATTATTTGTTACGTCTCTGACTGATGTAAGTAAAACAAGGCTAATTTATGTAGGTATGTAATACATATGTATATGCAGTTGAGCACAAGTATTTCATTTACATTGAAAAGGGGCAGGGCGGGATAGATTTAAAAATAAAAGAATTTTAACATAGAAGTTACTACACTGAATCGGCAAATACTTGAAAAATTCGGTATTTGTAAACGGCAATCATGAACTTCACATTCCCCCTCACAAACATGAACTTCTTAAAACGTTTTACGGAAAGATCACTAGCGCTGTTATTATGCCATGCTAACATGAACCGTGAAGAAATAAAAACATCAAAACAAACAGATCAATAATTATTTATCAACAGTAATTTTATTATTATTTGTCGTAAAACCTTCACTGAATGCAACAAAAACAAATCTTGCTTTCAAGAAAAAAGTAAAAAGAAACATTGTAATTCTAATAAGTGAAACATATTAGCTCATTATTTTTTATTTTTATTCAGTTTAAAAATTCATTATATACTAATTTCTAATAATAAAAAAAGGGTAAAATTATTAAATAAAAATACAAACAAAAAAAAAACACAAAAGGATAAAAATTAAAACAATTAAAACAAATATTTTGTTTCATTTAAAATCAAATGAATTTAGATATTTTATACAATATGGGTTAAATTATTTCTTTTAAAAGTACTAAAATAACTTATTAAATCTTTTGAAAATTTAAATATCTGTAATTTGAAATCTTTTATTTTATATTTACATATTTATTTGGACATAATTTTTATATTGCTGGTTATAAGTATAGCAAACGCAAGTAATTAATAATACTATAATAATTTTTTCTTTAAACACGTACATAAAATGAACATATACAAAAATGTTAAATAATTTTTAAAGATAAACATTAACTAAAGAGAATCGAACGTTAAAAATTTGAGAAAAAAAAATTGAATAACTTCAACACCTTTGCAATGAATATTTATAGAAAAATATTTAGCCATAATAGTCGTTGTTACATATTTAAAATATAATATTTTTAACAATTACCTGCAACACTAATTTTACAATGTCCGCATCATTCGAATAACAAGATAGCATCAGTGCAGTCTGATTTTTCTTGTTCACTAGATAAATACAACCGGGCGCTATGAGGACCAAATATTTAACAATATTCCGATGTGAATAAAAGCATGCGTACATCAAAGCAGACCAACCTTTTTTATTTAATTTCAAGCTTAGTGCTTGATTACTTTAAATAAAACAAAAATGAATGTACACAAATGCATAAAACATGTAGATAATTAAGCGTTTTTATGATTGTATAGTTATTTTAACATAGTTTATCATACTGAAGTAATAGCGGCGTTTACAAACCTTTTTAAAATATTTGAGACAATTTCTAATTTTCCTAAAGCAGAAGCAGCGTATATATCCATTTGTTAATTTCTTTAGCACATCTTTCCCACGCTTTTTATATGATCATTATCTTTAAGTACACAATAAGCATGCTTATAAAGATCAATTAAATTTACATAGAAGTTCATTACAAATTAAAACAACTTTCAGTAATGATTTTTATCATACTTTACTACAATTTCTGTTAAAGATGCAACTACACTCTTCATTAACAGTTAATTATTTTAAAAACCGCAAAAACTGAAATATTTTATAACACTATAATTCAAAATAAACAGTTCAGTGAAAAATAATTGTTCAGGAAACTTTCTGTAAATATTAAAACTTTAGTCGTATTGTTTAATATGATACTATTATTATTGTTTATGTATTTTGTTTATTTTAATATTTTCGTATAATTTATTTTCATTTATGTTCTTTAATTAAGCGTTGAAATGCTGAGTTGCGTCGCGCAATCATAACCATTATAATATTATCAGCCTCTTGTTTTTTGTTTTTTTTAATTGTTATAAATACACACACACGTACATATATTATTGCATATTTATATCGCTATATTCTTTCCATCAGAACGTCTTTTTTTTTTTTCAATTTCCTTTTTTAGAAATAATAGACCTTTTCCAGGCTTTTCGTTCACAGAGCATTGATTTAAAATAGTTGCAATTTTGTTATGGTTTAAATTCGTTTTAAAAATAAAGTTCATTATAGAACACCGGAATAATAATTATTATATATGTAACTTCCTACATATTAAAATATGTGAATTTTAATTTTGTTCATATTTTGAAGTAATTTATAAAACACAAGAGCTTTTAAAAATTGAACACTTCCCCTAAAAATATTCAAAAAAATTAATATATTCTAAATTTAACGAAAGAGAAGAAAAATCGCATGGTTTATCGAAATAATGAAGAATGATTCATTAGCTATAAAGAACAGTTTATGAGTGCAACGAACGAAATAGGTAATCAAAAAATCCGTAATTAGGAATCCTTTATACCGTAAAAAATATATAAATAGTAGAACCAAAGGTTTCCATGTATTTTAAAAAAACAAAATTCTGATATCAAAAATTTAATTATACTTCTTTTATAAGGTTATCCTAATAAATGTTTTTGTATAAAAAGATTCTGGTTTTCTTCCCTCTTAGATCTCTTTTATTTTGTTATATTTGACTCATAAATTTTATACTAACCGAAACAAAATTTGCCTGTGGGATTGTAAAACCAATTACACCAAACACATTTTAAGTTGATGATTTGTTGCTTTTTTTTTAGTTTTGTTGCATTTATGTGCATTAGCACGACGTAAGTGATAATTTTCGATACTTTTAATGCGCGGCAATGAAATTAAACCAAGTTCCACTTGAACGGAATATTATTGCGCAATTAAAAATTATGTGTTCAGCATAATCATTATCTTTATAGCAATGGCATAACGTCAATGAAAGCGGTGGAAGTACCGCTTCCCCTAACGAATTAATAAGAAATTTTAATATCTAGGAAAAGAATAGTAGCCACTGAAAGTAAATGAAGTGACTTGTTGAATAGTTTTTAATGCCAAAATTAACAAGTTCAGTCAAGCATGAGGTTTCATGCGCTGAGGATTCCGTATGAAAGTTAACAATAACTATAATTATTTAGTATGTAAGAAAATTTGTTTGAATATACTTCTATTTTTATTTTACTATTTTAATTTAATATCTTAATAAATTTCAGAGATCTTTTCTAATAATAATTTAAAACAGTAAAGCAAAATACTAATTTGAATCAAAGACTTAGACTAATTTGAAGTGCAATGTAATGGTTATGAAGAAAAATCAATTAAACCCTTTTTTTGTTTATTTAATTTTTATTTATTTTTTTAAATTATTGGTTTAGATTTAATAATACTAATATTAAGGTTTTATGATTTTTTAAAATGTGTAATTTTGTTAATTCCTACACCAAGTTCGTGTCCATGGGGGGTGTTTTGGGGGTTAAACCCTCTCCTTGAGAACTGAAATAGTTATTATAAATACAAAAAAATCTGAAAAAAAACACAAATTTAAAATAAATATTGATGATTTTTTAGGGTGTTTTTACCTACTTTTAAAAGAAAAAAGAAAAAATATGCTCCATATTTTTAGGTACTTCATTAATATTTTATGCAAAAAATTTTTTATTACGAGTATAATTAATAACATATGTAATTTTTATTAATGTTCATATAAGGGGTAATTCATTTATGTAAATTATTAATTTATAAATCAAAATGATGGAAATTATTAATAGTACAAATATTAGTGAAAAATGTATTATAAAATAAATATGCAAAGAAAATTTTTAAAACCCCCCCCTTTCCAAAATTCTGGTCACGGGCCTGTCCTACACCTATCTTTCTTGGATAGCCGATCGTTAAAGACATTTAATAAATATATAAACGAAAACACACAAAAAATATTAATTAGAAATAATATTAATGCTACGTATCACTCTGCTGCGGCTGCTAGAATGCTGGTGCTCCCTGCTGGCAGTTTGGTGTACGTTGGTGATTGCGTCCTGGATTCTCGGCGAATGGGAGGGAGAGACACGGTAATCGAAATTATAGTTTACGAATTTTGTAAATATCACTAATTTGAAAACCGAATTTCGAGGCGATTTGGTTACTTTGTTATCAAACTTCTTTCGGTTGCAAGACGAACTGGTTACTTTACTAAAAAAGGTCGATATAGTTCCGCGATGTGACAAAGACTGTCGTTCTACTGAGATGATTTTTTAACAATTCGGTTTTTTCTTTCGACTCTCTCAGTACGTTAGACCATTATTAAATATTTTTTTTTTATTTATTTACCAGCATAGGGCGTTAAATTGTTTAACAAATCGAAATACTATTCGCATCTGTTTTTCATCAAGCGGACGTACCACCTAAACAATGATGCGGTGAGTCCGTTCGTTTCATTACAGTTCATAACAACACTAACACAAGCCGTAATGAAAATAACCAAACCGAAACCTGCGATCCCGTTCCGTTCCTTAGCCGTCGTACTAACACTACTAACGCAAATTATAACAATCCGAACCAAATTCTAAAAACCGCTGCAGTCTCGTATTCCGATAAAGCCAAAAGAAAAATAACACCGATTAACAAACCCGTTTGTTCCATGCATTCAAGAAACCCACTTAAAACAAAACCAACATTTAAAACTAAAAAACTATAAAGTTCTCGAATCAAATCCGGTGCTTGCTAGTCGTGCGTATGGGGAAATAATATTAGCCGTTCGTGCGCATATTAACTTTCAACAGATAATGTTACCGTCCGATATTCAACCAGTAACAGTCGAAATTCGTATGCCAGTTCCACGGGTGTCGCTAAACATAATTCCGAACCGTATTTAGGAACTTTTAAAGTTGCCAAAAAGTTAAAACAGTTCCTCCTCTCTAGCGGCGCGAGTATTATAGTTAAAAATTTTGAATAGGGTTAAACATATGCGCTTCGACATATATTTCTCAAGTTTGGAACATCAAGGGTTGAAAGTTTCGTTAAGGAAATAACTTATGTTTTCGTTCTTGACAAATAACGATCTTTCCATCGATCATGACCGGAAAAAAAATATTATTTTTAAAACTTTCGAGCTTTCCGCGCTTAAGGTTCTGAATTTTAAGATGGAAACCTAGATGTTCCAAAGTAAATAAATAAACAGGGATGCACATTTTTTTAACCTTGTTCAAAATCTTGAACACAATACATAAATTACAAGCGTGGCTACACGTAATTTTTCAGAATTTTATGAATTTTTAGTAAATTTCAAACAGTTTCGTTAAAAAAATGAAATACGGGTCTGTTCCCAAAAAATAGCGCTCTTTCCTATAATAATACACTTGACAAAAATTTTTTTTACAAAATTTCGAGCTTTCAGAGCCCCAAGCCACTAATTTTAAAGTTGGAAACTTAGATGTTCCAAACCAGAGAAATATACATGGATGCCCATATTTTCTACTTTCCTCAAAATTTTTAGCTATAATACTCGCGTCACAAATCAATTCTCGCACTTTTTCGAACTTTCTGGCAAACTTTGAAAGTTCCACTTTCCCGACAGATAGCGATCCTACCAACGGTATATAACATGCCTTAGAAAAAAAAAAAAATTTCTTCAAAATTTCGAACTTTCGGCGTATTAAGGGTCCAATTTTAAAACTGGAAATCCAGATGTTATAAACTAGAGAAATATAAGGGGATGCGCACGTTTTTAGCCGCGTTCAAAATTTTTAGTTGTAATATTCGTGGAGCTAGGGGAATGACACCTAATTTTTTTTGTTTTTTTGAACTTCTCGGAACTTTGAAAGTTTCGTTAAGAAAATGAAATACGGTTCCGTTCCCGACAAATAGCAATCTTTCTAATAATATATTATAAGCTTGGGCAAAAAAATATATTTTTTAAAAATTTTGAGCTTTCGGCGCCCAAAGGGTTTTATTTTACAGCTAGAAACCTGGATGTTCAAAACTATAGAAATATACGTAAAGTTGCATATTTTCTACCTTGTTCCAAATTTATAGCTATAATATACGCGTCGTAAAGAGGGGGCTACAAATTAGAGCTCGCGCTTTTTTGAACTTTCCCGCACTTTTAAAATTTTGTTAAGAAAATAAATTACGGTTAGCGATCTTTCTAATAATATATCACAACGCGGAGAAAAAAATATTTATTTCCAAAATTTTGAGCTTTCGGTGCCCCGAAGGTCTAATTCTAGAACTGGAAACCTCGATGTTTCGAACTAGAGAAATATACGTAGAAGCGCATATTTTTAACCAGGTGCAGAATTTTTAGCTGTAATATTTGCTTCGCTAGGGGGCTAACACGTCATTTTTCGCGCTTTTTTGAACTTTACGGCAACTTCGAAAGTTTCGTTAAGGAAATTAAATACGGTTTCGTTCCCGACAAATAGCGATCTTTCCATCGATATATCGCATGCCCGTAAAAAAAAATATTTTTTTACAAAATTTCGAGCTTTCGTCGCCCCTGGGGTCCAGTTTTAAAGTTGGAAATCCGGATGTTTCAAACTAGAGAAATATACGGAGATGCGTGTATTTTTAGCCTCGTTCAAAATTTTTAACTACAATACTCGCGGCGTTAAAGGGGGGGACACGTCATTTTTTGCGGTTTTTTGAACTTTTGGGCAACTTTACATAACTTTTGTAACCTAATTTTTTTATTTTATGAAAGTACTCCTACATTGTAGTTTATATTTTGAATTTCAGCGTTATAAGTTTATCTAGTGACGAGTTATGATTTTTTAAGTGATTTTTGAGGTAGTTTTATGTACCGTATTATATATTCTTGACGGTTTTTTGGGTTTTTTGCCGCCCAGGGTAATCGGTCATCTTCAAGTTATATATCGTTTTAAAGAGAATTTTAATTGTAATTTATGTTCCAAATTTGAAGTTTATAAGTCAAGCCGTTCGTGAATTATTGATTTTTATTTGATATTTTTGTTATTTGTGTACCATCTTATTAGGATTCCGTACATTATATGTATACGGAATCCTAAAAATTACTAGAAAAAAACAAGAACTATATCAAAGAACATCTGCGAGGTGAGTACTAAAAATAGCTATGAATATCTATCAAAAAAAAAAGAAGGTTCCGCGCGCATATACAATTTGGAAGCGCCAGACTGCGGCGCTTTCAAAATCACACAACAGTCACATTTCCACCAATTCCATAAAGATTCCGTAGTTATATGTATTGAGAAGAAGAAAAGATGCGCGCGCTTGTTCCGCCCGGAAGCGATAAGTTAAATCGTTTTAAGGTTTCATGCACCAATCATGCAATGTAATTTTTATACTTGTCAATGTGTTATGTATATTCATAGAGGAGTGTGATATTTATGGTACATTTTTTTTGCTTATTTTTTTATACCATGTTATTTAGTCAAACGGGATGCGATGATCGGTCGCGTTTCTCGTCCGTAATACCACTACAATAGAAACTATACGGGCTCGTTTATTTACATTTCCAAGAACTACTAATGCACCAATTTGCTCAAATGTAAACAGTTCCAAAACGATGCTATATGCAACTGTGTTAGTTAAAGTGCTGGAACTGAACAATCTACTCGTAATGTAGTATACCGTCAGCTGATTTTTTGGTCACATGATAATAGCAACCAATAATATAGTACGTGGACTCTTCATATTTGAGCCTCCAAACCGCATATAATATACATGCGAAAAACGAATAAAACCGAAGTTTCCGGAGCGTAACCTAAAGGCGTCTGTGAGCTCTCGATAAGTGAGCCCTCGTCTATTTACAACCGGTTTTAACAATACATCCGCGTCGCGCGTCGTCCGTTAACCCATTGAAGCACCTGTTTTAATTTGCTGCTTTTTCGTTCTATTTTTATCGTTGTTTCTCCTTTTTTAAATAATACATTTTGCGATATAGATTTTGTTATTTTTGAACGCAAGCATTGCTTTTCGCCCATACTTGTTTTACGGTGATTTTTCAAACGTTCAATATTTGTAATTTATCTAATTAAATGTTTAAATTTAATTATTATTAACATTAATTTTTAAAAAATGATGAATAATAAAATTAATAATATTTTAAAAGGAAATTTTAAAATGCTTCCATTATCAGAAAAAGATAGAATTAAAAAGCTAGGAGGCAGGCCTAAACCCATATTAAGTTTGAACCAACAAGATAAAGTAGATACACGTACTTTTGAAAGACATTTTCCAAAAGAAATTTATAACAAATTCAAATGAATTCTTGGATGTGAGGTAATTAATAGATTGCTCTGTTTTCCTTGTGTACTTTTCTTTAAAGATGAAACCGACATGACATGGGCACGATTAGAATTTAATGATCTAAAACATTTAAATCAAAGAGCGAACAAAAACACAAACTATCAGCTCGTCACATGAATAGTTGTATGGAACTAGACAGGCCCGGATTAAGTGTATGATAGGCCCGGGGCTACGGAAATATTGGGGGCCCTTTTCGGAAGTCACAAAATTATAAGTTTTATAGAATAACTAGATTTTCTTTAATTTAATTTAATTATATTATTTTGAATTCACGAATTAACATATGATTATTAAAGCTGGAGAGCCGGATATTTCAAACCAGAGAAATATACATGGAGTTGCATATTTTCTACCTTAGTCCAAATTTATGGCTATAACACTCGCGTCGCAAAGAGGGGGCTACAAATTAGAACTCGCGCTTTTTTGAACTTTCCGACAACTTTGAAAGTTTTGGTAAAGAAAATGATCTATGGTTTTGTTCCTGATAAATAGCGATTTTTCCAACGATATATTACATGCTCGGGAAAAAAAATATTTTTTTACAAAATTTCGAGCTTTCGGCGTCTTAAGGGTCTATTTTTAAAGCTGGAAACCTGGATGTTCTAAAGTACAGAAATATACGTGGAAGCACATATTTTTAACCATGTTTAAAATTTTTAGCTATAATACTTGCAGCGCTAGGGGACAGGTTATTTTCCGTGCTTCTTTTTTTTAACTTTTCGACAACTTTGAAAGTTTCGTTAAGGAAATGAAATACGTTTTCGTTCCCGACAAATAGCGATCTTTCCAACGATATATCACATGCCCCGGAAAAAAAATATTTTTTTCAAAATTTCGAGCTTTCGGCGTCCCGAGGGTCCAGATTTAAATTTGGAAATCCGGATGTTCCAAACCAGAGAAATATACGGGAATGCGCGTATTTTCAACCGCGTTCAAAATTTTCAACTGTATTACTCGCGGCGCTAGGGGGCATGTAATTTTTTGCACTTTTTTGAACTTTTCGGCAACTTTATATAACGTCTGTACCGCAATTTTTTGATTTTATGAAAGGACTCCTGCATTTTATTTTATATTTTTAATTTCAGCTTTATAGGTCTATCGGGTGATGAGTTATGATTTCTTAAGTGATTTTTGAAGTCGTTTTATGTACCATATTATATATTCTCGACCGTTTTTTGGGTTTTTTGCCGCCCAGGGTAATCGGTCATCTTCAAGTTATATATCGTTTTAAAGAGAATTTTAATTGTAATTCATGTTCCAAATTTGAAGTTTATAAGTCAAGCCGTTCGTGAGTTATTGATTTTTATTTGATATTTTTGTCATTTGTGAACCATCTTATTAGGCTCCGTACATTATATCTGTACGGAATCCTAAAAAAAAGAAGAAATTAAATGAAATTTATAAAAGGAAAGAAATATTTGGTGAATTTCACTATTTATTTCCTTAAGTTAAAAAAAATAAAAGTCCATTTTTGGAATATACCAGAATTAATTTATAAACGTTTAATTATTTAGTGAATGTGATATTTCCAAAAATGTCGCTTTCAATGACAAACTTTAAACACTGAAGTTCAGTAGAAGAAATGAAATAAAGATGTATTAAAAATATTGTATTTTTTAAATTTTTATTTCTAATATATACTACTTTAAAAGGTTTAACTTTTAATATACCTGTTATATAATTTTTTAATTTTTTTTTTTAATTTCACTAAGTTTCATAGTATCGAATTAAGTTTTATCAATAATACTTTATTGAAAAATGTACTTAATTTTGTGTTGCAATTTTTAAAAAACTTTGTGTATTTTTGTTGCATAATTACAATTATTTTAAAATAAATAGAGCTTTATCACAATAATTTTTTTCCACCGTATTCCTTCTTTTATAATATTATTAAATCAGCAATTTTTCCACTTCCATAATTAATTGTTCCGTTATTAAAATACGTAAAAACACACGAGGCTGTGTTCATGGGGAGTGGTAGGGGGTAAACTCCCACCATTAGAACTGAAGTAGTTCTTGTGAATACAAAAAAATCTGAAAAAAATCAATAATTTAAAATAAACATTGATGATTTTTTAGGGTGTTCTTTACATTAAAAACAAGTTCAGTCGAGCATGATGTTTCATGTGCTGAGGATTCCGTATGTTAAATTAAAGATAACTACAATTTTCATTTGCATAATACTAAATTCAAAACAAAGTAATTTGATTTAAAGATATTAATATTCCTTATTTTTCACTTAGCATTCTATTCCTATAAAGTATGTTTTAACAAGAATTACTATACTTTACATTTATACAATAATTAATTACAAAAAAAATATTTCCAGTGCTGTTCTTTTACACGCATCACGCAGTGTCATACTGTAGTGTAAAAGAAATAAATTCAAAAATAACAAAAATAAAACATCGGAGAAATTAAAAAAGAAACGACATAGACAAAATTAATTAATTTTAAAAAATATTTTGGATGAAAATAATTACTAATTTTTAAATATTTATTGGTACTAAAATGTTCTAGTCTACATGATATATTAATTTTTTCATAAATCCAGGACTTTAATAACACCATAAAACGCTTTTTGTACTAAAATTATTGATTATAAAAAACCGTAAATCGAGCGGTCGAAAATTTATAAAATGACAATCGGTGCGAAATTATAGCGTGCAGCTCTCGTTTATTCCTCAGCCAGAAATGATGAAAGAGATCTGGGCGACCCGATAAAGGAAAACAACGCTTAGCACGTTGACGGAAAAAAACTAGTAGTATAGCGGCTTTAACGATAAAGAATGAGTATCGTCAACCTAAACGAACTTTTCACGAAACAAAAGACATTGAGGGTGTGAGGCGAAAGAAACAAACAAGAGTCACTTTCGTGCGATTAACAATATGAGTAAAATACACAAATTCAAAAAAAAAAAGGTTCAGTCAAGCATGAGGTTTCATGCGCTGAGGATTCCGTATGAAAGTTAACAATAACTATAATTATTTAGTATGTGAGAAAATTTGTTTGAATAAATTTCTATTTTTATTTTACTATTTTAATTTAATATCTTAATAAATTTCAGAGATCTTTTCTAATAATAATTTAAAACAGTAAAGCAAAATACTAATTTGAATCGAAGACTTAGACTAATTTGAAGTGAAATATAACAGTTATGAAGAAAAATTAATTAAATCCTTTTTTTGTTTATTTAATTTTTATTTATTTTTTTAAATTATTGGTTTAGATTTAATAATACTAATATTAAGGTTTTATGATTTTTTAAAATGTGTAATTTTGTTAATTCCTACAACTATCTTTCTTGAATAGCCGACCGTCAAAGAAATTTAATAAACATATAAACGAAAACACGCAAAAAATATTAATTAGAAATAATATTAATGCTACGTATCACTCTGCTGCGGCTGCTAGAATGCTGGTGCTCCCTGCTGGCAGTTTGGTGTACGTTGGTGATTGCGTCCTGGATTCTCGGCGAATGGGAGGGAGAGACACGGTAATCGAAATTATAGTTTACGAATTTTGTAAATATCACTAATTTGAAAACCGAATTTCGAGGCGATTTGGTTACTTTGTTATTAAACTTCTTTCGGTTGCAAGACGAACTGGTTACTTTACTAAACAAGGTCGATATAGTTCCGCGATGTGACAAAGACTGTCGTTCTACTGAGATGATTTTTTAACAATTCGGTTTTTTCTTTCGACTCTCTCAGTACGTTAGACCATTATTAAATATTTTTTTTTTATTTATTTACCAGCATAGGGCGTTAAATTGTTTACCAAATCGAAATACTATTCGCATCTGTTTTTCATCAAGCGGACGTACCACCTAAACAATGATGCGGTGAGTCCGTTCGTTTCATTACAGTTCATAACACTACTAACACAAGCCGCAATTAAAACAACCAAACCGAAACCTGCGATCCCGTTCCGTTTCTTAGCCCTCGTACTAGCACTACTAACGCAAATTATAACAATCCGAACCAAATTCTAAAAACCGCTGCAGTCTCGTATTCCGATAAAGCCAAAAGAAAAATAACACCGATTAACAAACCCGTTTGTTCCATGCATTCAAGAAACCCACTTAAAACAAAACCAACATTTAAAACTAAAAAACTATAAAGTTCTCGAATCAAATCCGGTGCTTGCTAGTCGTGCGTATGGGGAAATAATATTAACCGTTCGTGCGCATATTAACTTTCAACAGATAATGTTACCGTCCGATATTCAACCAGTAACAGTCGAAATTCGTATGCCAGTTCCACGGGTGTCGCTAAACATAATTCCGAACCGTATTTAGGAACTTTTAAAGTTGCCAAAAAATTCAAACAGTTTCTCCCCTCTAGCGCCGCGTGTATTACAGCTAAAAATTTTGAACAGGGTTAAACATATGCGCTTCGACATATATTTCTCAAGTTTGGAACATCAAGGTTTGAAAGTTTCATTAAGGAAATAACTTATGGTTTCGTTCTCGACAAATAACGATCTTTCCATCGATCATGACCGGAAAAAAAATATTATTTTTAAAACTTTCGAGCTTTCCGCGCTTAAGGTTCTGAATTTTAAGATGGAAACCTAGATGTTCCAAAGTAAATAAATAAACAGGGATGCACATTTTTTTAACCTTGTTCAAAATCTTGAACACAATACATAAATTACAAGCGTGGCTACACGTAATTTTTCAGAATTTTATGAACTTTTAGTAAATTTTAAACAGTTTCGTTAAGAAAACGAAATACGGGTCCGTTCCCAAAAAATAGCACTCTTTCCAATAATAATACACTTGAAAAAAATTTTTTTTTTACAAAATTTCGAGCTTTCAGAGCCCCAAGCCACTAATTTTAAAATTGGAAACTTAGATGTTCCAAACCAGAGAAATATACATGGATGCCCATATTTACTACTTTCCTCAAAATTTTTAGCTGTAATACCCGCGTCACAAATCAATTCTCGCGCTTTTTCGAACTTTTCTGCAAACTTTGAAAGTTCAATAAGGAAAATGAAATACGGTTTCTTTCCCGACAGATAGCGATCCTTCAAACGGTATATAACATGCGTCAGAAAAATAAAAATTTTTCTTCAAAATTTCGAACTTTCGGCGCCTTCAGGGTCCAATTTTAAAACTGAAAATCCAAATGTTATAAACTAGAGAAATATAAGGGGATCAGCACGTTTTTAGCCGCGTTCAAAATTTTCAGCTGTAGTATTCGTGGGGCTGGGGGAGAGAAAGGTAATTATTTTTGTTTTTTTGAACTTTTCGGAACTTTGACAGTTTCGTTAAGAAAATGAAATACGGTTCCGTTCCCGACAAATAGCGATCTTTCCAATAATATATTATAAGCTCGGGCAAAAAAAAATATTTTTTTAAATTTTGAGCTTTCAGCGCCCTAAGGGTTTTATTTTAAAGCTGGAAACCTGGATGTTCAAAATTAGAGAAATATACGTGAAGTTGCATATTTTCTAACTTGTTCCAAATTTATAGCTATAATACTCGCGTCGTAAAGAGGGAGCTACAAATTAAAGCTGCGCTTTTTTGAACTTTCCTGCAACTTTTAAAATTTCGTTAAAAAAATGAAATACGGTTTCGTTCCCGACGAATAGCGATCTTTCTAATAATATATCACAACCCGAAGAAAAAAATATTTTATTTCAAAATTTTGAGCTTTCGGCGCCCCGAAGGGTCTAATTTTAAAACTGGAAACCTGGATGTTTCGAATTAGAGAAATATACGTAGAACCGCATATTTTTAACCGTGTTCAAAATATTTAGCTGTAATATTTGCTTCGCTATGAGGCTAAAAAATAATTTTTCGCGCTATTTTGAACTTTTCGGCAACTTTGAAAGTTTCGTTAGGAAAATGAAATACGTTTTCGTTCCCAACAAACAACAATATTTGTAATGATATATCACAAACCTCAGAAAAAAAATTTTTTTTTTCAAAATTTTGAATTTTCGGTGCCCCACGGGTCTCATTTTAAAGTTGGGGTCCGATTGTCTTAAATCAGAGAAATATACGTAGAGCCGCGTATTTTCTACCATGTTCCAAATTTATAGCTGTAATACTCACGTCGCAAGGAGGGGGCCGCAAATTGGAGCTGACGATTTTTTGAGCTTTACCGCAACTTTGAAAGTTTGGTTAAGAAAATGAAATTCGGTTTCGTTCCCGACTACTAGAGATCTTTCTAATGATATATCACATGCCCAAGAAAAAAAATATTTTTTTCCAAAATCTCGAGCTTTCGGTGCCCCGAGGGTCCAATTTTAAAGCTGGAAACTCGGATGTTCCAAACTAGAGAAATATACGTGGAAGCGCATATTTTTAACCGTGTTCGAAATTTTTAT
Organism: Icerya purchasi; assembly: GCA_039619475.1. Lineage (NCBI taxonomy): Eukaryota > Metazoa > Arthropoda > Insecta > Hemiptera > Monophlebidae > Icerya > Icerya purchasi. The sequence goes on along the minus strand of CM077116.1, from coordinate 378,418,050 downwards.
CGGTAATATTCGCGGCGCTAGGGGGGGGACACGTCATTTTTCGCGCTCTTTTGAACTTTACGGCAACTTTGAATTTTTTGGTAAAGAAAATGATATAAGCTTTTCTTCCTGATAAATAGCGATCTTTCAAACGATATATTACATGACCGGAAAAAAAAATATTTTTTTACAAAATTTTGAGCTTTCGAAGCCCCGGAGTTTTATTTTTAAAGCTGGAGACAAGGACGTACCAAATTACAGAAATATACGTAGAAGCACATATTTTTAACCATGTTTTAAATTTTTAGCTATAAAACTCGCAGCGCTAGGGGACGCGCAATTTTTCGAGCTTTTTTGAGCTTTACCGCAACTTTGAAAGTTTGGTTAAGAAAATGAAATTCGGTTTCGTTCCCGATTACTAGAGATCTTTCTAATGATATATCACATGCCCAAGAAAAAAAATATTTTTTTCCAAAATCTCGAGCTTTCGGTGCCCCAAGGGTCCAATTTTAAAGCTGGAAACTCGGATGTTCCAAACTAGAGAAATATACGTGGAAGCGCATATTAGTAACCGTGTTCAAAATTTTTATCGGTAATATTCGCGACGCTAGGGGGGGGCTACACGTCATTTTTCGCGCTTTTTGAACTTTTGGGCAACTTTACATAACTTTTGTAACCAAATTTTTTTATTTTATGAAAGTACTCCTGCATTGTAGTTTATATTTTGAATTTCAGCGTTATAAGTTTATCTAGTGGCGAGTTATGATTTTTTAAGTGATTTTTGAGGTCGTTTTATGTACCATATTATATATTCTCGACCGTTTTTTGGGTTTTTTGCCGCCCAGGGTAATCGGTCATCTTTAAATTATAGATCGTTTTAAAGAGAATTTTAATTGTAATTTATGTTCCAAATTTGAAGTTTATAAGTCAAGCCATTCGTGAATTATTGATTTTTATTTGATATTTTTGTCATTTGTGTACCATCTTATTAGGATTCCGTACATTATATGTATACGGAATCCTAAAAACAAAAAAAAACGGAAATCATCCTACGAACCGTAGAAAATATTGAGCCGCGTTTGATGAACATAAAAAGGTCAAACTCTGATACCCTGTATGTTTAGAAACTCCCGCAAAAGGCACAGTGACTATTGTCAGAACGAAAGGAGATGTGCTTTGGTACACGAATATAACATTAATTGTAGAAGAAAACGTCTGAGCCGATAAAGTGGGATTTAATGTAGAAATAAGAATAGATAATTTATAGTGAGAACGGAGAAATCGACAATGACCGAAAGTTATCGGCGGTTGGAGAACAAAAAATAAGTAAATATAATCGTAATAATAATAATTGTAAATAAAGAAACAAGAAAATCCACCAGATGTAAATAATTGTTAATATATAAGTGTAAATAAAATGGGTTAAGTAAGGTAATCAAATAAAAATTTCTACTGAAATTTTTATTTCTTCTGGATGCGGGGTAATGGAAAAAACAAAAAATATAAATATATTAATAAAGATGTGTCATTAATTAATTATAATGTAATGAGAGGGTAAATGCGTGAGTGTGTGGGAACCTGCCGTTAGCTGGGGAGAGACGGATCGATATAGATCATGCGAGAGAAGGGACGCGCGCGATGATTGGTACGATAAAAAGGTGATTGGTAGGACTGCAACGAAAGAAAGGTCAGCGAGACTACGAATGGAGTCGTTGAAAAGAATAGCGGTTCGAACGAAAAATACGTAAGAACACGATCCAGCAAGACCCGACAACTAAATCAGTCGTCATAGTTCGATTCAATGATTATAAAAATTCGTTTGGTCTCGACTTAATCAACGCGTAGCGCTCTTTTCAACAATATGTCATAAGGCAGAAAAAATATATTTTTTTCCAAAAGTTCGAACTTTTGGAGTCCTGAGGGGCTAATTTTAAGGTTGGAAAACTAGATAACCAGAAAAATAAACATAGATGTGCATATTTCCAACATTGTTCGAAATTTATAGCTATAATACTCACTTCGTAAAAAGAGGGCTACATGTCAGTTCTTGCGCTTTTTTGAACTTTTAGGCAATTTCGAGAGTTTCGTTAAGAAAATAAAAAACGGGATTGTTCTCTATATTACAAGCCCGGGAAAAAAATATTTATTTTCAAAATTTCAAGCTTTCGGCGTCCTGAGGGTCTAACTTTAAAGCTGGAAATCCGGATGTTCTAAGCTAGAGAAATACACGGGGATGTGCACATTTTTAACCGTGTTCAAAATTTTTAGCTGTAATACTCGCGGCTCTGGGGAAGGAACACGTCATTTTTCGCGCTTTTTAAATTCATCAAGATTAATTATTTGAAGGTCGCTAAACGTAAAAAATAGGCATAAGCATCCCTCAACCCATTCCAATCCAGTTGGTCTTGAGCTACTCTCTTAAAATTATTGGTTCCCAGCATTAATCTTATATAGTCTGTTTAGCGAAAGAAGTGCGTTCGTAAAACAACCAAAACGCGATAACGTCACGAAATCAGGGGACCTTAGATTAACCTTCAGTCCATGGAGAGTCAAATGTATCACTTGCTGTGTTAGCACCGTGTGTTACGTCTGGATCAGAACAGGCAAGGAAAAAAAGTACAGATGAACGAACAAAGATGAAACAAAAACGAGGCTACTGTTTCCGAGAAGGGAAGAAACAACAGGAGAGGGTGGCAATATGATTTCTTTCATAATATTGAAATACGCGCTAAGCGTTAATACACGCCACGTTGCTAGTACATTACTTTGAGCAATACAAAAACTCGGCAACGAAACTCGAACGGACTTCTTTCGCTTGACAGACTATATCATTATCCCATTTTGTCCTTTGTTTTCCCTTTATTCTTTTCCTATAAATTGCTCAATTCATTATTTCTGAAGTCCATCTTTCTTTTTTAAGATTCCGTATACATATAATGTACGGAATACTAATAAGAATCTTTATTTCATTTCTTCTACTGAACTTCAGTGTTTAAAGTTTGTCATTGAAAGCGACATTTTTGGAAATATCACATTCACTAAATAATTAAACGTTTATAAATTAATTCTGGTATATTCCAAAAATGGACTTTTATTTTTTTTAACTTAAGGAAATAAATAGTGAAATTCACCAAATATTTCTTTCCTTTTATAAATTTCATTTAATTTCTTCTTTTTTTTAGGATTCCGTACAGATATAATGTACGGAGCCTAATAAGATGGTTCACAAATGACAAAAATATCAAATAAAAATCAATAACTCACGAACGGCTTGACTTATAAACTTCAAATTTGGAACATGAATTACAATTAAAATTCTCTTTAAAACGATATATAACTTGAAGATGACCGATTACCCTGGGCGGCAAAAAACCCAAAAAACGGTCGAGAATATATAATATGGTACATAAAACGACTTCAAAAATCACTTAAGAAATCATAACTCATCACCCGATAGACCTATAAAGCTGAAATTAAAAATATAAAATAAAATGCAGGAGTCCTTTCATAAAATCAAAAAATTGCGGTACAGACGTTATATAAAGTTGCCGAAAAGTTCAAAAAAGTGCAAAAAATTACATGCCCCCTAGCGCCGCGAGTAATACAGTTGAAAATTTTGAACGCGGTTGAAAATACGCGCATTCCCGTATATTTCTCTGGTTTGGAACATCCGGATTTCCAAATTTAAATCTGGACCCTCGGGACGCCGAAAGCTCGAAATTTTGAAAAAAATATTTTTTTTCCGGGGCATGTGATATATCGTTGGAAAGATCGCTATTTGTCGGGAACGAAAACGTATTTCATTTCCTTAACGAAACTTTCAAAGTTGTCGAAAAGTTAAAAAAAAGAAGCACGGAAAATAACCTGTCCCCTAGCGCTGCAAGTATTATAGCTAAAAATTTTAAACATGGTTAAAAATATGTGCTTCCACGTATATTTCTGTACTTTAGAACATCCAGGTTTCCAGCTTTAAAAATAGACCCTTAAGACGCCGAAAGCTCGAAATTTTGTAAAAAAATATTTTTTTTCCCGAGCATGTAATATATCGTTGGAAAGATCGCTATTTATCAGGAACAAAATCATATATCATTTTCTTTACCAAAACTTTCAAAGTTGCCGGAAAGTTCGAAAAAGCGCGAGAACTGGTTTTGTGGCGCGAGTATTATAGCTGAAAACTTTGAGGAAAGTCGAAAATATGTGCATCCATGTATATTTCTCTGATTTGGAACATCGAGGTTCCAATTTTAAAATTAGCTCCTCGGTACTCTGAAAGCTCGAAATTTTATACAATAAATTTTTTTTTCAAAGGTTCGGTACATTATTGGAAAGAACGCTATCTTTACTGAAAGTTCAAAAAATTGTGAAAAATGATGTGTAGCCCCGCTTGTAGCTTAGGTATTGTAGCTAAAGATTTTGAGCAAGATTAAAAAATGCGCGCCCCTGTTTATTTCTTTACTTTGGTACGTCCGGATTTCCAGTTTTAAAATTAGACCTTCGGGGTGCCGAAAGCTCCAATTTTTGGAAAAAAATACTTTTTTTCCCCGAGCTTTTGATATATTGTTGGATAGATCATTATTTGTCGAGAACGAAATCATAAGTTATTTCCTTAACGAAACTTTCAAACCTTGATGTTTCAAACTTGAGAAATGTACGTTGAAGCGCATATGTTTAACTGTGTTCAAAATTTTTAGCTGCAGTACTCGTGGTGCTAGAGGTGGGGACTGTTTGAACTTTTTGGCAACTTTGAAAGTTTCGAAATACGATTCAGAATTATGTTTAGAGGCTCCCCACAGGGAGAGTGAACATTGAAATCACCTATAAATATATGTTGCGATTGTATGTAGCGAGGCAATTTTTGCATATCTTGTAGCTTTACTTGCTGACTTGGGGGAAGATATATGGTACAGATTGAGGGTGAAGCTGATGTACGAATTTCGATACTTATCCTCCCGATCACAAAAAATGTCACCCGTAATATATTTGTGAGTTTTTTTTAGCAATTTATCTCAAACGCTGGAGAGAGGAGGCGCCACTATCAAGGTCTCGCCCCGGTTCGAACAAATCGTAGATCCGGGGCTGACCTCATCTTGCAACGTGCACTAGACAAGACAGTCATGTGGATGAAGAACTGAAAAATTAAACTTAACGAAACGAAATCAGTTCACGTTACATATGTCCTACCTGCAATAGACACATCTTGGTGTCTACATCAACTGTAAATAAGTGTCATTATCTGCAACAGCTAAATATTTAGGAATGCAGCTAGATGCAAGATTAACTTGGCAGTCACATATTAAAGCTAAGTATGACCAAATTAATACCCGAATTCGTCAGCTGTACTGGTTACTAAGACGGCATTCAAAGCTGAATCTATACCATAAGAGGCTAATTTGTCTGACAATCATTAAGCCCATCTGGACATGATTTGCAGTTGTGGAGATGTTCTGAACCATCTAACCGTGCCATCATCCAAAAATCGCAGAATAAAATCATAAATGGAGCGAGATAGTTTTAATGCAACGACGATTTACATCGGGACTTGCAGCTAAGTAAGTGGATGACGTCATTCGTAAATTTGCATTTATATATGAACAGCGTCTGCACGCCTATGGAAATACAGAAGCGCAGCAGCTGCTGAATACTGTACTACTAAAACGTAGGCTTAAGCGTTTAAAGCCGCATGATTTATTAATTTTATAATTATTGAACTTAAATAATTTGATAGAGCATATCAACGGGCTACGTCTCTTCAACGAGTAATTTGATTTAAAAAACACTTATCCCCTTATTACTTATTTAAGATTGTAATATAATTTAATTTAAAAAAAAAGGAAACATAATACCTGGTATTTTGATTATTATATTGAAAAAATGTACAGAATAAATAAACAGTATGAAAGATTGTATATGTATGTTTAATGAAATTAGAATTACAAATTATGCGGGAACAATGGTTACCTAGTTACTGTCTATTGACCAAAGCGAATCAACTTTGTTTGAATTTGTAAATGTATTATTCGAATTATTGTGCCAATTTCTGAAAACGCTGAATTTATTCGTATAATTAAATCATACAAAATTATTGAACATAATAAAGCAATTTTCCTTGACTACTATTTATTGTACTGTTTACTGATAATGAAAACCAAATTGTTTAGATAACTGCCAGTAATTTTCGTGTATATTTAACTAATCCGTATATTTGAAAGTACATCATTTAAGAATAATTAACTTTATTTGTTTCAATTTTTAAGAAGTAAAGTATAATAAACGAATTTTTGAAAGATACAATATTTTATTATTACATGTTGAAGTTAAACAGTAATTCTAGTTTGACCTTGATAACAGTCGCAATGCTCAGTACAGATAAACGTTTGATGATATAAGATGCATTTCACTTTCTGTTGTAGGTTCGTTGTCGGTCGGCGTACTTTATTTTCCGCTAAATTAATTAATTTTATTAGAAGTGATTTTAAATATCTAAGAACTGGAAATACATTAGATATGCCTATCAAGGTAATTGACGTAGCTTTATTGTTTTATTAAAATATGTATTCGTCATAACTGATTTATACATTTTTTCCGTGATTAATTTGCTACAATAATTTTTAACTTTAGTTTTATGGAAAAAATTTTTAGAACAGTACAATCAAGCAATTGAAGAACTGCCTAATATTACATTAACTTTTTGTTGCTAAGAAACCGCTAAAGATAAACAAACTATCCTTAAATTGTAACTATTGTGTGAAAACATGGTCAGTTATTATACGAGTACCAGCTCAACAACTCAAGTATAATTGTAATGATTCGTTATTTATTAATTGTTAATCTAGGTCGGTGACAAACTTCCAAGTGTTGATTTATATGAATTTAATCCAGCTAATAAAGTGAATATTTACGATTTATGCGCAGGAAAAAAAGTTGTATTGTTTGCAGTTCCTGGGGCTTTTACACCGGGTTGTTCGAAGGTAAGGATTTCATAAATAGCACTTACTGTTTACATGTAAACTAAAAATATGAAAATATGATCCTGATTTTTATAAATGATTATAAATTACGATGATTTGTGTAACTTTATATTCTGATTTATGCAATTGATGTAACAAATAAATTACTGACGGTGTTATTTGATTTTAAGATCTATGTTCAATATTAATATAAATATATAATTATGTTATTACAGTGCGACGGTATACACTTTTTTTTATTTTCAAAAATATTTTAATAAAAAGAACTAATATTCTGTAATAGACTCATTTACCAGGATATGTGAAAGAAGCAGATCAATTAAAAAGCCACGGAATCGGTGAAATAATATGCGTTGCTGTAAATGATCCATTTGTAATGGCTGCCTGGGGTAAAGAACAAGAAACAGAAGGAAAAGTGAGATACTTTTTATCTTGCTTACTCATTAAAGCAAAATATATTATTATTCACTGTTATGCTAATACATTATTTTATTGAGGGCGCTGACGTAATATTCTGTTTTTGTTAGGTTCGTTTATTAGCTGATCCACAAGCAACTTTTACAAAATCAATTGAGTTGCAAACCGATATTCCTCCTTTAGGTGGTATACGTTCAAAAAGGTACTCCATGTTAGTTGACGATTGCGTAGTTAAAGCATTAAATGTCGAACCGGACGGAACTGGTCTTTCTTGTTCTCTTGCCAGTAACCTCAAAATATAAGTTTTCTTCGTTTATTCTAGGACACTTTTTTGTGCCAGTGTACCCTGAACTATCTTTTCGGTTGCTAGATCATTTCGATGGAGTTTTTCAATATTAAACATATAAATGTTATAATTCCGGATTTTATTTTCACATTCCAACGTGATGATTAAATATTTATGCCAATGTATTATTTCCGATTCAGAATAATATATTTCAAAATATTTAAACAAAATCGATCTTGATTTTTGTTGTTATACTTGTATATGTATAAATTTAAGTTTTTTAAAAATGCTAGAATTTTATGTTTTAATTTAAATCGCTACTTTAAATGGGTTTTTGTTACTTTTAGTCATTTTTCACACACACACCATACATACATGCATACAAACATAAAGAAATAACCTATGATTTCACAATTTCAATGTATTGATTAAAGTGTTAAGGAATAATTTAACTGAGAAACAAAATTCATGTACTTTTACTTAAAATTATGTGAAATTGATTTTTGTTAATATGTTTACTTATTTCGTTAATTACCGAAACAGAGCATTTTAATTATGCATTTATTATTGTTTGCATTAAAGTATGTAGAAACTTGTTAAAAATATTTGATTAATACTCCTCTGATTTTTCAGCACTTTCAGAAATAATATTTCAAAGCTTCAAAATGCGCCTAAATTCAATTTTTTATTTTTTACGCATCAGTCTGATACGATATATTGATAATACAATATAGTAACTATTGCTCTTTCAATAAGTAGGCTACTTAAGCGTAAAGTAAAAAGATAAAAAGAATTATAATTCACTGACATAAAATGCTTTGTTATGAGAATATGCTTTATTAATAATTTGCTTATTTTCTATATGCATCTACTATGATAAACAACTTTCCATTAAACTAAAATGCTAGATGAAAGTCAAAAACCATACATATATATATATAGTCAAAAATCAGTTCAAAGTGATAAATATTCAATTTATGAAAGCATATTTTATTTTACATCCAAGTGAGGACACAATTTTACTACTATACAGAATTTATTTTCATGTAGGAAAAAATGTCTCTTCTTTGAATAAAAAGTAATTTTGGTCATTTAAAAAATATATAAACTACTGTACATATGATACTGCAGTTTCGTAGTTAGTCGGTAGTAATACAACATTTGTTGATTTTTAAATCAGAAAAATATTTATACTTGTCAGATTTTAAATTCCAGTCGTATTTTTTCATGTTTTTAACTAATTCGCTCTCGGATTTTTTCAGTACTTAATTACAAAGTGTATATTCGTTGTGCATTACTGAAGGTATCAAATTGAATTTTCCTAAATCTTATCAAATACTGTTGTATTTACTGCTGCCTTACTATTTCACAACTGGTGTAATGTAGTCGTTATACTGCATTGTAGTAAATATAATTACAGGGTTGATTTCTTTAAGCGTCAGATTTTTGAACGTTCCCGACGTTAATTTTCCCATATTTTTTTTTTCTCATTTTCTTTTACCATTCCTTTTTTTTTTCTTTTTCCAGTTTTGCCCGATAATAATCCTCAGTTAATTTTTTCAGTCTCTTCGATCTTTATTTTCCTTTAGATTATCTAGCATTATGTTATATTACCTGTCAGTTTATTATAAAAGGTTTAGGATTCATGATGAAATGAGTTAGGCATGTAAACGATGATTTTATTTTACATTGTATTCTGAAAAATTATTTTAAGAAAACACTGGCAAGAATGGAAGACACAATAAATTATGTATTTATATTATTTAAAGTAAACAATTGAAATTCTAGAAAATACAAAACAAAAACTAGTCAACAATATAAGAGTTTAAAAAAGTAGAAAATACATGTGGTGTATATAAACACTAAAATAACTGAAGTTATAATTACAATAAAAGATAAAAAATAACAATATATATTAGTTTTAAAATGATAAATAAAAATTACAAATCGCAGAGAAAAATCTCAAACCTTTTTCAAGAACAAAAATTTGCTGCAAATGAATGGAAAATAAAAACATTTACAGAAACATATTATTCAAATTTAATTCTTAAACTACAGCAAATTAAAAGATTAATAGAAAAGTTGAGATCATGTTTAACTACCTTTAACTGTAAAAATGTTATGCAATTCAATAAAAACATTTAAATGTAGAAATAGGAAATAATAAAAATTAAACCAAAAAGAAACGAAAATGACAATTTTTCAATCATTGATAAATTATCAAATTCAATAACCATTTTACGTAGTTATAATTTTTTACACATGTACATAAATTATATGTTAACGTAAGTTAATAATTGCATTTATGGCTGCAGGTCGTATTAAATTCTTCCGCATTTTATGTTCAACGTAAAATAAAAAAAAATTATCGTAGTTTAGTTAAAAGTTGCTTAATATTTTTAATTGCAAGGAACCATTCATGAATATATTTAACATTGTCATATATCAATTACCTATAATAAATTTACAAACACAAATAAAAATAATGTTATAATTTGCTTTCGTAAATATTTTTTGACTGATTAACAACATAATTAGTGTAACAGTTGTCAGAATCGTGTAATGAATTATTATTTTTACTTTTAAAAAGCAAATCAATATAGGGCCACCAAAAGAGCATCAGGTGTCCAAATCATCGGTTTTGTCAAGGTTCTTTTTATTCACCTGATGCTATAACTCTGATCAATTTAGTATCTGATTCGCAGAAATTTCTCAACCTCATTATGTATTAAAAATTGTTACTGAAAAAAATTTCTTTAACGAACGAATAAAAAAAAAAAAGAAAGAATAATCCATATAGTTCCGCAACGGTTCAGTAGATCTCCCCATTTACAATGCAACTATATTTTATAATTACTTTTGAGATGTAGTTTTTTTATTTGATTTACCTTAATTCACATATTTTAAAAATTATTATCTATTTATAAAACAAGGATAAGTTTTACAAATTATTTGACTTAGGTTCGCGGAACTTGGTATTTAACTTTTATTTATTCTCTAATTTAAATTTCTTCGAATTTGTTGATTATTCAGAAAATAATATTTCTTTCTTTGTAATTAACTTTTGTACATATCATAAAAAATATTTTTTCGCATTTTTGAGATGCTTTTCTAAATTTCATTCGTACCAAAACTTTTCGAGAAAGTCTATTTAATACCCTTTTTTCTCTTTAGTCCATGTTTCTGAATTAATATTATTTATTCTTTCATAGTTATCTTCTGTTTGCAGTTAAATTTTATTTAAGAACAACTTAGGTTTTACATTATGTTGATTGTTTTATGATTATGAAATTAAATTTATCGGTTTTATTCAAAGTATTATTTTAATGAAGTAACTCGTTCATTTTCTTTTTGCTTTATTGAATTAGTGCTACACATTTTTCTGATGACAATATTAAATATTGTATATATGGAATTATCTTAGAAAACTATAACTTTCTGGTGGTATAATTTTTAAAAAAATTGATGTATATTCCAAAGACGAATCCAGAACTTACTGAAGAAGAATGGATGAATTTTTAAGTATTTTATTTATCGCTCATACAGTTTATGAAAAATTCGGTATACGAAAAACAATGTTTTCTGTTGGCATCAATTTGATTCACAGAGGAGGAGGTCATCCATACTTTCTTGTAATTTTAGTAGTGGTTTTGAATCGTATTGTTTCGATAATATTCCTAATCTACCTAAATGCATAAAATATTTTTAGTAATTTATTTTTGTTTTGCTACATTTTATTTTTCTTGTGTGTGTGTTTAGACTTTTTTTTTATTTATTTATATATATTCCTTAATATTTTAATTATTCCCGTATTCATTAAAATGTTTAAAAATTACTTTATGCGTTTATGATGGTATGATTTGATTTAAAGTTTATATAACTCAAATAGTGAAATACTATATTCATAAGAGCAATGATGACGTTAACACGGTGGTTTAAGGTTCAGGTTCCCTTCCAAAAAAGTTAATTTACGGCACTTCAACTTTTTTTTTTCATAATTTCATTCAAAATAATGAAATCAGGTATGTAGTTAAATTACTATATCGGATGCAAGTATTTCGTGCTCTTTTCGAGAATGATAATAAACTAATCGTATACAAGATGTCTATAAAAAAGGAACTACTTCAGTGTAAATTTTAAAATTTATTTTCACGAAAACATTATCACGACAGTTTTTTATAGCAAAGAGATTTTTAAAATTGCAATCCGTATTTTATATCCTTATATGGAAAATTTAAAATTTTTCATATTAAACAAGGTTTCATTAATGGAGACGAAAGTATCATTTGTTATGAAAAAACTGGAATTGTTTTGTAAAATTCTTTATTTTTTGTTCCAATTTTATTAAATCATAAATGAATAAAACGAAGAAAACTATATGAAAGTTCAGGATTTTCATCTGCAATTTATTCATTTTCGATTTCATAAAAGGAGGTATTGAAACAAAGAATTCTTGTTTTCTATTTGTTCTTTTGAATTTGACTATTTAAAATGACTTTTTATGGTAACTAAATTATATAGTAAAGAATTGAGTTCGGGTAATGAAGATATATGGTGAAAAATAAATTTTCTTTACGTTCTATTGTAGATAATTAAAAGTAATAAAAGAAAATGAAATTTCTAATTTCAACCAAAGTAAGTTTTTTAATGAAATATTTTATGGTTATGTATTTTAATAAAATTTTGAAAATAATCCCAGTTTTTTCTGTTAAAAAGTAATATTTCATCTCCATTAATAAGATAGTAATATATTCAATATTGAAATAAAAATGTGGATCGCTGTTTAAAAAACTTTTTGTCGTTCCTAATAACAACTGTAAATGGCACTTTAAATTAAGTAGTCAATTTGTTTGAAGGTAATGAAAGCTAAATGGAAAAATTTATACCGAATATTTTTGTATTTTACAGAGGGCTTGTATGTTAGATACAAAAAGTAAATCTAGCTGAGATAAAAACAAGTTCAATCAATCATGATGTTTCATACGCCGAGGATTCCGTATATTAACCTACAGTTAATTATAATTTACATTTACGTAATACAAACATCAGAACAAAGAAATATGATTTTTCGCACCGCAAAGGACAATTGCACTTGATTTTTCGCGCTTTTTTCAACTTTTCGCCAACTTAGAATGTTTCCTTAAAGAAATAAAATACAGTTTTGTTTCCGACAAATAACGATCTTTCTATCGATCCATCACACGCTCGGGAAAAAATATATTTCAAAAATTCCAAGCTTTTAGCGCCCCAAGGGTTTAATTTTAAAGTTGAAAACCTGGATGCTCCGAATCAGAGAAATATATGGGGATGCGTTTATCTTTAACCTTGTTCAAAATTTTTAATTAAAATACTCGCGTCGTAAAGGGGGGTTACATATCAGTCCTCGCGATTTTTTGAACCTTTCGCCAATTTCTAAAATTTCGTTAACAAAATGAAAGCCAATTTCTAAAATTTCGTTAACAAAATGAAAGACAATTTCGTTCCGGATAAATAGATATCTTTCCATCGATATACCACATGTCCGGAAAAAAAAATATTGTTTTCAAAACTTTCGAGCTTTCGGCGGCCCAAGGGTCTATGTGTAAAGTTGTAAGCATGGATATATTTTTCAAATAAAGCGATCTTTTATGCATTTGTTTAATATACATTTTGGTTTTCGCTAGTTTTTTACTGGAGCTATTATTTAGATGAACATAATTGCTTTGCTGTTTGTGAGCCCAAAGGGAGGTCTGTGTAGTTTTTTAACCGAATTTTTTTACTTCTATGAAAGAGCCACTACGTTTTGTTTTTTTTGTATTTTAAATATCACTTTTAAAGGTTTATCTGGTGGCGAGTTATAAATTTTTAGATGATTTTTAAGGTCGTTTTAAATTCCATATTTATATTGTTGACGATTTTTTGGGTTTTTTGACGCCCGGGGTAATCGGTTAGCTTGAAGTTATAGATTGTCTTAAATAGAACTTTAATTGTAATTTATGATCTAATTTTAAAGTTTATAAGTCAAACTGTTCGTAAATTTTTGATTTTTTTGAGGTTTCTAAACCATCTTATTAGGATTCCGTACATTATATGTGTACGAAATCCTAACAAGAATGCAGATGACGTTATCAATTTATTATTTCAAGGTTTTAAGTTAATACAATTAAATAGTTTTGTTAAAAATAACTTTCTTCAAAGACAAAGGTTAGAAGATGCAAAAATGAATTCGAGTAAATGAAATTTCAGCATTCTTGTTATGATTTTGTACTCATATAATGTACGGAATTCTAATAAGATAGTTCAGAAACGAGGAAAAAATAAAAATCAATAACTGACGGTTTGACTTATGAACTTCAAAATTACATCATAAATTACGGTTAAAAAATTATTTAAACTTTCCTTATGGGCTAATGAAAATATCCTCATTAAATTTTATAAGTTAGCTACAGCTAAAATTTATGTTAATGTTTTTTCTACGAATATAATTTTCCATGTGTAAATTGTTTTTTTATTTACACATGGATACATTTTACATAAAACATTCCTATCTCTGCTAATTCTGGTATGTTGAAGATTAATTTTATTATAAAAATATTTATTTTGTTTTAGTACTACAGTACGTTTCTTTCCATAAATGGGAAGGGAGCGCATTTATAAGATTTCTTGAAAACTGAATTTGATTTATTTTATTTCTTTTTTGCGTAATGAATTATTGTTTTGAAATATGTACACATTGATTAAACAATAATTACTGTTAATACAAACAAAAATAAAAAATTAAAGATAGCGGAATATGATTCTTGATACCTCAGCACAACTTAAACGCCTTTGGAACGATTTTTTACGATTCGTTTTAAGTAGGTTTTAGTTAAATTTTATTATATTGATAATAAGAATTGAAATTAAAACAGAAATATTTTTTATGTAAAATGTAACTTCGTTAATATTGAGAAAATTTTAATTTTAATTTATAACATAGTTTTTTGTTTTTGAAGTTGGACAGAGACAGTTTTTGTAGAATGTTGGGAATTATATTTAGAAATTAAAAGTAAAAGAATATTGAAAAAATACAACAATTAGTAGTTAAATGACTATTTGCAACTTTGATTATTATTATAATTTTTGAAATATTCTATAAAAAATGTTCAATTTTTGTAAGAAGCAATCATTAATACTTCACAGTGCAGATAACTGGTACGATTATTTAAATTATTGAAAAGTACTCTAAATTTTTTGATTAAATGATTTGTAAATTAGAATTATAAACTGTAAGTATAGTTTTTTTTAAATTTTATTTGGTAATGTTAGAATTAAAACTTTTTTTAAAATACAAAATATTAAATAAAAATTATAAAAAAATATATAATATAAAAAAAACTTATTTTATTAAAATTAATGAAAAAAAAACGATTTGCAATGAAATGTTTGTATAAAATATATATTTATTTTTTTAAATTGTATTGATATAATTTAAATTTAGCGATATCGATTTGGTTCCCGGCGTGTTCGAAGGCGTACGATAATATTCGCTGAACACCGTATTGTACCAGTTTTTGTGTATGGCAGTATGGCGTGCATCGAATTGTTTTCAGTGTAATATTCGTTTGTTTTGTATTTAGATAATATTTAGAAAGTAAAGAACATTTTTACTTTAAATTATTTAGGTATACTTTAGGATCTTAAACAGGTAATTACTTGGTGTAATTTTATATAATATAAAAAGGTCAGTCATAAAAATAATATACAAGTCGATTAACGTTCTCCATCTTGGCGTCATTTGCTTAGCACATCGCGCATCGGTGAATATAGAGCTAAGTTCTTAACGCAGCCTATTTTGTGTACATATATATGTATATATATATTTAATTTTTGTAATATTACTAGTGATTTGTATTATACATTTTTAGAGAATATTTTAATTATTCATAATGAGTGCAAACGAAAATAATACCGAAGCCGCTTTGGACAAAGTTGACGGTACCGAAAAATCTAAAGGTGATGTAAAATCTGATGTCAAAGGAACTAAAAGGCCGGCTGATGTAAGTATTATTTTTTTATATATTTATTTAACGTCATTATTAAAATTCAAACCGAAAAATTAACTTTCATTTTTGTTCAGTTTTTTTTTGTTTCTTCAGCAGTTTATATATGTATATATGTATATATATGTATACGTATGTATGTCCGTACATGAATTTACTTAAACGTATTGGAAAATTTACATTAAGTAATTTTTAATTAGTAAATTTACAAACTACTGTGGCAAACACGAAGTGTTGTCATATTTTTACGTATTATTTCAAATTGTTTCAGGATTAACAATTTATTTAAAATGAACACATTTATGAATTACATGTTTAATTATGTTTGCAGAACTAGTATACCGTATACTAGGTTTTGTGTGTTGTGTAAATCGTGATGAATGAACAGTTCCTGTTTTAATGTAAAGAACGAAAAACATGTTTTTTTTTGGATACAGTTAAAATCCACGCCAATTATGCTCTCATTTTTTATAATGATATTCAAAAATGAAAAATTAACGTAGTTTAATGACTTCGAAGTGTAAAAATTTAACCTTTCTTTAATGTTAAAATCGGTAAATTTGTTTTTACGCGGGAAAAACAATGAACTCGGAGAAATTAAACGGGAAAATTTTATGTTTTTACGAACTTTTTCTAATGTTAAAATTTAATGTTTAAGAAGATAATGAAAATAACAATTTGCTGGAAATTAAGCCGGTTGCGCTTATGTTTATTTTTATTTGCGTGAATGAACTAGAATATACTGGAACAGACGGAAGAAGTGTCGTATTAATTGTAGATAATGCCATCGGTGTCGACCGGTTATTTCTTTTTCGAGGTACTATTGTATAGTCGGTGGATAGGTTACTTTCCTCTTTATTTAATTTCCTATATGATGCGAACTGGAGTTTGTATAATCGTTAAATTTCCTGTCTTCTTCAACTTTCCCGGTTTACTATGTTATCATCTTTGTTTGATCTCCCTCTACCTTTTTAGCAGCAATGCCGTTGTCTTTCTATTACATTATTTGTCAACTATCCAACGAAGTAGAGTGAATACGAACACGGTTGGCGCTGTAGTTCGTTGGTTTGCCATTGTGTGCGCACCATCGCCGGTATTCTCGTTTCTTCTCTGTTAGTTACGCGCCATCCGGCTCTACCCTTGTATCCTACCTCATGCTAACGGCTTTTTTCAAAGTAGTTTTACTACGAGCATCGTTGTGAGAGTTCCCCGCGTTACTACTACACATTCCGGTTTGTTTTTCCGACTGCTATGCGCGCGCGCCCTTATTTCCGTCTTTATCTTTCTCATTTTGTTACGTGCGATCAATATGTCAGCTACTCTTAAAAACGCCGTATTAACGACACGTTGTTTATTGCGACTTGTGTTTGCGTGCGCGCGTATTTATTCAATATAATTACTTTTCTCTCCATATTATCGAATTTTTCATTTAAAAAAAAAACTTGGCAGTGCGCGAATTTTTGTAAGATATTTTTTTGTAATATATATATAAAAAAAAAAAGAAAATTAAATTGTGTTTTCTGCTATTTAGTGTTACTTTCACGTTATATATATCAAAACAAAAAAAAAAAGTACATATAAAATTCGGCTTTTGTGTGTCGACGCGTGAGAGCGTATGTTTGTGTAAATGAGCGCGCATATGTATTTATGATGTGAATAATCCAGTTGGTTTTTAATTTTACTGAATAGTACAACAAGTTGATGTGAATACTGTATTTATGTTTATAAACAAAGCTTTATGTATATAAAAAGTAACTTTTCAAACTGCAATTTATGTTTTGCGATACATAAAGTGTTTGGTATTCTGGAAATTTCTATATTGCTTTCTGCGTAATAATACGTAAACAGTACGTAAAACGTAATCGGACTATATTATGCATTTTCAATCGGCAGTGGCGTTTATTTGTAATAACGTATATAACACTTGTTGTTTCACAAATAGTACATTTGCATATAAACATTATGCGCATGCGTTGTTTCATATAAAGGCAATTAAAATCTGGCGTGTTCGTTTTATGACCCCATACAGTAAGCATTAAGTATTGCATATATATGTATATGCCTGCTAATTATTGCAATCTTCCGAAAAATTCATTTTATCAATCCGTCATAGACTAACGGCATATTTTAAAATCTTCAAAATAAGAATATTTTTTCGTGCCTTATCACACACACACACTTGTGTATATATATATATATATACATACATACATACATACATATATATATATATAATCGCATGTACACGCGTGTGTTCAAGGTTATTGCCTCCATTTCTTTTTACATGCCGATTTATGTAGTTCTGCTGTTTTATTCAATGTAGTAATATTTATATTTTTGGAATATTATATTCGTTATGGATGTAACTACTTTTTTTGTAATCCGTTTTCGCCGTATAGTTGTACATTTTTGTTTGTTTTTCCAAGATTTGAATATTTCCTTCTTACGTTTTGTAGTCAATTGATTTTATAAAATTATAAAATAATCTGCTTTTCAAAAACTTTTTTGTATTTACTAAGGCATTTTTATCTCGAAAGTAATTAACTTTTCTTATTTAACTACTATGTACTTCGTTATCCTATAATTGAAATATATAATTATGTATTTTATTTTTGATTGATAGGATAAAGCAGAAGAAGTAAAAAAGCAAAAAACCGAGGAAAACGGTGAAGACGAAGACGATGAAGAAGCGTTGGAAGGGGAAATTATTGATGAGGAAGTTGTTGAAGGCGAAGAAGAACTAGATGAAGACGAAGACGAAGATGAAGAGGACTTAGATGAAGGTGATGTCGACTTAGAAGGTGAAGGAGAAGTTGATGGTAACCATTAGCGTCTTTGTTACGGTTTTATTGTTGAGGGGTGTTGTTTTATTAATAATTTTTATTTAGGTTACAACCGAATAGTTTTCCGGTTATTTTTTTAAGTGTTTCGAACTGGTTAAGGTCTTTAATATTTCATTATTGTTATTAAATTTGTTTTCATAATATTTTCATTTTTATAGATGAAGATGAAGATGGCGAAGAAGCCGACGGTCTAAACGACGATGGTGCGGAGTTGGATGACGACGATTTGTAAATTTATCATTGAACAAGATAAAAAATATTTATATGATAATTTTGTAATTATTTATTTGCGTTCAGTTTTACTCCTCTTTGTTCTCTAATGAGTCAAATTCAATAAATCCAGTTTAAATAATTCAGATTTAGTTTTTAAATGGTACTTCCTTTTTATGTATAAATCCATCTTTCCGTTTCACGTGTCAGTCTTTTATATATATATATATATATATATATAAAGTGTATTACTATATAATTTTTAAAAAAGAGGAGTATCGTTTAGGTTAAGTGTGTAAAGTTTAAGTTATTAACGCATTGTTTTACATTAATAATACGGTACATTTTGGACTCGGGATATTAGTTCTGATTATTTTCTGATTCTCCTATATATTTTATATATATATATATATATATATATAAAATTACATATATTTAGATGTATTTTGTAGAAATTACACAGTTAACTGATGAAATGTTAACAATTATATTTATTTTATAGCGTAATTTTATGTTACAAACATATATCTTTTTCATATTTGTCACAATGCATTTAATATAATTTTGAAAATACATAAATAAATAGTACGTTTGCAGTGAATATTTCACCTATTTTAACTGGTAATCTGTACGATATTTGATATAGGTTAATATAAAATAGTCGTTAGTAAGATGAAATTAAAAATATTTTTGCGCGAAAATGCACCATCTGATGCGTATAGTTAAGTTGGGAATAAAAATTTGAAATGTTTGTTTACGTTTAGATTTAAAACAGTCGTACGTATAATGTAGAAAATGCTGCAGATCGATTTTTATATAGATCCAAACTATAATGTCGCTTTTAATTATGTAATATATTCTTAAACTGTTTTTACTATGAATATTAGTTTATTGTATGTATACATTAATTTTACAATTTTACAAATACACATGTCTTATTCGTATACTTTTTTTTTTTTTTTTTTTTTTGTAAATTAAATAGATGTACTTACGAATTTAAATTTTAAATTAAGAATTTTATTTGTTATTAAACTAATAATTCTGTATTTCTTAATTGTTTATATTTATACAACGCATTATACTGTGTAAAAAAAAATGACAACTAAAAATATTTCATTCCACCTGTTCATTTTTTCGATTTATTTTATGCGATAATTTTTATTGTTAAACATAATGTATTGTTTCGGTAAGTGTATAAAAGGTGCAATTGGTGATATTCCATTTTATAATGAACATAGAAAATTGTTCATATTATACCTTGAAAAAAATCATTGCGATTGTTACGAGTCTTTTCAAGCTAAATTATTTTTTAACAGATCTAGAATGCTCTTCAATTAATTTTTCAAAAATTGGTTGATTCGAAATTTACTTAGGTTTCTATTTCTTTTAGCTGGTATTATTGATTTCATATTTAATGTCGATAAATAAATTGCTGGGTATCGGAAAGAGGGTATAAATAAATTATGAGTTGATGTTTTTGGGTAATAATTCACAATAATTTTTGTTTCAATACAACCATATGAACAAATTTTCCGAGACATAATTTTAGTTCGCCTTATTTATTGGTTTATTTACTTGTTTTGATGTGTGTATGTATATATTTACATATATACATAAATATAAACTCGTTTACTGTTAAACAAAAGCATATAGTAATTTTATAGCTTCGGATATGTTATTTCGTGTCGAATTAAATATGTTATTTACTCGAAATATAAGGAAAATAAAGCAATAAACTGTGTTCGTTTTTAGAGTACAGTTGGAACAAAACCAGATTTTTGATTCAAAAATGGAAAATAAAGGGTACTTCATTTTACATTGGTAGGTTTGAAGCGCTATTGTTTTCTTGAAAATTACTGTGCCTCCTGTGTTTCAATTTTTATTCCCATTTGTTAATGTTCTTCAACAAAATGTTAAGATTTTCGGTATTACTTTTTTTATATATATATATATATATATGTTATGGATGTAAATAAGATAATTATTCAGTTAAACGTTCACTGAACAATTTAGAAGATACTTTTATTTTTGTACTAAAAAAAAAAAAAAAACGACAAAAAAATTTAAAAACTAAGGTATACTACGTTGGGAATTTAATTTATTTTTAAACTAAACAGATGGTAAGTATAATTACGTACAATGATTTTCCTATTTAAACTATTCTGCGGTAATTTGGTAATTTTTTACGTTTTAGTAGTTGTAACTATTCTAATTTTTTTCCTCTTTTCGGTTATCTGGATTAGTTTGTTTAGCCACTATTTGTATTTTATTTCCGAAGTTGACAATTTATTGGGGTACAGTATAAAATATATATAGTTTCAAATAGCCTGAAAGTTATTCAATAAGTCTTGATAAATAAAAATTATTGACGTACTCAATATTATTTAAACTGTTTTAAACATATCGTACATAACTTCTGTGGTAAATTATAAGAATAAAATGAAATTCAGTAGTGTGTATACTTAAACTGATTTTATGCAAATGAGATTTTTCAATCAAGAGCTAAAGGCGTGCAATTAAAATTAATTTAAGTATGACGAGCATTTTTTTTTTTTTTTTTTAATCCGAATTGGTTACAATGCTTTAGAATAAAGAGATACGTTGAAACAAATACAGATATGTGTAATTGAATTTTTATTTCAGTTCTAGACATATTTTGGCATTACAATATGTATAATTGAATTTTGCTAATTTATAATTGTCAAAATAAAACCTTTTTCACCTAAAAAATAGTGAAAAATCTACTTTTTAACCTGTAAGTAGACTTAAGTAGTGTACATCTGTACTCAAAATATGAAGAGGCGATGTACATTCAATATTTTAAATTTTTTGGCATAGAATGGCTTAACCATCTCATTAGTCTATTTGATTATTGAACTTTGTAGATACGTTTGTGTTTATACCATTTTGTATAGATCTTAAAAATGCATTGAACTACAGCTGAAACAATTTTTTTTTATCATTTTGTGTGTATAATTGAAATGTATATGTCCATTGATTGACGCACATTTAGCAGAGTTCCTATTTTAAAAAAACAAGGTACACCGCCTCAGTTTACATACGTTTCGCCAATCATTGATATCCTTATCGTTTTCAATTTAATTTACTGAAAGTTATTTTGCCAATTAAGTAAGATGAGATTATATATGATGATATTAGGTGATCAATGTTACATATGTTTTTAGAAAAAGATCTTTTTTAACTTACAAATCTGAAGAATGCGAATATTTGTAAATCAGGAAATGGAAGGGATCCTTGGTAAGTGTAGTTAATGTTTTTAAAGACAGTTGCAAGGCAGTTCCAAATTCATGCAATAACCTTTTCTTACTTCAGTTTTTTTTTTTTTTTTGTTTCATGTTTAATAATGTGGGAACCACAAACTCCTTCCTGGTCACACTGATCAAAATTCTCTCCTTTCCCCAACAGGTCTCGGACGAGTCGTGATCCTGTGACGATTCGGCCGGACCAAGACGACTCTTGAAAAATAGTTCGGTATCGCACGTTTTGATGACTGTCTATTCGATTCGATGTCATTTCGTCCGCACTTTTATGAAATAAATAACTTTTGCCGTGTACTTTTATTTTTGAAGTCGACAGAGCTTATGCGACAATAATAATTTTGTAAGCTTGAAGTCGACTCACAGTTACAAATGATGTCTTTAACTTCGTCTTCGTAAAATCTATTTTGCATAATGTGCATTAACTTTCTTTAGGTCTTTCATTACTATGTAATTAGTGGTGTTCCTTTTTACCGCACACTACACCAAAATTTATGAAAACATGAAAATTTTCACTAACTTTTGCTCCGAGAGTATAGCTGTAGTCAAGGCCGTGCCCACGGGGTGTGTTTTGGGGGTCCCCCTCATGAGAACTGAAATAGTTATTATAAATACACAAAAATCTGAAAAAAATTTAAAATTTAAAATAAATATTGATGATTTTTTAGGGTGTTTTACCTTTAAAAGAAAAAATATGCTCCATAATTTTAGGTACTTTGTTAATATTTTATGCAAAATGTTTTATTACGAGTATAATCAATAACATGTAATTTTTATTAATGTATATACGGTAATTCATTTATGTAATTTATTAATATATAAATCAAAATGATGGAAATTATTAATAGTATGAATATTAGCGAAAAATGTATTGTTATTTATAAAATAAATATGTGAAGAAAATTTTCAAAATTCTAGCCACGGGCCTGGCTGTCGTGACAACCTTATTGAAAGCTTGCATATTTTAAAAAAAAACTGCCGCTTTAAAAAATATTGTTTTAATCAAGATAAAATTAAATATAACAAAGATTAATAAAATAAAATATTTGAGTAATCATCTGTATTTTATTTCATTAAAGTTATAAATCATGTAAGTATCGGCCATGCTCCAATTCGGAAGTACTAGCACGTTGTTAGAGGCTATTTCATTTTTCGAATATATGATGAATATTGAATCATTTTTAGGGGAATTTGAATATTCAAATCGGAAATGCATCGACTGACTTTTCCTTCGTGTTAGTGTAGCATGTAGACTGTGATGTAATAACAAAATACTGATTTTTAATTGCGTTTACTTCAACAACGGATTTCGTTTAAAATTTCATATTTACGTTCTTCAAAAATTATTTAATATTGAAGACAAGTTGAACAAAAAACATTTAAATACAGTTCAGCGGTTATTAACCTTTTCCATAATGTGGATTCCTTCTTATCACATTATTTTCATGGGCTCCCCCCCAAGTATTATATAATGTAAAATTAAGTTCCTTGAAAATAAATTATACACACCGAGAATCGTCTTAAAACTTATTAATCAAATAAGTGAATACATACACTTTTAAGAATATATTTATTGGTATAATTTGATATAAATTTAGAATTTGTAACAACAATAAAATTGTTTTTCCCACTTTTTGAGCTTTTGTAAACTTTCTTCAGGGGTATTGCAGACCCATCGTGGATTTTAAGGTAAGAACCACCTCTAGTTCACCTTTTTTGAAGACTATTGTACATTATTGTTTCTACTACTGTTGTACCTAGTAAGGCAATTCAAATTTTTATATTTTAGTATTCCAAACATATAATATTTTATTAATATGCAGAATAACGACCTATTTATTAGTGCAATAATAGTATTGGAAGGACTTTAAATATATATCTTTGAACACAAATTATTGAAAGTGTTCAAAAATAAGTTCATTTTGTTCCCTTTTTTTAGGTATACGTAACTTGCGTTCCTTTAATCTTTTCATAATATAAAACTTAAACATGGTAAGTTACTTTGATAAAATCAAATAGGTTCAGGCAGGACTGTATCTGAGAGTGGTTTTTCCGGGTTCCACCCCTCCACCCGACATGTCTGGGAAATAATAACTGCTTGATTTAAATGGACCGAAATTCAGAATAAATTTATTTCTTTTCAATTTTTGACAAAAAAAAAGAAATTTGAAATTTATATGAATTCTATGGAAATGACTGTTTTTTATTTGTTTTTATTGTAGTGTTCAAATATTGAATATACAATAATTGACTACAAGGCTTTAGTATACCATTTATAAATAAATATATTTCATGATAACACACATGCATATATATTATAAGAATATTTTCGTAACTCCCAGTGGCGGATTTAGGTTTAGGATCGCGGAGCCCGAGCCTAGGGTGGCAACATTTGAGAGGTGCCAAAATTTAAAAAACGCGTGAACCTAAACTTTCTTTTTTTTTCGGTTGCTTAAAAGTCGAAATTGATGAAGTTTTTCGTCAACGATAACATCTTTTTATCAAAGAATAATATATTTTTATCATAATTGAAGTAAGTTTATAAAGCATATGTAAGAACTATTGATTTTGACCTTAAAAATTTTTATTGAAACCCGTCGATGCATATATATGCATATATATTTTTTTTTTTCATTACAAGAAAGATGGCATATCTGTACGGGCCTAGAGCGCAATCATCATTAAATCCATCACTGGTACCCCCGCCGACATTTTGATCTACATACGGAGGTGTTAATATTCAGCGTATACTTAAAAATAGAAATTGTCCAATTATTATGAGTAACATGTTGGTAATAGTTAATAAAAATAAATATTGGTTCATAATGTAACTCAGTTTTCAAAATTTTATATTTTAGTTACGGAATATTCTTTATAATTAGTATTGCGTTAGTTCCCTTAATATTTAACGAAATTTTTCAGTCTTTGTTAAAAAAACGTGAAAAAGTTAAGAATTTGAAAAAACAAGAAAATAAAATGGAAAACTGGTGAAACGTAAAATTAATTTCATTTAGAAGTAAAATTTGTACAATGCAGAATTTAAAGAAAATCTACCTTCTTTTTATTAATTTCTTTAAAAATGAAAAAACGCAAATCTTGATTTTCGGTAGAAATAAAATTATTTGTAATAAATTTAGCGTACGTTATAACACTATTAATATAATTAACTTCTAATTTTTAGAATAGGATTGAAATGTTTTTTATTGCTAAAGTATCTTCTTCAATCTTATCCCCTTGAGGAAAAATTATACAACTCATATTCAAATAATTTAAGCTCCATTTTTGTAATTTATTTCTTTTTCACTAAAATATAAGTTTACGTAATTTATTAAATGGACGTTGTTAGCCGTAAGGTATTAGAATTTGTTTTTTAGAAAATTTATCAGTATATTCGTGACCACGCTAAAAATGGTTAGAGATGTATCCCTTGATGATTTTTTTAGTTCGCATTTTTAAAAAATTTTGAAGCAATTTAGGAGTTTTTAATCGAAGTTTTGAATTAATTCGGGTGTTAATTCCTTTCACTTCCAACAAAATTTCAGTTTCGAGCAAAAGATTTATTAGATATATCATTTTTCACAACTTAACATTCTCAGATAGTTTTAATTTGATTTTTAATTTTGTTATTTTAATAATTTGTATAAGAAATACTTTCCTTTTCAAATTTTGAGTTGGTAAAGAATTTAAGTAATCCAAAATATAATACTGAGTCGAGAAATTTGAAAAAATCAATATTTGTTACCGGCATTTATAAATTTTACATCCCCCCATATAAATTTTTCAGAAATTTTCTAAATTTTTAATCATGAAAAAGAAGCCACATTTTCTCATCTGAATTAAAATAGTAGTACGTTTCCTTTTTAACTCGTAGAATAATTTTAAAATGTATTTCGGAAAAGAAAAAAATTGTTTTTACATAACTAGTATTATATTTAATTCATTGGAATATACAACTCTGGATATTTTGCTTCCTCTGAAAATTTTTTTTATATTTATATTATTCAAGTTAGATGTCTACTGTAACTGATACCGTAGATTCGGAAAATTTGAAATAATTAAATTTATTATAATACTAAATTAATTAATTTTACGATATTCAGAATTAATTATTTAAAAAGTATATACTTTGTTTTCATTCGAGTTGAAATACGTAATTTTTTTTATAAAAGTTTGTTTTTTAGTGATAAAATTTTTGATAACTTTATTACATAAAATTGTTTTTATTTAATGTAATATATCAAAAAACATTAATTACCCCTGGTGGGACTCGAACCCACAATCCCCGGTTTAGGAGACCGATGCCTTATCCATTAGGCCACAGGGGCTTACGTCAAGCTTGTTTTTATAAAACTATATATTTCATTTAGATATATAATTTATGTATAAAAAACTAAAAGTAAATGAAAATCGAGTTTTATTTTTAAAATTTAAATTTTACAGTGGTAATACTATTTCATAATATTTATAATCAACGATATCAATTTTATAGATGAAATTTATTGTTACAACTGAAATTTAAATACGATTTGTTATATTTTATCATTTTCGTTAAAAAGAAAAAGTGCAAAATAGAACGATGTATATTTTGCATACAATATTTGCTAGCCTAGTTTAATAGACACTTTAAGATGTTATTTCTTCTTTCTTGCGCACTTTGTCGTAAAACGCATTATTAAAAGAATCCCAAGTTTACAAATATTTTCAAAATACACAAAGAAAAAATGAAATTTATTTAAAACTGAAAAATATCAGTTCATTAAAATATGGCGCATAATATTTATGTAAGTATAATATTTTATTTAAAATACACTTTTTGTCCATCTTTTTGTTTAAAGATGATGAGTGTTGATTTTTAATGAATATGAAATTAAAATCTAAATTAGGAGTTATTTTTAAAATTTATACCATAAAAAGTACAGAATTTCAATAATATACATAGCTGTTTACAATAAGTATGCATATTTTATGCTTTCTGTTTGATGTTTGGTGGAAATGTTATCGTTTAAATTTAATTTATTAACCTTACGCTAAGTAAGGAAAATTATGTACATTTACACACACACATATATAAATATTATATATAGACACACTAATAAGGTGAATCCATAGCGGAAGGGAAAAGAAATATTTCTTTTTCAAAATATCTACAAATATTAATTGAATTTTTTGAAAAGGCCTCGGAAAAGTTTCGCATTATGACATTTTATTTCGGAAATATGTTTATCATGTATTGAAAAAAAAACAGAAAAAGAAAAAAACAGAAGTTATGAAATAGCGTTATATTATAACAAATTTTATAGTTTCTCCGCTTATGTCGTAACGACAAAAAAAGTGTTATAAATTATTTTGTTGCATGATCTTGAATAGTGGCATTTTTTTTTAAATTTTATATTACGCTCTTTGAGTAAGAAGTTTATAAATTATCAAATTCACGTAACAAAAATACCCGTTTTAGATAAATTTTTGTTTGCTAATTTCAAAGAGTTAAATTTTCAGAAATTTTATTACAAAAGTATTTTAAATGTTAGGGTTAATTATTAGACAAATATTGGACTTAATATCATAGATTGCTCCGATTACAATTTTTTTGCAATGAAGAGAGTTAATTTATGTCTACGTTGTATTTGTATAAATTATCTGCGGATTTAATTGTTTCTTTAGTGACATCTTTATCCAGTAAACTTTTTAAATTTTTAATTTAATAAAACCATTGCCGCACAATTTTTTTTCTTTTTTTTTTAATTTTGTTTTTCTTTCACCAATATTAAAAATGTTGCGAGGAGAAATTTTTCCTTTTGTAATAAAGAATTCAAATCAAGCTGCATTACTTAATTGTTTTATTGTCTAACATTTTTCATTACTTGAATAAATAATTCTATCATATTTATATATGTAAATCGTCTACTCACTTGGAATTATATTGATTTTTTCTTTGGATTACTCCAAAATTTGTGGCTGAGATACCTATTGTTTAATACTTATTTACTATTTTTTTTAAACGATCTTAATAAAATTAACAGCATTTACATTTAATATCGCCAAAATTGTTTACAAATAATATTAAATTAACCGTACGATTAATATTTTGAAAATAAATGGTTTTTATACATGAAATACTACATTAAGGCTTTTAAAATGTCTAGAAGAAAGTGAATTGTATTGTTTGTAAGGTGGTTACAAAACCAGAATTATTTGTTTCAGTGGTAAACTGTCAGATTATCCGTTTGTAAAATAGATTGTAATATATGTTGTAGCTTTGTTGAAGTACATACTGCAGTAGAACCGCTGGAATGGTATATGAACATTTTTATATTCATTCAAATATTAGTTTTAATCGTATATTTTTATTTATTTAAAATTGATGTTATTTTTAGAAAATCTTGCATTTTGTGAATTTACGAATTTATATACACACATACATATACATACATACATATCAGTCGTGTGGCATTAATGGAACCCAGAAGTCTGGCATAACAAATTATGTTTCAACATTTTATTCTTTTGTTTTATTGGTATTCTAATTCGATTATAAGAAATATTTTCAAATACTTTCTAGGGAAGTTACATAAAAATAAATTTTACTTCACAAAATAAAAATATAAATTTATAATTGCAAACTAAATTTTTGTACACGGACAAGCTATTACGGGCAAAAATTAGAAGCCTCAAAATCGTAGCTGTTTACTGCGTTAAACTCACTGAATGACTGATTGCTCTAATGCTGTCTTTACACTAGCGGTGCAACATTGTAACAAGGACAACACCACCTAAATGAAGTTTTTTTCTTCTTTTCTGGTAAAAGTTTACATAATTTCGCAAAACTGATAAACTAAATATGAATACATTGTAATCCACTGTTAGCCAAAAAAAGAAGTAGAATTTTACGGGAAGTGCATAAGCGAGTTATAGGTAAGTAGTGTTTCTTGCAGAATGTGGTTTAGATCTTCGCTGTGAAAACTATCTTATTGGTTTCCCAAATAATGACAATTACCTAGGTATACTTGAAATTATTGTACAACGCGATTTTTTTTCTTCTATAAAACACATAAAATAATATGCAAATGGAGAAGGCATGAGTATTAAATTCAGGGAATGAAAGTACAAATATTGAAAAGAAATAATAATAACTTGGCTACATTTATTCCTTATTGTGTTTTTTCACTAAATTTGACGGGCAAAACTGCTGAAAATTCTTATTTTGATGTAGTTCATTTTTTTAACTCTATGAAAGAACTATTTGTATATTTTATCAGTAGCCCTGTTTGATAACTTTAATTCCCCTTCTGGTAGTAAAAAAAAATTATCAAAAAAAATAAAGTTGCACTCGTTGACCTTCCCGTTCAACGCGATAAAAACCTTTTCAGATGGATATAACGCATTAAATATAATGCGTAAGAATGAAAAAGAAAAGGTTCAGTTAGAAATGAAACTTCGTAGATTTCTGTAAAATTTCCTGTCTGAAGTGGCTATATATATATATTAAATGTTGTAGTGGTATTTCCAACGGTTTCGTGTGCTTAACCATGATTTACAGAAGGCTACAATAGATATTTATCTTTTCGTAAACATTCTAAGTCTTTAAAATCATTTGTACAATTTAAAAGAGAAGGTTTTGATAGACTAAAAGGGAAAAATTACCTAGTAATGTAGAATATTAGTGCACTTGTATTTGATCAAGAAATATACTTCTCCAGCGTCTCCATTGCAAAAACTCTTGTTGCTGAAATGACACCAAGAGAGAGATTTCACATACAATCATTTCTCAGCTTGATTGATTAACTTCAGTCATCATTAAAAGAAAGAATGCACATGTACAAAGTTTTTTTTTTTTTTAGAGGGTGCGTAACTATGGACATTAACCCAGTGCATGTGAAATTTTTGGAAGTTTTGCGACAGTGGGATTCGAAACAGGTTCTATCTGAACGAGACACCACTGCTTAACTAACTACACCATAGTGGTTGGCTGTATGCAAAATTGTTAGCGAATAGTGTGGGAACCATAAACTCCTTCCTGGTCACACTGATCAAAATCCTCTCCTCCCCCCAACAGATCTCGGACGAGCCGTGATCCTGTGTCAACTTGTCCGGGCCAAGATTATTCGAGATAATGATATAGTTCGGTATCGCACGTTTTAACGACGGTTTATTCGATTCGATGTCGCTTCGTCCGCACTTTTATGAAATAAATTTCTTTTGCCGTGTACTTTTGTTATTGGAGTCGACAGAGGTTATACGACAAAATTGGTGACCCCGATTCGGTAACACCTTTCGATTTTCAAAATTTGTGCGAATTTTTTACTTTTACTATGATTTTTTTTTTTTTTTACGGGCGAATGTGTAAACCGCTTTACATATGTTCCCAGCCGCGTACCGACGGGCGCCGAGACGCTGGATTCGTAAACACGCTATAGTCGCTTTACAGTACGTCCGCTCGGTGAACGGCGTCACGATGACGAGACACTGTTCGTCGATCAACCGCGTGATCGAACACTGTCGCTAAGATCGTGTAATAAATCGTACAACGCGACCTCTAAATTTTTCGTTCTCTCCGCACTTCGAAACGAACATACTATCCTTTCGGGGTAGTATACGACCACGATCATTAAAATCGAACTATTATTCCGATGTAATTTTGTTTTACTTTCAATTTAATTTTTTGATACCCTTTTTCTCGTTACCGTATTTGAATTTTTTTCATGTTCTTCAACTTTATCGAATATGGCAAATAGTAACGACACTTCTTTGCCGAATCAAACCTTTAATTGTCCAATTCATGCCAACTTCCCCAGTTTAATACGATTTCCACCCTTTTCAAGACGAGATCCTCAATTATGGTTTATCCAAATTGACGCTCAGTTTTCCATCAACAACATAGTTGATGAAAAAGTAAAAGCTGACATCTTTATTGCCAATGTAGATAGCGACCTGTTACATAGTATTCGACACGATATTAAACGTTTGCCTATCCACGACCAGTATTCTTATATCAAATCCATTGTTTTAAAATTATACGACCAGCCGGACCATACTCGCCTTCGACGACTATTAACCGATCTTAATATTGGAGATTGTTTGCCGTCTCATTTGTTGTCAGAAATGTTAGATCTTGCTGGGAATCACTTAGACGAAGCGACTGTGAAAATCATTTGGGAAGAACGATTACCATTTAGTATTCAATCATTGTTGACTACCCTCCCTATAAATACGCCGATCGCTGAATTAGCCGCAACGGCCGATCGCCTTATGTCGCTACATCGTTTTAGAATATCTTCGAATCCATCTCAAAACTATTCTTCCAGCTCTGGTACCGAATATACCAATGCCTTATCCTTATCTCCGAGTTCTTCGACCTCAATCAGTTATCATCCATTTAAATAACACAATCGTCCACTCAATCAAGCACACTTCCAGCCAAGCTCTACTTCCACTCCCATCCGTCGACAGTCGCCACCATTTTCTTCCGATAAGATACCGCGACTAGATTCCTCGACTTTGTGTTGGTATCACGATACCTACGGAAGAGATTCTCGCCAATGCCGCCCACCTTGTAGTTGGGATGAAAAACCTAGCCGAACAACCATGAAAACGTCAACTACACATGCCTCAATCGAATTATATAGACTCATTATCAAGGACAAAGTCACTGGATTTGACTTTCTCATTGATTCAGGTGCGCCATGTTCGGTTTTCCCAATTAAGTTAGTCACGAATTACAACAAAGTGTCTTCGGGCGTTTTAACAACAGTTAACGGTACCGATTTCAAAATATTAGGTAGCAAAAGATTATCTTTAGATTTTAACCTTGAATAAAATTTTATCTGGACCTTTAAAGTAGCAGATATCGCCCAGCCAATCATCGGCCCTGATTTTTTACAGCATTTTGAATTATTAGTGGACGTCGCGAATAAAAGATTACTAACTCGTAATAATTTGCAATCGAATAAACTTTCTGCGAGCGACGTGACTCCTGCCGCCTCATCTATCGCTACCCTTGCTATTAAGCAAGACTCAGTTACGTCCATTGTAAATAATTTCAAAGATTTATTTTCCGGAACTTTTTATAACACCCTTCGATTATCCCCTGTTCAACACCGGATAATTACTAACGGGCACCCTGCTCATTCAAAGCCTCGCCGTTTACCACCAGAAAAATTTCAATATGTTCGTCGCATATTCAATGAATGGATGGACCTTGGATTTTGTCGTCGATCCGAATCTCCCTGGTCTTCACCTTTAACACTCGTCCCAAAAGGCGATGGTTGGCGTGTATGCGGAGATTATCGTCAGGTGAATCGCATCACAATCGCTGACCGATATCCTATTCCACACTTACATGACATGAACTCAGATCTGCATGGAACAACCGTGTTTTCAAAGCTTGATCTCGAACTAGCCTACTACCAGATTCCCATGTATCTTCCGGACATCGAAAAAACTGCTGTCACGACGTCGTTTGGGTTATTCGAGTTTCGAGTAATGCCGTTTGGTCTAAAAAACGCGGGTGCCACCTTCCAAAGGGCCATCGACCACGAATTGAAAGGCTTACCATTCGCGCGCGCCTACCTAGATGATGTTTTAATTTTTTCCGCGGATCTAAAACAACATATGTCAGATTTGTATGCCGTGCTCAAACAGTTATCGCTTCATAACTTGAAGCTGAGTGAAAATAAATGTATTTTCGCTGTACCCAAAATTACGTTTGTTGGATATGAAATATCTCATGAAGGCATACGTCCTGACCCGAAACGTGTTGAAACGATAGTAACGCTGCCACGCCCAGTCACTAAAAAGGATTTGAGAAGTTACCTTGGCGTTATAAATTTTTATCATCGCTTCTATAAGCAAGGAGCCGAAGTATTAGCCCCATTGAATTCCCTCCTTTTGGGGAGCAAGAAGAAAGATTTGACGCAGATTGCTTGGACTGAGGAACTCGATAAATACTTTCGATTATCGAAGAAACTTATAGCTGAGGCCGCAATACTGGCGCATCCGTCAGCTGACGCCGATATCGTCATCATGACCGATGCTTCGTCTACCGCGATCGGATCAGTCATCAACCAGAGAGTTAACGATTTATTGCAGCCTATTTCGTTCCACTCACGTAAGCTTTCACCAGCAGAACGTAAATATAGCACTTACGACCTCGAGTTATTATCAGTGTACGACGCAATTCGGAGATTTAAGGACCTTATTGAGGGCCGCAGAGTCACTGTACTTACTGACCATCGACCGCTTACCCATGCATTACATCAGCCCGCAGAGAAGCTGTCCACCCGTCAATCGCGTCATTTGAGCTTTATTGCTGAGTATGTCGAAGACATTTGTTACATAAAAGGTGCAGATAACGTAGTCGCCGATTATTTATCACGAATCGATGCGTTCATGTTAGACGAGTACAGTTTCGATACAAAACAATTTCGGACCTTACAGGAAGGAGACGAGGACATAACAGCGATACGCAAAAATAGGTCGTCGTAAGATTGAAGTATCTGAGAAAGCGATCGACGATATTATGATTTACGTAGATCAGAAGGAAAGACCAATTGTGCCGATATTGTTACGCCGAAAGATTTATCAGGCAATTCACAACATGGACCACCCGTCTCCCAAACGTACGCTGTACAAAATTAAGCAACGATTTGTTTGGCCGCATATGTCCACAGATATTAGACATTGGGCGCGTACTTGTAATTTGTGTCAGCGCAACAAAGTTTACCGACATATGAAACCACCGTATGGCGAATTTCCCCCAAGTTCTCGTTTTCAACATGTACATTGCGATTTAGTTGGACCTTTACCTCGTTCAGGTGAATATCAATATATTCTCACGATTATTGACCGATACACCGGCTGGCTGGAGGCCGTTCCAGTCAAAGATATATCAACAGATACGATTGTAAACATCTTCATCGAAACATGGATTTGCCGATTCGGTTGCCCTTCGATTATCACAACAGATCGTGGAAGCCAATTTACGTCACAGTTATTCAAACAACTCGTACAACGATTTGGTATAACCCACATAAATACAACAGCTTACAACCCAAAATCGAATGGAAAAGTGGAAAGAATCCATCGTACTTTGAAAGCCGCTATCCGCTGCCAGGAAACTGAACATTGGCACGAAGCCCTTCCGATTGTATTATTCGGCATAAGAACTTCGATCAACCACACTGGCCATTCGCCGGCCGAACTTACGTACGTCACTCCGCTATCGCTACCGTGCGAGATGATCGACGCTTTACCGCCGGTCGAAAACGAATCGAATCTAATTAATAAATTATCCGATACTATCAACAATGTTTTCCTAAAGCCAGCACGCATTAATAAACGCTCAGGATTTTTGCAAAAGGGCATCGATAGCTGCACTCATGTTTACGTCCGTCGAGATCGACATCGGACAGCTTTACAGCCTGTCTACGACGGTCCGTTTAAAGTTATAAACCGTTACCCGCAATGCTACGAATTGAAATTTGGCGCAAAGATTGACAGAGTTAGTCTGGATAGACTGAAGCCAGCATTCATTTTAGAAGACAACTCTGAAAATGACGAATGGATTGACACATCACCCTGCAATGATCCAGACCTTCTATTAACTGATTTCGATTGGCCCCTCGACACGATACCCCCAAGCAAAGATATGGACGATTCAGTTTCCGATCCCGATTTTTACGGCTTTCCCGATGATGACGCCTCACCTTCTGACGTTCCCGAATTCCTAAATAAGGATGCCGATTCCGATAAGGAATTATTTCCGACGATATCGAAATCACGGTATGGACGCCCCATCAGGCGACCAGTTCGCTTTGATGAGACCGTGACCTTCATTTATTAGTTTCCCAGATAAATCCGATTCCCGATTTGGTATAGAACTACACTCGAGTAACGCCGACAGGTTTTTACTATTTTATGCAATTAATTTTATTTTTGTTACTCGAATAACGTATATCGAATCACACTCCTCTCTATTCATCTCTAGTACTACTATAATATTTTTTTTTTGAATTCATGCCGTGTGCGAAAGTAATATTTACTTTTTCCAAAATTGTAAAATCGTAAATTTTTTGTTTTTATTAGTTTAGTTTAGTTTAGTTTAATCATTTTTCTGGATCGTTGTTCAAAGCCGCTTTATTATTCCTTCTTATTCTGATCTCTTTAAAATAAAATAAATATCCGTTCTTCTTTAGATTGGCGCCTATGTCCTCTCCCGCTTTCATTTTGCGCTCATCTCGACTGAAACTTTTACGTTACTTCCGATCGATATAATTAGTCTACATTCACTTTCGAGCATTCCAATTCCGCTAACGAAGCAACTCTCCGACCGAGTTTCATCCCTCAATTTTGTCAATTATGTACACTCGTTACTCCTGCGATTCCAATTTCGTCTATCCCTCAAACTCATTTCACTCCTAGTTCCTCTTCCGACCTCCTCATACTAACGATTAGGTGCCATTCTGCCATTTTAGCATGATAATTTAGTTTAATTTACCGACACCATTTTTATTATTTCGCATAAACGACCTTATTATGTGTTAATTTTTACTACTTTATCTTCTATTAATACTACATATAATTAATATCCATGTAAAACTTTCATTTTTACTTTCCTTTGTTTTATTCTACAACTTCACCCCACTGGGGTTCAGTCTCCAAGAGGGAGAGCCATGTGGGAACCACAAACTCCTTCCTGGTCACACTGATCAAAATCCTCTCCTCCCCCCAACAGATCTCGGACGAGCCGTGATCCTGTGTCAACTCGTCCCGGCCAAGATTATTCGAGATAATGATATAGTTCGGTATCGCACGTTTTAACGACGGTCTATTCGATTCGATGTCGCTTCGTCCGCACTTTTATGAAATAAATTTCTTTTGCCGTGTACTTTTGTTTTTGGAGTCGACAGAGGTTATGCGACAATAGCTTGAATTAAGTGGTGTTGAGATAGAGTTGTTGAAACCAAGTTACTTCACTATATGTTGATAGGTTTCGGTATTTTTGGCGCTATCTTTCGATGATGCTCGAGTTAGAAATTATTATTCGGTTAAAATCATTTGATTTTTAATCTTTCGAGAATCATCGTATTGATACCGCCACGGATAGTTTCAGCGTATCAAGGACGCTTACTAGGCTGAAATCGAAAATACCGTGTATAGTTAGATATTCGGCACGCGTCAAAGCTGAGGTTGTGTGAGTGGTGTTTGCATTAGTGGTTAGCGCCAGTAAGATTTAGTTTTGAATTTTTCGTAACACTTCACAAATATTCATATGATTTATATACTGGTGCACGTGCCGTTTTAATAAAACACAAATTCTTTATTCCAACAATATATTCCTTATGAAATAATAAATTTTTATGTTTATCTTGTTTGTTTATAACTTCGCTTGAATAGAGTAGTTCAAATTGAGATATATATTCATTGTGTTTATAAATATTAATTGATGCAGTGGTAAAATTTTCATATTTCTGTAAATTTTAGGAAGTCAAAGCAATTGGTATTCCATATTCAGGTATTTATATTTTGTGTTGTTATAATAATATGCTTTTTAATGTATATTCAAAACATTTAAGATATTCTTGTTTGAGGCTTTTAAATTTGTTGGTTTTTATATTTTTCACATTCGCAGCTCTTTTTTAGGAAAATGAAACTTGCCAATTGAATATAGGTTTCACCACATAAAGAGTTATTTTTATCAGACTGAATTTATCGTACATATATTTCATATTTATCGTATTGTTACATTCAAAGCTTCTTGTGATTTCATTTTTTGCTGAGCTGCATTTGAATGATTTAAAATAGTTCTTAATAATTGAAAATGTTTTAGTATATTTATTGATTATTATTCCAAATAAAGTAGTTTCATCTTTTACAATAGCTATTAACTGAACAGTTATGGATGTCTATTTTCCCAATCATATTTTAGGAATGTGTAAATATCTAATTAAATTATATTTAGTAGAATACTAATACATACTACAATTATTAACCATATTTTTCCTACTATTATTATTTTTTCTTTCAGTGATATTGTTTTTTGTTCTTTCTTTTGGTTTGTGGAAATATTCTTTATTTAACTTCACTTAAAACTATTTGATCGGTTTATTATTGTTGAAAATGCTGTTATCAAAGTTAGATTCGATTCCTTTCATTTGATTTTTTTTTTTTTTGTTCTCATTTTTTGAAAGTTGTTGGGAAGTCAATTTTGCTAATCATTTTTTAAAATCTCGGACAACTTGCTATTTTTTTTCTTTACAATTATTATGTAACTGATTTTTTTTTACATGTTTTTTCCATCCTGCTAATTACATTCATTATTTATATAGGAAAAAAATTGATATGAATTTTAAATTTAAAAATAAGCTGGCTTATGCTTTATAAATTCATTTAATTTTATGTTAATACAAAAAAGAAAATCAAATCAATGTTATTTAAACTGATTTTAATAATCCTGAAAAATATAATTTATAAGAGCAATTAAATATATCATCATCCTGATCCTGATAATGAAGATTAAGATTTCAATTATTATTTTGATGTAAAAAATAATATAAATCTAAATAATTATAATTTTGATGATTTAACATCAGATCCTAGTTCAGAAGCTGAACCCGATGAAAGAATACAAGAAGATTAATAATCACTAATTCTTACGTAAATATTCAGCATAAGATAGAAAATCATTGTGTGGCATATTCAAATCTTTTATGTCTTTTCCAACCATTCTTGATAAAACACTCGAATGAGCTATAGTATTTATTATTAATTAATTATATTTTATTCTTTTGCGCTTAGGCATGTGTTGAATTTTATTTGAAAGCGGATCCATAGGAGTTTCATATTTTGATCTTGTTTGGTCACTTGAATTTTTGAAATATAGTATTATATTTTTAAAATCAATTTCACATTCGTCAACAACAGACTCTTTATTATCTTGTGCACAGAAAAAAAATTAAACATTTTTACAAAACTTGTTCAATATACTTTTAATAGAATTCCCCTTTCATTCAGCCCTGTTTAGATATCCAAAGGAGGAATTTCTTCTCTATACAGTTGATTTGATACATCATATCTAGTCATTGAATAGTGAAGTTTGTCAGTTATTAATTTGTATCATCTACATATTTGATAGATCTGAGACATAGTACAGGTATCCTTTGATCATGTGTCAAGGGGAAGCAATACTGCAATAGGAATTATCTTATTTTTTTGAATCAATGATTCGACACTGTGCCGCAGTTTATAGTTAATTCATATTCTCACACAGTTAGATTGAATGCAAGGAAACAACAGTTTAGATAAAAACACATTAGATGTGCTTTATCCGCCATTGTATTCTCTTAATTAACATAAATAATTTATATATTATTTTTTTAACACTGAAAAATTACTTTATTAGAGCTGCATTTTTAATAAATAATTTACTGATTTTTTCAGAGTTTGAGATTGCTTCTCACTAAGAAAAAAATTTTTTTAATTGAAAGATTTTTAATGAAGCTGAACGATTCTTTATAGAAAATCATTCCTGTTTACAGAATGTAGTTTGTTGCACTAAAAATTATTATTGAAAAAAATGTTGAATGCCTACTACTCTGTAATCTTTATAATATTCAATAAAATTTTTAAATTATTTCGTTGAAAAATTATTTAAATATTAACTCAGTTTCTTACTTTGATAAAAAAAAAATTAAAATGAAAAGTTTAATAATTAAATGAAAACATTTACATATAAACTGACTGTTGTCCAGGGTTTTGCTCATATACTAACCCTTATCCTTTTAAATATGTACTCATTTTTTCTTTCTTTTTATCATAATATCTCTCCAAAACTTCTGTTATAAAGTGATAGCAGTATATATTCAAACAAGCTATTATTAAACTAATAAAGAACATTTTTTCCAACTCTAAAAATTAATTTAAAAAAAATGTATTATTATAGTTATTATTATTATTTTTCATTTATTTTATCCAGTATATTTTATCCTTCTTTCCCACTTCATTAACAGAAATCCTCTTAGGTCGACTAAATTACACCTAAAACTTATACACTGAAAAACCTTCCTCAGCAATCAGTCTATCCACTAGTTGGTTTGGTCTTTCCTGATATTAGCACTATAGATGAATGTGAAAAACGACTTCATTTTACTACAGAGTTGAATATTTCTTAAAAAAATTGTAATATTAAAAAATTATTTTTTTTGTATTAAAATTTTTTTAATCCGTAATAAAAAGATATATGAAACTAAAAGTCTGTTATTTTAGTTAGGGAGAAGTTTAACGTATTACATAAAGTAACGCATATTTGTACAAAAATAAATTAAATTATTTAGTTATTCAAAAAATTGTAAAGGACTTTCACCATAGTTGGCCCTTTACCTCGGAATCCGAATTCAGTCTTGATTCAATTTTAAGACAAACTCAGATTAATTCGTTTTTATCGATATTGATATTGTTTCGTCATTGTATTCGTTTTAAAAATACTTTGTTATATTAGCCAAATTTATTTCAATTAAAGCGAAAGAATATTCGCAATAATAAAAGAAATGGTGTTTAGAAAATATTAAATTTAAATAAAAATAGAAATTTGAAAGTATTTAAAAAAAAGGGGCCTCCTATTCTCTGTAACTAACACTACGCCACTGATATACATTATATGTATATAAATCGATCATTTATATCGTTAATGATTGCAGTAAAGTTAAAATTGTTGCTTTTTTGGGCACGACAGTAAAGAATCTTCACGCAGCAGCAACACGAAAGGAGAGGATCAGTTAAATACGAGAACGAAGGAACTGAGCACTGAGATGATGGACTGGAAAGGAAGAGACAGGATGTAGAAGGAGTAAGGAAACCCAAAGGATAACAAATTAAAATACAAAATAGCACGTTCAGACGAGAGGGAAGGACATTCAAAAAAGCTATAATTGGGATCACAGACAGCCTCATGATTCGAATGAAGATGGCTGTTAGGAGAGGGGGTTAAACGAAAATGAAAACGTGATCATTAAGACGTAAACGAATAACAGAGACAACAGCAGAACGCCGTAGGAAAGGAAAGTCATAAAACCAGAATATATGCGAGTTCGTTAATAAAATTATATACTTTTTTTCTATAAAACTTTCTCTTTTTCCCCCGATAAACTAAATGCTACATTAAATGAATATTTATAGAAATTGTCTACGATAAATCCAATTTATTGTGTTAAAAAAATGAATGAGTCTTTTAATGTACGCATTGAATAATAAGCAAACGTTCGACAAAATATTGTTACTTCTGCCTCTTTAATATCTTTATGTGATGTAACTGTTGCTATATAATCTGCGAACGAGACAATATCGCTATAATTTGATTCCCTACATAAATCATTTGTATATGTAATAAACAGTAAATACATTTATATTTGTTTTCCTCTGATTTAAACAATTTTGTAGACATATGCTTTTGATTTGAAGAAATATCGTGATATTTCAGTTCAATGGAAATCGGGAGGGGGCGTTATTTTGATTGGATGCAACTTTAATGCTCATACCTTATTTTATAAAAGAGCTAACAAATCGTTGAAACACAAAAATTTGTATTTTTATTACTTCTT
The DNA here is from genome assembly GCA_039619475.1 of Icerya purchasi. Classification (NCBI taxonomy): domain Eukaryota; kingdom Metazoa; phylum Arthropoda; class Insecta; order Hemiptera; family Monophlebidae; genus Icerya; species Icerya purchasi. Next base: position 378,377,458 of record CM077116.1, on the reverse strand, counting down.
TCCTTACATTGAATTTTGAAAGATAACATTTTTAATTTGGTATTTTTATTTTTATTTTTTTTCAGAAGGCAAACATGTTTCATGTAAAGTATAAAAAATTAATTCAACAAGTTTGGTACGATTGCAGAAAGTTAGACCAAACTATGAGTAAATAAAAAGAAAAAAGAACTTGAACAAATACACTTACAAATAATGCAAAATTGAATCAGTGAGTTAACTGAGAATGTTTCGGCTATTTTTGAAGTTCTGGAGCTTATCTTTAATTTTGTACTTGAAACTCAGCGAATAAGCACTGACTCTGTCTCTACTCCACTGTCGCAACTAATCTGGAATTAGTTATTTTTTATCCATAAAAAAACAAAACGTACAAATCGCTTGAATACACAAGTTCAATTGCGGAATGTGATTAGTAAAAAAAAATCAATGCTTTAACAAATTAATCAATGAAACGTGGATTCATGTAAAGTTGGCGTATAGTAAATTTATACGTTATTTATTAATATTTTTTTCGTTGTCCAATGAGGAATTCATTAATGGAATACTTCTTACCAATGTTATGGTATATTTTCATCATAGGTAATGGACTAGAATGTCGCAAATTGGTCCAATGTTGAGTGAAGCCAATGGAACGGTGTGCCAATATCAGGTTGAATGAGTAATAAACTGCCTATTTATTGCGGATATATTAAACATAACGAAAGAATACATGTCACATATAAGCCGATAGATCGCGTGACGAGATAGACGAAATTGTTCAACGATCTGTTATTGGGAACAACATTATTTAGATCTTTTGTTAAAGTATTATGCGGGGAAATTAAATAAAACTATTAAAACTAAAACTATAATTACGTATAAGCACGTTTTTCCGGTTTAAAACAGATGTTTCAGTTGAACGATTCGGAGAAGAAACTGTTTGAACTGGTAGGAAGATGTGATGTAGGAGGTGTTAAATCACTGATTGAACATAAACGAGATAAAAAAGTCAATATTAATGTGGCTGATTATAGAGTAAGTAATTTTTTATGTGTTGCACTAAGGTTATTAAAGATAAATGTGTACTAATAATCTTTAATTATGGTTCATTTTCGAAATGTGTGAATGCATTTTGTGTATACATATATAAGTTAATTTTAGTACCCTTCCCTGAATGGGTTGCTTATTCATGTTATTTTAATTTATTCCATGGATTACCAAATAGTTGATAAGACAGGTGTAAAATAGTAAAAAAAAAAAAAAAAAAAAAAAAAATCGAATTTTCATGATTGTTACTGGGGCGATGAAGTAGTATTTGTGCCACAGTTTTTGTTTACTACGTTGTTCCATAAATTTATGAAATATGTTAAAGAGATGGAAAATTATCTTCAGTGGTTTTTATATTTGGGTACATGCACACTAAGTGTCTGGTTTCTATACGAATTGATGTTAATTCAACTTAATGAGAAACCTCATCTTCCTCCTTATCCTTAGTTCTACGACTTCTCTCCTCTTTCACGCTTTCTTGTCTCTTCTATTTACAGGCTACGCCTTGATCTTATTCGGCTTCCTGCATCCTCTTTTCGTTTTTCTTTGTCCTCTTCTCCGTTTTGTTTTTTTTATCCTGATGATTCTGATTCGCTCTGCGATTCAAATCGCATCCTCGAATGCGCGTGTCTATGCCCGTAAAATGTTTCTACTTTTATAGGCAACTCCTGAATCTCGATTTGCCTACTCCATATAATGCTTCGTTTTTATTCTTTCACTTACAATCCCCGGCGATCATTCCTATTATAGAATCTTTTATTTCTTCTATCTCTAATAGTATTCAGTTCTAATTCGCTTCCCTCTCTCTCTCTCTCTTATTAATATAATTTAATGCTGGGTAGCCCTCCCCCCCCAAACAAAAACACGTTTTCTTAATTTATTACGTTCTTATGTATTTTTTTTTTTATTGTTTACTGCTTACTAACCCTTAAATCATCAGTAATTCTATTTTAGAAAAAAATTATACATATATAAATATTACATCCACATAAAACGACAAAATATTCTTTTTATGTTTTATGACATTTTTTACCGTATCATTGAAATTTACTTTTTTAAGTTCGGCGTTGGCCATACAAACCGGTTAAGATGTCAAGATGTCAAGCCATTATTCTTCATAAGGTCTGCCAATAATGCTAGCTTCTGGTTTTATTGAGCCACTGGAACTGTTAAATAAATCCTTAATGCTATGATGAAAACGGATATATGTTCGCTGTAGTATAATTTTCTGTTCTTTAAACCTTAATTGCGTCGTCCTAATGTGATCTTAAAAAAGACCGCAGTTTTTCCTTCGAATATTCGTCGTCTAAATTGTTTTTAAATATAATTTAGTAAATTTTCGAGCGTACTTTTATTTACGAGTTTTTAGATTTTTGAAAGGTATATAGGCATAGAAAATGATAGATCGAATAAACAATACTGGCATAAAATACGGCATGAAAATTAACGCTAAGAAAACTAAAGTGATGAAATTCTCAAGAAACGCTGGCAGCAAAACTACTTTAAAAATCGGAAACCAAGAAATAGAAAATGTGGACCAATTCAGGTACTTGGGAGCGATGATAAATACAGACGGAAGAGATCGTAAAGAAATAAGAACGCGGATTGGTATGGCGAAAAAAGGTATTTAATAATTTGTACAAGGTGCTCGGAAATCAAAGCATGAGTCTAAGTTTACGGAAAAGAATAATGAAATGTTATGTCTGGAGCGTATTAAAATACGCCTGCGAAACATGGACAATGGGAGCAAATTGCGAAAGGAAGATAGCCGCATTGGAAATGTGGTGTTACAGACGGCTGATGAAGATATCGTGGACCACACACACAACAAATTCCGTTGCATTGACAAAAGTAGGAGAAGAAAAGAGAACACTGCTGCAGGATATCAAAGATCGAAAACTGAAATACCTAGCTCATACATAAAATCCGAGAAAATGGAATTTTCATGATGGCGGTGCAGGGGGAAATACCTGGAAAATCAATAAGAGGAAGGAGACGGTTAGAATTAACAACAGCGAACCTACCAATAAATCCGCCATGCAAAAACCTACAGAAGATAGTAACTCTTTCCCGGGAACGGATAATATGAATGTATGCAATCTCCTGACTCAGGAGAAGCAACTACGATGATGATGATGATGATGATGATATTGTTTAGAGAAACGAGTAATATTAAAATATCATTTCCAGATAATATAAAAAAAAGTTATATACAAATTGTGTATTTAGTGTTACATTATCCTATCGGGTTAAATTAATGCGTAATATAAGGCGCATAAAAATGCTTTACTTTTAATTTCTGTTTATAAACCAAAAGAATTTTATATTTTTGAGATATATTATGCTAGTCGAGTATCGAATGATATTTAAAATTTCAACATTATGAATGATTAGCGGTATTCATTATGCTATGAATCAAATATTGGAATTGGCTTGTATGTGAAAAATCGGAATAAACAAAACAATATTTACTGTTCTTTATTTCATGTAAAACTATTTTATTTCATCAGCAGTCATTTTTAATGTATTGTTTTTGAGAAGTGTACGGATACTACGACCATTTCTTTTCTTCTCACATTGTGCTATGTTTCACTATAGTACGAGCACACTAAGGTGACACATAATGTGCGTATTAAGATAGCCTACTTGGCCTATAGCCTTATAGCTTACTTTAAATGTGCCTCCCTCCCCGAATAAGCGGTAAATTATAAGAGAATTCTGGAAGAATGCGATAAAGTGTAGTTGTGTTTAAGATAAAAAGTAACAATTCGTATATATGTGTCACTAACTTCGTGTGGGTTTATTATGCATTAAGGGCATTACGGCGCTTTGTTTGGCGGTAAAAAAGAATTGTGTAGAAATGGTAAAATATTTCGTATCGCTGAAAGAACTGGTGATAAGTGATGCGGCTTTCCAGGCTATAGAGAATGATAGAATGGAAATAGCTATTCTGTTACTGAACCGATTAAAATCAAAAAAATTGGAATTCGTTGGAACCGATTCTACAGAGACGCTAACGCCATATTTAACACCGCTGATAGTTGCTGCTCAAAATGGGCACTATGATATGATTGATATGCTGCTGAAAAGGGGTCATACGATCGATTATTCGCCTAATAAATCTTGTTCACATTTCGATTGCAGGTAACGTATGTTTGCAAAAACGATTCATTTTCTCTTATCAATAAATCAATGGGAATTCGGAATAAGGGCGCTGTGTGTTCCTTAAGTTATTTGATTATAGTTAATGTATAAAACATAAGATCGTGCCGTAATGATAAACTAGCTATTTGTGTATGAATATAGTTTGACGGTTTCTTCAGACTTTTGAAGTGAAAATATTTTTTTATATCTTGGTCAACTTGAATTGTACAGAAATTAATGAAGACTAAGAAAAAAAAACATGCTCACTGTATTATATACTTAATAAACGGTACTATTAAAGCACGTTATGTAATATAAAGTATACGTGAATAATAAAAAAGTAACGAAATAAAATATTTCTGGTACCATATATAAAAGCGAAATTTTAAAATTAAAAAAAAGAATAGGAACGTTTTAAAAGAAACTCGAATATACATTAACTTTTTTCTATAGATATATATACATGGGCATCGCTGGGGGGGAGTCGTTGCCCCCCTGGAGCTTTGAAACTTTTTAATCAACTAGCCATGATGAGCATTAGACGCGTAATCTAATCACGGACAATTTGGAAGACTTATAATAAAGTAGAACAATTTACTGGAAGCCCACGAAAATTATGTTTTAATTAAGATTTTATTCTCGTTTAATAAAATATTAAGCCTTTACAAATTATAAATTTTATTTTTCCTATAATTCATATCCTCTTTCTATCATCTCCCCCTCCTCCCGGCTCATCGGCTGGCGACACCCTTGTACGTATACAAGTAAGTAAAGCGAATTCTGTTGAGGGGGCGTCGGATATTGTAAAAGTTTAAATGTACTCTAAGCCCAATGGCAAACATAAGAATAGGAGTACCGGCTCCTTTCCTTTGATCGCCTTTAGTTTTTCATGTTCCTTCGATACTCGGTTAATTTAAGCTGGGTAGATTTGAGAGCGACTTGGGTCTGAAATAAGACAGTAACTTAATAAAATTTAACTGATTTTTAATATGTCCCTATCATTATTATTATTATTATTCATTCTGAAGGCTTAGCCTTGTCGGTGCGAATTTTAGTTTCCATTCCTCTCTTTCCATTGCCATCCTCTTCATATCTGAATATTTGTTGCAACCAGCCATTTCGATCATTTGTCCCACAAACGTCTTCCTCGGTCGACCTTTTCCTTTCCTACCTCTTTCAATTACGTTCGCGTTAGGAATGAATTGTTTCTTATTAGATGACCCAACATTTTCCCACTTTTTATTTTAATTGTACTCAGAAGTTTTTTCTTCATTCCTATCCGTTTAAGTACCTTCGAATTTCTCTTTTTTTCCGTCCAGCTAATGCGTAATATTCTTCTCCAAATCCACATTTCCATTGCTTCCAGTTTCCTTCTATCTTGTTCCGTCATCACCCATGTTTCGCAGCCATATAAGAATAAACTCCATACATAGGTGTGGACAAATTTTGCTTTTATGTTTAATTTAAGATTTCTGTTTGTAAGCAAGTTTCTTTTTTGGGCAAATGCCACTTTCTCCATATTTATTCTGTGTCTGATTTCTATTGAACATCTGCTGTCACTGGTTAAGTATGTTCCTGTTGTCGATAAAATTTTTGAATTTCTTTTATACCGTTATTTTCTTTACTCGTATATAAATATGTTCCGTATTATTTTTATATATTAAATTCGTCATGCACTAGCGCCGCTATAAACGATCGGCCATTTTGACTAAGGGATGGCGTCGGTCTTTGTTTAGACGGCATGGCGATTTTTTTGTTTGGGTCAGGCAGTGAGTCTACCGCAGGTAGTTGCGGATGTTGCGCGTGTGAGGTTCTAGCGACGGCCTTTGTGCGTGCTTTGGTCGCGTAGATGTGTATGCACGTGGTACGATATTTCCGTTTTCTATTTTGTATATTAAATTGTGTGAACGTTTGGTTAAAGTCGTTTTGGTAATATTTGTTCGTTGTTTTCGTTAGTTCTTTTTTTGTTTCTCCATATTGATATTTTGTTTTGTGACCCGGCGCGCATCGAGGGTCTTTACAAATTATTTTCGGATTGACTACTTTCGAATACACTGTGTAAAAACTATTCGAGTATAATTATTTCGGTTTTATTTTTTTTTCAAATTTGAATTTTACTTATAAGGATATATATTTTTTAATTATTTTATTTACAACAGTTCCCACGATATTTGTATTGTTGTACCTAGTTAAATATTTACAGGTGGCATTATTTTTTCCTCGGTTACTACCATAATTTTTTGTTTATTTTTTAATGTTTATATTCATCGACTGTTGTTTAAGAATTTTATTAAAATTCAATAAAGATTTTTGCATATCCTTTTCAGACTCAGTTATTAGGGCGATATCGTCTGCAAATCTGATGCAGTGGATTACTTGCCCATTAATTTTTACTCCTTGTGTTTTTGTCTTTAAGTCTTTAATCGCTTCTTCCGTGAACAAATTAAACGATAATGGCGACAGTGAGCAATCTTGCCTAACTCCTTTAAGGATTTTAGCGATGGACATGTTCGGAAAGCTTATACTGATCATCATCAGAAGCGAACTAAAGCGCCAGAACGGGAACTTCGGTCGACAATAGCGACAAAAAAAAAAAAAAATGAAAACTTGCTCTTCCTCGACCGAAGTTTGCTATATTTCCGAGTGTCATGAAATATATTCTTCCCGCAGAGGTTTGATGATGGTCAGGATAAGATGTCCGAAACGTTAAGTGTTGTATTTTTGGAAACAAATATATATTTCATTTTTTAAACGCAGTTGTCCGCAAATTATTTACAATATCCATCCCTGAGCTTTTAATTTTTTCGTTGCAAAATTGTTCCACGACTTTCTCATTAAAATTAACAGTCTCTGAAATTATTTTATTTTCATTCGAAATCATGCAAAGTGCTATCAATTTTTCTTCATCCATAAAGTTTCTTATGGTTTTATTCGTCTTAAGGTGGAAAAACATCTTTTTGGTTCTACAGAATTGCCATTCGAAGTGTAATGAAAAATTTCCAAGTTGAATGTTTCAGTAAAAATATTTTTGAAGTTTTCTTTATTTAATATGCGCTTGCAGGTGCAGTGAAGCTTTTAAAACTATAAAATTATTTTTTCAGAATAGAAAAATTTTTAGTTTACTTCAAACGGATAAAAATTACATGTTTTATTTATTCCATATAATAATCCCTCGCTGAAAATCTCGAAATTTTCTTAATAGAATAATTTAGCTGCTAATAAATATTTAGCGTAAGTAAATCCGTCTTTTGTTTCAGTATAAATGTGGGCGTAACCTTTTTTACACGTAGACTTTTAAAATTACTACTAAATTCTAAATTTTCTGCACTCGGGGGTACTGTACCATGAAGTCTGCTTAATCCTTTTAAAACTAAAGCGGCATCAATATTACGAGATTGCATGTACAATATTTCAAAATATGAGACATAGTTGTATGTAAAATTCCCAGCCAGAAACTAAATGTATAATTTTTTTTGATAATCCTAAGAATGCGGTAGATGCTGGAATTTATTATTATTTAAAATAGACCGTAATTCTTTAGACATTTAGTGAAATAGTTTTTATCTTTTAGAAGCAGTTTTAACTAACCTAGTTTTAAAGTTTCAACGTGTATTTGTGATACTTTTGAAATGTTTCTATTCAAATATTTCTTTAACACTGTCAATCTCTGCGAAGATTTAGGAAAAATGGTGCGCTATTCCTGTTAAATTTGCAAAAAATAATCTCACCGATTTAACTGCTGACGTTGCATTTTTCATTACAAGATTCAGCTGGTAATAAACGATAATTTTTATATAACCTTTGTATTTTGTATTGAACGCCTCTTTGTTCATCTTTCATAACATTAGCTTCATTACGTGTTTGAGCTTTTAATTTGCATCATTTTTTGGCCCGTAGTTTATTTCATTAGTTATTCATTCGTATAAGTTATTTGCATTTGTATTTTCTGGACTAAAAAATCTTCAAAATCGTTCATAAACTGACCTTGATATTCGTAACGAAAAACAGTTACTGTTTGTACTACATATGCGTTTTAAAATATCTATTATATCACTAGCGTATAAAGCTACAACACGGTATTTCGTCGATTTCCGAAGTTATTTGATCACCAATAACAGCCGATATGCACTGCAATAATTCGTTTTGAATTACTTTAGATATTCCTTGAACGTAGAATTGTTGTCTAAATGTTTTTATAAAAAAGTACATAAGATCGGACGGCTCTTCTTTTTTATTTCTATTTTTTCATACTAGCGAAACGGAGAAATTTCAATGTAAAAACCGGATCTTGAAGGCGTTATTTTTGCTGTAGTTTAAATTAATAAATGCCAGTGAAAAAATTCGTACACTGGATAGGACGTAAGCGATTTCCACATTAACACAATGTGTTCATAAATACAAAAAAAAATAGCAGACGTAAAACTCGGACAAAATCATTCAACGATTATTTCGAAAACTTGTGTACGCAAAAGTTAACATATGATAAAGTAAAGACTAAACACATATTCATACTTTTCCAAATACACTTTAAAACATCCTACTGGTTACGATCACGTGTTATTTTTATTGTAATTCACCGGGTTTACAGTTATACGTCATGAAGAACGTACGAGTTAATCATTTTCATAGAAATTACGTAATCAATAAAATTTCAATCTAAAGCTGTAAGTTGAAAACGGTCGCTTTAATTTACAATTTCAGTCTACTCGTGGTTATGAAATAAACGTAATTTACCGGAAATATGATAAAATATATTAACTACGAGGCCACAGTGTCTGACGAATCTTTTGAACCGTAGACAAGCTGAGAAAAGTAACATCAGTGAAGTACTGACTTAACACATAGAACCGAGAATTTTCGGTATCTATTCAGGTAATCGGAAGCTGAAGGAAAATGTGTCGTGCAAGGTTAATATAGAAGAATGTTAAAAAAAAAAAGAGGTAAATAGCAGATTATTTTTTCAATTAGTACTGAAGAGCAGTTAAAGAATCGCGGTAAGAGACGCAAATTTTGTGGCACATATTATTTTGAGAACATATCGGGGTCCAGCAAAGATGTACTCTGAAAAATTACGGAAAATGTTAAATAAGAACAGTGACTTGGAAAAAAAAGTAATAATGATAAACAGTTTAAAAAAAAATCACTTAAAATCAAGAGGATTCCGCAAAGCTGGCGTGATTTTGATGTAGCAAACTCTTAATAACCCTGAGAACATAAAATACTTGTATTGTAACACTGTACTTTGCGTGTAAGTTCAACGTAATGTTTGGAAATATATAGAAGAGATCAATTTGTAAAGAGTTAGCTTTGAGTGTGCGATACTCGAGACGTTAGTGCTTTGTCCTTTCGCTTTCACATGCGGTACACGGTATCATCATGAGGTTATGATGAAGGTAAAGGTAATTTTTGCAGTTCCACATTGTACTACTAGCTTGCGGGGTAGTAGTTACTCGATTTAGACCGACAAAACGAACTGATATTATCGTTCGTTATTCTTGTTGCTTTATATAATTTTAATTTTTAAAATAGAAATAATAGTTATAAAATGCAATTATATCAACCGATTATTTGATTAATATAATTCGTTTAATTTCAAACATTTTTTTAGACTCGGGAAAGGTATTCACGACAAATTAACGAAAACTGATCAACGGATAGCTGTGTTTAAAGCACTAGCAAACCCAACTTACATTATTCGAACATCGAATGACCCAATATTAACTTGCTTTCAGTTATATGATGAAGTGAATTGTTGGTCGGTAACCGACATCGGCTGTAGGAAACAATATATACTAATAAAGGAAAAAATCAATGAATTTCTTTGCGATTTGTTAGGTACTATAAGTCAATAATAACTTTTTTTTTTGTTTGTTTTTTCCAAGTCCAAATATTAATTATATGGGTATTTTTTCTTTAATCATCTTTATTTTAAATCCGCCAAGTTCTAAATCGGGTACTATTCCAAATTTGTTATTTTTACTTTCCCTAATATTAGTAGGAAGAATGAATTGTGCAAATTGATACTTTTTCCTACTATTTTCTCCATTTTGCGAGTAATCATTAGTGGCGGTTCGTGGTCAAAACGAAAGGCGGGGTTCTTATAGATTTGATTTTTAACATACTTTATACTTAAAATCTATTTTTCCGATTATATATATATATATATACACACACCCGCAACTATATTTGCAGTTAAACTTATCTGTTTCTTGAAATGAAAGTCCATACGACGACTTTTATCGCTAATGACCTTCTCTATCATCTTGTCATTAAAGTTTGAAATCTCGCGCACCATTGAGTTTTTGATAGATAACAATCCAAGTGCTGACAATATGTCTTCACCTATAGTGCTTCTTAAGAAAGTTTTAATTTTTTTCAAAGAAGAAAAGCACCTTTCTGTTTCTGAAGTAGACTTTGGAATTGTTATGAAGATCCTGAAAGCGTTTGTAATTTCCTGGAAGGCCGCGTCCAATCCAAATGAATACATGAAAGCCAGTGTTTTCAAACATCCAGAAATTTCCTCATTTCCGATAATCTCGGATCGTGAGTAAAACACACTTAGTTCAGATTTTAAATTGACTTTATCAACCATTGGAAATGCTTCGCAAAACCTGTCGATTGTTCGCACCGGCAAATTTTTCTGATGTTCTTTAAAATTTTTTCGCACAAATAAACTCGCTCCGGAAAGATGATTCTTAAATCCAAAACGTTCCTTTATTTGAAAAATGATTGTATCGCATTGCAGATACATTTAAATTTTCAGCATTCATTCTGCGTTTTTTTTTTTCGACGACAGAGCTGAATTATCGTTTTCTTCTCCTTCCGCAGCTGAAGGCAAACCATTTCTAATTTTTACGATTATGCGCTCAAAATTGTCTAAAGCCATTTGGATTTTTACAACGTCTGTTTCAATTTTTTGTAACTGATTAAATAATACATCGACAAGAGACATAATTTTGTTGAAAAAATTCAGCCAATACAAAAAAGTGTTGTCTTCTAACCACTTGATGAAACCTGCAGCTTGTATTGTTGTTTCCTTATTATATCGTTTAGGAACCCCCAGCTGGATACTTTTAAAACATTCTAAAATATCGGATCTGTGGTCAAATACAGTCTGCACCATCCGAGAATTTAAATGATTGTTGCCAAAATTTTATTATTTTTCTAGCTCGGACAGCGTCATCAAAGGCCGTAAGAAATGCCGAATCCGTCTTAATTTTAAAATTGAACTAAAAGTAATCAAATTGGTTCGATAAATGTAATACCACGTGGTTAATTACTATAATATCTGGAACACGGTCACATGACGCATAGGAAACAAAAGACGCGAATAAAATTTTCAAAAACACATACTTAAATCGAAAAAAAAGAAACGATTAATTAGCGACGACGTACAACTTAAAAAAACTGCTGCTGCTGCACGCGACATATGTAGATAACTAATCGCGGGCTCGGCTAAATCCACCCCAGACGAATATTATAATCTGGTAATAGCCATTTCGTTTCGCAATCATTCTGTTGTCACGACAACGGCACGTATTAAAACCTAACGTGACTTCTAAACGAGCGAGCTCGCTTTCCAGAGCCCTATAGAATTACAGAATGATATAGTTTCCGTTTTGATGGTGTCGGTTATGGCTAAAAAATAATTGAATCAGGCAATGCTAGAGTGCGTTTATATAAAAGAAAATCATTTTTAATAAATGTAGACTATTAAAATAATTCAATATATTAAAAATTAATACATTTCCCGGGGAATTTTTGAAATGGAGGGCGGCGCCCCAAAGCCCTTATGGACCAGCCGCCATTGGTAATCATTATGTAAATTTGATACTATCGTTTTTTAACGCTTAATGTTAAGGGACGAATGAAATGTTAACGGCTCAGTTTTTAGCCGATTACTTTTTTATTTAAAATTAAAAAATTAAAACAACAATAGCATAACCTTGTAACGAATGAAATTTTTTTCTTTCCATCTCCTATCGCCTCGGAATTTAATTTCCTAGCTTAATACATTCTAGTGATTGGGCCAAGAGCGAGCTCTCTCTCAAAAAAAAAAAATAAAAAAACATACGTTTAAAATGAATTTATGAAACTTTTTCTGGACTTCCTATTATCTGCCGAATAGACATGCGGATCTAAAGAAAGCCTGGAATGGAGCAAGCTTATTTACGCATATTTTTCGCGTTTATTATAAGGTTATGTTATTATTGTTTTCATTTTATATTGCTGTCTGACAAAACAGTTACGAATTTGAATGTTAAATTCAACTTCTCTTTGGTTTCGTATGAAAAATTTGTTAGTTTTTGTTTTTTATAAAGAAATTGGCTAGGAACTTTTTGAGAACTGAAAAATAAAATACTTTTTCAAAATTCCTTTTTTACAATTTCATTATAATCTCCTATAAAGTTCAGCTGAAAATCTTCTGATCCATTATCGGAAGTATTGTAAACTTGTTTTCGGCACTGTGTGACGGTCATTCTTTGATTCACATTATTACTTAATTTTTTTTTTTAGGTACTTTTTGAGTTGATGTTCAATTAATTTTATTCACTTGCAAGATACTAATGACGGAACGACTATAACGATAGAAATAATCGTCATTTTCATTTGCATGTATTTCTCTAGGCGAAACTAGAAGCTCTGAAGAAGTTCTGCAAATATTGAATAAAAGAGGAGAAATGGAATTCGGAGGTTCTCGCTATCCGCGTCTAGTTCACGCTATGCGGATCAAAGCAAAAAAATTTGTCGGTCATCCGCACGTTCAAGCGGTGAGTTATTAATTAGGTTACAGGTACTGCAGATGGAGGGAAAGGTCGGTTGATTTTGTTCACTTATTTAACGATTAAGAGTAAAATGTAAATGTTAAGGTAATGTTGAGCGAATGGCTGGGCAAAGATGCTTCCTGGCAGTGTTCTTCGGTTTTCTGGAAAGTAACATACATGTTTTGGCGTTTGATCATATTACCACTGATGGTTGTATGTTACCTTACGATGCCGGAACGGGAATTTTCGCTATGGTTGATCGGAGCACCTTACAACAGGCTGATTGATAGTGTTGCTATGTATTTGGTTTTTTTATGTTTGCTTTTTTATCAGAATAATCAAAGTAAAAACGAAATGAATTTAAATTTTCCACAATCAGGTATGAATATATATATATATATATATATATATATATTTGTATTTTGCTTTCTGGAACTTAATGTACTAGTCATAGTCAAGGTCCGCTAAATTTAGATTGCTACTATTAGGGCATCTTCTTGAGCTTAATATGTTATATGTATATTTAATGTAAGAACTTGCGTTAACCGCTGTGAATGATTTTTTCTTTTTCATGACTAGTTTTAATCGAATATGAACAGATTAGAACTTTTGGCCAGATTTCTGAACAGTATTCTTGATAAACTCATTGCGCGCTTTACATTATACATAAGCAACTGATAAACCATTCCGAAATAACTTGGCTGATGATAAAAGTTTGTTCATAAAGTCGCCACTGTACCAAGTGGACATTTTGTGCTTTATGTTTACATATGAACAGGTAGATAAGAGTTATGCGATGAATTATTCATTAGAAGAGCTTCGCTCAGGTTAAGATTCTACTTTTCGCTGTAAACTGCCGCGATCTATGGTACGTGTTGTTATGCGGATTTTAATTCACTTCCCTTATCTTTTTCTATGTATTATTTCGACTATTGATTTAATGTCGCACTCACGTCATCTAAAATTTACAGTACTCCTCTATTATTAAATTTTTAGTAATTGTCATTTTATTTCTATTATTGAAGTATAAGTTAACCTGTTTTGACTCATGTTGCTGCTTCCTTCCATTTGGTTATTTTAAAAAATTCTTCTTTAATCTCTTGTTCTATTCTTAAAAAGTTCCGCACCAAATTTCGGTTGGATGTTTACGCTCATTTTTCCAACAGCCGTCCTTTCTAATTTATCTGACGTTTTTTTTTTTTTTGTATAACACCTTTACGTTAATTACAATTGGTAAAACCATCAAGCACTTGTAATAAAATACATACAAATTATCGCCTAAGGAGCCGCACTGTGAGAGTTACCCAGGAACATCTATTCAAGTTTTATAAACTTGATTTCTTGAATTCCTCTCACTTTGTCGTTTTCTTTTCGTTTTTCCTTTATTTGTCTGTGTTTCCGTGATTCCCTGTTGCTTTCTTTTGGTTTCCGCTTTCGTTTTTCTTTTGTCTACAGTTCCTACCAGTGACATTTTAATGAAGAGTTAATGAAGAGGCATCCTTCTCCTTCGGTTATTCTAGCTCTTGATTCCTTTCTGTCGGCTATCTCTGCTCGTGTAAGGATCTGAGTCTCTCTTTCCTCTCTGTTCCGCTGTTCTTGGGCCAATGTCCATGTTGACGAATTCATTAAAAAAAAAAAAATGAAGATGCCATTTGTGACGCCGATTATTATTTTTTTAATTTTTCTTTGCTTTTATCGAGAGTTTTTTTTTCTTCTTTTAATTTGTTATAATTTTTGATCTCTAAACTTTTTACGACGTTTCTATATTTTGCCCCATTCCGGCGTGTCCACAATTCTTGCTTTTCTTTTTTTATTTTAGGCTCGTCAACCAAAGTCCTTCTTCACCCGGAAACAAATAGAAAGAAAAGAAGTCGGTTATATTTTAATTCAATCAGAAATTTTCGATAAAAAGAAACGAATAGCAGGAATAACTAATGGGGAAGGAAAATGCAGAATATAAGAAGCACAATAAGGAGTAGGACGCCTAAGCCTCAACAAATAGAAATACAGAGCAGAACGCTCCACAGAAAGAGATGAACACGGGAAGAACGCATGATCAGCGTCGCAAATAACTACATCATTAGGATGGAGAGGGCAATGTGCGGAGGAAATATTAGGGGAAAGCGAAATCTGAAGGAAGACAGCAGAGAATGGTCACAACGCATACGAACAATGGAAACAACATCAGAATGTCGAAGAGATGGACGCAAAAGAAACCATCAGTAGGGAGGAAGAGTAGGCTAAACAGTCAGATGAAATGAATAATTATTAGAAAAGGAGGAAGCGTAGGTATCCGACCAATACCTGATATGGAAGCTTTTCCGTACCGATAGGAGGTTGGCGGACGGCATTTTAAAAATTAAAGGGTGGGAAGAAGGAACAATCTCTGAGCCAAGGAATTAGCCGCTTCATTACCAAATGTGCCCCAGTGGCTAGGTACCCACATCTAATCAGTGTTAATCGAATGGAGAGAGGAAATATGAATGAGTGGACGTATACGGAGGTCAACAAAGTGTCATACGAATCATCAGGAAGGGGAGAAGATATGGCCTGAAGGGCGCTCAAGGAGTTAGAGATAATTAAAAAATTGGAGGAAAGATGATTTGAGGAAATAAAAATAATAGGAACGTAGGATGGTCAATAATTCGTTTATGAATATGGAACAGAAATAAGGAAGACGAAAAGATTTTGATAAGTTAAAATCAGGAAGAATGAAGGAAGTTCCAACATCACCAGACTTCCTCGAAAACCATTCGTGTAAATGGGGTAACAGGAGAAGGAAGTAGGGAATTTATAGTGCTGTAGAATCTTCTGTTTAATTACGGTTTGTGGGAGGTTTTGGAAAGAATAAATACCTTAAAAGGATTACAGAGATCAAAAATAGGGGAGATTATGAAAGGAGGTAGTGTAAAGCCAAATGAACTAAGACGATGGGAAATAAAAGCTAGGATAGGGGTTTTGCTAGGAGTAAAGCGCCAGCTATTATAAATTGAAAGGAAGGACTGAATAAGAGTAGAGGACGCGAGTGGAAGACGTTAAACAAGGAAACGATAGCCTAAATACGATCTATGAATGAACAAGGGTGGCGTATTAGATTCGGCAAGAATAACAGAAATTGGAGAGGATTTAAGCGTGCCAGAACAAAGACAAAGGCAAGAATTTTGAATTACATCTAGTTAGAGGGACGGGACTTGGAAGCCCAACCATAAATAAAAGAACAATAATCAAATTTGGAACGAATAATAGATTTGTAAAGAAAAATAAGAATAAAGGAATCGCCACCCCATTTGGTTGGTAACAGAGCTTTCAGCAAGTTTAGCCTTTTGATAGTAGGAGCAGAAAGATATCTGATATGTTCAGAGAAGGACAAATGACTATCAAGAAAGATACCCAGATAACAGAAGCAATTAAAATAAGAAAGAGATACGTTGTTTAAGGATAGATTAACTAAAGCAGGGTTACATGGTCGAAGGGTAAAGTGGTAGTATAAGAAGACATAGGGGAAGAAATCGAAAGATTAACTAAGGAAAGAGAATGTTCTAGCACAATGAGCGACGAATTACGTGTTTCATTGGCTGCTAAAATATCTTTCGATGAAGTAAAAAGGAGTATGTCGTCCGCAAATAATAAAGAAAAGGAATTTAAAGAAGCAATACTGATAGTATAGATGTTAAAACGAATGGGACTGAGGGAGGAACCTTGAGGAAGACCTCGGAAAACCTTTCTTGGAGTGTCGAGCGAATAAAGAGGTGAAATAGATAGAACGATTCGACGTGAGATTGATAATAAGGGAAGAGAATTTGATTAGGATGTTGATTGCCGTCGTTTTATCTTTTAAAGTGGGAAGATGAACATTATCAAAAGCAGAGGAGACATAAATAAAGGAAGCCAAGGTGAAATGTTTTTACTGTCTACATTCGACTGATTTGGAATCGAATTAACTTTTTTTCCTCTCCATGTTTCCAGGTGGCAGTATTTTTCCGAAGAGTTCAGTAAAGGATAGATGTAGAAAACAATTTTTTTCCATATTAACAATGTATATGTAATTTTTAAAATTTAATACTTTATTTGAATTGTTAATTCATTTTTAAAAGTGTTAATAACTGAGACTGAGATTTTCTTATCATTTAATGCTTGCATAGAAGAAAATTTTAAAAGCTAAGATTTATTTTTTCTGAAATGTCACATTTCGTTTAGTTAAGCCTACAGGGATGCCTCCACGGTCTTGTTTTATATCGTGGACGTTTTAAATTATTATTTGTTATTATTATTATTATTATTTTATTCTTTTTATTTATTTATTAAATTTGCGATTATTATGATTATTTTATGATCAATATATGTAATTATGGGGTTAATAAGTTTCATATTATAAAGTTGCATGAATCTTTCTTGATCGGCCGGTCGTTGCAATGTACAATTGTCAATATTCACAAAAATATATAAATTCAAATGGTTAAAATAATACTTTAAATTCGCGTGTATCCTGTCGTCTGCTCTGCTGTCAGTCTGTAAATTGTTCGGTTCCGATGATTGCAACCGACGAGGGTTGCGGTAGGTAAATTATAATGAATGTTGCGTTAATCGCGAATAATAATACTTTACCGAACTTCGCGGTGACGCAATTTAAAATTCAGAATTGTTCAACGAGACAGGATAACTGTGCTTTCCAACCTGTAACAGCAGGTCGGTAACCAGTCACGAGAAAAGCTAGCTAACTAAGTCGTGATCCAAAAAAAAGATTAAATTCTAATTGACTCTTGATCAAAAATCCTTCGGTTGTCTTTTCTTCGATTTTTTTCACTCCCCAACCATGTCACTGATCGCCACCCATTTCCAAAAGGATAGCGCATATTTTTCTTAACGTCAATCCGCAAAAAGGTATATTTACCTTTGACCAAAAACAGGATCTTCTCACTTTCGCATTTTCACTTAGAACGTTTACTGCTGTTTTTTTCCCTTTTAATTTCATTTTATCTCGTATTTATTTACATGCTTAACTGTAATGTACGCATACATTGCGTAAGAAAGTTTAAGTGCTGGTTAATCTGCAAGAAGCAATCGGAGATACCTATTTAAAATGTTTTCATTGAAATTTAATGTTTCTTTTTGGGTATCTTAGGTAATATTTTGGAGTTTACGCTAGCAAAGTCATGGAAAAAATTAGTATTTGATATATTTATAATAAAAACCATGTATCGGTAATTAAAAGTGGTTTATATTTCGCAGGGGTGGAATATCTGATAATTTTATTTACCGTCAGTCTGATTTGGAATACAATACGACATTTGATATCACGCGGTTTGTCAAGAATGTTTACAACTCCTTGGCTATTGTAAGTAGTGATAGAGATTATTCGCGTTACTTTGTTTACGTTATTATGCGGTCTGCTGTAAATACACAGACTCTTCCTTCGGACTTGAGAAAGCTTAATTCACATTTTGTGACATATGAAAGAATACGAAAGTGTTTGGCTAGCAGTTTCTGCATTCTCTTTGCTAAATTAATATTTATCGATAGTTTTCGCGAACAACTATATGTTCGTACGTACGCATTCTAATCATGATTCTTCTCCGCTCATTACTTAAATCTTATTCGCTAACGGAATGGGGCGGAGATCCCTACATATTGATTACTCTTTATATAAATATTATTCACTCTAAATTCGTCGATTTGTTATAGTCTCTTTTTGCATGTTGTAATTCGGTCATAGCTTGTTACCCTCCCCCCGCTTTCGTTTCTGTTCTTCGTCTATCCCCTTTTGTTCACTGCACTTACTAAATATCAATTTTGTCTATAATACTGATGATGTGTTTTTAGATTGTCCTTCTTTATCTCGTGAACAGTCTCTCTTATACTCAAATCTTCTTAGATTTATTATTTCGTCCTCCTACAGTGCTTTGTTTTATCTTGCTTTTTCGCATCCTTCAGTTGCGAAAATATTTGCTCCTTTTTTATCTTGCTGTCTAGAAAAAAATGACAGCTGCACATTAACTCTATTGCGCCCTACCTTTTTAATTTCGATTATATTCTTACATAGATGATGCTTTCTAAAAGTTTCAGCGACTTTAAGAATGCTAACAGAAAATCAAATTAACTTTTTTTTACAAATTTTACAGCCTAAGTTATTATCATTAATATCATTCGCGTCATACAATTCGGTATTTCGTCTTTGTTTAACATTATTCCCGAAAAAATTTTATATTATTTAAAATATTATCGAAGGAATTATCAGTAATATTATTCATATTGTTAGAAAACAAAACAAGATGTATAATGTTTCAGTCTGTAATCATTTTTCACTTTCTGTCGGTAATTCTATGGACACGTTATTAGTAATAGAACATTACAGATAATATTATCTACATTAAGAATAAAACCACGACCGTAGGAGAAGGCCCCTGATCGTTAGTTACCATACTAACAACTGAAACTAGTAATTACGGGCAGTGTAACCATTCACTGCAAATAAAATCTGTGTGTTACGATCAATTTAAACGATATTACAAGCACGTTAGTTAACTGGTTAAAACGGTGATATTAACGCGCGAGACAATCAAGTTTTATTCGAACGTTGATTTGAATGGAAAATAATTCACATTAGGAATTGAACCTTTACTTAAGGCGGGACCGATCAACGAGAAGCATCATGAAAAGGCAATAGATGAGAATTTAATAATATTAAAAAATTTTGAAGATGAATGTTCACTAAGAGGAGATATTAGGTTCGGAGTAGTAGATATGAAAAAGGAAATAGAGTTAAAAGGAAGAGAGGCGATTTTGATAAATATTAAAGAGCAGGTTCTGTGGCGGTAATCCTAAGGTAGACCTCAAAAAATGAATTTCGTTACGGAGTAGAAATTAAAGGAAAGAGTTACAGTACTGTGGAAATGACCAATACTGAGAAAAGTAAAGTCGACAGGGATGTTAAAGGAAAGCATCAAACGTGTAGGAACATGAATATTATCAAAGACAGTTGAAATGTTGACAAAAGCAGGAATTAACAATTCTGTATTGATAAATGATAGATAAACGTTCGATAGAAATATACTGATAAAGTCTGGTGGACCACGTCCAACCAAGCTTATTCCTAGGTAACAGATTGTCATGTACGAGCACCAAATGAGACGTCTACTAATTAAACATTTGAAAAGTTTTCGAAGACATGATGCGAGAGAGATGGGACGAAACGAGGAAGGATAAGATTTCAAGCTGGGAATAATAGAGAAAATGTTTTCCATGAGAAAGAGCTAGAACCGGAGAAAGGAAATTAATTAAATGTATTTTAAAAAATTTGAAAGGAAAAATCAGAAAAATTTTTAAGAAGAGAAAAAATTATTCCGTCTGTACTTGGAGGTCAATTTAGAGGAATTGATTAAGGACAAATGGAGAATTAAGAAAATGTGAAGAGTTGATAGAACGTGAGAAAGGACGAATTCTTGAAAGCTGGGAACGGAGCTAAAGAATCGTTAAACGAAATTAGTTTTCAGTAGGTTAAAATTGGAAGGGTGTTAGGGAGAGAGGATTTAAAGGCTTTGCGATTTTTCATGCATGATACAAATAAGAGTAATTGAAGGAAAAAGCAACAGAAGTTTTTCCAAGAGTTTTTCTTTGCTGTTTTAAGAGAAAATTTGGCTTTAGTATCCAGCATTTCTGCGAGTGAGAAAATTGGAAAAGAAGTGAAAAGTTCTAAAAATGGTTACGTTTAAATCAAAAGCGGCCATACAGTTCTCATTCTACCACGATGAGGAAGAGGTTTTAAATTTTTTATGAGGAACTGGTCGGTTAGAAGGAGAAAAGCGAGTTAAGAGAGAAAAGGTAGATTCAACGAGGAAGTCGTACTGAGAAATAAGGTTTAAATTAGGAGGAATTAAAGAGAACAAGATGTCACAACAAGAGCGTGAGAGCTTAATATACTTTAGAGAAGATCCATTTAGGAGAGTGCAGACGGTTATAAGGAATTAGAAGGAGAAAAATTGTTAAAAAAAAATGATATGATCACTTCCAAAAGTATTATTTAAAATTGACTATAAGAGACATAAATGGCAGGCCGATGAAGCTAAGAAACAAATGATTTTTACTCAAGTGGAAAAATCACGAGAAAGGATTTGTAAGATAATATTTTCTAATGTGGGGAACTATTACTACTGTAGCAATTATAATCCCAGATAAGATAGTGAGTATTTCAGAGTCACCGTCTGTAACAAAAGAGGATGCGAGGTAATCAATGAACGATTAAAAAGGGAAGTTACGTAAATTGCAGTTAGAAGGAATTTAGCTGAAATAAAGTTAAGCGGTTTTGACGAGTTACTAGGAACTGAGATATGCATAAGA
The DNA here is from genome assembly GCA_039619475.1 of Icerya purchasi. NCBI lineage: Eukaryota > Metazoa > Arthropoda > Insecta > Hemiptera > Monophlebidae > Icerya > Icerya purchasi. The sequence goes on along the minus strand of CM077116.1, from coordinate 378,356,192 downwards.
TTCGGATTAAAACGATTAGATAGAACAGGAAAACAAATATCGAGATTTAGAAGATGGATATCATTTCTGATTAAAATAGGTAAACCGTCATATCCATTATTGCGATTGAAATCAAAGAAAAATCTTGAATGTTTAGGTCAGAAGAATCTTTTAGCCAAGTTTCTGAGAGCAGCACAATGTTTATATTATACTGGTCTAACGAGGCTTTAAAAAAATTTGTATTCGACCTAAGGCTGCGACAGTTCTATTGTATAATATTTCAAATTAGCAAGACATAACGAGAGAGAAACGATGAAAGACTGAAAGAAAACGAACATAAACTAACGAATAAATAAAGAAGCAATAGAAAACACAGCGGACGAGTGTATGAATAAGGGGAGTCGTAAAAATTATAGTGTAGTCGTCACGCCAGTCCAACTTCATTTCAGTCAGAGGGAAGATAGGTTAAACAGAGAGTTGACAATGGAGGGCGTTTTTTGTATATTTTATTCATGTTAATTGTAAAAAAAAATCTACGATTTGTGTCACTTTTTTTTTGTTCACTTTATATACTAATGAGATGCTAAATCCAAGTTTCCTCACTCAATCGCAGTCTGTTTAATTAATCTTAAAGATAGTCAGCAACACCAGCGAAAAGCCTGGTGCAAAATATATAACTAAATAATGAGATAATAATGGAAAAAACAAGAAAATGACAGAGAAAAATTTAATCAGGAGCAGTGATACTTACCACTCGAAAAATTCAAAGAAAGCGCCGAGAAAAATTATAAAACCTTTATAGAATCAATGTTAGAACCGCTTCTTCATTTTCTAATTCTGCTTCCTTTTATTTAGCCATAAAACCCATTCCTCCTCTATTTCCGTAGTTCCAGAATTTCCCCAACATGAGGCGGTCAACTATCTCATCCATAACACTAGTCTGCAACGAAATCCTTCTTTAAATAAAAATATGATGAATATGAGGATTTAATCCAGATTTGCTTTCCATTTTTTGCTATCACGTATATATTTATTTAAAATGTTTTTTTTAATAGCTCAAAATTATATGTATTTTGTCTGTCGTTCTTGCATTAACAACGGTGCTCTATTCAGGTCAGATCGTTTACGTAATTTGATTTGAATGACCTTGTTCGCGATTTAAGACTCAAAATCGAAGGCTCAACTTCTCGGATTAAGATTACAACAATGGAATAATTTGTTAGATAAAAATACAAAGGTCTCATATTTTCGTAATAGACAAGAAGATTTTATGTGTTATTTCATTTGTATTTTGTAATGATGCTAAAGGACTTCTACAAGAAATGGGTTTTCCCGAAGGATCAGAGGAATGGCGACTTTTTATTGATTCGTTTAAAATCAGTTTAAAAGGTGCGTATTACTTCACAATGGCAATAAATATCCTTCAATTCTTCTAACACATGCAACAAACATGTAAGAAAATTATGGAAATATGAAGTTTTTATTGGAAAAAATTTAATATTTACAGTACACGTAGAACATCTGTGCTGGTCTAACAGTTTTAGCAATGTTAATTGGATTGCAAGGAGGATACAAAAAATTTTGTTGTTTTTTATGCGAGTGAGACAGTCGCGCAAGAGATAAGCACTGCGTAGTGAAAAATTGGCCAAAAAGAGCGAGTTTGATGCGTGGAGTCAAGAATGTAAAAGTCTTTAGTTCAAAGTGAAAATATTTTTTTACCACTACTTCATATAAAGTTGGGTCTTATGAAAAATTTTGATGAAGACTTTCAATACCTCAAAAAACCAAATTCCCTCAAATTAGCAACGCGAAATTGAAAGAAGGTATCTTTGTACGTCCCCAAATACGAGAGCTTATGAAAGACTCAGATTTTATAAGTACGTTGAATAAAGCCGAAAAAGGAGCATAGATTGCTTTCGTAGGAGTGTGTCATAATTTTATTGGAAATAAAAAAAAAATGAAAACTACCCGGAAATCATCCAAGAACTTCTTTCTGCATATAAAGCTCTGAAATACAACATGTCCCTTAAAATTCATTTTTGAGACTCTCATTTAGATTTCTTCCCCGCAAATCTTGGAGCAGTATCAGATGAACATGGTGAAAGGTTTCATCAAGACATATTGCACATAGTGAGGCTCTACAACGGGAAATGGTCAGAATCAATGCTTGCCGATTTTTGTTGGTCGATTCGTCACGAAACTCCAATAGAAAATATGAATAGGAAGAAAACGACAAAGTGAAATACTATTAACAGCAAGTAATTAGATTATCTAATGGTTTTTGATGTTTTGTAATAAATTTTATCTAATATTGTATCAGTTATATAATTTAAATTTGAAGCAAAAAAAGGAGTTTTATTGAAAAATTCCATTAAAAAAAATGTATACGTGATTTTTAATTTTTTATACTATATTTCTATTCAGAAATATTAAATTTGTGATCATTATGCATAAAAATCAGAAGGAGAGAAAACAAATTTTTTTTTTGCAGACCAGTGTAATTAGACTTCGGTTGAATCACAGCTCGCTTCCTGCTTCGCTCTTCCGTTTCTCCATTACCCAGTCTCCTCTTTGCCCGTTTGATCCGTCAGAAGTAAACTTCATTTGTGATGCTAGTCACATTAAACTTGAATGCCCTTTTATTTCTTCAGAACGAGCGTTACTGTATTCCGCTCTTTTGTGTCTTGGTCTCGCTACACCTTACAGCGCTCACAGCATCCTTTCTTTTCCTTCTCCCTCCTCGGTTATTCCTTTGTTAGCTTCATTCATATGCTCCATTTTTAATATTTTTCCTATATAATCATTAATGCTGTCATACCTTTGGATTGGATAACGTCCTTAGCCGACACGCTCAAAATTTAAAAAAAAAAAACAAAAAAAAAAAAATAGGACTAAAGAAACAGGTATTAATAGTCACATACAAATAATTCTTATAACTATTTTTAAGAATCATAGATAAAAAGAGAGAAGCCAGCAGTAAAAAAGAATTAATAAAAATCATAAAAGCGGTAAGAAACCAAAACATATAAATATAGAAGAGAAATATCGAGGAAAAGGAAAGAGGATCCATAAGGAATAACAGAAGTTAAGATAAAAAGAGATAAAAGTAAAATTAGAGAAAACAGTAATTGACAAAATCGCAAAGGCTACGATACTCGACATAGGCTGTGATGTTTTATTATCTAAACCGGGAATTCCAAATTTACTAAGAGTAGATAGTAGCGTAGAAATTAAGCCATTTTCAGGGTAAGTGAAAACCGAGTTGTTAACGGAGGGATATATGTCGACATTCATCGATTTGGAGGGAGGAGGTGTCTTAAGCGAAGATTGAGGAAGATCAGAAATTATAGAATGGACATGTTTGGGCTTGGGATTAATAGTTAAGTCAGCATAATATTTTCGAAATATTTTTACATTTAGGTTGAGAATGATGTTTTCGAGGGGAAAGCCTAAAGAAGAAGAACAGTTAAAATAATTCCGACACTTCTTTTTTCTTGGTACTGTTTAGAGAATTCCGTAGGGCAGAAAAATCAATAGAATTGGAAATATCAGTAAAGGTGAAAGCCAGGGACTCGTGCCAGTTATTTGAAAAATAAAATAAGAATTTCTACCAATTTGTGGCTATTGTACCGTTGCACTCGCTGGTTTTCACAACAATGCCTATATAAAGTTTTGTTGCTTTTGATATGCTTCATTTTCCTTAAAAATACAAAGCGGCTAACAATTAGTACCAAAAATACGAAAAAAAAACATTGCTTCTTGTACTGCAACATGAAGATTTTCATAAAAATAATGTCTTTTAACGATACATGTCGATACAAAACGGTTGGAAACTGAGTAACTGCGACACACGCAAGATCTCAGCGAAATTGTTTATGGTGAAAATCTCGTTATCGAAATGGATTACACCTATTACTGACATTCGATTATGATTTTCAATCTAGTTGTTATTATTATAATAAATATCATAATTCCCGAATTAATTAGTTTTTTCTTTTCTTTTTTTTTATTTTTTTATTCCGAATATTATGCTTTAGAAAACTTGGATGGTAATAAAATTTTAAACAAAGTTATATGGTGAGAGGTTGAAAAAAAATCTTCTGATATTTCTTTGATTGTACATTTTGTATCTCTACGAATTTAAGTAATATAAGATTGTTTAGTCTATTTTCTGGTATAATCGATCTCGAATATGTTATTAATTTTCGTAAAGTAGAATGTGGGTATGTGTTACTTGATAAAATAGTGCCGTTATTTTCAATATTTGAAGAAATTTGGAAATGCCAGTTGGTTACAGAGCATTTTTCAAAGTAACTGTTTTTATTCATGTCCGCCACAAATCAAATTAAACATTATCGGATATGCTATGTGAAACTGATTAATATTATCCTTCGTAGAAACCACGTCAAAACAGTTCGTATTAAACTCTCAAGTTTTGAACCGTATAATTTCATTCGAAACGTTAAATTTAATAACCCCCGGAAAAGAGTCAATTATATTTTAATCCGATCATATATCGTTAATGAAAAGAAACAAATGAATTCGTATAAACTCTTTTTTCGCGACATTATTTGGCGGCCATCAAGGCGCGATTGTTGTCTTGATCTGTGAAAAGCAGATTCTGTTCACAGCCATCCCACAAAACACGAGAGGTAGTGACAATGGAGGTGGTAAGTGTCGGTATTAGGGTATACAAATGGCTGACCGGACTGCTGGCCCGGTCAGCCAACTCATTTTCATGATCCCTACCGTGCACAGGAACCCAGACAAACGTCACCCGACAATTCCTCTCCTGAATGTCAAGCAGATTACTGAGTATTTGATTGAGGATTGAATTTCTCGTTTCGGCCTTAGCAAGAGTATGCAGGTCGTCAGCGAGTTTGTGACTACTGGGATATATAAGAAGCATTCCAAGGAATAGGAAGTTCAAGTTCGAGAGAATTAATTTAATGCGAGTTATTTGGACGTGGTTTTATCGAAAATGTACATGTACAACCTCGGAAATTGTATTTCTTTTATTCCAGAATCTTTTAATATACTGATAAGCTTGGAAATTTATTTCCCAACTGTCACCGAATTATCAGTTATAAACTTAACTGAACGCAAGAAATACAAAATATATTAAATTGTAACAAATACAAATATAACAAACAAATTTAAATATTTATTTGTTATACTTGGCTTTGTTACAATTTAATATATTTTGTATTTCTTGTGTTCAGATAAGTTTATAACTGATAATTCGGTGACAGTTAGGAAATAAATGTCCAAACTTATCAGAATAGAACGATGGTTTAAAAATTTTTATTTTAAATGCGTTACGAACAGGGCCGGATTATAGCCAAATGCCGCTGTGGGCTCAGTAATTTCTGCCACTCTTGGAATAATTTATAAATTAAGTAATAAAAATTATAATCGAGAAACTGAAGTAAGAAAGGACATAAAAGTTAAAAATTAATTTTCAATTAAAAGTTAAAAGTTAAAAAAGTTTTCAGTTAATAAATTTCATACATTTTTAAAACATACCTAAATTTTATTATAATTCTATACATACATTATTCTTTCATGTGTCAATTAAAGTTTACATTTTTTACGACGCAATTTTAAAGATGAAAATTCATTTATTATGTCATCAAAGTTTAAATTCATTACTAACTGTTCTTCAATAAATAAAACAGATAAATCATTTAACTTTTGGTGAGACATTGTTAATTTGAAAAAATTTTTAATTCTTTTCATTGTAGGAAAGTCGTGTCCTGCTGAGCAAATTTTATTCAGCGTTAACCTTTCTTTGTGTTTTTTCCCATCATGTTATCACGGTATTGTAATTGTGTTTTTTGTAGTATTGTTAGAGTGGATTTTTCCAGTTACATTTTGACTTTTTACTTTTGTTTGTTAAATGATTACAAAAATTAAATAAAGCGTATATTTATTCTTAATATATTATTTTCGCCGTAACAAGACTTTAGAGCAAAATCCTTGAAAGATAACGCTGTCAAAATCAACGTACACTCTCCTGACGATTACAGAAAAATAATCCAAACATTCAAAAAAGAAGACATTAACTACCACACTTACCAACTAAAACACGAAAGAGCGTATAAAGTCGTAATTCAGGGTTTACATCCCTCTTTCACAGACAGCGACATTACGCAGGCTCTCGAGGAACAAAGATTTCAAGTCAGGTCTGTCTTTAATATTAAAAATAAAAAAACTAAAGAACCTCTGCCTCTACATTTCATCGGGTTGGAGCCGACCGATGACATTAAACGTATATATGATCTCGACTTATTATTACATTCAAAAATTAGAGTAGAAACACCTCACGTAAAAAGAGACATAGCCCAATGTACTAGATGTCAAAAGTATGGACACACACGATCATTTTGTAATCGGCCCTATAAATGCGTCAAATGCGCGGGTAATCATAACTCAGCTGACTGTAAAAAAGGAAAAGACTTACCGCCGAAGTGTGCGTTATGCGCGCAGCAACACCCTTCTAATTATAAGGGATGCGAGGTGTATCAAAAATTATACAATGCGAAATACAACGCAGAGCAGGCGCTCACTGACAAATCGAATCTCCCCGTAAGTTACAGTAATGTTACGCGTGATATTATCCCCCGAAATGGGCATAAACCTCAGTTATCGTATGCGAAAGTTACGTTAAGGACCAACGGCGCTAATACAATGCTTAATCTTAGTGATAATGTTTATAACGGTGTTGGTTTCCAAAATGGTGGCGTTAACGAAAGTAATAACCGCTTCGCACCTAACTCGCCTACCGGTATAGATGTAATATTAAATACGTTTTTAAACGAATTTAAAATCATGTTTCAACAGTTAATGAATCAGAATACGATGATATTAAATTTATTGTCCACAGTCGTGAATAAAACTAGTAAATAATGGCTACTTCATTACGAATTGCACTTTGGAACGCTAATGGCGCCTTACAACGTAAGTTAGAAATAGAGCTATTTTTAAAATCTCACTTCATTGATATACTGCTCATCTCAGAAACGCATTTCACAAATAAAACAGTCTTTAATATTCCCAACTATGACTTGTCTTAGGCCAGATAATAAAGCTCGCGGCGGTAGTGCAATTATTATCAAAAAAACCATCAAACACTACGAGGAGGAAAAATTTTCTGAAATACGAATGCAGGCTTGTACGGTAAAATTATGCTCATTTAACGGAACTGTCGCTATTTCAGCCGTATATTGCTCTCCAAATGAACGACTAGATGAAAACCTATTCGTTAAATATTTTAAGTCATTGGGAGAAAAATTCATATCCGTTGGAGACTGGAATTCAAAAAGTCGCAAATGGGGCTCTCGTTTGGATAATCCCAGGGGAAAAATTCTGGAAAAAGTAATTTCTATCCAAAATCTAGGTTACTTTTCGGGGGGCGAGCCTACCTACTGGCCTCAGGATCACAGAAAAAAACCTGATCTACTCGATTTTTTTTGTAACAAAAGGAATCCCATCTTTATATATGAGAGCGGACTCCTGTTTCGATCTACAGTCAGACCACTCCTTGGTTATATTAACGGTGAGCATTTCGCCAATAACAAAAACACCTGAGCCATACCTTATCAATAAAAAAACCAACTGACCTTTATTTAAACAATATCTAGAGACTAACGTTAGTTTAAATATGCCTCTGAAAACTAATTACGATATTGATAAAGCAGTTCAAAACTTAACAGAAACCATACAAAATGCTGCGTGGCTAGCTACTCCCACTGTAGAACCTTCCAAGGCGTCTAATAATATCCCAAAACATATTCTAACACTAGTGCGTGAAAAGAGGAAATTACGAAAAACCTGGAATACGACGAGAAATCCGGTTATTGAAAGGCAACTAAATAGAAAAACCAAGCAGCTGCGTAAAGTACTGCATGAAAATAAAAACGAAACGCTTGCAACATTTCTGTCGAGTTTGTCGCCGACCAAAAACGATGATTACTCACTGTGGAAAGTGACCAAACGTTTTAAACGGCCAACTATGTATATTCCACCAATACAAAAACCCGACAGTAGCTGGGCTCGTACTAACTTCGATAAAGCGGCGCTTTTTGCCAATTATCTTTACGATGTATTTACACCAAATCCTCAAGCTGCTGACTCCACAGATATCCTCGAATACCTGGATAAACCGCTGCAAATGAGTTTACCTATAACACCGGTTGCCCCTAGTGAGATACAGCAACTCTTCAAAAATATGAAACGGAAAAAGTGCCCCGGATTTGACTTAATCACAGCAGAGCTTTTAAATGAGTTACCACGCAAAAGTATTGTGTTTATAACACAAATATATAACGCTGTTCTTCGTAAAAATATTTTCCACTGGCTTGGAAGTTCTCACAGATAATTGTTATACAGAAGCCTGGCAAACCGTCTGAGATGGTCTCATTATATAGACCCATCTCGTTGCTTCCTGTCCTTTCAAAGATACTGGAAAAATTAATTTTAAAACGGTTGTTTCCAGTATTATCTAACAATACAATTATTCCCGATTTTCAATTTGGTTTTCGTAAGCATTACAACAATATAGAATAGGTTTACAGACTAACGAAGATTATTGAAAATAGCTTGGAAAACAAGAATATTTGTACGGCCGCGTTTCTGGATGTCCAGCAGGCTTTCGATAGGGTATGGCATCAAGGATTATTGTATAAAATTAAACTTCTGCTTCCTCACTCCTTCTATCTACTATTTAAATCATATATAGAAGAAAGATATTTTCGAGTGAAAATAACCGATGAATACTCAGATATTTTTCCGGTAAGGGCCGGAGTTCCACAGGGGAGCGTTCTGGGTCCAATATTGTACCTGATCTACACGACCGACTTCCCGATGCTGGATAATACAGAAGTAGCTTTGTACGCGGATGACGCAGCCATATTGGCCGTTGATAAGTGTGAAAACACGGCCACAGAAAAACTGCAGGAGTCACTTCGGCATGTGGAAACTTGGCTAAAACGATGGCGCATAGTAGTCAATGAAAGTAAGTCGACGCATATTTCATTCACAAATCGAAAAATTGAACGGCTGCCAATCAAAATAAATAACGTCGTAATACCACATGCCAATAACGTAAAATATTTAGGCATGCACTTGGACGCTAGGCTGACCTGGGGTACTCACATTCAAAAAAAAAATGGAGCATTTGAGGTTTAAAACTAGAACCATGTCGTGGTTGTTAGCTAAGAGATCGGGCTTATCGTTAGACAATAAAACTCTATTATATAAAATAGCTCTAAAACCGATCTGGCTGTACGGTATACAGCTGTGGGGCTGCGCAAAAACATCGAACTTACAGAAAATACAACGATATCAAAATAGGGTGGTACTGAGAACCATTACTGCAGCCCCCTGGTACGTCTCAAATTATACCCTCCATAATGACTTGAATGTCATGTCTGCGGAGGATGAAATCAAAAAACAAGCAAATAAACATGTTGCCCGACTTAGCATCTATATAACCCACTTGCTAACAATCTGCTGGATAACTCCGGTGAAATACGTAGACTGTGGCGAAATAAGCCTCTAGACCTTGTCCAGCCATTATAAAGTTCAGAGGGAGTACTGCTGAGTACTACCCCTCCACAAAACATTCTTTATCGCAATAAATTAATCGCTAAATTACCACTAAAACCGGTCAGTTGTGATGAAAAAAAACAAATAAAAACAAAAAAAATTATTTTCGCCGTTAGCGTGTTTATTCGTCAGATTAAATATTCAGAATAATTTTAACAGGTTATGGGCTCAGCACGCTTCCCGCAGTGCCCCAGTGCCACACTGCTTTGAACAGCTTTCATCGTTCGGTACGGCAAGAAATAATATAAATAATTCTTTGAAAAATCTTCTAACTTTTGTCGTATTAATGAGATACCGCTACTACATTTGTGAATTTTCAGTTTTTCTTCCAGTCTTGTTTGACCTCTTATCATACCGACCAGCCATTATCTCGTGCACACTTCGAGAATTAAAACGCCATAATATGTAACAATATTTTGGAAATTTTAAGTATTTTTCAAAAGAAAAAACTTTTCAATCTCATGCAAATTTGCCGCCTTTCGAATTTTGCCGCTGTAGGCTGTAGCCCATTTAAGTCCGTGGTGTAAATCCATGGCTGGTTGCGAATACATCCAATCATGGCGTGTAAGTGTTTGATTCTGTAATAATTTTGTAGGTTATTGTTTTCCATATTAAAACCGTTAATTTGTCACGAAAAAATATTCTCGACTGTTTAATTGTTACGTTCCATATTCGTTACAAAAAGATTTAACTTTTTCAAAAATTTTTCTAAAATTATCCGTAGAATTTTTTTTTTTTTTTTCGGAGTGGTAATTCACTTTTCACATGATCTGCTAATGTAACAGCTTCTTTTAGATCGTAATATTTGTTTGCGTAATGGTCAAATCGTTTTGTGCCGGGCCAAAAGAAGAAAAAAAAGCCGGTAAAATTGATGGAACAATTGAATTAATTCTATGGATTGAAAGTTTCCGAAGTTGAAAGACAGTCGAAGAGGTTTTTTGATTGTCGTTGTATACAATAATTATAATTTATAACGTATCGATAACGGCGGATTGTAAATGTTAAACCCATTTTGTCGTACAATGATGTTTCAAAACATGCTAACATCAATGATCTGGCCGTCGATCTTTTGAAGTGTTAAAAAAATTGTACACGATTTCTAATTATTTTACTACATACAAAGGGGCGCACTCAGGATTTTTTTTTGGACGGGGCTAGAATTTAGAAGGTTAGGGAGTGGTAACTCTGAACCTCCACTAAGTAACTATCTATTTTTGTGGTCTGTCAATTAAAATAAAAAAAAAAATTACAAAATTAACGAATATTATTTTTACAAAAATTACAAAACTGACGAATTTTATTTAAAAAAAAAAAAAAAAATAATAATAGAAACATAATATTATGTTTGTAATAAACACAAATTAGGTAAGCATACGAATTTTATTTTTAAAAAATTAGTTAAAAGTATATAACATTACACTTGTAATATAAGCAAAAAGTAAATATGTATGTTTTTTTTTTTTTTTAAATTAAGTAAAACAAAACATTAGAAAACGAAATTAAGATTTCGAAGATTTTTTGGGGGGAGCAATGGCCCCGTGGCACCCCCCTTGAGTGCGCCAATGACTACATACATGCAATTCTAATAGGTTTGGTACGTAGTGTGAGTTTAATGCAATAAATTTTTCTTGTATGTAGTGTTGAGAATTCCTTGTTTTTGATTGCTCACTATGTTGAAGCCCACGATAACTCCGATCAAAAAAATATATGTAATTGATATTAAAATTCTCAAGAAGCGTGAGAATAACTTCTGCTAATATTTCTCATTTAAGAAACTTTTGCCGGAACTAGACTTGAAAAATCTTCACGAATTCTAAATTTATTTTCTACGTTCTCTTTGCCTAATTAATTGCAAATAAAAATTTGAAATCTTAATTTGACTTTATGTTTTCATTTGTATTACATCATGAGCGCAACCTAATTTTTAGAAGTTACACTTTTCAGTTAAAAAATATAATTACAAAGTATATTTTTTAAATCTGTAATATTAATACATTTCTATTTTTAATATCGGTTTCAAATTTTTCTTTGCTCCCGTATTGCATTATTTTTAATTTATTATTTTTTGTGCAGCTGTAGCCTCCGACTCTGACTACTACTTGCATTTCTTTTGATATTCAGAGACTTCTGTGATTAGAAATTTTCGCGTACTCGAAAGCACATTTTGTTTTTATTTGCACGTGCGGAATTTCAAAAAAGTAATTAAATTTAACGTGATTTTCTGTAAGTTTTCAGAACTATACCGTGACGTTAAATAAGCGTAAAATTTTATAAATACAGACCGATTAACTGTTTATGTGTTACGCATCATGTAAATAAATTAAACGTTGAAATTCTTGATAAAAAAATACTTAATCTTTACTAAAACAATTTTGTTTCATTTCCTTTATAGCTCATAAAGGAAATTGATTGTAAAGTTATTATCGGAATAATGGTTTTTAAAATTGAATTTAGCACGTTCATTGTTGACGGCCATAATGATAATTTGGAATGTCGAATCGCTTTTTATCAAATCAATATTGATAAATACAACCACACATTTTTTGTGTTTAACAGATGGGATATAGTTACGGAGCTATTCTTGACCATGATGATTATGTTTTGGTTCCTGTCTTGGTTTTCCTACAATGAAAGCAAGAACGTTGAACGTAAATATTGGAATTATTTCGAACCGGCATTAATAGCCGAAGCTTTTCTTACCTGGGCTACTGTTTTTGCTTTCATGCGATTATTTCTATTTTTTCAACTTAGTAGAACATACGGACGTCTTCTGGTAAATTCACGACTAATTTACATTAAGTAATGGTGAAAATGTTTATTTTAAAATAGTAACGTTTTTACGTCAAATTAAGATGAAGATGTCTAAAAACTTTCGAAGGAGAGACTTAAATTATAGGTTATGAATCTGCCGTCTGCTGCAGAGAGAGCAAATTTTAAAATCAATACAATCGTAGAGTGAAAATGTAATTAATTGGTACAGTTTTTTTTTAAATTTTTTATTTTTTAAAAGCCCGTAAGCTCCGTATTATTATTAAAAATCTTAATTTTAAAAATAACAAAATCTAAAAATAATGTGGGCTAAACGCTCAGAGTGATTATAACTGAGTACGTAATAAACAATTTACACGAGATCTTTAGGCTTACAGCTTTTAAGGCTACGTGATTTAAGGTTATCCTCCAGCAACCTTTAGATTTCTTGATATTCCAGTGTTCGCGCATTCGTTGGTGGTGCACCCTTGCGAATTTCCAGATAACATTATTCGCACATTTTAGATTTATATCCTCATCCAGGTTTTCATTCCTTTGAAACCACCTTGCGCTTGTTATCAGTTAAGTCCCCTAAATGATATTTCGATTATTGGTTTTAGCATATCCCTATAATTTGATACCGTGAATCCAGATCGATTTAACGATAATTTTATAGATTAGGCACTTATGGTATATTCCTAGCTTGAAATGTCGCCCTATTAACCAGTACAGTTGTCTAATCTTTGTTTTTATCTGTTCTTTTTTCGGTTTGATGTGTGGTTGCCAAATTAGACAAGTATCTAAGTGGATGCTTTGGTATATAGTCGAGTGAAATATTAGTACCACTATGTTTTAATGTAGACACCAAGACAAACGTTTACACTGGACGTAAAGTATAGGTCATATGAATCGATTTTGTTTCATTTAATTTAATTTCCACTTCCTGCTCCATTGAGATATTTTATCTAACACATGTTGTAGCTTATAATTTGCTTCAATTTGTGTGTTGCCTACTACAATAACTGCGCTATTATCGGTAAATATGGTGAAGGTTGTAATATTTGTCCTCGGAATATCTGTTGCTGCAAAAAAAGGGTACAATACAGGATTTAGAACATTCCTTCGGGGCACACCTGCTCGTTCTCAGAAAATTTAGATTTTGTATCTTCATTTACAACACGAAACTTCTTATTTGTGAAGTATGACTGGAGCAGGTAAATATAACTAACTATTAAGTTTTGACAGCAGCCTTTCATGCTACACACGATTAAACGTTTGGATCACATCGAGAAATACTGTCGAGCAATATTTTTTATCCCCTAAAAAGTTGGTAATTGTTAGTTAAACGCAATGTACCTGTTCGATAGTGGAATGCTTATTTCGGATCCCAGATTGCTCATTTGACGATTTGTAACATCTGTAAATTGCTTAAGCCTCATTAGAAATAATTTTTCAAATAATTCAAAAATTGAAGATAATATAGATCTATAAAACGATGACATTTCTTTTTGTGACTTATTGGTCATTTTTATCATAATAATTTCCGCCATTTTAAAACTAAATGATATATGCCAAAGACACATGCATTAGACAGATATGTTAGATATGTTAGCAGAACCTACGACTTTGTGCGAGAGTTTACGCAAAACCAAGTAAAATCCTATCGAACCCAGATGATTTCTCAAAACTGATTTTTGTCTCAACTTCAAATACCATCTCATAAGGCGAAATCATTTTAAATTGTTGTTCAGATAATGATATTATTCTTGGTGCGAAATTTAACTGACTTGAAAATGGCTTGAATGCGTTCGGTAAATGCCCGGGCAAAATATTCGGCTTTTTCATCTTTTTCTCGCGGCCAGTTTCCGTGTTCATCCTTAAAAATACAAGTTAATTTGAAAAATTTAGTCGGCAAATATTTAGTCAATTCAGTTTTTATCGATGAAGCTATACAATTTTCGCGGCGAATCGTTATAGATATCTCACGCCATTGGTATGCGGAAACGTTCGGTTACGTTGCAGTAAGCGGTTTCGACTTATCTTGCAGGGAATTAGTGCGGTTAAATCGCATCCGCACTGAACACGGACGTTGTAGTGAGAGTCTGGCGAGCTGGAATATGGAAAATGACTCTGTATATGACTGTGGCCGGCCGCATCAAACTATTGAACACATTGCGCGTAACCGGCCACGCAGAAATTTTGGTGGAAATGTCAATGAAATTCGCAAAATGTCAGCAGCGTCAGCGTTGACATGGTCATGAAATCTAGATGTGTCGCCATAGTGTTTCCACGTCGAGCCATACGACAAGAAGAAAAATAAGTCTCCCTGTTTTTTAACATAAAAAATGTTCTTCCATTGTGTATATATCATTACTTTTTTTCCTACCTCGAGTACCTTATACATTTTTTTCTCACTGTACGGATTAAATCATAGATATTCGACAATCTTGCACTTTTGCGCTTGTTCGTCTGATTTAAGTACAAATACGAACATTGTACGTTCATGAGTACGAGTTCTTTAATGACAAGAAAACTTGTACATTTTCAACTTATTGTTTATTATCTTTAACTTTTCTTAAAGACCTTCTTTATTATAATGAGGGATTTATACTAGTTATCGAAAATTTTTATTTCTTATAAAAATGTGTTTGATTTCCATTATAAATATGATATATGTAGTGAATTTCATACTTAATGGGTTGAAGTGATATTTTAGGTTGCTTTAGATTTCATATTATATGTTGACGTTTTTGCGATCCGGTACGTGCAGAATAAATATGTCTAACTTCAAGTGTATACTTTTTAAGTAAGCGAATTTTTTTGACCTTTTTGTATATCTAAACCATCTTATTAGGATTTTATACAATGGAAATCCAAAAAAAATAAAAAAAGAAAAATCTACAATTTAACGAATTTCAATGTTCTGTTCAGTTCGATTCAAACGGGGCTGATCAGATTAACCACTAAATGTAATAAGTGGCGATTATTATTTTCATAGGAGCTATAAAATTAATAAGCACATATGTTAATATTAAATGCGCGCCTTTTTTTTAAATGTTTTTGTCAATTGCTTTAGGTACATTTGTACAAAATGATAAAAGCATGTTTTCAGTATATTCTTTTGTTTGCTGTACTAATGATTGCTTTCGTAGCCGGTAATATTTTTATCTTATACATTTTTGATTAACTGTAATTTTCTTGTAAAATAAAAAGAAAAATATTTTATTGTTTCTGTAAAATTTATAATTTGTTTTCTCTTTTTTTTTTTTTTTAAATTCTGCATGTTTTATGTAACACTTTACTGAAAATATTTTATTTAAATATAGTAATTTTGAGGATTTCTTCCCTCCATATAGAAAAAAAAAGCTTTTGCAACTTTGAAAGGGACAATTTGTGATTGATTTTAAAATTTTAAAATTATTTAAATATTAATCAAATGGCCAGAAATAATTAAAAATTGAAAACTTTCGAATAGTAGAAAATAATATAAAAAACCTATTAGAAATGTATAATTTAAATATCATTATGAACAAAACAAACCTGATCACTTTTACTTATAGAAGCGCTAAATTGAATTTACATAGTACATACTTCAGATTGTTGAAAAAGAGCAGATAAAACACCTAGGTATTACAGTAAATAAAAACCTCGTATTTTAATAACATAAGAAATATGTAAATAATAAAATTACAAAATTTACAAATATATTCATAAAACTATTTAATAGAAAAAAGAACTAAGTTATGATAGTTATATTTAGGCCTGCCACATAAACTTGGGGGGGCCCGGGGTAAAAATATGATTGGGGCCCTTTTAAAATTAAAAACAATATTTTTTACTAAAAAAATTGTAAATATTTTTCAAAACCCACTAAAACTTAGTATTTCTGTAAATAAATAAATAATATTAATAAAAAAAATTAAAAAATATGCAATGGAAATGAGCAAGCAAGTTAAATCTTATTCTGGAAATTTACAAAAAGTATACAACATATTCTCATCCAGTCGTGCAAGATGGAAAATATTGAAAGAAACAGCCAAAGTATTTCTTCATTCAATATCGACTGGATGGAGTGCTAGAATCGAAGCTGTAGAGTCATTTAGTAAAAAAAAATCTGAATTGATTGCAGAATCTCTTTTTAAAATTGAACAGTTAAATTTATCATCTGAAATACAAGCCGAAGTTTCTGGATTAATTGATTATTTTCAATCGTTTGAATTTGTTTTATTAACTGAAGTTTGACATAAAATTTTAAAAGCAATCCGAAACTTACGTTTCAGAAGCCAGTGACCGAATAAAAGATTTATTTAATGAGATAACAAAAAAATTCATAACACTTGGGATAATATTCTTAATGAAGCAAAATTAAAGGCAATCGACATGAAAATTCCTGTAGAGCTTAAAAAAACATTTAGGGTATGACGCCAAAAGAAATTTCACGGCGAGGTATCATCTGATCATTTAAATATTCACCTGAGCAGAAATTCAGAGTAGAAATTTTTATGACTACGCCTTTTATCTGATTCGAATGTGTTAGTTAGCAGCACAAATTCTGTGTGCGTCTTTTTATGCCTATTTTAGATTTAGACAAATTTGTGAAATTATCAGAGCAAAATCAATCTGAATCGGTACAGCCTTTATTAGATCGCTATCCTCAAAATAAAAAATTACAATTGATGTTTACAGAATTCATTGTAAGTGGATAGCCCAGGAACAAAACTTCTTCAGCATTGCAACTGTTTATTCTAATCTACGAAAAAGGTCTTCAATTAATTTTTCCCCAAAGATATGTATATGCTTACATCTTTTTATTGTTATACCTATCAGTGTCGCTACTGGTGAACGAGACTTTAGTAAATTAAAAATCATAAAAAACACTTTAAGGTCCTGTATGCGTCAGTCCCGTTTGAATCATTGTATGATGTTATCAACAGAACGAGAATTGGCAAAAAATATAGATTATGACGATGTAATTGACGAATTTGCAGAAATGAAAGCAAGAAAAATAAAATTTTAAACATACAAATGTTAATTAAAGTTGTTATGTTTATTATTTAAATATGATAAGTAGACTATGTATTTACATTTGGGTTTCTGACTAAAAACGTAAGGATAAGGGGATTTTCACCTTTTAGGTTTTTGGGGCCTCTTTTCATGTGGGGCCCGGGGCAATTTATCCCAGTTGTCCCCCCTTGTGGCGGGCCTGGTTATATTAGCAAATCTCTGATATCATATAGTGGCGTAATTTATATTGATATGTTAAAATTTCAAATTTTCAACGATTGCATACGGAGGTGTCGACAGTAATCAAGTTAATAAAATCTTATAAAACAATAAATTATAACAGAAGGACTCTGGTAATAGCGGAAATATTACCGTTAGATTTGGAAATTGAAAAGCACATTACAGTATTCTTAATAAAAAATAAATTAGAAGTTGAATAACAATACAAGGATATCACATATATGTAAATGATAAATTAAAATTAGGAATAAAAGGTTAACGATAAAATAGAATTTAAGAAATTTATCAACAATCAGCAAGCGGAAAAATTTTGAGATTTCGTCAGATCAGAATGAATTAGCAAAAATTAAAGAGAGATTTAATAACAGCTGTTATAGGTCAAATTTTTTGCAATGCACAATTTACATTAAGGTATGGACATTTTAAAATACACCTTAAACGGTTTAGTGTTACAGAATAAGTTAACTGCATCAGGTGCAATAAACAGATAATATACAGCATATTTTCAACAGATGTAACATACTAGACATACAAATAGATGAGAATTACAGTGAATTAATGCAGTCGAAAATGAACTGGTTCAATTACATTCCTCAAGAAAGAATTAGAATACCAGAAAAGCAGTATCAGAATATATTAAGTAACATTTTACAACAATAACTTTAATAAGAATTGTAAAATGAGATAAAAAAACTAAAACTTGATTGGATGGGTTCTGTTGTATTTTATTAATTTATCTTATTAAATTAAATACATGACCTCAAGCATGGCTCGTAAGATTTGAGAGAAAAAAAAGTGCCCTTAATAGAATTCACAATAATCTGTTTTAAATAATAAAAAAAAAAATAATGCCTAAATTACCGTTTACTTTTGATCTTCTTATGTAATTTGAGTCAATTTTTCAATTTCAGATCTCGTTAACTATATAGAGAAATTGTTCATAATATGTTCGCTGTTACATTGATTTTTGAATTACTTCATCTTAAAATAATTTCTTTGAAATACCACACTCTTCCCCAGAGTAAAATTATAGTTTTAAAGTGAGAATATTTATTTAGTGATAAGGATACATATTTAAAAAATCAAATATAATTACGCTTTTTATGCTTTTATATGTAAAACTGCTACATATATAAAAAAATTCGCTACATGTGCTGTTGAATTTAGTCCATTATGAAAGACTTCATTCCACCATTTCGGATACCCTGCCAAGGCTATCTTGCTATTTTTTACTGTTCGTAGTATTATGAAAATTAGACTAGTACTTTTGTGCGTACATAAATACATTTATGAATACGTATTTTGAATGAAGTGTAAAGTGTAATACAATTTTTCGTTTTATAAAAGCATAAACTAACGTTAGTTATAAATTGAGTAAAAATGTTTGCTATAGCAAATATGAATAAAGGTAACACTTTTGTGTGACGTATGAATTTTGCGAAATGGCTCCCAGCCATGAGACATATCTATGTTAAAAATTTCGTAGTTTGATACTGCCGTCAATGAAAAATTTTCACAAATCCAACTAAAATTAAGCGTATTATTATACGCGCAAAATGTGATTGAAATCAAAATCTTTAAAAATAATAGCTTTTAACCCAAACAAATTATCACTTTTTTTTTCTCAATAATTTGTGGGTTTTTTATTCGACATATAAACAAATGTGGTTATTAACGCAGTTATAAATTAATACCGTGTAAAAACTGATTCGCTCTACACTAGTTTTCTATTTGTGCCTATTGATATCCGAAGAACTTATAATCAGTAACGACTGTAATTGTCTTTGGTTAAGCAATTATTTTTACGAGTTAAAGAGATATACAGTACTTGTAAGATTTCTCGGAAGATTAGGAAGTTTGGCTTCTGCTGGCTTTGTTCACTTCAGTCGTCCTACGCAGCATTGCTACTTGTTAAATTATCTCAAAAATGTTATTCTAGTTTTTAATTATTTTTGGCTAGTTGATTAATATTGAAATATTCTATAGTTCTTATATTACAAAATAAAATCAGGAAAAAGGAAAAGGAAAATAAGACAATGAAAAATGAGGAAACTTTTTCTATACATAGAAAGATATTTATATATGTACGCGTATACAAAAAATTTAGCAAATTAATTTTGTTAAAATTTTTTGTTTTGTGCTTCCTTCTATGTAATTAATAATGTTTAAATTTATTTTAATTTTCCGTTTGTTTTCCACTGATAAAGGACTGAATCGCTTGTACGAATATTATCGCGGTATGAAGTATGTAGATCCAATCACTAACGAAGAGATGAAGCAGCCAAATTCTTTCGTCAGCATGCAAATGACGTTCTTAACTTTGTTTTGGGCCTTGTTTAGCATGTCAGAAAGTAATTGCGGTGACATTATCATCAAACCGGATGACGAAGGAAAAATTAATAAGCACTATGTTACCGAAATGACTGGATCAGTTTTATTTGCCGGTTAGTTTTCATCGCATTGAATCAAATTACCATTTATCTATCGAATACGAGAAATTACATAAATCAAATAAGTACCTTTTCGGTACAATGGATTTGGAAAAATAGTAATTCGAAATAGTGAATTATAGATTTATTGTCGCGCAATTCAACGGGTCCAAAAAAAAACACTTTTTTGAGAGTATCTTTTAAAGAGACTATTGTGAAAGCAAATTGACGGAGACCATTTCAAAAAAATACGTTTTGCGGTGTCTGCGATAACTCGTTACAAAATCATCCGGAACACGAATAGTTGGAGAAAATGGTTAATTTGGAAGTAAATCTAGGTCGCAACGTTATTCTTTTATTTTTAAAATTTTCAATTTTTGGCGGTCGGTTAAAGTCAAAACCACGATATTTACCCTAAAAATAGCGCCATTTTGTAGCTGTAAAATCGGTCTCAAGCGGGGAAAAAAAAGAAAAAAAGAAGAACGTTGCGACCTAGTAAAATATGTATTGTAAAACTGTGTTCAACATGAATCGGATCGGTACAGAAGTTTTTGAGATTTCGTGTACACCGGCTTCAAAAAAGTCGTTTTGAGAAAAACGCGTTTAAAGTTTTAAACTATGAAAATTGAGAGAAAAAATTTTATTTTTCTCATTTAAATTGAATCGTCGATGCAAGCACCATAAAGTAAGGTACCTGCTGCACTCGCAATGTCCAAGGCTTCCTTTTGCACCATTTTTTCCATTATTCTAGCCTCTTTTGTCTGAAGCGCAGCTTTTTGTTTGGCTCTTTGAATTCGCGTTTCATCGTCTGTTTGAACGTACTGATGAGCACTTGGGCCGATTCTGATTTTCATCTCTTGTAGGATGGCTAGTAACGCAAAATTGCCTTCATTGAAAATGCATCCAGCTACATTTTCTGTAATTTCTACTAGAATAGGGCTACTGGATAAAATTTTTGGAGAGATCTTCCAAATAAGTTAA
This sequence comes from Icerya purchasi, assembly GCA_039619475.1. NCBI lineage: Eukaryota > Metazoa > Arthropoda > Insecta > Hemiptera > Monophlebidae > Icerya > Icerya purchasi. Next base: position 378,335,202 of record CM077116.1, on the reverse strand, counting down.
TTTAGTTCTCTCGTTATTGTTTTGGGTAAATCCACCAACACATCACTCTAAAAGCTCGTCCTTGCTTAAATCTTCATAAATTGGCTCGACTGCTTTTGTTACATCATCTGGAAAAGGTTCATAATTGTGCTGGAAATTTTCTACTCTGATGGTGGCCAAAGTTTTTTCATAAGCGCACCACGAATCGGCGCCGGCTAGACACTTATGGTGCTGTATATTTTTGTTCGCTGATTTATAATGGAAAAAGGCCGCCCAAATCGCATCTTTCATTTTTTGCACTGAATCGCAATTTCTTCCGATTGCTAATTCATAATACACCGTTAATTTATCAATTGCTTTATCAATTCCAGAGAGACTTTTGCTTCTTCTAGTTTTTAGCCAGCCTTTTTTCCGGTTTTTATTTCGGTCTCTACTGTTGTGTTTTTTACAAGATCACGCAGCTGTTTGCCCATCATTTTTTGAACGTGGCCAACGCATTCTTATTTATTTATTACAAAGTCTTCGCCATACGGATGGCATTGAATTACATCGATGAACCTTTTTAACTATCACCGTCGCCGATGTAATTCTTATACTTGACGTCGTACTTTTCTTCCGATCGTTGAAACATTTCTTTTATTACTGATACCGCCATGTTTCCTGCAGGTCCGATGTGATTTGCTTCACATTCACCACGTTCCGCGTGCTTAGCATGCTATTCTTCAAATTCCATTATATTTAATTTTTTCTCCCGGGTTTAACACCTTTAACATTTTAACGCAAATATCTATAACTTTTTCAATGTACTATCCTATTAATGAAGAAACACCATATAACTAAGAGAAACATCGCTTTTGCCAGGTGCCATCACCGGCTAGGCCCTTTGAAAGAAAAGGAAGCAGCTGCTCCGGTTACTTGTCTGCCGTTCTCGGCCGGATCAAAAGGGGTGGAGCGCACAGCTTACTATTTTAATGAGTTTTACTCCAAATGACGTGAGGTCGTGGGAAAATATTTCTAAGAAGTCGCACTTTTATATGAAAATTTTGCAGAAAAACAGATTTTTCAAAGTGGTTATCCCATACCCCCCTTAATTAAACACTAATTACTAAATACTATTAGTAATCTTAATTTTAATAAGAAAGTCTGTAAGTCCCTTCAGGTTGTAAACATCTGGGATAGCCGCATTTGTCTCCTTGGAACGATGTTGAGTGTACTTTTGACAAGCTGTGACAATATGGTGGACCGTTAGCGGAGCTTGACAAAGCTAATTGCTGAGTAAGTACGAGTGCATGGTAAGAGTATGTCCAAGATGTACTCTATTTACAGCTGTTTCCAATCTTGGTAAGCAGGCTTTGCCAATGAGTTTGGCCCACGCTGAGTGGTCTTTTTTGGTGTTTCCCAGAATACTTGGTGGCGCAAGGAATGATCGACTCCACGAACTTAAAATGTTCTGGATAGAGTACTGTACGTAATCCATTCCTATAGTTATCGGCAAGCAAGTCTGCGATGGCCATCGAGCCGCACGATGAACAGCGTCATGGAAAGAGAAATACTTCGATGGCTTGGAATCCAAACAAAAATAATTTTCGTATTAAGATTATATAACTGCAGTATGGACAACAAGATATGATCAACAACTGCTACTTTAGGGTTTAAAGCCTCTATATGTTTTAAAGTCAACGATAAGTCTGAGCAAATTACATAGTGGTTAGACGGTAGATCAGCGATCTGGAATAGACACTGAAGCAAAGCCACTAGCTCAGCCGAAAGGACTGACAGTGAAGAACTGGATTTTGTTTTGGATGGAATAAGCTCCACCTACCTGTGATGCTGTTTTGGATGTATCTGTGTAACATTTAATCGATTCTGGCAGCCGGTGTAATACCTTTCGTAAGATCTCTTGTATCTCGTAGTTTGGTTTACTTTTGATTTCTTGCTGAAGAAAGGTCCCAACAAACATCAGGTCTGAACTGGCTCCATGGCGGGAAGACTATTGGTATTATTTTTATAACGTCGCGTTGAATTTTTAATGGAAACTGGATGTCCTTAATTTGACGCAAAGTGAAAGATTAAATAATGAAATTATTAAAAATACAAATAATTCAGATTTATTGAGAACGGGTTTAAAGTAAACAAATATATTTAGGCATTTTCATCCTTTGACCTCTATAAAGCTAATCAATTCTGTTTCCTCTTCTCCTTAGATCACTATTTCTCAAGGGCTTTTATTTAACTCGCTTCTGGGGGGGAATCTTGCGAACGATTTTTCACTTACTCCCCGATGAATTAAAAAAAGTGTCCTTTTGCAGAAATGCTTGGTATAGATGACAATACAATATTATGCAAATATATTGCATGAAATAATCAGCTGAGCCGCGAAAAACGCTATTTTCTGGTTGCCTATATTATTTTGACCGAGTCTTAGCTCGCTCTGAACATTTTGTTGCATTTCATTTCACATAAATATATGAATATAAATGTTTAACATAAATACATTTGATAATTGATCTCGTAGAACATACGAAATGTTTATATCAATAATAATAAAAAACAAACAACAGCTACAAAGGTGTTGTTGTGTGTGTACGCCGTTGGTGCAAAGTGAGGAGAGCTGCATTTTGTCACAACTGGCTTGCGCTCGTGTTTGCGCTCGCTCGCATGCATGCTTGTGTACGTGCTGTGCCGTGCGTTTGACCAAATGTTACCCACCATTTTTTTTCTTCTCTTTTATGTTTTTCTTTTTTAATAATTTTTTTATTTTTTTTACTGTTAATAATTGATCTCATAGAACAATACGAAATACAATTCTAAATTTATTGTTTTTTATTGAAATACATAGTAAAAAGTCCAGACTAAAAAATAAAAAAAACAACTTTTTTTTTTTTTTTTTAAATAGCCTTTTACTTATGCACTAAAAAGTACAACTTTATTAGTGTGCTACACCAGATACGCATCTTAACATTAAAATCTGAAACTAGAAAATATTCTGAAAAATGAAAGCGGGGACCGCAGTTACAAAAATATTCGGTGTGTGTGGTATTGTGATGCACAACAATGGAACAACATTAAATAGTGATTGTAGTTTTGACTTAGCATGTATTATAATATTAATATTTAATTATTAATCTGCGGCCCCCGCTTTTATTTTTCAGAATATTTTCTAGTTTCAGATTTTAATGTTAAGATGGTTGCATACTAATAAAGTTATTTTGTACTTTTTAGTGCATAAATAGGAGCGTATTTTTAAAAAAAAAAAATTTTTTTTTTATTTTCCTAAGTTTTTCGCATCACACGATGTTATTATATATTCCTAAAAATTTATTATTCGGAATAGGCGTCATGTCAGGCGTCCATTCTTCTTTTCTCAAAATGAAATGTTGGGAGAATCATCAATCTTTATTGCCTCAATCGGTCTTATGTACTTCCTTCTGGCAGTATTCAAATTCTTACTGGTTCTGTCGAACTTAGGTTCTACAATACCGTCTTCCATTGCGATACACTGCCGTAGTTCTTTTAATGTTTGTTCCGATTTTGCTTATAAACATTTAGTCACTGAATGCCGTAACTTTCGGTAGGCTCTAGGTTGTCGCAATTGTAAGTGTGCCTATGATCGATCTTGCTCCAAGTGGATTGGATAAAGGGATATTGAACGTATAAAAGCATTTGAAAATATCGCTCTCCAAGAAGGTTTTTCATTTAAAACTAGCAACTTAATCTCACGCACTTTTTTTATGCCGATCGAGTCTCAGTGTCCGTTTCTTCTCACAGTACTTCTAAATTTCCTTCACCAATTTCTTTTGCTTTTCTTAATTCTCTCCCTTGTTCCGAAATTTTCCATCTTCCACAAATACCGTAACTCAAAAACTGTCTATAAATCTATTTCTCAATTTCCACCTTTTCTATCTAACTATATTTTATTTCCTTCTAATGGATTGGCTCTTAACAAAACTGTCTTCCTTTCGATTAATTTTACTTCAGGTAATAATTTCTCCTCAGGTCTTGCTGGTGTTAAACTTTCTTCTTAGTTAACCTTAATTTCTCTTTCTCAAATTCTTCTCTCTTGATTTAAAATATTTCTGTGGTCGTTATTCAGCTATTTTTTGCAAATCACATTACTTTTCCTTATCCTTTGTTGACTGCTTATCTCGTTGACTTTTCGGTAACTTACTTTTGTTCTCAGAATTAGAAATAAAAAAAAAGGGCATGTACGAAGATATGAGGCCGAATTTTTTTACTTCCCTTTTGTCTTCTCCTTATTTTCTTACATTTTCTTTTCTTCTTTTTCGTTTAAATCTTTTTTTACTATACAATATAACATATCTAAGTGAGATCGTCATTTTCAGTGTTTACTGTTTCCTCTTGCATCTTCTCTTTCTTTATTAAATGCATCGCTGCTAAACTGGCAATAACCACTATAAATGCTGATGCGTTTATTACATTCCTTTTTCTTTCGAATGCATTCATGTTAAGATAATTCGTTCAATTTTCGAACTAAGCTGCATTGTATTCCTTTTTTGTTCTGGCATTTGCTAATTTATCAATGTAGTTATGAAATTTGGTTGGCGTGTAAAGCAATGGCTACGTAAGACTCAGAAGTATTACAATTTAACCTCTACTGGAGGCTATTTTATTTGCAAATGTTTTTAAACTTCCTTCGTCTTATCAGACATTTATCTTTCGTCTTTTTCAGTTTTGTATTCAAATGTGCATAGTTTTCTTTTTCAATACTCTTTAAATTTCCTTCCAACTTGTTAGCTTCAAATTACTTCCTCCTACTTTTCTAATCGTTATAATTTATTTTTCTTTTCTTCTTTATTTGTTCGCCTTATAACTCTTTCAGTGCAACACCTTTTGTACCAACTGTTATGCATTCTTATTATTCTTCTTTTCACTTGTCATTTCTTTCACTTCTAATGCTTCCTCTCGTTCACTATGCTGGTTACGTTCAGTATACTAAAACCTGCTCGTTTTCTTCAATGGAATTATTCTAAAATAAATTTGATTCTTTTGTTAATTCGTGATTTGTTAACACTCAACCCGAATCTGATCCTATCTTTGTTTAGTTAATAAATCGGCTAATCTAAAAGTTAAGTATATATTTAAAATCACGAGAAGTTTTCTTGGAATTCTTTTTCAGATATTTGGGGAAGAAAATTATTAGGGCTTTTAAATAACCATCCTCTGAATTCCAATTTAAACATTCTTGTTGATAGCTTGTTGCTTTTTATTGATTTGTTTTGTGATTAGGTTAATAATTTAATTAGAACATAAAAAAAGAACATTGAACGTTTTATTTGGATTTGAAGAAAAATATATTGTTTGCTGTTCTATCCTAGTTTTAAAGGAAGAGTCGTAAGATAATAATGAAGATATATGTTTGGATGTTGAATTTTAGTTTTTTTTTTTTTTTTTTTTAATTCACCCTGTTTGTAACGCTTCCAGTTGGAATAATGTGATAATAATTATTTCATTATTGATGTTTTTTTATAGCTTTTGAATTCATCATGGTTATTGTAGTTTTAAATATGTTAATTGCAACATTAAGTGACGCATATATGTCCGCTAGTAAAAATATTATTCAAGAATGGTTCTACGGAAAAACAGAAGTAATATTTTAATTAATCTGATATTATTTAGTATTTATTTTTATTATTATTATTTTAAAGAGAAAAAGTCTTCTTATGTTAATTGTGTAAAGTGTTGATTTTACTCCTTTTACTTTGCATAGATAAAATGTATGAAGTCAACTCTATTTCATTCAATCTTAGTTCAGTTATCTGAACTTAAAATATTCTCTAACATTAAGTTTAAACCTGTAATGTTTTTATATATTACAGAATTATATTAAAAATAATAAATATAATAAATAAAGTAAAAAAATCATCACGTTGTGAAAGAGAGAAAGTGAGTGTATCGGAAAATCTGTTGTCGGTTAAGGGTGATTGGATCTTCAGGATCGACGCTGAACGTAGTGCGCATCAAAAGATAAAAAGACGTGGCCGAAGGATTCTTCGAACGGAATCAGTTAGTTTTCTCTTCCAGTAAGAAGTCGGGTAAATTTTACCGCTCATTAAGTTGACGTTGAGTCTTTCTTTTTCTCATAACAGAGATAATAATCATGAAAGTTTAATTTTTTGCAAAACTCTAAATTCTGCTATGGCATCCTCAAGGGATAAATAAATATACGTAAACGTTTCAATCCTAAAGTCAGAGAGCAATGTTATCATGTTTTGTTTGTTTTTTTTATCCCCCTTGGGTTTGCTGCCAGAGAGCATTAGCCCAGCAAAAAGGAATAGATGCATGGAATAGAATAGAAATTATATTTTTATTTTGTCGACAATGGAATCAAGGAACACCCTTAGGACAGAAACAACAGAGAGAATAGATAGAGAAAGAACATAAGAGGCGTTGAAAAGAGCAGGAAGACCAAGCTTTAAAAGATGATTGCGAGATAAACCAGAGCACTCAAAGATCACGTGATTCGCATCACAAACATACTGGGAACCTTCAAGATTCAATGAACAAAAAAGAGATGCAGCCAAGGAAAAGCGATTTAGAGAAGAAGGAAGGAGACTATGCGAGAAACGGAGGCGAGATAATTTAGTAATTATGGACCGACGCAAACTGGGGAACTCATAGAACCAAGGACGAGGAGGAGGAACAGGATTAATCAAGAGATAAAAGGAATTAGGATTAGCGAAAAGAGAAACATAAACAGAATGCCACAAAGTCTAAGATGGCAGGATTTAGTTGGAAGAAGAATATTGTGTGCTGGAACCCTACTAATAAAATTTCCATTGGAAACAGAAGCTTTAGCAAGGAGGTCGACGGCTACATTTCCATCAATGCCTAAATGTTTGGGAATCCAAAGAAAGTCAATCCGGGTAGACGTCGATGAGGATATTAATAAATATAGTTACCTATTTTGGCGAATTTCCTAAATAAATTTACCGGAAATTTAGTTTTTTTCTACTGTTGTTTAAAATAATTCACTGTAACACCAAAGATGGATTTTTAAGAATCAGTTTGCTGCGTACAGAAATAATCGACGATAAATTTTTAAAATTCCGTCATTTTCGCTAACAGGCATATAATTAAAACATTTATCACCTTATAAAAAAAGTAATTTCAAAATCAGCCATAATTCCGAACGAAGTTTAAACAATCTAACATTTCTGCGTTTCTTAAAATTACTATTATCCGCAATAGTCCTACAGGTTAATTCTTCTCATAAAAAATTCGGGCATATTATAACCTCCTGTTACCTGTACTTAATCACAATAGAGAAATCTTGTATCCGTGGCTAACAAGTGACATGGTTTAAGAAGACGAACTGCACGTAAGTGATAATCAACTGATTAGAATTAAACCGAAAAGTGTATTTTACAAGCGACCTGGGAAATTCATTTCCGGACCAGACTCTGTATACTAATAGTACTTCCTTAGGGTGTTCACCCTTTAATAATAACAGCATCGAATGGTCAGTCAATTCGTAGAAAAAAACCTTTGAAATACTAATAAGTTTATGTTCGAAATCGAATCTCGTAATCGACTAACTTTTTTTTTTTTTTTATTTCGTTTAATTAATTATTTTTACAATTAAATACATCTATCACTTACAAATGTTAATAATTTAAATAAAAATTATTTTATTTTGTTTAGAAAAAAGGCTTATTAAATATTAAAGAACATTTTAATTATAGTAACTATTTTCTTTTTTTAAATAAAAAATAACTAATAGTTATGATAATAATACTTACAAATAGTTATTAAGATAAGTAAAATTTTAAATTCCATTGTTATTTAAGTTTATTTTATATATATTTTCGATTACAAACAAGAACCTGAATGATAATTGTCATAAAAACATTTAAAACAATAAATTTTTTGACATCAAACACAATTAATAAAAGAGGAATTATTGCAAGAACAATGTTCTTTAAGAAGTTCAGTTGGAAAGCAGATATTACTCGTATTATACCAAGAATATATCGTATCATTCTATCAAAAATTGGCCATGAGAATTGATGATAATAAATTGGTTGAATTTTAATACAGTATTCCCGCGAATTTATTTCTCGATTTTGTTCGATTAGATATGCTAAATTTTGTAAGCGCTTAATTAGATATTTTACTTGTCTATAATCGTATTAAAATCTAGATTTTAATGATCGAAGTAATTGTAGTTACTATTTATATGTACTGTTATCCTAACTATTAGTTATTTTGTATTTTAAAAAAGAAATTAAAAGAAATTTTTATTTATATTATTAATGTTTGTAAATGAAAGATGTATTTAATTATAAAAATAATTAATTAAAAGAATTAAAAAAAAAAAAAAATTTAGTTTCGAACTCGAGCATAAATAAACTTAATTAAAAGGTTAACCATCCTATTTTCTTGTAAATATTTCGTTAAACTATTTGCTACATACTTTTCTAAGATTGTTGTGCAATTACACTCCTTACGGCAACTGGTCTATAATTTTCATATTCACTGCATTTACCTTTTTTATATATTGGCCTCGTTTTCGGTATCTTTAGTCCATCTGGTATTCTTCCTTCCCTTAAAGTCATATTTATCAGTTTCGTAATTTTTTTTAATATACATATATGTATATATATTTTTATTGCCTTTGTATCTTTTATTCTTATCCCATCTAGTCTTGTGGCCTTCGTTTCTTTCAATCCTTCAATAATTTTCCCCACTTGCTCTATGTTTGCTTTAGGTATGTACGCATATTTACTTTCGGTCCATTCTCTTTTCTTTCCCCTAATAATACTCTGTTACATTTGTGTTTTAGTTTTTTTATACCGTTTTTGAATTCTCTGACGAACCTGTTCGCAATTTCAATTTCTCCTTGCCCCTTCGAAAAGTGTTTCTTGATCATTTCATCTACTCCTAGATTCTTTTCTTTTCCCCTCCGATCTTATTTATATTTAACCATGTTTCTCTGATGTCCCCTTGTACCCCGGCAACACTTTTCTCCACAAACGATATCTTTTTGCTGTCTTATTTCTGCATTTCCTTGATTTCTTAACTGCATATACTTATTTCTTAGCCCGAATTTTGGTTGTTCTTTTTTTCATTTTTTATCCGATTTGTCTCTGTTTGTTATCATCTCGATTACTTTCCGAGTCATCCATTCCTTTTTCCTTCGTGTTTTATCCCTTCCTTGCATACTTTTTTGTTTGGCTACACTTTTCGTATGTTTTTTCGAATTTTTCCTATTAAAAATAAGAACGAACAGTTCGCATTCGCTTTCTTGCCCATTTTCTTCTTTCTTCTCGCTACTCCACCCGTGTTGATCTGCTGTGGGTTCTCAGTTACGTGGTCATAGAGGGTAATGATATGGCGGATTTTTTAAGTTACTGTGCTTTCTCTCGCTTTTTTTAAAGATGAAATTCTTTCTTCTAATCTCGTGGGTCTGCGTAAACAGTTCTATTCTAGACTCCAGTAACGGGTACTTGCTTTATTTCTTTCGCAAGTATCATTCTTTCTATCCATCTGTTTAACGTAATCTTCCTTTCTAATTTCTCTAGTTTCGTGAATTTTCTTTGCTTCCTTGTTCCGTTGTCATTTTTATTATTCGACTAGGCCTTAATCGTTCTTTTTTGCCTTCCTCTCATTTTCCTTTTTTCTTTTATTTCCTCTCACTCTGGTGTTTTAGTATCTTTAAAACTTTTATTAAGCTGTTAGAATAAGCACCCCACTTGTAGTAACTATCGAGAATCTGCTCTTTCAACTTGTCAAGGTATAACTTTAGGTATCGTTCATATCTATTCTATCGTATATCGGGGAATTTCTCGATCCAGAAAATGCGAATTATCTGATATTTCTTTCTCGTCAATTAATTTTTCATCTATGAACCGAAATGGAACTAGAAATGGTATTCTGTAGTCATACTTTTGCGCCAAATTGAGCCCTCTATCGAACTAACGTGATTTCTGGAAGGAATCTCGTGCAAAGCTTATTGCCCTGTATGTCGTCTGCGAATGAGATATTACTACCACGACTTTACTTCGCCTTTTTCATTATTTTTCCATCCTCAGATCATTCCACCATTTATTCATTCAGTCCGTTATATTTCGATAAAAAAATCACTATCATATAAGAGACACTAGGCGCAGGATATTTTTTCGAACATTCGATCGAAAGTGACTTCTATTCGATATGCTGTAATTGGCTTATATACATAGTTAAATACAGCATATGTAGAACTATTGGGAGAAAAAAATAACTTCTAGAAACAAAACTGGCAGATTCTCACAATTTATTTGCATTGAAGCTGCCTTGAAAACTGTTTTGTTCTTTTTTTCTTATTTTTTTAAATTTAAATTTCCTAAATTAGCATGAAGTAACTTTTTTTGTGCGATCGCTGGTTTTGAAAATGTTTAAGTTCCTTCTTAAATAAGTTTCGGTTCCGTGTTCTGGGCAATTTTAATCAGTTAAAGTAACAGCCTGTCTAGAGATAATTCTGCGCGATATAACTTACATCGCCGTTTGAGATGCTGCTGAAGAGTTTATATTTCGTGCAATTCGCTTCAAGACTGCTTAGTATTGCTGTGCGCTACTTCGCTTAGACAGACATCTCTATATAAGATAAATGATAGATTAGAATATTAATTTCAAATTCATTACTGTTGTGCATGCGTCATTGTTTCTATTTTTAAATCTGTTTCAATTTAATAGTTTGATTTAGGATTATGGTGCTTCAGTTTATGCGAATAATATTAATTTATTTAATTTGAAATACGAATATATTATACGTATATTAAATTTTTGAGATATCTGGGAAGTTATTGACGAAATAGACTCTAAAGAGAAACTAAATTCATCGTCCATATAATCTCTTCAATGTATGTTACATATTAACATTTATTAACTGCTCCATTTGATACTTAAGATTATAGTCGGGGAGCTGAGCGACAAAAAAATGCAACAGTTTTAGAAAGGCTAGTTTTTTGATACAATGTAGTATTTAGGATGTGTAAGAAGAAATAGCCTGCCGCCAGTCAGCTAGTTTCGTTAGCGTTTGGCGCGGGGGCGGCTCCAAGTTGTAAAAATACCTACCATGATATATACAACTGTTTTAGAGAATCTGAAATTTGGGTTATCGGTAGTAAAATAACTAAGAAACAATGTGGATATAGTCAGCCTTAAAAATAATGTAACGGGTCGCGTCAGTAGCGCGTCAAACTCGTAAAAAAAATTCCCCCAGTGTATGTCGCAGCTATTTTAGAAAATCTGAAATTTGGTTTACTAATAGGTAACAATATAAAAAATCAAAAAAAAATAGTCAGCCCAAATTTGTATTTAACAAACCCCGTCAGCTGCTGTCGTAAGAGCGAGCGCCGCGCCCTTAATTGCTGAATGATGTATAAGCATCGATCAAGACCAGTGCAGCCAGATCGTGGGAAAAACTCACCCCCCCACTCTTATAGTACCTTTTACGTTATGTGCTATGCTAAAGTGACCTAGTTGAATCGCAGCGTCGGTTATACTTATTACATTGTGTTCGTGTAAAAATGAACGGAAGTTCACGTCCTATCTGTATTATTTGTTTAACAAAAGAAGCTGAAGTTAAATTGTTTGAGGAGCAGACTTTTGTTACGTGTAAAAATATTTTAATAATTCGTAATGAATTCAATCTCAACTGCAGCGATGTGGATTTACCACCGAACAAAAATCCTCAGTAAGGGTGTCATAGTAACGACAGCGAGTGAACATGTTTCGTAACATTAATAAAAAGGATATTTTTCTTTATATTATAAATAAATTTTTGTTATAAAATTTATTTTATTATTTAATATAATATAATAAGCCCGCGCCATCGAGCGCGTTGTAGTATAAATGAGGCGCACGGCGCTCGCTCTTATATTAGCAGTTGACGGGGTTTGTTAAATAAAAATTTGGGCTGACGTATGTTTTTTTAATTTTTTATATTGTTACCTATTAGTAGACCAAATTTCAGATTTTCTAAAATAGTTGCGACATGGTAGGTATTTTTACAACTTTGAAGCCGCTTCCACGCCAAACTCTAACGAAACTGGCTGACTGACGACAGGCTATTTCTTACACATCCTAAATACTGCATTGTATCAAAAAAACAGCCTTTCTAAAATTGTTGCATTTTTTTTGTCGCTCAGCTTCCCGACTATTACTACTGCCAATAGTCCGCTATTGACGAACCTTTTTTTTTTTTTTTTTTTTTTTTTTTTCGTGCTACTGCCGCAGATAAGGTTTAGCTATATATTAGCCTATAGTACATCAATACAGAAGGATGTTAGTTATTTATTACTTTTACTAGTAAAGTAACACGATGGGGTGCTTGTCGTATGTTTTTGACTCCTTAGACTTTTCCTCTACATCGCTGTTAACCGTAAAAGTTTAATTACATCTCGTGATTTACAGGTTTACATGGATTATATGTCATCAGCTTATACACTGCCGGTGCCGTACAATTTGTTAGTGATGCCGATAGTAGAAATAATGCAAGCGCCCAAGACCATAATAAATCCAAAAAAAAAGTGGAGATGCAGTTTATGGAACGGTTGTTATTTGGTACGTACGGATTATTTTAATAAACGTTTATTTTTCATACGAAATACGCGGATATATGTTAAAAGATACGGAGTTACATGTTAAAAATGAATAATTATATTTTGCTGCACTGGGCGGAAAAAGTCTTGATTATAAACTGTCTAAACCTGTTACCAATAAATAATATTTTAATAAATCAATTATTTTTCTCTGTTTAATAAGTTCAAAAATTGTTACTAAAATGAGTAAAGAAGTGGTCGTAAGTAAAATTCGATCAACAGAGAATTGTAATAGTAAAAACGACGAGTTTAACGTAAAGAAAAATGCAGGTCTTTACATTACGGATTGTTTTATAAATCATCGGAGGTACGGGGACGAACAAAATTCGGCTATATTTTTTCGAAATGGTTACATAAAGAGAATGTTGAAAATCACGCAAGAAGCTATTTCTACTGCCAGTCGTCGTCAATAATATCGTTTTCTCCGCGAAATTAATTTTTACTATAATTGTTAGTGCGCTCGTTTGCATAAAAAATTAATTTTTAATTATGTAGACGTAGGTACTTAGAAAATTTAAAAAAAAATAAATCTAAATATTATTTTTTTTAATTTTTCCGTTAGACTATTAATATTACTTTGTTTAGTTGATTTAGTTGTTCCTTGAAATTTAAGTGTGCAATTGAATTTTAGAATTTTCTAAAATAATTATTTCTAGATCTTCCCGATCACTGCGCTTTTTTTAAAGTTGCATACTTTTTGCCGTATCAAGCTTTAATTTTGTTCAAATTGTTTTATACTTCAATACCGAAGTAATAGTTTTCAAATTGAATTGAACATTCTATCTTCTGTACACCGTATTACTTTAAGGTGTTTAAGACTAATTAAAGACTTCGCTTGTACTAAAAATGAATTATATTTACTATATAATTAAGGTTTATTTTTCCGTTAATTAGTATTATATTTTCATTTTTAGAAAGCAAACGTATTTCTCATATGTAACGCAACAATACTGAAATTATAAACAACCCCATTTTTCATTTTCAAAATTTACAGTATGGTCCTTTTGACAATTATAAAAGTTAAGTATTACTTTAAACATTTATTTTAACCATTTCCATAATTATAAAATATGATATACAATTTTAATATCATTCCAAATCATTTTGCTAAATAAAAACAAAAGTAAACAGCAAAATATAATCAAGTAAACTGTCGAGATTTAAGCAGAGTATCGGGACAACTTGAAAATTTAATACATTTGTCAAATACCTTTTTTCGGAAATCGTGAATGTACGCGAATTAGTTTGAAAATTAAGAGGCATTAAAGAACCTTAAAAAAGATGGAGAACACTGAAAATGATAAAAGCGACAAGTAGAAAGCGGATAGAATTTGTATTTTCATTTAATCAGCGAAAAGAATGGCGGAATTAACATGAAAACGTATGCGCAAGAGTAACGTAATATGAAAAAAATGGTAACAGAAAACTTATTCACCCGCACTCGGAATTTATAAGAATATTCGCTAAAAATTAGCCTAATATTTTTCAATGCGGCGTAGTCCTGCAAAGCTGGGTCAGTGGGCTCATCGTTGCCTTTTAAAATTAGGTAAACCGAAATAGACAATCGGATAATGATGGCAGCATTTTAAAATTCACGCAATATGTAAAATAAAGAAAACTGGGAATTCATGAATTTTTTTTTTCTCCAAGAAAAGAAAACTGGCGCTCACGATATGTCCATTTGCGGCGTACGAAATGACGAAATTTTTCCTAAATAATTTCGAATTTATTATTTATTCTTTTAATAAATCTTAGGAGGATGTAGGAAAAATGGATGATGAGAAATATCGAAAATTTATGATTCAGTTAACTCAACGGTATTATTTTAAAAAGTTCATGGCGCAAAAATGAAAAACTTCTCGATGTTTTCTTTCAACAGCAGATGATTTTTTTTTTTTAAAAATAAAGTTATTCCGCGCAAGTTTAATAACATTTTTTTGAAATAAACAAACTGAACGTTGTTTTATATATATATATATATATGTAAAAAATAAAAGTGAATTTAAGCGAGTTCTGTTTTTCTTTTTTAAATTTTATATCGCATAAGAATTTTTTCTTTTAGATCGTTTTTTCAAGCTTTATTCGAACATTTTCGTTTATTATGAATAATGCGTGATTTCGAAATTTAAGAAATTTTAATGTTCAGTTCTCAGATAATTCTTGTCGACTCGTTCAAAGTACGAATTAAAATGCCGTGCTTAGGAAAGTCGTTTTATAGTTACATTCTTGGCTGCCGTTGTTTTTTTTTTTGTTTTTTTTGTTCTTTTTTATAATTAAAATGAATTCAGTAAAATATTAATTGAAAAAGTTTAGAAGATTCATAATAAAAAGGCAATAAATTGGATTACTCAGCTAAGCATTTTGGGACAAATGTAATCATCCGAAAATAACGTATTTTTCTTCATCTACAAGAGAAATATAATTTAAATTTTACACCTTATGTCGAAACTTTTTGCTTTTATTTTTTCTACAAATAATCTCAACTTTAGTCATCTCAATCAATTTAACTTTTAATTAACAATACTAGAATATTTCTAAAATAGTTGTGACCGAGGCGTAAGCGGTGTTGAGCGCACGATAATATACTCGTAGGGTCCCCTGGGGGAAGGCGCCATGGCTCCACGGACTTCTTAATTCTCCGGCGGTGGGGCGGGGTGAGATGTATTCTTGGCTCCACTGTTCCACTATTTGATTTTGTATTACATCTGATATTTTCGGGAGCCCAAGGGTGTTCTGTGGACTAGAAGCTGTGATGATTGAGTGAGCTGCTGTGTTCGCCCTTTCATTCATTGGGATTCCGGCATGACTTGGGACCCACAGCACACAATTATATTATGACTCTTTGACTGCTGCTCCATTGTCCGGATTTGGTTTGTTAACCCGGTCATGGGTCGGTATCGAAAGTTGCGGGTACGGGGATTTCGGGATGGGTGTAAGGTAGCTTTAGGAATGGGATATTGTACCGCAGGGTATGCAGAGATCGATAGAATTTCATTCGGGAAGTGCCCGTCAGTGCACAGATACTCCTACACGGTGTTGTGTGATGGGCTCCTGAGATGATTCGTAATGCAGAGTGGTTTACTTAGGATCAAGGGTTTCTAAACATTGCAGAGTAATTTGGGGCGAATATTGTTAAGGGTTGGAGAGGTATCGGATTATTGATAGTGAATAATCTGTTGAAAGGCGTTCTTATACGGTTTGCATTACAACTAATTGGCTGTCTCAATTTGTGTGATGACTATGGAAAGAAATCTCTGTTGATAGAGTATACCTAGTTACCACAAAGTGTAATTGTTTCAAAAAAATAATACTTTGGTATTTAAAATTCCAAATGACTTAAAAAAATAGAGTGATTTTTTTAAACATAACAAGTATTATAAAAAAAACATTTTTATAAGAATAAACATTTTAATGAGACAACGAACGATAAAGCTCTCAAATAAATGCTTTGTTGTCCATCGGGAAAAAAGAACTGAAACGCAAAAATGATCCTGGGCCCAAACTTCCAGGTGGTCCTGCACTCGTGAACAGAAAAAAATTAATTTTCCACGCGCAAAATTTAAGTTTCTTTTCCTAAAATACTCAATACTGTAAAAATGTAAGATTTTAAATTTGCGTTTTTTATCTTTTATACATAAAAAAAGAATAGATGAGTTTAATAATACAATTATGTACTTTTTCTCTATAAAACTTTCTCTTTCTCTAAACTAAATGCTACATAAAATTAATAAAGAAAAAGCGGAAGAATTCGCTAAACACCTTGCCAACGTCTTTACTTCAAATTCTGGAGACGATACATTACCTACAAATGAAAACAACTTTTATGTCTATTCTCCTTTCAAGCCAGCATCACCAGGCGCGATTAAAGCTGCAATTAAAACCATGAACCCCAAAAAAGCGCCTGGTTACGGTCTAATATAACCGGTAAGGTCCTAAAGGAATTACCGCGCAAAAGTTTACTGCTATTAACATATATATATATATATTCAACGCTATGCTGAGATTAACCTACTAGGCCGCATAGTTAAAATTTTCGCAAATAGTAGTAATATCGAAGCCTAATAAACCATTCCAGATGTCGCCTCATACAGGCCTATTTGAATAATATCAGTGATATCGAAATTATATGAAACCCTGTTATTAAAAAGAGTGCCTCCTTAGTTAATGAATACCAAATAGTATCATTTCATCAGTACGGATTCATGACTAATCCAACAAGTACATGTACAAAAAATTGAATCTTATTTAGAAGAGAAAAGTATTTGCGATGCCATATTTCTGGATGTAAACCAGGCTTTTGACAAAGTATAGCATTACGGTTTATTGTATAAAATAAAAAAAAGTTTTTTAAATCATTATTACGAGTTGTTTTCATCGTATCTGGATGAAAGGTACTACTAAATCAAGTATGGAGATGAAGTATCTAACATATATCCAATTAAGTTAGGAGTTTCACAGGGAAGTGTTTTGGGGCCGTTATTGTATCTTATTTTTACAGCAGATATATACCAGTTGAAGATAATTCCTTAATGGCAACTTTTGCAGATGACACCGCACTATTGTGCTCTGATTTAAGCCCCAAACAAAAGCAAATAGTAAATTGCAAAGAGCAGTGAATAAAGTTTATATGTCATGGTGCAAGAAATGGCGAATTAAAATAAATGAAAATAAATCAGCACATGTAGTATTTACAAATCGTCATATAGAGCTAGAAAATATAAAAATTGATAACAAGATAGTGCCAATCAATAAAGACGTTAAATACCTAGGCTTGTACCTAGACCAGAAGCTAACGTGGCGTAAGCACATTCACACAAAAAAAAATGCTGAACTCAGGGTCAAAATTAACAAACTACATTGGCTATTAGGAAAACGGTCCCAACTGTCCTTGAAAAATAAACTGCTATTATACAACCAACTACTCGCTCCGATATGGAAGTATGGATGCGAATTGTGGGGTTGCAGTGCAAAGAGCAATATTATGAAAATTCAAAGATAACAAAATATTACTCTAACGTCAATCATTGGCACCCCACGGTACGTAAGGAACAAAATCATACATGATGACCTTTGCACGGATTACGTAGCTGATGTTATCAAGAGGATGGCAACAAAACATCAGGAGCTGTTATATAATCACACGAACTGGACTGCAACTAGCCTACTGGATAATTCGCTACAAACGCAAGTGCGCAGACTAAAAAGAATAAAACTTTTAGACCTGGCTTAGTAATAAAAAAAAAAAAAAAAAACTCTTTGTGAAAATTATTCAAACATAAGTTACTAATACAGGGACTAGTCACTGGACTGCGAATCCTTCACGTCACAATCATTTACCATACCAGTTACTGATAGCCAATGGGCTAGAAATGGCTTCTAAAAAAAAAAAAGCAAAAAAAAAAAAATGTAATTGTAAATTTTTCTATGTAAAAACGTTTTACAATTTAAAATATCTTTAATTTTAACAATATTTTATTTTTTTTATTTTTGTCGAAAGTTAATACGTTTTATTTTGAACCGTATAAAAATTATTTAAAATAAAAGCGAGTTTTAGTTGATTGCTGATTTTATAAATTATATTTCGAAAAATTTAATAAATCATACTGTGTTTCATTTACTTTTTTCTGAGCACATAAACAATTATAGAATTTTAAGCATGCATGTTTAACTTATATAAAGAAAAGAACATGATCAGAAACATCGCACGAATGTATCAAAATTAGCTTGAAAACCGCTGTGGCGACATACGGCGCAATGCCGCCTGCGCTGCCACCGTAGATAAAGATAAATAAAGTTTGTATTTTTATTAAAAAAAAGGATTATTTTTTTGCTACCCACAATGTTTAATTTACTCATATAAATATTTTTTCGTAGAAAAAGAAAAGGATAATGTTATTAATAAAAAATTACAAACATTAACATATATATGCGTATATATAAAATTCCTTATTTGACGTTCAATTTATGTATTGTTCAGTTTGTTAGTGTAAGAAAGTTGATTTTTTAAAGAGAGCATAATTTTAATTTTATTAGTCATTCATACGTACGCAGTAGGTTTTTTTTTTTTTTGCTTATGTATTTGCACATATATGAAAATAAGTTTTTTTATCATTTTTTATGCGAAAGGGGGCCCTTCATTCGAGATTAGTCCCGGGCCCCGTAAATTTTTAATCCGCTCCTGACGAGAGGGATGGAAATTCGAAGAAGATGTGGTCAAGATCACTAACAGCTTTATGATTCGAATGAAGATGGCAGTTAGGAGAGGGAGTTAAATGAAAACGCCAGGAAGGTAACCGAGTACGATTAAGGCACAAACGAATAATGAAGAACAACAATATTCCGTAGAGGAGGAAAATCAAAAAACCAAGGCTGGGTAGAAAGATTTGGCTGGATGGACGGATAGAAGGAATGATTGTTAGAGTAGGAAAAAGCATAAATATCCGACCAGAATCTAGTAAGAAAATTTAACCATAGAAGTAGCAAGCTGGAAGCGGGAATTTTATTAAAATAGAAATACGAGGAAGAAGTAACTCTAGCCAAGGAATTCGCCATCTCATTACCTTTAATGCTCACACGACTAGGGACCCATAGCAAATCAACGTGGATGGAATAGAGAACGTGAAGATTGTAGATAATGGATAGACTACGAAGCTTTCTCCCATATTTATTTAATGTAAGGTTTTCATCGTAACTGAAATTATTTATTTTATATGACACCGTTTTCATATATATATGAACATTTCTTTTCTCTCTTATCATTTGGACTTTGGTACCGCTCAAACCATTATGTATATATTATAGAAAAGGGGCAAAAGCTGAGATATTTTAAAAAATGTAAATCTTTCTCCGCACTCAAAAACTCCCCGTGAGACGTATAGGTTCTTGAAATAAGAACATTTCAGTGTATGCATATTTTTTGCAAGCAAAAAAATTTATACTTTCTAAAATTTTGTCCGCGACTCTGCTTATGTGGAAGGTATTTTTAACGGCAACTTTTAATATTGTTATTTAAATTTTCGATAAAACTGTAGCTACAATTTTATCTCGCGTAAGCGTCTGTTAGTATTGAAAACTTTTCACAAACAAAATTCTTCTTTATACTTATCAAAATATTTTCGATAATCACGATATTTATTCGCAATATCAGATATTCCTTCTAATAGTACTGAAACAATGGGCTAGATTAATTTCTTTTTTACTTTTCTTCTGTTTTTTATGAAATATAATCTTGCTCTTGTCCAAGGACCGAACGAGAAGTTGCGAAAAAGCTGACGAACTTAGAGATGATTGCTTTAGTTTTGGTTTCTTAATTCATTAGAAAATTTCGAGAAAAAAGTTGTTACATTTCTCCTTATTTCCTCAGTATGGTGAATGTTAATTTTTACTTTAAGAATTAAGCAACAGATCAACAACTGTTTGGTTACTAAATAGTTTTAGCTACAAGCAACATATTGCATATGAAGTGAATGTTTTTACCGTGCAGTAGGAAAACGATTTGAATAATAACTACTGTTTTAAAACTTCATATTTTGTTTGCAAACAACGGGCATCGTTGAAAAAATAATTTGTTTAAAATTTCACAATTAACCATTTCTTATTTTCATTATATGAACTAGAAAGATATTTAGTAAGCTAATTGCTCTCACTAAGTTCGAGAATGCCGGAGTACGGTTTATCTTTTCTGAAAATTCTTATTTTTTTTACTTTCAATGGGACAAAGATGAAACAGTTTTAATTTCTGAAGTCTAGAGCACATAATTTACATATATCGTAATGCGCATAACCTTCTACGATGATGGTAGATTAAAGCGAAAAAATTCATGCGATAGAATATCAGGAGGAAATTGAAAAAAATTAAATTAATAAACTACCGAAATGTTTGATAATTAATAGTATCAAATTTAAGAAAATTCACGTCGCAAAAATACATATTTAAGTAAAAATTTTTCATAAAAAATTACACTGCAACAAATAAAATAAATGAATTATTAAACACATCTTATGCGTCAGTAAAAATTCTACTTCGAAAACCGGTTTCGGGACCGACAAACGCAATAAGCCCTTTATTATGAGCTAATTTTCGACACGACCGCGTGAGAATACGTTGAAATCATTGGAAATTTTAAATTTCAATCGGGGAACCTAGTACCCGTTACGATAATCGGGTGCGCTCCAGTTTACAAGTGTGAGAATCGGATTAACAGAGTGATGATACTGCTGGTTCAAAATTCTTTGCTGGCTCGACGGTTGAATTAAACCGAAAAAAGAGAATTAGAACGCTGAATATAATAGACTGACGTGTTTATTTCTGTTTTGTGGATTACATTTTATCTTATTTAAATTCTTCAAAATTATACGAAACGAATTAAAATGATAGATCTCGTTTCAGTCCATCGAACACCTTGAACACCCGAAATATTCGTCTCCGTCTCAATTAAATCTTTTTTTTTTTACAAAATTATTATTCGTTCTGATTGCTATTCTAAATCTTTGTTTTTTAAAAATATCGCTGGGTTTACAAATGCTATTAATGAATGTAATCCGATAATCAAATCAAATCTTTATTATTATTATTATTATTGTTATAAAACCCACAAATGCGTTACATAGCGCGAATAGTGAAAGTGAAAATAAAAAAAATTATAATAAATCAAAATATCACGAAAAAACGGAAAAAGAAGGAACAGAGAAAAGAGAAAAAGAAAAAAAAGAAGGCAAAAAATAAAAATATAAATAAAAATAAATAAAAAAATAATGAAAAGTAAAATGATGTACGTATAATAAATTGAATCGTAGCGAAATAAAAGGTAGTTCGTATAAATGTGTGGAAAACAAGAGAAAAAAATAAATAAATAAAATAGCATTCGAGACAAATATATGAATAATTTTGAATTAAATAAAAATAAAACTATCGTAAGACAAAATTGGAACTGAATCTAGCAGAATATAAATCTACGGATTAAATTTAAAAGTTATGTATGTAACCTTCCACCAACCCAGCCTACACATTCTTACAAAGTTTCAGCTCTAACATGTACTATAGTTGTAATAACCAAAAGAAAGATAAAAAATAAAAATAGAAATAAAATAATAACTCTAATGGACATAATAATTAGTGCATGGTTAATAATATTACTTATTACAACTAATATCCAGAGGGAAAAATAAAAAAATAGAAATAGAAATAAAAATAAATAAATAAATTAACAAAACAAAATGAAAGAAATAAATTAACAAAACAAAATGAAATAAATAAATTAACAAAACAAAATGAAATAAATAAATAAAATTAAATAGCAACCTTAATGTGACCAGTAAGTAGTAGCACATATTAAAGCTGGCACCTAAATAATAACGCATTATAATTTATTAATATTAAATAATATATTTTCATTTGCAAAAACACCTAACTAAACCTCATCAGAAAAACATATAGCAAAATCACCTACATAACTTCCGACATGTTTCAGAAACACAGCCCCACAATTACCAAAACACGCCAGCAACCCCCAACATTTCAAATTTAAACCGTCAGAAAAGTCATTGATTATGAAGTATATAGTTATATTCTCATATTATTTCAGGGGCGGATCCAGACGAACATTTGGGGCAGGGGGATTATATAATTACGTAAAACCTTTTACGGTAAGCAGTAGATTTGAGAAATACCCGTTGTTTCATAAAGAAAATCAAATAACGACCTCTATAGAAATTTAAAAATGTTTTAAAAATACATAATTATTACAATTTTTAATTTAACTTCTGTCTTATCTTTAGGGGTGAAAAATAAAACGAAATTATAAAATTCTAGCTAAAACGGTAGTTTAGAATAGAAAGGAAGATAGTATTTTTATTAGACTTTACTTCTTTTCTATGTTTGTTAGTAATCCAATCCGAATTCTTTGTTCATGAGCAAGCAAAAAAAAAAAAGTATATATTTCTCATTGAGCTATTTTCATTTACATTGCAAAATAAAAATTAAAAATAAATAAAAATGGCAAAAGATCGACGACAGTTGTGTTTAAAATAGAATAAAAAAGGAACAATAATAGTTTTACTAGAAAATAGTATTAAATATTAATTATTAAAATCCGTAATTAAAATTCATACAAATCTTTTAAAGTGTAAATTAATTTTCTCTGTTATAACAAATTTTTTCATAGAGGTTTTGATTCTTGGGGGGGGGGGTCCCCCGTGGATCTGTTACTGTTTATTTACATTTGTTTAGAGTCAAGTACTAATGCAGAAATATGTTCATAGTACATTTTTTTTTTTTTTTTTTTTTTTTAACATGTAGTAGTTTTATAATATATATATTTCCAGCTATTAATTAAACTTTCACTTTTACTCGTGATGCATGTCTACTGAAGTATATGGCTACTTTTATACAATGACGGAAAATATAAAAATGTTGAAATATAGGAAAACAAAGGAGAACGTTTCATCGTCGATCGAGCGAAAATTATTAGATGATTTTTAGAGTTAATAGAAACGTTCGATAATTTCGCTTAGTAATCGCTAATTGTTTGTGGCGAATAGCAAATAAGAAAATTTCAGATAATTACTTAAATTGTTGAACATGAAACGAAATTATTAGCCTGTCGGTTAATAGAATAAAAAGTGAAATTAAAGAGAACGTGTTAAAAATTTTTACTTTATCAGATTGCATCATTCATTTTTCCATCGTTAAATGAACGAATTTCACGGCTCGAAATATTGATTTTAACTGAAATTTGCGAGTTCTTATAAAATAGTATAAAACAATAAGTTATCTATCATCAGTGATAATAGCCGGAATTTAACCAATTGAGTTAAAAATTAATAAACATAGTAATTTGTTTTTAATTAAAAATAATATTAAAAACACGAATTTAGTAGTATTTTATCGAGAAAACGATTTATGGAAATAAAAATTACAACTTAAAATAGATTAAAAGAAATTAAATGAATATTATATATTAAACGATAACAAATCTTATGGAAGGATTATGCAAGAACACAGAGAGCAAGCAACTATTTTCTGAGCATATTTGAAAAATCCGTATAGAATTTTTACAGTGACCAGTTTAGTTTAAAGTTTACAAGTTTAATTATAAAATTTTAAATCCATATAACTGCATGAGATGTAATTTTCAAGATAATATTCGGTCATATATTGAACATTTACAATAACACAAATAGAATATTTCAAGAAACAGCTATGATTTGGCGAATAATAAAATATTTTTTTTGTTATCGATGAAATAGTATTTAAAAAAATATATTTACGTACGTACTAATACTTATTATGGTTGTAAAATTAATTGATACAGCAACTTAAATTAAATATTGGTGCGGCTTTATCGGTTATGCGAAGAATAAAAATTTTAATTTACTATAATAAAGTTGCCTATAGGATTAAACTAGCGATGAAATAAAAAAAAAAAAAAAAAAAACGAAATTAAAGAAATTATTTAATTAACTTTAATGCAATGGTTAAACATACATTCGAAATTAATTGCTTTAAAAGAATTTGATGGACACGAATATGAATTATTAAGTGATCGTACTAGACAAGTTTACGATAAACGTGCTGAAATTGGACGAAAATATGGAACATGTACTTTAAGGAGTACATTTCGACCAAAATAGACTGCTTTGTTTTGTTTTTTTTTGAAATTTTAAAAAGATTTTCATGTTAAACTTCTATATTTTAGTTCGACTGCCGCTATTTTAAAATCAGCTTAATTTTTCGCGCTAATTATAGTTCATTTTTAAAGTAAAGGTTCGTGGTTTAAAATGTGAAATTAGGATTTGTACGATTTCATGTACGGTACGGAGTGCTTAACCGAATATAGCCCGATTTTGAGTGTATAAGTGTTTACAGCATTGGTAATCGAACGGAAAATTTTTGATTGTGCAATTACAGCGCCATCAGTTGGCAATTTAATGATTTCTTATTTCGGCGATAAAAAATCATATTATGAAAATAAATATTCAGAAAATATTATATTTGAGTCCTATATTTATAATACAGCTTAAAATAAAAATGTCCACCATTATTGAAATACAAAACTATTTACAGCGGAATTTTTTTTGTTAAAACTGTTGTTTAACAGAGATGTAGTCTTGTTTTTTTTTTATTTGTTTATTATATTATATTCGAAAATAATTTGTTTTCCCCCATTTAAATTCCTTAAAGTATTTTAAGCCAGAAAATGTAGTTCCTCGCACATGAAAATAGTATAAAAACTGACTGAAATTTGATATGCTAACAGTGGTAAAAATTAGAGGTGAAAAATTTCATTATATATTGTTGTTTTGCTTAAATAAAAGTTTTGAAAAATGAAAAGTTTTTTTACGAGTGCTGTATTCAATATTGTGTTCGATTACCAATGCTGTAAACTTATACTTAAAATCGCGTTATATTCGATTAAGCGAGTACGGGACGAAATTGCATTGTGTAACAGAAGATATGAAATCTATTACGTTGTAAGAAATAAACCTAATAAAAGAGAGAAATAGGGGTAGCAAATGGGAGGTTTTGTTTTATAATATTGAATGTGTACTTGAGTAAGATTGTAAAATAGTGAAACACGTGCGATATTACCAGTTCTATTAACTTTTTACATTTCGTATAAGTTTACTTTAATTCATTTAGACCAGTTTGTGCTAAACATAACATTAACCATTTTTTACGATGTAAATTGTTTCTCTATTTCTCTTTGATCGGAATAAATAATAAAAAACCATTAAATACGTATATTTATGGAACTCGATTCAATTTCTAAATGATTTTAAAATTTTTGCCGTTTGATTTTAAAAGCTTTTAAATTTATTTTTAACCGATTTTAAAATTTTAAGTCTGTTCACGACTAACGAAATTAATCAATTTTCTATTGTGTCATAAGGTAGCCGGTACTTTCTATTTTGAATAACGCTTCAAAATAATTCATTACTTCCTGATCTAACGTTTTAGTAGTATAACTGGTGTTCAATAATTTTTGATTCCCCCCACCCCGTTTTTTTTTCTATTTTAATATATTGGAAATCAAATTGTGTAATAAATTGTGCAAAAATTGAATTTATGAAAATGCGTGGCATTTATGAAAGAATAAATTGTGTGGATTTCTTCATAAAACATTAAATTTTTCGGTATTCTAAAATTAGATTCTCTTTTTTTTTAATTTTCTTTTTTGCGTTTATTTTTTTTTTTTTTAGTAAAAAAAAACGTCATTGTTGGTAGGCGCGTAAGTTGCAATAGTTAATCATATACTACATTGAAGAAGCATTGCATGACGATAGTTTACTATTTCACTAGTTTCCGATTGAAACTGTTTTTCTAAAATGTATTTTTGCTAGTTTTGTTGAATTTAAAAATTTGTTGGCGAGTCTTCAAATTCCAATTGGTAACACTGATGATATTTAATGCAAATTCGGTCGCTCTCTATTTTGTCACGTTTAAGTAGGTGCCGGCGCATGTAGGAATTTGCGGTAACTAAATGATTTATGCCCTAATAAGATCTATACTCAGAACAGTGAGGAATATAAAATTAAACTGGGAGGAATAAATACCTTTAATTAAAAACAACTTGAAGACTTCCGAAACATGAGCCAGCAGAAAAGAAAAGCATATTACTCATTAACCAAAACTATTAGCCGTAGCACTTGGTTTGCGGAGAAGTAAATTTTTATAGTGGTAATTTGTAGATTGAGAATGGGTCACTATTGCACCGCCGCATTGTGCAAGGCGAAGAATGTCCAAGATGCGACATGGAGGGTACTATAGAGCACATTGTATAGCAATGCCACGGTTATAACAGAGAAAGACAAATTTTTATTAACAATATTTTACCTAAATTGGGCACTTTTCCGGTATTAATTTCACAAATAGTAATGAACCCATGTTCCGTTGGAGCTAAATACTTATATGATTTTTGGAATGTACTTCTTTAATTGTGCTTAATACGGTAACTGATTTGAAAAGTGTCGGCTGATTCTGACCATACTTTGTTATTCTTTTTCATAAATAAATTAAACGAAAATGGGTTTAAAAAGAAGTATGAAGTTTATTAATAAGCAGCAGAAAGAAAACGTCCGGCTGGAATTAAACAAGTAATGGATATTGCACAAAAAAGATAGTGTCTTAAAATAAATAAGTAGTAAAAATTGAGTGAAAAATAATGATAATTAGAATAATATTAAAAGTGTATTGAAATCAAATAATTTTTAAAAATATATAAAAATAATAATAATAATAATAATAATAATATATTATTAGTTTTATTTTGTTCCAAAACTTGTTTAAGTAGAATTCAATCGTACTTTTAAGAAATAGTATTCGCTTTTTTGTACTTTATGTAGAAATACAAGTAGGTATATAAAACTCCTGAAATTTCCAAGAATATAAATGAGAAATACAAAAGAATCAGTAACTGTTACCATGCAAAATTACTGGTACAATGAATAGAGAAAAAACAGATAAGTCCGTTTACAACAATTCGTAACTTTGCTCATTTCTGAGTATAGTCTGGGGCAGTATGGGGCTTTATATGGCTTTACTTGACTGTAGTTATAAGTTATAACCATGTTGCTTTAGTTCAAGGCGGCGTGGGTGCAACTTAATTGATGATGTGGCCGTGGTGCTAATCCAATACCTTATTTAGTTCTTTTTTCGGATCCATATCTTAGCACAGTAACCGATGTCGCATAAGGTGAGAAAATACCTGCAGACATAAATTTATTGTACATGCATTTTCTCTGCGCTTCGTGTTTTTCACAACTAAATAAAAGATTATTAACGTCATCGCGATAGTTCAGAGAAATATGTGCATAAAACAATCGTCGGTATTATTGTTCTCAAAATTTAGCTTAATTCTTGTGTACCCAGTATTTTTGCCGATATGTCGAGTTCTAAATCATTATTTGCTAAGCAGTGCGTACTATATTATATAGAATTATTTTCCAAAATAAAAACATATTAAATATTTTTGTTGATTTTTCGTTAACCCCTTTTTTTAATGGAATGTGGACTGGTACTGCTACTGTATAGGATGAAAAATCGGAATTTTCTTCGTTGGTTGTGTACCACATGGGAAAATGGAAAACGGTCTTGATGGAAAGGGTACGTGCGTAATTTTATTTTTCGTTCGTCGTGTAATTCGTATATTTTTCGATTATTTTTGTATTCTTTTTGGGATTCGGTATACATATAATTTTTTACGGAATCCTAATAAGATGATTCAGAGACGATAAAAATATTCAATTAAAATATTCGATAACTCACGATCGGATTGACTTATAAACTTCAAAATTCGATCATAAATTATAATTAAAATTCTCTTTAAAACCATATCTACGACTTTAAGCTAACTGATCACCCTGGGCGCCAAAAAACACAAAAAACCGACAAGAATATATAAATATGGAATATAAAACGACTTCAAAAATCACTTAAAAATTCATAACTCACACGAAATAAACCTATAAAAGTGAAATTCAAAATATAAAATAAAACGTACAAGTCCTTTCATAAAAGCAAAAAATTACGGTTAAAAAATTATATGGACCTCCCCTTTGGGCCTGAAAACAACAAATAAATTATGCTCACGTACACAATAGCTCGGATAAAAAATTAGAGAAAAACAAAACTTATCACAGACTTATGCGTAAAGGACCGTTTTATAGGAAAATTATAGCTGAGCTTACAATTTTATATTTGGACCCTCGGTTTGCTGAAATCTCGAAATTCTGGAAAAAATTATATTTTTTCTCGGACATGTGATGTTTAGAAAGATTGCTGATTATCGAGAACGAAACCATAAGTCGTTTCCTTAACGAAACTTTCAAAGTTACCGAAAAGTTTAAAAAAGCGCGAAAAATGACGTGTCTCCCCCCCTTAGCGTCTCGAGTATTATAGCTAAAAATTTTGATCACGGTTAAAAATATGCGCATCAACGTATATTTCTCTAGTTTGGAACGTCCGGGTTTCCAGTCTTAAAATTAGACCTTCGAAGCGCCGAGAGCTCGAAATTTTGTAAAAAAATATTTTTTCCCCCCCGAGCATCTGATATATTTTTGGAAAGATCGCTATTTATCGAGAACATCTCCTTAACAAAACTTTCAAAGTTGGCGAAAAGTTCAAAACAGCGCAAAAAAATTACGTGTAGCCCCCACTTGCGGCGCGAGTATTATAGTTAAAAATTTTGAACAAGGTTAAAAATGTGCACATCACCGTATATTTGTTTCGTTTGAAACATCTAGGTTTTTAATCTTAAAATTAGGCCCCTGGGGCGCCGAATGCTCGAAATTTTTGAAAAAAATATTTTTTCCCCGGGCATGTGATACATATATCGGTGGAAAGGTAGGAACGACAATACTAATAAAAAAAGTGTTACAGTCTTAACACATCAAAATTGAAATCATTAAGAATTATTAATTAGACTGTGATAAGGTTTTCATTTTTAGAATTTATAGACTGATAGTTGTGTTGCTAAAAAAAAAGAACAGTTATCATAGCGTGTATTAGGGTGTATTTCTTTCGGTTTTAAATCGGATCTTCGTTTATTTTTATGCTGTAATTGTATATAAAAAATCAAAATAAAAGTGATCCCGAGACATTAGTCCTTTTCCGAACTACTTTTATTTTTCTTTCTTTGTTTTCGAGGAGTATTTTTTTACAGGATAAATTTTGGCCTTCCGGAGATCGGTTTATTTTTCTTGTTTCCCTTACTTTTTTAAATCGAACTTTGACGCAAAACAGATTATTTCCCATATTATTTTCGCCACCTACCGAGCTAGCTTAATATTTTTATTCCCGTATGTGGTGATATTTGGATATTAGTAGCGAAAACATGCAAGAACAAAACGTTTTTGCTTTCCTTTACGAATAAATTTCGTGCGGTGTTAAAAATAACGAATCTGTTGTCTAGCATTATAATGCTATTGTTTAACGCGAGGTTAATGAAGCTCGATCCTACGCTTACGCTAAAAAAGTGTCATACATTGTATAGCGCGCAACTTGGATTAATCATTTTAATTGAAACTGGTTATATATATATATAATATTTTTATTTTTATTTTCTCGGAATATGGAAAGAAGCGTAGGAGATAAAAAATTAACCGGAATTGACATGTGGCGAACATAGATAGAAAAATGACGAACGGCGTATATATATATATATGTATATGTATATCAAAACACGTTCAGTATAATGTGAAACTGCTCGCATACTGATACCGACATATTAATTGTATTACAGTCATCAAACGATCCAACGATATCACTTGCCTCTTTCGCCATCACCGACCCAACTATTCGACTGATACTCCGAACGCGATGAAATGAGCGATACACCGATTTAGAATAAAAAATTATCACACTACGGCGATCTAGACGACAATTGGGTATATATACGAGCGTATCAAAAACAACGCTAGATTGCGCATACATGCAACGTGTGTAAAAATACGGTGGTGTCAATTTGGCTGTAGGATAGATGGTGCTTTATCAGTCGGCCTTAGTGGAGAATATTGTAAATCGTTCGGTCTCGATTTTATCCAGCACGAAGCCGGTAAGCGATATCTTACTAAGATAAAATAGTTCTATTTTTACTTTCTTAGCTCTTTTTATTTACTATCGCAAAAGAAACGAATAGAACGTATTAAATTTTATTATTGGCTTTTTCAAAAAGGAAAGGATTTTTCTGAGATTTTTATTTTTCGATAGCTATAATTTCAGATTTGTACTTTTCTCTTTTCTAAATCCTAGAGTAACCCGTCACTCGGGGGGAAAAACAAAAAAAAAAAAAAAGAAAAGATATTGAGATTATACCACAGAATTTTATACACTGGATATGGGGTAAATCAAGCATTTTAATAAAAATATATGCGATTTTTTTATTTTGTCGTACAGAACGTCATCGCGGATGAAATTTTTATTACTGCTAACGCAATGGCGGCGTAGGATTTTCCGGAGCAGATTTCTGCTTTTCAATTTCAAAATAATCATCTTGATTATCATTTAATCTTTAATATCGCCTTTTTTGTTCTTTATTTAAAATGTTGCGTAATAATAATTCCTTATTAAAATAAATTTACAAAATTTTGGGTAACTGTAATTGAAATTGGTACACTTGTTATCAAATATTTTGACTTTTTAAATTTTTCCGTGTAAAAAAGAAACAAGAAAAAATTCTGCGAAACGAATGAAGTTAAATATTTTCGAAAATAAGTAATTACGAAACTGAGCTGGCATGTTTTGGGGAAGTAAATTATGAAAAAATGCGCATTTTTTTTCTTAATTATTCTCTTCGATGAAAGTATTTTACGCAAAATTGAAATGTCCGCGAAGGACTACCGATCTTATCCGCGGCTAACACGATTACGAAATGTTTAAACTAAAAAGCCCTTTAAAGAGTTCATTCAAAAAAATTGATTACAAATAATTTGTTTTACTGCCACATCTAAATTATTTTCTAAAATTCTTTCTAATAATAAAGTGCTTATACTTCGGTAATTTGTGAATTATAAAAATTTCAGCAATTAAACAACCCATGGATTGAGTATACAAATGTATATGTAAAAGTATATAGGGAAGAAAGAGGTAAAACCTGGCTCAAAACGGGTAACTAGTTTTTGTTTTACTGATGCGGCTTCCTTGCAGATGAATAATGAATTATTTTGAACAATTGGCGGAAAATCGAGTATTTCGTTACATTAATCTGTTTAGGCTAGGCGTGCATAAGCGGCTTTTTAATCGTTTTTATAAGACACATTGCTTTGAATTAATTTGAACATACAAGCGGTTTTTTAACCGCAACATTTTTTATTTTTTAAGTGGCGCGGTTGTCCCGCCGATTCAGAATGAAACACACGTGGTGTTCTCAGCAAAGAGCGCGCGTGAGTTTTTAAACAACTGCTTCTATTGATGTTGTTTCCAGTGCAACTTGTTCTTTCTGCCAGTCATTGTGCTCTTCTGTGCCCGTTTTTGTGCGTGTTGATGTTCGTTTTCGTTCGTAAATTTTTTTGCTCCATTTCTGTTAAATTTATCGTTGTAAGTTTTATGCGAAATTTTCAAAACAATTTCTAAATATGTCTTTTAACTTGGAGTATTTTGACACTGAACAGAGCTAATTGTCGAAGTTAAGAAAGGACCGGCGCACTTTAAACTAAATCTGTAACGGAATACAGTGATAAAAAGGCAAAATCAAAAGTGCTGAAGTATGGGAATCTGCTGTTTCCGATTGGAAAAACTGAGATATAAAGATCAGCGAATAAAAAAAATATGTAACACATACATTCAGAAGTGACAAAACAGAAGCACTTTTTTTTTCTCTTCTTTTCTTGCTATTTTACACCTAGTCTTATCAACTGTTTGGTAGTCTATGGAACAAGTCAAAATAACATGAATAAGCAACCTATATGTATACACAAAATGCATATTCTCACGTAGGCATACATACCACACATACACGCACCCGCACCCGCACCCATGCCCGCACATACACTCTCACACATCACGCATAAACATATATATTATTTATACATTTATAACTTAAATGAGATCTTGAGGTCGTTTTCAATTCAGCCTACGTCCGTCGCTTAAGTCACTTAGCAGCAGTTCTTTTGTTGTACTATTAGGATGTTCTTTCAATGCGGCAGAATATCGTCGAGCAGCAGTTGCTATTTCATTCTTTATAAATTTAACTCCAAGATCTTCATGGATTGTGATGTTGGTTATGTACCATGGAGCAGAGATGATCGTGCATAATAACTTATTTTGTACTCTTTGCATAATTGAAATGTTGCTGTTTTTGGTACAGCCCCATAATTGACAGCCGTACTGCCAGACTGGTTTAAACGTTTGTTTATAAAGTAGCAACTTGTCTTCGAGAGTTACCCACCAGCCGGTACAGTTTCCGCAGTTTGATGTTCAACTCATTTCGCTTTATTATAACGTGTTTTCTCCGAATCAAGCGTTTGTAGAGGTGTATATCAAGATGCTTTACATCTTCTTTCTGAGGAATCTCCCCTCCATTCATAATTAACACAGAAGAAATTTATGAAGATCACCGGGTTGGCCATCATTTAAAAAACATGACTTTACAACAGAAATTAGCAATAAATTTTTTTTTTTTTTTTCGAAAATTTCACAGCAACAAATCAATGCTCAACAGTTTTTATCCTACTAGATTTCAGTCAGTCAGTTCTAATATTCTTCCGTGTTTTCCACAGAGCAAATGCCTACGTCAATGCAGCCATACCAGAATTTTCCAATCAATCGAAACTATCATTTGCCATTAGCGACCCAAACAACGCCATCAGAGCATGCTTCAAGGAACTTTCAAGCATTATTATACCACCCTACTGTAGTTACTACCCCAGATGACACTTCCGATAACAGTATACATTAGAGCTGAATTAGTTTCAACTGTTTACCTTTTCCCTTTAATACGTTCAATATAATGTAATTAAAATATAATTGAGTTTAACAATACGTTTTTTTTTGTTACCTAATCTTTATTCTAAAATAGTTAATGAACTTCTTCGAGTGAACAAATAGGTCGTTAAATAATTTACGAAACTGTCCTTTTAATAATCTTTGATCTACCAATGGATGCACCCGCATTGTTTCCTTTATTTTTCCGGAGACGCATTAATAATGCCAGCGCCGCTAGTTTTTTATAAAACTTCATAGATCATCGCTTGAAACTAGTGATGGCTAGTGTATCACTGTTTCGACACAATATGTCAGCATAATTAATTTTCCGACTGTTTCAGTGTGTGTGTGTGTGTGTGTGTGTATGTCATTAATGAAAACGAATGAAACAGTGAAACATTTAAAACATTCAACTCATTTGTTTTAATTGTTTTGTTTTCAAGCAGGAAGTTTAAGTGTTTCATTTTTATTTTTAGCAGCGATTTATTGTGATATATTTGAAATATTATTTTAATTGTTTTTAACAGTACTCATTTTTAATATTCTTTAAATTTTTATAAACGAAAATTTGTTGCCGAAGGTAATGTATTTTTTTTTTTTTTTTTCTATCAATTAATTTTTTGTTTCAGTGCTCGTTTTCCTGGAAACCCGGCTCAGTCAGCATTGTTCATAGTGGAATAAGCAAATTATCGTTGATATTCCTTCGGAAAAGACGAGATTATACATGAATTAAGCGAAGGTAATTTACCGCGATTGTATTTTGTTTATTAAGAAGCTCCGTGTTACGTACAATGGGTATACGTTAATTTTGAAATAAGATCCAATTAAATAGCTAAAAGTTCCTTTTCATACTGATAGACAAAGGGCTGTCTAGCGTGTAAGAATCCTTAATTGGTAAACTTTACAATTGTAAGAAAACTTCCGTTTCAATGAATCTGTTTCTATCGGTGAGCGTGTATTTAAATGCCGGTGGAAGAAAATAAGCATTATCTTGACGGGTTTTTTGAAGCACGATTTGAAATACAAAGCAGTTGGCTTGTATTTTTATCCAAAATGTTTATCTTTCAGCAGGAGGCAAAATACGAATATTGCTTACGCATCGGCAACTATCCTCCCGAATAGAAATAGTATAATGATAATAATAACCGGATAGGCTTTTATGAACCCCAATCTCCTTACTCTAAAAAATGGGTTATTAATGCGAATTTTTGTTTGGCGTGTGCAAAAAAAAAAAGGAAACCTTAAAGGGGATATTACCGACTGATACACTCAACGTATGATGTCGGAAGTAACGTGAAATCGCGCCAACTCAGATTATGTCTACAAGAAAAATCTCGATCTTGCCCATGTTATACGAATGTATGGAAAATGACGAATAAAAAACTAACTGTACTACGTGTTTAAACGGCGGAATAACGACAAGCGATATGACTCAAAAAAAAAAAACAAAAACATTCATAACTCTGGCGTTTTTAAGTGAGGGATATTTTTTTGTTTTTCATAGAATAAAACTAGGGATAGTTATGATATTTAAAATTTTATTTGTTCTGAATTATTTTTTACATAAATATCAATGTGTGTAAAACACTAAACAGGACAGAGCTCGTTGCTACGTGCACTGATTGTGACCTCTATTGTGTATTCTAATTATTGATAACTAGCGACTTAACAGATGTTCTCTTAAAATTCTATTTGTGGAGCAGTGATAGGATGTCAGTGTATCTCAGCAAAGTCCAGTGAGTTCTAAATGTATTCTCTGCCATAAGTAATACAAAAATCCGGTAACTTTTAATCTGCATTGTTTTTATATCGAGTGCTCTAAAGCGAAATCCGTACGTTGAATTATACAACAAACTTAATCAGAGATTTATAGTTTAAGTTGTGGTCGTAATAACAACCCCTACGTTTTACTTGTAGTTTATTTGTAATAATACGAGTATAAAGTGTTGTTGCACGTTGTTTAAGGTTGAAATATGAATTATATGAATAAAAGTTTAATTAATTTGATGTTGTATTTTAAAATGGTACCAGAGCTGTTGGTTTTGGTAGTTTGTTCGAGTGTGTAATTTTAGTATCCATAATAAATAGTGATTACTCAGTGCCGACGTTTGATGGCGCAGTTAACTATGATAAATAGCCACTGTAGTTTATATTTCTTATTAAACAGTTCAAAGGTTGTTAAGTACAAAAGAAGTCAAGTAGAAGATTGGGAGCAAAAAGTAACAAAACCATGTGCACCTTTTTATTGTTAGCTATGAAATCTGTTAATTAAATAGATTTTGTATCTGCGAAAGTTTGAATCAAGGAAATTGTTAATTGAAAAGCAGTTAAGCGATGGTCCTGAATAGTTTTTTTTTTTTTTTTTGAAAAATTTTGGGCGGAAAATAACTGAATTGTATCGTGCTGGTGGTAATATCAAGTTATCTCATAATGACAGAGGCTCGACATTTGTCATCATATCATTTGAACTATTAATTTGCCATCCAAAAATGATACTGTTAATAATATAGATTCGTTTCAAATTACTGGGAAAACACTCGAACCTCAGATGTTAAAGTAAATGCGTTAGGTCTAAAGGCATGTGATCATATTTCAGTTGTGGAAAACCGGATTACATTCAAAGAAATTGACGTGGAGATTAGCACTGTAACTTTGCTGTTCTACGTGGCGCATAGGTTAATAACTTGGTTCGAATCGGGGTTAAAATCGTGGACGATGAAATTTTTTTAGAAATAATTAAAGACGTCGAAGTAAATAATAATTCGCCCAATGTTGATTTTCTTCATATTGGTGTATACAATTGGGTTTTATCAGATGCGGCTAATGAGGGTGAAATTGAATGGTTAATTGATAGCCGTTGCACTGATTATGTTGCTGATACAGACCAGCAATTTTATGGATACGGTGATTTAAAAGTATTCGTTGATGTAAAACTTGGAAATAGTGACGAAATTAAAGCTATGAAAGTAGAAAATATTGTTTGCAAGTTTTATTCGGAAAATTCTAAAAGAAATATTAACATAAAAAAAGTGTTTTCTATGTGCTTGAAATTAAGAAGAATCTTTTGTGTATTTCAGCAATGACGAAAATGACAATATTATTACTTTTCCAAAAAATTATCATGAAATTTTTAATGGTAATGAACTAATGCTCAAAAAATTAAAGAGGTGAACAAGCTGTGCATGATTAAAGGTAAAATTTTAAACGACAGCAACGTAATCTCTGCTAATTGTACGAAGATATCTGATGAAGAAAGTTTACATAGAATGTTAGCTGAAAAAGATTTAAATTTTATGTGCTAACATACTCGTAATTATTTAGATGAATCATAGACTTCTACTGAACCTTTTTTATATGAATTGCAAAATTCGTATTCAGTCTAAAATATAAAATTTAACGTGTGAAAATAACCGTATTCGAGGCATATGCTTCGATCAAATCATTTGTATTTTGCAGTAAAATATTTAGATATTGAAGATTTTAATGGCGAATATTACTCGAAGAATTCATTGAAGAGATTAAGAATACAACTTTTGATAAACGGTGACTTAGTGCTATTGCGCAAATATAGAACTTTCAAATTGTACTTACTAAAATTTTAATCTGAAAATATTTCACGGTTATAAAGACGGTGAAGCAGTTAGTCCTCCCTACTTCTGTACTTGTCAGTTACAAAATATTGGAATTTAGATTAAATTTCAGGAAAACTTAACACAATATTATTAAAAATAGCTTATTTATTAGACATGATTCTTTCATTATTATGAAATTTTCTAAAATTAAAATAATTTTGATTGTTTATACTGTTTTATCCGAAGACTAATTGCGTCCCTGTGGGCGTCTCTTCTCTCAACCCTTATTATTGTCCTAGAATATTATATATATATTTTTTTTTGGGAGAGCAGAGTCTTTTACGAGGGAATAATATTCAATCACCGTTTTTAACTACTATAGTTATCATCGTGAAGACCACCCGTTAGGAAAATTCAAAAAGGACCCATTAGTTGCCATTACAAATGAACCTCTATAGGGTGTGTTGTAACTCGTTAGACAGTATTTCTGCTAATTATATGAAAGTCCCCGAATGAAGATTTCATCATACCTGTGACACTCGATCAGAATGTGTTGTATTGTCGGGTATTTTTATAACAGGGAGCATTGTTCTTCGTATTTAGTATATAGTCATAACTTTTAACTAAATGCCGACAGTTGCATATTTGGCCCACAGACACGGTTAATCGGCGATCATTGTGGTTCGATGATCGGCTTTATTTGCTGTAGGAATGTAGCCTTACATATCCATTCTTTGCACACTGTTTGGTCATTATTTCTCGTAGATAATTATCAAGCAGTAATGGACCCTGTGATCTATGCGACACGAGGGATAACATGGCTGAACAGGCTTTTAAATTCGCTCACTTATTCCATAGGATGTGATTGTAGTTCATCTGATCTAGCGCAACAACAGAGTCCCTTGAATTTTTTGCGTGACTAATGCTTTTATGTTCATCTTTTATTATATTTGTGTCGTGTTCAGGGAATTAGTAATAATCAGATTTTTTTTTGTCGAGACTTGAATAGTTAGTATTCCTAGGGACACAAAACAGGATCTCGAATATTTTGTGATCCTGGACTGAACATGCATCGTTTAAAAGGCACGCTCCTGGAGATAATGTATCTTGGCAGAAATTTGATCCGTCACTATACGTCTTGGATAAATCTTGATATTCGTCAGTAATATCAACGGTCTTCTCTTTCAGGTGTTCCAGCGATGTTTTCGGGTGTTGTAATTAATTAGGGATACATTTGTACTTTCTGGGTGTTGTTTCCATGGTGGAAGAGATGGTAGCCTATTAACTTCTGCAGAGCGTAAAAGTGGAATATGATAATTAGATAGAATTTTATTTGTTTCTGAAAATGGATCATTAGGAAATGCATATATGAAAAGATGTATAATTTTGTCCTCGACCGACTGCAATTAATAAGCTACGTTATGTATAAAATCAGCGATTGTATTTCAGAGGAAGAGTACCTGTTAATAAATACAAGCTAGCGGAAGATGAAGTAAGATGTGCTCCCAGGATAATACGAAAAGCGGAGTTTTGTTATTGAGTCAAGTAGTTTAACATGGAGTTATTTGCTGAACAACTGGTAAGCATAATTTATTTTACTGAGTATTAATAACTTGTATCTATTTGACAGAAATTTCGATTGGATTTTGAAACTGGAATTGGATAGAAATTTAAGTTTGATTTTAGATTGGTTATATTGACGAATCCAGTGACACTCTTTAAGAAAATTGCTAATAATTTAAACAAAAGTAGAGATTATTTTAAAAGTTGGATTTGATTTCGAGGTTATTGCGCCCGGTAGAAATCAACACTGACTGACTTTTGACCAAAAAAAAACTAACCGTTGTTTTCGAACCATTTATTCAGACTACTGATTGTCCTTTGTATTAAGGATTGAGCTAGGAAAGTATTATCAGAGAGCACGGATAAATTGAGATCAACAATGTATAAGCGGCCCGTTGCGGGTGCTATTATGCAATTGATAATACCGTCTATAAATAGTATAGACAGGGTTGCACTTAATGCAAAGCCCTGCGGAACACCATTCTTGATGAAGATGGGTTTTAAAATTATTGAACAGATTCTTACTTGTATTAATTGTTTAGTTAGAAAACTTTGAATGTATCGCCCCAGCTTATCTTCGATCGATTTTAATTTCTGAAGCAATAAATGTCTATTTGATAATGCAGAAAAAAACAAGGAATTTCTTATAAATTTATTTGCGCATGATTGCATTCTGCTGGTTATTTTAAGAAACATCTTTTAAACTTTTTTAAATTTCATCTAAATATTTTGAAATTTTTTATTAAAATTAAGCATTAATATTTTTTTTTTATTTCTGGTCAATGAAATCATTCATTTTCATCATTATTTGGCACTCCACGTTATTTTTGCATTAACAGTTAGTGTTTTAGTATATTCAGCGTTCTTGAAGAAGTGAAGATTTTATTAGTGCGCCAAAAATTGAAATAGGAACCTATTTTAATTTTGGCACGACCAGAACGTCTTAAGCTGGTAATCTTGGTTTTAGATTTAAAAAAAATAAAATGAAAGAAAAACGTTATATTATGTAGAGTAGGAGCGAAGCAAAAATATACTAAGGATTATCTTAAAAGATAACGAAGATAGAACGTCGTTTCCATATTTCTATGTAGATATTTTCAAGAAAAAAAGTATTGTTATGTAAGTTTTTGTTACACATTGTTTAATTTAACATATAATAAGTAGAAACATTCTAATATAAACAATTAATTAATATTTATTTACCCCGACACGTTTCGAAAACAAAGCTTCATGATCACGGGAGTTATTGTAAACTCCTGTGGCCATGATGAAGCTTTGTCTTCAGAACGCGTCGGGGTAAATAAAAAAAATATTACTGCTAAAGCAACGCTTTTTCTTTTTATTTATCAGAATAAAGGAATTATTTTGCATTTGAAACAAAGTTTTGATTTAGTAAGCAGATAAATTTCATAAAAATTACATTATATTATATATAATTTTAAAAAGCTTTGAATATGCAATTTTAAATTATTTGTTTTATTAATATATATATATATATATATATATATTTATGATGCATGTACCGTATTTAATTACCGAGGTCTTTACAACAAATATCCTTTAAAAATTATAGTTATACTGTTAATTGTTTGTCTTCAGGAAAGGTGTCACATGACTTACCGGTTCTGTTTAATTAGACAGCATAAGTTTAGTCGAGATTGGTAAATTAGACTTTGGTAATCCTCCATAATGTGTAAGACTAATATGATGGCTGAATAGCTTGTAAACAAAAAGCACATTCAGTTGGTGAGGGAACACATCTTGAAATGTATAATTATGTAAAAGCTGGGAGTGGCTCATCCTTAATCATTTAAGCTCCAACAGCTACCGGGGTTCAGTATTCGGCTTTATATGTTGAAGCCGCAAGATCTGAGTAATCCAAAACCGGATCCACTTTTCTGCGATAGATGGCCGGATGAAATGTGTGCAGGAAGGAGAACATTCTCAAGTATTAGAATCGATAATATCACTCTAGCCACCAAATCTTTTAATTTAGACACCTCGTCATGCCTAAGCATCTGTAGGAACGTTACTTGGCACCTTGATACAATGAACTCTGTTAGACCGAATTTTATACTACCGGATCCTTGGTGGACAAAGCAAAAGCAGAATTAGTTATCAAAAGGGCTGTTATACAAGGCCTCACGGAGGCAAAATAGTTTCTTAGGCAAAGTAGATCGGTTACTTGCTTCCTGCAACGAACAGTAGTTTCGAAGTATAACTATGTTCACTGAGTTTTTAATATTAAAAGCACATGTTGTTGGAAAGTTACCATTATAGGATTTCGCTTTAGCTCCGCTTGTGAAAAGATAAATATGGTCAGAGTATTCTTCAATCCTACTTGTTTTATATTTAATAGAAGCGACAGGTCGTATTATGGTCGATTAATATATATTCGTGGAAGTCATCGTTGTTGTAGGCTTACCTTCTTCCCCCTGGCTTTATTCTATTCCTTCCACATTGCCCGTCAACCAAACGCGCTCTTTTGTGACGGTTCTTTGCTGTTTGCATAAGATACATTCTAGGTTGGGACTAAACTTTCTCAATTAGCTTTCAGTAATCCTGCCTTTTCCCGTCTGATCCTAGTTCACCACATTTTCTAACCTTTCCTTTTACTCTATCAGAACTTCGTTCATCTTTAAGCAATTCATCTAATTCCTTTCCGGGCTAGGATGGAATCATTTCCTGTTCTTAAAAATCTCTCTGATTTTACTTTTTAACTCATTTCTTTGTTTCGGTTCTACTCCTTTTCGCTGGAACACTTTTATTATTGTTCCTATTCCAAAACCTCTTTTTCCTTCGTTTCGTCCTATTTCTCTTGCTTCGTGTGAGAGGAAGCTCTTCGAAAGTTTAATTAATAGACGTCTCGTTTGGTGGCCGAGCACAGAAATTTGTTACCTAACAATTTGTTCGGTTCTCGTTCTGGACGTGGTTCACCAGATTGTATCAGCAAGTTTCTGTCGGACGTTTATATGTCATTTATCAATAAAAAATTCTTAACTGATGCTTTCTTTGAGATGTTAATTGCTATTGATAACGTTCACCTTTCCACACTTTTTGACATAATGATCTTAATTAAAAATTCCTGTACACTTTGCTTCTCTTATTATCACTCCCATTCAATGCAGAACTGTAATTCTTTCTTCCCTTTTCTCCTCCGACTCTTTCACCCGGTTAATCTTTTGGGGTTACCTCAAGGATCCTGTCTTAGTCCTACGCTCTTTAATATTTACTTTATCAAAATCGCTTCTCTTCCTCTTAACTCTTCTTTGCTGATGATGTGCTCATTTACTCCTCCAAATGCAATATTTCGATAGTTAACTCCAGTCTCTAGAGCTCTCTAATGTTACTAAAAAATCCTCTTTCTAATATTCATCTCTCTATTTCTCCTCCTAAATCCTCGTCTGTTGTCTTTATGTTTCGCCCTTTTGATCCTTCTTTGATTAGTCTTAACTTAAATGGTGGTTCAATTCCCCTTAAAAACTCCTTCCGCTATTTAGGAATCTTTTTTGACGGTCGTCTCTCCTTTCACGATCACATTAATCATTTGTATTTATCCTCTCTTAAAAAGGTCAATCTGTTAAAGGCTCTAGGCGGTCCCTGTATCCTTTATCCGCTGTTGCCTGAATTACTGTTGGTTTATTTATGGAAATTTTTCCAGGTTCTTCTTTCCAAATTAGATCCTATTCAAAATACCTGTGTCTTTGTCCTTGCCTTGATGCCTTTAGATCAACCCCAGTGGC
Source organism: Icerya purchasi (assembly GCA_039619475.1). Lineage (NCBI taxonomy): Eukaryota > Metazoa > Arthropoda > Insecta > Hemiptera > Monophlebidae > Icerya > Icerya purchasi. The sequence goes on along the minus strand of CM077116.1, from coordinate 378,293,324 downwards.
GGCTATTCTTGATGAATCCGATATTCCTCCTTTCTTCATTCGTAGATCTTACTTTGGATATCGCTTCTTGATTAAGCGTCTGCCTGTTTATTCTTCTTCACTTGTTTCATCTTACTCTTCTGTTCTTCACAAATGGCGATTTGCCTCTAATAAAACTCCAATTTTGTCTCTGATTTCTGTTCGTCTTTTTCAATTTTCGCCTTTTATTTATAGACATGACAAGCTTCCTTATTTCTTCTCCTCTTTTTACAGGTTCCTTCGTACTATTAAATATTTTTCTGTACTGCCCTGTTTTAAATCCATTCCTCAACATGTCGCCAGAATTGAATTTTCCAATGCTTTAGGCTCTCTTTTTCCTACACATACTACTATCTATATTGACGGTTCCAAAGGGCCAAGTGGAGTTGGTACTGCTATTTTTTGTGCTGCCTTAAATTACTCCGAATCTTTTAAACTTCCTTCCTTTTGCTCAATTTTCTATGCCGAATCTATTGCTATTCTAAGTGTTCATGATCTTTTCTTTCTTCATTTGATTGAGATCGATCTTTTGTGGATTCCTGGTCATTTCGGCATTGAGGGTAATGAGGTGGTGGATTCCTTAGTCCGTTCTTCCATTTCCAGTGGCAGATTTTTAGGCACCTTTCCTGTTCATAATATTGTTCTTCTTTCCTCAGCCGCTCATTCTAAATTATGGCTTAACTCTTATCCTTCTTCATTTTCTAATACTGCCTCTTTTTATCTCTCTATTGAGCCATATCTTCATCTTCGCCCATAGTTTTCTTGATACTTTCTCTTAAACGCTCTACAATTTCTGCTATTTGTCGCCTTCGCTTTAACCACAGCCTTTTTCCCGCATCATTTTCACGGGTTATTCTACTTCTACTTCATTTTATCCTTTTCACGCTCTTCCACATACATTCCTTGTGATTTTGATCATGTTTTGTTTGAATGTGCGGTCTTCTCTGTTGAACAATCGTCCTTCCACCCTTTTCCACTAAAACTAGGTATTCCTACTCTTTATAATGCTTCTTACATTCTCTTATTTCCTTTGCTTCTGTTATTCCTGCCCTTGAATTATTTTTATCCTCTAATGTCAAACGTTTAAGAATATAACGTTATTTTCTCCTTCTTTCCATTTCTTGGGCTAATGTCCTCGTTGACAAACCCATTAAAAAAAAAAAAATGGTGTCGAATTTTCTCGTTTGATATGTTCTAATCACTCTTACAATAACTTTAGAGAGTATATTAACCATTTAATATTTAATTGTTGTCGGTTCGATAGTCATAGAAATGCCCTCGCCGGTGAAAGTTAATAGCTATTTATACCCTTTTTTTTTTTTTTTTTTTTTTTTTTTTAGGTGTGGCAACAAAGATGCTACGCCTAAAAGCGATATAAAGGGGGAAGAATCAACAGTTAAATAGAAATTCGGTCAAAAATAGATATTATAAAAGAACTAAGTAAAGGAATAACGGACAAAGAAGGGAATGACAAAATATACGAAGCACATTAAGGAGCAGGCACGTTAAATGCTAAGAGTTGAGAGTAAACAATAGATCGTATCGTTCATTTAAGAGGGATGGACACTTAAAAGTAATATGGTTAAAATTATGGAAAGCTTTATCGTTCGGGTGAAGGGAGCAAAACGAAAAAGATGTTAGACAAAAATGAAAACGAGAAGGCAACAATGAAAGGACGGAGCATAGATGTCAGACCTGTATTTGAAATGAAGTTTTTTGAAAAGAGGTAGGAGATTCGAACCTGGAATTTTAGAGAAGAAGGTGAACGAGCAAATCGAGCCAGAGAATCCGATAATTCATTGCCTTTTACGCCTGCATGATTAGGAACTCATAACAAATCAACACGGATTGAATGAAGAGAAAAAAGATCATAAATAAAAAAGCGTATCTGAAGAATGATAAAATTATAGGAGCGTGTGAGAAAAGCAGAAAATATGGCCTAAAGGGCACCCAAGAAATCAGAGATAATCAAATCGGTTGTGAATAGCAATAGGAGAATACATAAATAACACAACGTAGGATAGCCATAAGTTCGGCTGTAAATATAGAACAAAAGAGAGTGAGTCTAAAGGATTCAGAGTGATTAATTTCTGGGAGGATAAAAGGGGCTCCAACTCTACCACGACCCTTCGAGTCATCAGTAAAGATATTCATATGTAAAGGAAATAAGGAATTAATAATGTTATGGAATTCCTGCATGACGATGGTTCGAGGTAACGATTCAAACAGTAAGGCCAGGTAGATTACCTTAGGAGAATGCATGAGATTAGCAAAGTGGAAGAAGAAGTAGAGAAAATTGGAGGAGGAGATTATATAAAGGGAGTAAGAACTAAGTGGTAAGTAAATGTGGAGATGTGAGCAAGGATAGGAATTTTTTTTTGGAGTAAAACGTGGGTATAAAAAGAAAGATGTTTTTGTTTTTCTTTTGTTTTCTTTTCTTTTAAACAGTTTTTTTTTATTCTTTGTTGAACGGCGTCTTTTTTTTTTCTTTTTTTGTTTTCTTCTTTCTAGTTTGAAAAAACGTTTTATGTCATCTGAGATATAGTGAACCAATTTCAACGTATATAATAATGTACATGAGCTGGCCTAATGGATGTCTTTCTTCAGGTTAAGAAAAATAAGAAAAAAAAAGGGAAAAAAAAACATTGATATTTGCTCTAAACTTTAAAACTAGGGAGAAGATTTTGTGAGTAAGGGAAATTATTCGTTTAGAACGTACTTAAAATTATTATACATTTTTTTGATAATAAAATTACAAAATAATTTAAAATATGAAATCAAAAATAGATCAAGTGTCTTTTTCAGGTTTAATTAAGATTCTAATTAATGTAATAGATACATTTATTTGCAGGTATAGAGACATTTACGTAGTTCTTATTTAATAAAATAAAATTTCAAAATAATAAGTATAAACGCAAATTATTAAAAAATCTATTCCATAATTAACTGGCTCTTTAGTCTTCATTGGGAAGATATTTTTATTGAATTTGCACAATTATTAGAATATTGCATTATTCAACTGTTGTAAGATAAATTATTTTTTTAGATGATCTACAGAATAATCGTGCTGTGGTTATTGTCATGTTTCGTAATTGATACCAAATTTATTCGTATTGGACCTTGCATCTTCAGATGGGGTGAAGAATGTCCTGATCCGCATATTAATTTTTTCCTTTACAACAGGTAATCGTTTTAAATCCTTTTTTTTTATATATATATAAAAAATATAAACTCTTCTATTTTTATTTTTTTTTAAATAAAAATACTAAACTTCTTTTTTTTTTTTTTGAAACTTATTTAAAATTAGCAATTAGTTTTCAGGAAATATACTGTCGACTAACGGAAATATGCAGTTATAGTAATTATTTTAAAATACAAATTAAAATCTGTACTAAGGATACATGTTTTCAGTCGTTATTTGTTTTTACAACTTTGATTATGTACTTATTTACAGAAATATCAAATAGAGGTTAGTAATATATTATTTTATTTTAATTAAATTAAATAAACACTATTATTTAAATTTGACACAGGTTTGGTTTGGTGGCTTGTTTATTTTTTTTTTAATTATATTTTTATTTACCGGCTGCCACTTTCTACTACTCACGTCCGATTGCTTTTATATTCTCTCATTTGAATCTATTTCATCCTCCGAAGTCCGAATTGTATCCGGCCTATTAAGTTATGTTAATTTAGCATACCTACATTCAATAACTCGCCTTCTTGAAAGTTACTACATTTCATATAGGTATTATTTTAACGTTATTTTTGAAATTTTCTCCCTACAATATTCTGCTATGATCACGCCATTTTCAATATGTTTGTTACTAAAATATTCTCTTTTCCGGTATTTCAGTTTTCGCGCTATTTTCGATATGACCGTTAGTACCCTATTGTTTGCTTCTCATTTTTATTATTATTTCTTTTTACATCATCCTGCATATTTTAGGGTATGTGTTTCTTTTAATTTTTTTTTACGTTATGTTATCGTTGATTATAAAAGTCATCTTCATTCGTATGTCTTGTGGTTATTTAGATTTCAGTTTGTTCATTTAATATTGTTTTCCACATTTTGAATTAGTTCAGTTTTACAGTGGAAAATACTATTAAATGAATGAACTAAAATCTTGACAAAAATGAACTGATGTCACTACTGTAACAGCTTACCGTGGTTGAGAAAGTTTAATATAAATTTATCCGATTTAGAATAAGAAACATTACTTTACATATGAAATGTTTATGGACGTGATTTATACGCATATTTGTGCTGTAACTGCGTTATTTATAAGAATGTCAATAATCCATTTTCCTCACTGTTTTTAATAAGGGGACGTTTGTTGTTTGTGGGAGATGAGGCTATTCAACTGATCAAAGTTTAAAGTAGTTGAATGACGTATTCACATTTTGTCGAAAACTGTTTTTTTCCTTTTTTTTATAAATAGAAAGAGTTACGAGGGTTGATCAATAAGTACCCGTGTTAGACATAAAAACATCATTTTTTTCACAATTTTTATTTTTATTTTTCAACGTAGTCTTCTTTTAGGTCTATACACTGTTCCCAACGTTGGGGCCATTTGTTTAACCCCTCCAAAAAATACGATTTTTCAAACTCATCAAAATACGCTTCAGTCTCGGCGATAACCTCTTCATTTGAGCTGAATTTTTTTCCTCCGAGCCATGTTTTCAAGTTAGGAAACAGATAAAAGTCGCAGGGTGCCAGGTCGGGTGAGTAAGGTGGGTGCGGAAGCAATTCATAGTGTAGTTCGTGCAATTTAGCCGCGAAAATTGAAGATGAATGTGCTGGTGCATTATCGTGATGATAAAGCACTTTTTTCTTCGCCAAACGGGGACGTGTTTCCTTCAATTTCTTATCAAATCTGCCCAATAACTCACTGTAGTACTGCCCTGTGATTGTTTTTCCTTTCTGCAGAAAGTCTATGAGGATTATTCCTTTGGAATCCCAAAAAATCGTGGCCATAACCTTTCCGGCTGATAGAATCGTCTTTGCCTTCTTCGGAGCAGATTCACCCAGAAAAATCCATTGTTTTGACTGTCTTTTGGTCTTTGGTGTGTAATAATGTATCCAGGTTTCATCAACAGTGATGATTCGACGTAAAAAATCCTGTGGATTTCGCTTAAAGCGGTCCAAACACTGCTTCGAAATTGTTAGTCGTAACCGCTTGTTGTCCACTGTGAGCAATCGCGGCACCTATCGGGCCGACACTTTTCTCACACCTATCTTATCAGTTAAAATCTTGATTTCCGTTCCGTATGAGACACCTACGGCCTCAGCTACTTCGCACACTTTCGTTCGGTGATCAGCGAGAATCGTGTCATGGACTTTTTCAACGGTTTCCTTGGTGGTCACGTCTGACGGGCGTCCTGGCCGTTCTTCATCAAAAACAGCTGTACGACCACCCTTAAACTCGTTAAACCAATATCTCACGGTTGTCACAGATGGTGAAGGGTCCCCATAGGCAGAATCCAATTTCACTTTTACTTCTTCGCGCGTTTTTCCATCCAAAAATAAAAAAACGAATTACGGATCGATATTGATCTTTTTCCATTTTGTCGAGAAATACAAAACACGTGCGATAAAACTGACTGTCACAAGAAAACTAACGTGTGAATTAATCTGAAATTCAGCATGTTATCTTTTAATAGATAACAGTACACAATGGTAATGTCAGTTTCACTCAACAGTGTCATCTGTTATCAAACACGGGTACTTATTGATCAACCCTCGTATGTGTAATAAAAATTTAAGGTTTTTTATTAGCGAATTTTTGTATACAAAACTGACTACTATAGTACAAAAACTTTTATATGTGTAACAAAAATTGAATACAAACAAAAAATAAAATGCATTAAGAATTACTGTTAGTAACAAACATAAAAAGTCAAACAATAAATTTTCGGATCAATACGCATTCGCAGAGATAAATGAAATAAGACATAAGTAAACATTTTTAATACATTGGAATCCCATTTAAAGAGTAACTTTTCTGCACTTCTATGCTAAAAATACTTTTAATCGATTAACACATTGTAATTCTTGGGTTAAATTAAGGTTTACAGAAAAATTCGATAAATTATTTAATTTCTTATTTACCGCTGTTATAGTAAACTTATGCTCTGTACAGGAAACACACTAGAAGGATCGTTGGCTTAAAAGTTGGTGATTGGCAGTGCCAAAAACATTTTTAGGATTATACGAGTATAGCAATTTGGGGTAATATCGAATAGTTTTATTTCACAACTTAACTCGAATATATCACTGTATAAGTTTGTAAGGTGGAAATTTAGGTTCCCGCAACTTGTAACCGTGTATAAATTGTATGAGTGACATTTTGTCATTACGATTTTAAAGAACAAAACGACTACAAAATATTCTGTTGCGACAATACTAGTGGCGACCAGGGAAGTGGAGGAGTAACAACTTCTGTACACGCTTCGGTTCCAGCTGAAGTGACTGGAATAAATACTCCTCTTCAGTTGGTAACAATGTCTGCTTACTTACACAGTTTATCAAAATCTTTAATAATGATTTGCAAACCGCTATCTCTCACATCCAATAATAACGTAAGCTCAATTAGACCTTCACAACACTATAACCCAATTAAAAGGTCCAATTATCATACTTGAAGACTTCAACGCTCACTCCCCCAGGGCGACGGTAATTAACAGACATGGATTAATTATCACCAATATCGTAATGGATCATCATTTTAACATTCTCCCTCTAACCGACTACACATATTTAAACTTTTCCTGCAACACCATCTCAACTATTCACTTAGCATTAGTGTCCCTACCACTGCTCCCGAAACTTAAGTCTTGTGTTTATGACGATCTATGCTCAACGATCTTTCCTCTGTATTTTTACATTTTGCGATTCACCCCATAATTCTACCAGCACCAAACTCTTCACGGTTTTCGTTCCAAAGGGCGGACTGAACGGTGTACCCGGCCCGAATTAAAGTCTCAGCTTCTACCGAATCTCTGTCAGGCAACTTTTAAACGTGTTTCTCAAGGCCGTACTCCACATCGTCCACGCATTAATATCTACAATCTATAACATGTAAACTAAGAAAATGCCATGATGGTGCAAAGAGACCTATACTGTAATTCAATAGTGCGTACGAACGCTCAGAAAATATAAGCCATCTGATTGTCTGACCTAATGATCTTTAAGAAATCCCCGTACTGTTGCTCGTTTTCTTATTTGGAGTAGAAAAACAAGTGTTTGGAACAGTTCATCTCATCCGTCTCCCCTTCAACGTTTAGCCGAATCGTATGAATTAAAATTAAATCCCTTAAAGGAATCAACAATGCCCCAAGACACATTGTTCTTGAGCTAAATGGTAGTCCGGTAAGCTGTTACATTAAGTACCCTAGTTCATCTTTGGTTGTAATTTTAGTTCGTTCATTTCATCTGTTATTCATAAGTTGTGACTATGAATGAAAATAAGCGAACTAAAATTACGACCAAAAATGAATAAAACGAAAAGAAGCGAATTAATGTAACGATCATACGAGAAATATCGCGAAAAGTGAAATAGCAGAAAGAGAATGTGAGTAAATTAACATACCTTAATAAGCGGGGTACATTTCGGCGATGGTGTTAAAAAATGTATGAGTGAGCTGAAGATGTGGTACTCGCTGCAAAAAGTAAAATTCCGTGATATAATAGGGGACGAAATTTTCCCTAATACCATATCCGGAATTTTATTCCGGGCTTCACGCCATAAACGTTCAATTTTATTGGTGTGAACCTCGGTATCCGGATTAACGTATGTGACGGAATGATTTACAGTACAGTGGATGTAATTAGCATCATGAGAAAGGGGTGTACACCGTTTCCATTTGTCAGATTGGATGATGGAACCGGGACAGAAACTACGGCGGATAATTGGAAGCTACGTTTCGCGGCTACGGTCAGGAACAAGAGATAGATAAAAATTTCCGGGGGAAACATCAATAGCGTCAAAAACCCATAAACCAGTCTCTCGGCGCGAAGAGGGGGTAGACGCAAATTTCATTTTGATGATCCTAAAGAAGCCGAATGTTTATTGAAATAATGCACCATAACTTCGTGACAAAAGGAGGTCCAGTTGGTAATTGTTCTACTTGATAATTTCAGTTCGGAAAGTAGATGAAAACGAGGATTACGGATGTACAAGACTGTAACAACAAACCGCCACATTGTTAACACGGATACACGACGTCGCCAAAGCCACGTCCCGGTTTTAGCAGAACTTTTATAATTACATTTAACACCGCCGATCCGCCGGCCACACCGAAATTTAAAATTTTTACAATTGAGCGTGAGGAGCCTCTGACACGTCGAGCAAACCTTACACAGCAAATGATACTTTGTAAAGAAATAAAAAAAAAAAGAAATAAAGTGTAAAAACCTGAAAAACGGAAGAACCCTGTAAAATTTGATGGCGTCTTCTTCCGTGTATGCCATCAAATCGAAATACAACGCCACGTCACACAATTCAATTTCGATGGACACACTTATTAAGCAACGGAAATTCAAATGAGAGATTATAAAAGCAGTCGGACGAGAGTAGTAGAAAGTGGCAGCCAGTAAATAAAAAGAAATTAAAACGAAAAAAACAAGCCACCAAACCAAACTAATAGTGTAAAGTGGCAGCTAGTAAATCAAAATATAATTCTAAAAAGAAAATAAACAAAAAGAGTAAATCTGAAATATTTTAAAAACAATAAATTATTGAGATGAACTAAGAAACATGTCGGCTAATTATATTATATATTAATAAAAAAAAATTCTGTAATACGTGTATAATTATAGTTAATAAAATTACTTTTGTCGTGTAGGTTTTCTTATTTTTTTAAATTAATACTGGTCCGTAAGCTAGTTATTGATTTTTACTGATGGAGAATAAAATAATCAAGTTTTTACCGGCTCATAGCTGGAGCATGATGACAAAAAAAATGTTGAGAAGCACTGGTCTGAAGAAATGAATAATGAGTTGACCTATCTGTCAGGGTCGCGAAGAAATTACCTGATTTTTTCGGTTACTGGAGTATCTCCCATAATTAACTTCCGATATTTAGTTACCAGTTGGCCAATTCCCGCACTCACGTAGTTCAAAGTCAAATACTTAAAATCCTTGTCTGTCCTGAAACATCTGTCAAATCCTAAATAATACCGAAATTTAAAACTACTCTCAACTATTTGTAGATCAGTTATCTTTTCACGAATAAATTACGGGTGCCGGGTGTACTCCTTAGCCGCCAAAAGCCTGCTAAGCACCTTACATTCTTTTCATTATACGGCCTTCGTTCTATCCTCTCTACTCATTTCTCTGCTCCTGTCACAAATTTGTATGTACTGGTAGGTTGTTCTGCGATATCTTTTAATAGGAAATTCTTATACTTGCTATACATCATCTTCCCTACTGAGGGATTTAAAAATGATCTAGTGCCTGAACCGTTTTCTGTTTAAAACCATTTCTGAATCCTTTCCATCTTAAGAACTTTCGTTCCAGTCGCTGTGCCTGCATGGAATTTCCCAGCCATAAATATAAGCGTGTCGCTAACAACATACCACAAAGTGCAGTGTCCCCTAAACATAGGTCAGTCTGCGCTTTCGAATTTTTAGGCGCAGTAGAGTGAGGTAGGTTGCACGATTTTTGTACAGCTTGGACGTTGAAGTGTACGCGAAAGTGTTTGCATTCAACGGCAACAACTTCCTGTCCGTAAGACCTTGCTCATTGACTCTCTAAACCCTCTCCAATTCATCTCAAAAAATATCTCGTGATAAGGAAGATCCACATAACCCACCGCTGGGGGTCCAGGTAATACGTGAGTTAATCGGGCAGTTTATTCTGCAGTTTTCTACCTAGTACTATGCACCCCCCCCGCTTCCTCCTACACTAGCCCCTTGCTCATGTTCCAGTTCGAAGTAGAATGGGAATAGGAATGGAGATCTTCAAACACGATTCCCCCGAAGCATAAAATCAAATATCGAGGCTTCGTGACTCGCAGAGAGAGTTTTTCGCAAAAATGTTTCTATCTTGAATCGCCTTCGAATAAGTACATAGCAGCCAGGTACCTTCAAAACATTTGCCTTTTTTGCAGGCAGCCGAACGTATCAGCTACCCTACGTTTGATGGTCACTGCCGAAGGTGTTGTCTAGTGTTTTCCAGTTAAATTCAAGACGAATGTCTGCATTTTGTGTTATATTTTGAATTTCATTTTTAACGGGTTATCTGGTGAGATGAGTTTTAAATTTTTAAGAGTGATTTTTGAGGTTGTTTTAAATTCCATATTATATATTCTTGACGATTTTTTGCCGTTCAGTGTAATCGGTTAGTTTGAAGTTATAGATTTTCTTAAAGAGAATTTTAATTATATTTTATGATCCAATTTTGAAGTTTTTAAGTCAAACTGTTCGTGAGTTATTCATTTTTATTCGATATTTTCCTCGTTTCTGAACCATTTTATTAGGATTCCGTACATTACATCTGTACCGGAATCCTAAAAGTAAGCTGCAGCTTCGCCTACTCACACTTTGGTAGAAAAACGAATTCCGTGATGAGACAGACATCAATCAAGGGTGTGTTTACCGATGATTGTACTTTTGTAATTCAGAAAAATATCCCTTTTGTTTCATTTTTCGGGAGGAGTTCAAATGCCTAGGGCCCCTCCTTTGGCTACGCCACTGCCCTCAATTTTTAAAAATTTAAGAACACCTAAAACAATGTAATCTAGTTGTTTTTTTAAAAACTAATCACGATAGTGTGATTTCAGTATGAACACAAAGTGTACATAGTTTAATTCAAAAAAAAAAAAAAAAAAAAAAATTATTGTTGAAGACATTTAAAGGGAAAATTTCATTACGTACAAGTCCACGTAATGGATATCGTTGCAATTTCTTTCAACATTGGCAAGTTTGTATTTTTACGCTTTCGAGCGAGGAAAGATTATGGAGGAAAAAATTGTTTTTAAGTAGCGTGGGTTGCGTGTAAGGTATATAATGTATTCTGGACACGCGTAGATTTCGCGCCAAAATATGTTTATAACGGGGAAAGTAACAGCGTGATGTTTACCGACATATTTTTCCCTATAGTTATGTATCTTTGAATTTCATAGGCATGTGTAATCATTTTTGATTTAGTGTTTTATTTCACGTAAAAACAAACTGCACATTGATATTTGACACACTGTATAGTTTATTTCTCTTTTTCCTCTCTGTTCTCTCTTTCTTTAGGAAAATTGTCACCGGAAAGAAAGTGCTTCCAGATGAAAACAGTATTAAAAATTCCTCATTTAATCCGCTAAGCTTAAATAAAATAATCGTACATGGCTACAACAGTGATATGAATTTAACTTCGTTAATCGACATGAAAAATGGTTAGTTTAATTTTTACCGCGCGCTCTTTGAGCTACTTTATAAGTATAATTACACGCTATTTCGATCAGTAGAACGATTATATGTATAAATTATAGGTCAAAATCAGGAGCACGAAAAGCAGTTACTGATTTAACCTGCGAATCCTCCTATTTACGCTTGTTATTCCATCAACGAAAGATATAGTCATAGCTGGAACATGCGCGCCGATGGTATAGCGGTCTTTGTAGTAGATATGTTCAACGGAAAGTTAATATAGTACTCTCGCTGGCACTTCATCATGTCGCCAACTGCGGACATATAAGTGGCGTATCAAGTTCAACGAACATAAATTGGCACACGTAATACGCATATTAAATAAAAACGAGCCGTATTAGCACCGGTCAAATATTGGGACAGCATTTGGATGCTCACCTGGCATATTCAACGTGAGTCACAAAAAGGCAGAAAAGATGAAATTTAGATAAAACAGGATATTCCGACTTAAGTAATTATCGTCTAAGCAAATAGTACATGCCATTTAGACCAAACTCCAGAGATGTCGCGACAGATCTTTCGGAGAATATATACTGTAGAGCCCATCTTAAAAAATTCCGATTGTAGCATATTCATTTTTTAGAACGATATTCACAAGAATTTAGCTAACGGTTGACGAAGTCAAGTGAGAAACGCTTTTAACGCTAATTATACAACTCTTAATTTTTCTGTAAAGTATTCGGTTTAAGGTGTTTATCGAAGTTAATTTAATTTTTAGCGATTTATCGTAAGAAAAAATAAAAAATAAAACGGCTCACATGAAAAATTCAAAATTTATTTACCAATTGAAACCGTCGGCGAACATTGTGTTTATTAAAATTTAAATAAAAATCTAGCATCAGTTTGGTGTAGCCGCGCTTAGTCTATTGCATCGGTTTATTTGGATGACATGATCAGCATAGAATTCAAGTTGAAAAGTATTTAATCGAGCAGCGGAGTCGCAATGGTCATCATTTAAAATTATTGCGAAGAAATTTGAGCACTTCATCGTTTATTAAAAAGGATACCATCTTTTTTTTTATAAATATAAGACACTTTTCCTTCCGATACGTGTTCTTTTGTAAACTATATTGAATATAATTACGAATATAACAGATATCTTCACTTTCCAAATCCCTTCCTCGAGAAATAATTCAACACGAATTCTACAGCACTATCAATTCCAAATTCCCATCGCATGTAACCATCTTCACGGATGGTTCCAGTGGACTTCATGATGTTGGAGCTTCTTTTATCCTTCCGGATTTCAACTTATCTGAATCATTTCGTCTTTCTTCTGTCTGTTCCATCTTTACAGCCGGGTCGATGGCTATCCTACGCTCTATTGTCTTCATTTTTTCCAGTCGTTTGTTTTCTAATTATTTAATTATTTCAGACTCCATGAGTATTTTTCAAGCGATCAGTTCCCCTTTTCCTGATCACTCTTCCGATCTCATCATTCTTCGCATACGCTGTTTGGCCATTTTCTTTCTTCTCACTACTCCATCTGTGTTGATTCGAGTTGCTACTTCCTATCGTTCCTTTTTTAAAAAAGTTCCATTCTCTAATTTGAATTCCCTATGTAGTAAGTTCCATTTCAAACTTTGGTCAGATATTTACCCTTCCTCCTTTCGTAAGGATCAATCCTTTTATCTGTCCGTATAGCCTAGTCTTCCTTCTAATTCTTGGTTTTTTGAGTTTCCTTCACTTCCCTGTTCTGTTGTCACTTCTATGATTCGCTTGCGTTTTGGCCATTCTGCTCTCCCTTCCTCTCGTTTTCGCTATTCCCTTGTCTCCTCTCCAAATTGTCCTCTCCACCATAACGAAACTGTGGTTTGTGACGCCAGTCACATCTTTTTTGAATGTCCATTTCTTTCTGTCGAATGTTGTATTCTATATTCTTGTTTACTGAAACTCAAACTCCCTACTCCTTATTGTGCATCTTATATTTTGTCCTTCCCCTCGTCGTTCATAATTTCATGCATTGGTTCCTTTATACTGTCTATATCTGACCGTATCAAAATCTAACTGACGGCTCTTTTCTTTCTTGTTGGTTTTGGATGTAGGTCCTTAGCTGGAATGTCCAAGAAAAAAAAACCAAATATAACAGAAAAAAAACTATTGTATTTAGCAAAATACTTAACGGTAACAATTGGAGTCTAAATGATTTTCAGCTAAGAGTAAAACATACTAAAATATTCGTATACTTGAAGAAACAAATTGATTATGTACATTAGAGACAAGCTTGGGAATTCTCCGGTCGACATAATTGATTTTAAAAATGAGGAGGATAGAAAGTGGAAATTACTTACAGGTTTTAAAAATGAGATTAAAGTAAACAAGTTTTTTATTTCCCAAGGGAAAAAAAGCTTTTTACTTTTAAAATCTTTAAGGAATTTTCAATTTCTAACCTTTCCTTCTTTTTTGTTTTTAATCTTTTTTATTTTTTGGGCTCGTCAACCGGGGGGACTTTTACCCAGAAACAATTAAAATAGGACAGAGTTAATTATATCTTGATACGATCAGATATTGTTAGGAGAAAGGAACAAATAATAGGAACAATTTTTGGAGAGGGAAAATATGATAGGACATACATAAGAGGCGCAATATAGAGTAGGAAGATCAAGTCGTAGCAAACTGAAGTAGAAAGCAGAGTACTTAGCACAATGAGATGAACACTCAAAGAACAACCCTTTTTTCTTTAAAATAGTCTTTGTCGATAAGATTTTTTTTTTTTGACGCTCATGGACATTTTTGGAAATTTCAGTGTGTGGCAGCGGAATTCAAATCAGCTTCTACCCAAACAAACCATTGGTTAACTAACTACGTCGCGATAGCTGGCTTGTCGACAAGTTCCGCTTATTAATATATGTTAAGAATTCCGAATCTGTCTTTACTAAATGTATAATCAACTTGTTGCTTTAAATATACATGAGTCTGATGATTATTTAGATCCGAATGTGTTAAATACAATTTGTAATTGTTTACTATTTTAATATTGTTATCAGACATCCTCTGGTAAATAATTGTAAATTGTATTATATTGTAATTAAAAGCACTTAACGTGGAAGTTTTTTGATTTATTAAAATAATCACATTAATTTATCCAGGCATGTTACAGAGATCGCGATACTCGATTTTTATGAGAAATAGTAGGATATAAAATAAAGTTAAAAATGTAAACAATGAACAAAAACAAATTAAATTTTTAAGTTTATTTTATATATTACTGCTTCTCATAAAAATTGAGTATCGCGATCTCTGTAACATGCCTGGATAAATTAATATGATTATTTTAATAAATAAAAAAGTTTTGTGTTAATTTTTTATAATTACAACAATACTATTTACAATTGTTTGCTATATTCGTAATTTTTTTATTATAATTTTAACAAACACAATGAAAGATTTCTCTACAATTTATTTTTGTCGCTATAGTTGAACCATATTGTTCATCTGTGCTGTTTGCTTCACTTCTCTTAAAAATAGTTAACGAGTGAATTGAAACAGGGTCCGCGTACTATTTTTTTTTTTTTAAATTTTAAACGGCTAATGCTTAATCTCCATTTGGATTATGGTTTTATAAAAGTCCGGTGTAGTTTTTGGACCACTTAACTGTATGATATAATTATAAGAAAAAACTTTACAACAAACAAAACAAAAGTAATGCATATAAATAAACAGCAAACAGATTCAAAAATTAAGCTAATTCATTAAAATTTCCACTAAAATTTAGTATAATGAACAAGATGAACGAATTGACTGTTTTATTTGGCAAACTGGCCGTATTCCGGGAAGGAGACTATTCAAATCGAGTTTATTAAAAAGCATCGGTCGTATGAAATACTGGTAGACCTCCCTTACGGTTCTTCAAAAAACATTATAGCGTCATTTAAAAAGGCATTAATTATTTTTAATATTTTTTAAAATAAAATTTCGTTAAAAAATATTAAATATGATTATAGATATGTTAATATCATTCGTATACTATAGGATATCAGCCTATAATTCCGAATGCGCACATTGTATACATAATTTATCGGTCCTGAGTAAGTTAGTATGATATATATTAAATTTAGTTGTAAGATCGGGATGATTAAATCTGCCTTTCTTGCTATCCTTTAATATCGTTGTACTTTTTTAAAATCCTGCATTTGTTTCTGTAAAGTCGATCAGGTATTGCTGTGATATATTCTATTTTAAAATGCGCCTGAGGGGGGAGGGGGGATTAGTTAAGTTATAACTAAAAAAAAATGATTTCTTTTCTCACTGATTGACTATATAAATTTTAAATTGTAATCGTTCTTCCTGTAATAAATGGGATGAGAATGCATATCAAAGGTAGTTCGAAGGTATTTATGTTACTATGCAACAGAACGATCAGCTGTAGTCGATTTCGGAAATATCGTTTTTTAATTAAAATTTCGGTAAGCTAAAGCTGGTTTTATCTGATTCCAAAAGAAGTAAAAGTAAACCGTATAACATTGTGACATCAGCGAGAAATCATCGTTTCATTTCTATTTCTTACGCTTTACTCGTACAATCGGTCTGACGCGAACGTAATTTTTTGATTTGATTAAGATTAATTTATTACTAATGACTTGTTGCTTTATAGCTTCGTTGTATCATACTACAATTTTCCTTTGCATTCTTTTCTATCTTACCCCTCTGTCCCTTTGAACTGTTATACTAAACTCTTTTTCTGTTAACTATCATCTTTACTACTTTCTTGGCCCTTCATTTTCATTCTTTCATCATTTCTTTTGGTTCAGTATGAACCTTAACATTTTCCTTTCATACATGTCTTATCCATACCTTCTTTGCAAATTTTTGTTGCTTTCAGTGGTTGTTGGTCTTTCTTTTTAATATCCAAGAATTTTGAATTTTATTCATTTAATTTTTAACATTTCTCCAAAATGCTGCTCTATTTTTTTTCTTTATTTACTTTTTATAGTTTGTTTTTGATTCGGGTGACAACGGGAGGTTCCATGTATATGACATAACTTGCGATTTTTCCCCATTTTTATAGCTTAATTAAGCTAGTTTTAACTATCTTTCTTTTTATTCATTAAATGTCTCTTTGATTAAATCATTCGGCCCTGTTTATTCTTGATTCATAATTCCCCGGTACAGTCTTTGAGAGTGAGTATCTTCAGAATTTTTGATAATCACTACACTTACGTTTATTTGCTTTTCAGCCCTTCTAGCTGTTTTTACGTCTTATGCTACGGATTCTCTATATCTATACTGCTTACACAACAGAATGTTAACGAACAAAAATGTATTTCTAGTCTACGTTCTTGCACAATTTGAAAACAGTTCGTTTTGTTTTGTAATTTACAAATGTTTAGTCGATCTCGGCGGATGTTAAAAATTAATACGGAGTTTGATTATATAAACTGTGAATTGTGCCACCTATTCTACTAGACGCATTATTTATTTATTTACATGTACATAATTTTCTGTCACGTTTGTGACCGAAATTATTTAATTTATAATTTTCATGCACGTTGTTTTATTGTCTGTTCTATTGTTTCTTTTTCGCGTGTATTTTTTATTTTCGATTTTTACATCTTAATGCTAATTTTATACACACGAACAAGAAACAATTTAGTTGCATATAATTTTATTAAACCCTGTCGATATCAATAACGATTGCGTAAATTTTTTCACGGTATTTGCAAAATTATGGTTTATATTAAAATTATTCGCTATACAAAGAGCTGGGCGAATTTCGAAATAATTTATTAAAATAAATTTTGCCAGTTAACAAATTATCTTCGTAATTACAACAAAATCGACAAGGTTGTTGGTTTTTTAAATTTTCAATGATAGAGAAAGTAACTGCACTTCGTCAATCTAAAACTTTTTCTTTTTAATGGAAGCAAAATTAACCATAATTACTGATTAATAAAATTGGCGTAACCGATTTCTAGTACACATGGTCATGCGGAGAGCGTTTCTCTCTTGTTAAAATATGGTATAACTAATTAGTCTTTTTTTTCCTTTTTTTTTTTGAAATCCATTTAAAACTAGATAAGCAGAAATTTTTAAAAACCTGAAAAGCACGGTATTATTAAAAATAAGACCTTTAAATATCGTATAAAGTCGTAATATTTTTTTTCACTTTAGATTACATGAAATTAGTTAAATATTTAGTAAGTAATCAAAACAATAGCCTTATAGACTTTCTTATTAAAATTAAGATTATTAATAGTATTTAGTAATAAGTATTCAATCCCTTCCTGTTAAAGTTAAGACGATTAATAATATTTAGTAATTAGTGCTTAATTAAGCATCGAATAATAGCCACAAGGCATTAAATACTCGTTAAAAAAAAAAAAAAACAACTTTATCGACACGAAATTATTTCTTTTTAACTCGTCTCATTTATTTTTAATACAGTAAATTTTTTATAATAATTCTTAATTACTATTTATTTTAAAAAAATTTGTTAGTTTTCAGGCAAAGTTAGTAACAGTATTGACTAGTTAAAATCGTACATAATAACAAAAAAAATATTTCTTCGTAATATTGTCAAAACTGATTTAAATCGAAAATATCGTTAAAAATAAAAAAAAAAACGGTAAGCTAAATGCAAGTAAAATTTTAGTTTATAATATTTCGGTCTAAAATGAGTGTTTCCTTTTTTAAAGAATAATATCGAAATTTTTCATTTTGTTATTTATCTTTTGCACAGATTTTTAACAAATCCGATGTTCTGTCAATGACATATCAAATAAGAGTTTGAAATTCAGTTTGAATAGTTTATTTGCAAATATTTCGATATAGTTAACGAATATCAGTGTTTTTGATAAATTTTTTGAAAAATTATTTATAAAATGTATGCTGCAACACACACTGCCCTTTACTCGTTAAATCTGAAAAAATAAAATAAATGAAAAGAATTGGGTCGTAATTTTAAAGCTTAACATCTGGAAACTTTATGAAGACATTTATTTTTCCATTCCAACTACTACCCAGAGTTGTATATAGTAAAATTTATTGATTTCGTTGTCGATCAACGATGTTTTCGACGCTGTGATGTATTCAATTTGGTTATTAGAACTTCAGTATAGTTCGTACATATTGAAAGTGACTCGTAGCTTACAATTTTAATTTTTCAGCATATCTAAATACGTCTGATTACAATGTGTGGATGGTCGACTGGAAATACGTTGCACAAGGACCCTGTTACCCTGTTGTTGTCAGTAATCTGAATTACGTGTCCAAATGTATAGCTCAACTTATTACCGCAGTTTACAGTGTATCTAAACTACGTATGGAGTCTTCCGTTCATGTTGTTGGCTTCAGTTTGGGAGCGCACCTGGCTGGCTACATAGCTAATAATCTGCGACCGATGAATCTGTCCCGAATTACAGGTTTCTTGTAATATTTTCATAGTTTATTTACGATTTTTTGTATTAATCGATAAACTGACTTATAGTGGTTTTATAATTTCAAAACGTGGCGGCGAATATTTTTCAAAAAAAAATAAATACATAAATAAAACAGAAGACTATTTTACTAATGTTAAGAATAAACATTTTATTTGACTACTTGCAGTAGAAAGTGCGACACAGTTATTCATAATTTTTGAAATTTTATCAATTATTAAAACATGAAGCATAATGCGATGGAAGCAAAAAATCTCAGGCATTAAAAATAGTTCGCATAACAAAAAAACAGATCATCATAATCAAAATCTTTGATTTTTTTATAGGTCATTAATTCGGTACAACATTTAATTTTTTTATATTATTAATTTATAGAATCGTGATTCAAATTAGATCTTGCCCGAATGAAACACCGCTGCTTAATTAATTTGGCCACGGTAACTGAACTTCTGATTAGTTGATAGAATCATCTTCCGATTTTATTCGATTAATTACTGTCTCTCAGCTGGAATGAATTTTTAGGTCAGTATCGTTTGGCCCCGTTGACTCTGACCCACCGTAATCGACTCGCCGTAAGTTGAATTAGCCGTCGGTGAACCTCGCCGTCTAATCGAATGTCTGCCGGTCGAAAATAAATAATTCAAATACCTTTTTATACTACTTACTGTTTTGTTCTACCGCCTCCCAAGAGTAAATGTAATTCTTATGTATTGGTGAGACACATTGATTCTCAAACTTCTTCTACCTCGTTTTACGCTACCTCTAGCTTCTTCGAGTAATTTTGTACAGTAAATGAAAAGGAAAAAAAACGAACAAAATATCTGTAACCGATTTAATCGTTCGAAGCATTGTAATAAAATTAATGGAAGATAAACTGACATTTCCCGCACTGCCATTTTTACGACTCCATACCTCGCATAATACACAAAGTGTTTATACGATGATTTGGAAAGATAAAAAATTTAAATAAAATTCAATAAATCTGGAATTGTTTAGCGGATAAATTCAAAATAAATCACGAATAAAATGTTTCAAAAAATTTCAAGAAAGTAAAAGAGGCACCAATAAAACTCCTGCTGTCGAAACCATCAAGAAATAATAGAGAATGGGATTTAAAATTACCTCAAAAATCACTCTTAAAAAATTTATAACTCATCTCTAGATAACCCGTTAAAAGTTAAATTCAAAATATGAAACAAAACGCAGAAGCTCTTTCATAAAATCAGAAAACTACATAGACCCCCCTTTGGGGTCAAAAACAGTAAAAAAAGGAAGTTCACCTAAGTAATAGTCCGAATAAAAAAGGAAGGAAAACCAAAACGTATCTCGAACGTATGCATAAAGAACCGTTTTATGGAAAAAATATAGCCGAGCTTCCAATTTCATATTGAAGCCCTCGGGGGGACGTCGAAATCTCGAAATTTTTGAAAAAAAATTGTTTTTTCCCCGGCAGGTGATATATTGATGGCGTGAAGAATCCGTATTTCATTTCCTTAACTAAACTATCAAAGTTGAAGGAAAGTTCAAAAAAGCGCGAAAAATAACATCTATCCCTCTTTGTGGCGCGAATAAATTAGATTTCTTTGTTTTGAATTTAGTATTATGTAAATGTACATCTTTAAGTTAACATGCGAAATCCTTAGAGCGTGAAACATCATGCTTGACTGAACTTATTTTATATTAATTAATCGGTGTCACGCGAAAGTGACAAAGTATAATAAAAAGTACGGTTATTTTTCACCTGAAAAAAAAATATAAGTGTTTATGCAGACAATAAAAATCCTATTTAATGGAAATTTTTATTAACACGTTTCAGATTTTACAAGATTAATAACAAGTTAAAACATATATTTTTTTGAAACCTTTCGAAAACATAATTTTTTTTTTTTTTTTTAAATTAATGAAAAAACATTTTTTAACTTAGCGGGATTAAAAATATCACTGGGTTAAAAAGTGAACGGGTTTAAAATTTTTGATAACGCGTTTCACGAAAATAGTATTTATAAAATTTGAAGTGGTTTTTATGACGCTTCAAAATATTCTAAATCATATCAGTTTTAATGTGTTTTAGGTCTTGATCCAGCTCTGCCGCTTTTTGTGACTGCGGATAACAGAAGTAAACTAGATAAAAGCGATGCATTATTTGTAGATGTTATTCACACGGATGCGCTTGTAGAAGGTAAACTGGAACGAAGTGGCCACGTAGATTTTTATGTAAACGGCGGAATTTATCAACCAGGTTGCTGGAATGGAAATATATTAGGTAGGTTTTAGATTAAGTAAGTTAAAGAACAGTGTTCACGTTTACATCGTTCTGCACGCTGTTCTGCAAGTTTGGAATAAATCTGAGCAAAGCTAAAATAGAAAATGAATATAAAATTACTAATATAGATATGGGTTATCAAATAAAATACTATTTAATCGTTGGTTTTGCTATCCGAACTTAAATATAGGACTGTTAATAAAATTACAGACACGCGGACATTGAAGCGGGGAAATTATTTTTTTTTTGAATTATTAATTCGTGCAATATTTTTTTGCGTAGACACAACTGGATGTAATCATCAACGAGCTCCGGCTTACTTTGCTGAGTCGATTACTACTACAGTAGGATTTTTTGGTTGGCCGTGTCCTGGTTTTTGGCATTATATTAATAATATGTGTCCGTTCATGTATCCAGATACAATAATGGGTGAATACTGCGATGCAATGTAATAAGTGTGCAGTAAACTAGTAATATAATTTTAATCTATATCATAATGGAATGGTAGAGAAAAATTAATAAACACTAACACATTAGCTATCAAAAATCTAAAGTTAAAATTGATAATATTAGGAGTCTAATCAAGGTTGAGAGGTATAAAAAAAAAATTATTCACGGAAGTGAATTTTTGAATTTCTCGTAACATTTTGTTACTAATTCTATACTGTATAAATAATTTTTTGTTTATTTTATAAAATATATCGAAATGATTTCGGCGTACTTGAACCTCAGCATCTCCCCTCTTGGTTACGGGCCTGGTTATAACTGATTTGCCGTTATATTTGATATGAAATAAAGTACTTTAATTTTTAAATATTTAATTCGGAAATTTATTGTTACTAAACAATCACTCTATTTTAAATTTCTACGAAATATGTAAAAAATAATTTTTCACCACTTAAACTAATAATCTTATTTCAGTGTGAAATCTGAGATGGGTAACGATATGAGAAATGTATATTTTGAAATTCTGTACGAATTGAATTATGGGTACATGATATTTTTAGATAACCTGAGACAAAACACGTTTCAATCAATTTCCTAAAATTCCATGATTAACACCGGCTGTCTCTCTATTGATTTTCAAAAAGATAGTAAGATGTAAATTGTGAAACCGTTGCGTTTATGACGTCAAACGCTGAAAATCGTATGTCTTTAGTTTTTCAGTAAATTTGTTGACTTGCTCTTGTAAACTGGTTCACTGGTATGAATATTATTGCTTTATTAGGATTCAAACCATTTGAGAAGATTCTTTTCAACTCCATCAACATTTACTACTACAAATTGTTTTCAATGTTTTTTCCTTCCCTAAAACAGTAAAGAACTTATTTCAGATTTTTTTAAATTGCTGAAAACGTAGTATTGAGGAACGTTGAACTCTTCTTTGCTAAATCTTTATTGGACTCGCCAGTTTCTAAATGTAATATAAGGTTCTTCTTTAATGGATAATTTTACATTTATGCATAGTGAAAAAGTCGATTAAACCGAATTCTTTAGTCCCTGCTTCGAGTTCATTCCGATCCAAAAAGAACATCATCCTTGCCCGACTTAGAATCTCCCATACTTCATTTATTCTTACTTAATTTAACGTCTTGTTCTTTCTGTCAAATCCACTTTCTCAATAAATTGCACATGCTATTATTTTGCCCTTCACTTCAACTTCAAAAATCTCCTTCAATTTTCCGCTCTTAATTCCCGAAATTTTGAGGACTTGACTCACATCGAAAACCCCTTTCTTTTTCTTTTCCTAAAAAATCGTGAACTCCTACACCTAATCTAATGCCCCTCGTAGTCTCCGTTTGCATATGGCCCGATGAGTAGCCGAAAGTGTCGGTTTTTTTCCTTTTTTTTAAAATAAGTAAATGATCAAATAAAATAAGTCAATCGCGTTTGTTATATTACCAAAACGAACTTAAAAAGAAACACTCTAAACAGAATGCGCTTAATAACAGAATTGAAAATAAATCACGTTTACAATTTTTACACTATCCGCTTATGTAAAACAAAAAATATCAAATGGTCGGGACCACCGCCTAATACGAAATACGCTTTTAGAATTGAATCTGTCTCTCTTTGTATCGGCATTTCATTAAAAAAAGTTTCTACATTTTTCATGAGATCTGACTGATGACTTTTTGTAATGATGATAACGAAAAAAGCAAAGTAGCGTATCGTTTTCAGCTTTCCGTTAATTATGTAAAAAAATGAGTAACCAAGATACCATAAGAGAACTAGCGGTCACTGTGGTAATGTTCTCATACAGAGCAGCTGTAAATTAACATTGTCGTGTTTTGATAGTGTGTTTAATATAATCGTTATAGAACACTAAATTATTGTTTTCGTTTTTATAAAAACCCCTTTTTTTTCGTGAACAATAATCAAAAGTATCTGTAAAAACTTTTGAAGTTAATTATTGTGCCACTATGTCATCAATAATTTTTTACTTGCGTACTAAAATTTTAGATATACTAACCGATTTGTCGAGTTTCTATTACCGATATTGTTATAACTAATTTTCGTTATACCCTCCCCATATAGTAACTGACACAAATATATATATATATATATATATATTATTATTTCGATTTAGCCACTGGTGGACTACGTTGTCAACTGGTTCTGCCATTCTTCTTCCTCTCTTTCTATACTGCTTTCATTCTTTCACTGTGTCTTTTTTTTCTTTCTTCGGTCCACGAAACGCCAGTTCTTCTTTTACGTTTCCCCGCGAATCTTTTGCAGTCAAATAATTTCTTCTTTAACGTTGATCGCTGTTCTATATCTTCAGGCGTGATCTTCAGTTCATCCAGGTTTTTTTGGGTCTCTGTATACCACGTACCGTTTATTTTTAGCTTCCGCATGTAACTGAACAACCTTCCGGTAAACCTGCTCGGCTCCATCCTTTGCATATGCCCGTAGAATCGAATTCTTCTTTTCCGGATCTCGGTAGTGATGCTTTCCACATGTTGGTATATTTCCTAGTTGCTCCTTTTTATATATTTTCCACCTTGTTTCTCTGGTCCCAGTATTCTTCTTGCGATCTTTCTTTCTGCGATTTCAAGTTGCTCATTTAATCCTTTTCTGTTCATTGTTAGGCCTTCCGCTGCATATAATGCTTCTGGTCTGACCACAGTTTTATAGTGCCTCAGTTTGGCATTTCTTGATAGATATTTCTTATTATATATTTATTTTGTTAAATAAAAAACCGCTTTCATTCTATCGATCCTATATTTAATTGCTTCTTTTTCTGACCCACTCTGCTCGATTAATTCTCCCAAGTACTTGAATTTATTGACTCTATTCACTTGACCCACATCAGTTTTTATTCTATTAGGAGCGGTTGTAATATTTGTCATAAATTTGGTTTTTTCAAAGGAAATTTGCAGCCCTGCTTTATCCGCTTGCTCCTTTAATAGTTCTATCTGCTGCTTTGCTGTCTCCATAGATTCCGCTATTATTGCCAGATCATCTGCAAAAGCTAAGCAATCTATTAATAAATTATCCTTCTTGTATCCTAGTTTAATTTTCTCAGTGATATTTTCTTCATTCATAGCTTTTCTCCATTCTCTTATAACTTTTTCAAGTATGCAGTTAAAGTGTAAAGGTGACAGACCATCCCCCTGTCTAACTCCTGTTTTTATTTCAAACTGTCTAGATATTTCGCCTCTAAATTTCACTTTAGCATATGTGTTTGTTAACGTTTTTATTATTAAGATTGTGGTTTTTTTGTCCAGGCCAAATTCTTTAAGGATATTAAACAACACTGTTTTTTGTTTTTTTTTTTTCCTACCCTGGGCGCGCCAGCGGCCTTGACCCAACAACATGAAAAATTAACAGTTATAACTAAATAACCAGGCGGTCAGAAATGGAGAGGACAAAGGACAGTAGCAATGGGATAACTGAAGGCAATGGGAAGGAAAGAATATAGGTAGCGTTAAAGGGAGTAGGAAGACCCAAAACTAAAAGTTGGGTGTAAAGAAAAGAGCGTTCGTTAGAGAGTGCTGAACATTCGAATAAGATGTGATTTGAATCACAAATACAAGAAGGCTCAGAAGCGTGAAGAGAGCAGAAAGGAGAAGGGGACAAAGCGAATTGAAAGCGAGAAGAGGGGAGTAGAGAATGATTGCTTCTAAGCCTAATTAAGGAAACAACAGTGGAACGACGACAGATCGGAATAGATTGAAACCAAGGCAGGAAACTAGGAACCGGTTGAATAAGACGGTACTGAGAAAAGCGATTTGAGAATATAGATGGATACATGTCAGACTAAAGTCTGGAATGATTAGAGCGTGATAGAGAAAGACTGTTCTAATATATATATATATATATATATATTGAATTTAAACTAAATTAGTTAAAAATGTTTTTATATTATCTCAACATACATCATTTCTAACTAATGAAAATTAAGAAACAGAAAATAGCGAATTATTTAAAAAAAGTATGAGAAGTTTCTGTTTCTTGGATTAAAACTTTATACATAAAATTATTTTGACCTTATCTGTTAAGTAACGATTAATTCTTCCGAAATTTAATAATAAGAACTGTGTTTTAGGAGCCGAGGCTACTACCTCGTAAAGACAGCTAATAAACCGCCATTTGCAATCGGTCATAATATTTCGGTTTCTCCATCTTGGAAAATGATAACAGTGTTGCGTGACAGACAATCACCTGTTTTTAATTATTCAACTGTTTTTAAGCCGTCCAAGTTGTCGTAATATCCAAAATGGCGAATTCTGCATACTGCTGTTTACTTGTATTTATCATTAAGTAATCATATTTTGATAATTCGTACGCTATTTTTGTTATAAATAGGGTATTTTTTTTGTAAATTTGAATTTAATAAATTGTGAAATAAATTACTATTTCTTTTATAACTTTGGTCTGGACGTATTCAACAGTGGAACTGTTTATACGAAAAAATATGAAATATAAACTTTTACATTCACATATTTCATGAGATTGGAGTTTCTGGAAAATTATTCTTTAATTTTCATTTATGTAGGCATGTATTTGATCTTCAGGTTACCGGGTATTATACTATTTTGTTGTTTTTAGACTGCGCCATTTATCGAAATATTTAGCTTAACTGAACACTTAAGTTGATTTTAAAATACAATACTGTTTTTGTTGGACAGATTTTAAAAATCGTTCATACAATAAAAAGGAATAAATCGGATTATTTTATGCTGGATATTGCCTGCAGTAATCAATAAGTTTTACATTGCTTTTTCACCGTTAATAATAGCACAAAATGAAATAATTATTCTGCGCAGAGTTAATCTATTATTAAAGTGAGAGTTTTACGTTTTTAATACTATTCTATTTTTGATACATAATTAAAGTTTTATACGTCTCTTAATCTGGTTGAAAATATAGAGATCTCCAAATAGAGCACCATAAATACTATTTTATTTCCGGATGTAATTCAAAACAGATTAAGAAATTATAAAAATTATAGGAAGTTACTAAATAAATTAAGGTTATATTATTCTGGAATTTCACGAGCCAAAGTTCCCTTTTTGGTGATTTAACAAAAATCAAACTTATTTTTAATGTATTGAACCTATCCTAACTTTAGAAGACAGACAAACATGCATAATTGTGTATTTAAGGTGGAAAAGAAGAGGATTTAACTTCTGTTCAGGTACTTTTGTGTAATTTGGTAAAGATGAAAGCTATATCAGCTTTTGCATGTTTGTTTGAGTATGCACTCGCGCGAATGTATATTTACTAAGTTTATTTATGTATGACAGCTCTAAGATGCATACAGTATCATAATGCAGTGTACAGACCATTAAAAACACTTTAATTAGATAAAAGGCATAGCTACCATTAGAAAATAGAATATTAATGTGGTCAGTATTAATAATATATACATATTCCCTCATGAATAATTGTATTACTTCTCTCAACCTTGTAAACTAAATTCGTTTCTGTGGCTAACTCTTAATCATAGTACTGGGTAAATGAATTTGCAATGCATACATTCCACTTTTTTTTTGTAAAACATTGTGAATACATAACTTAAATAAATTTTAGCAAATAAATGTGTAGCCAATTGGTTTATGGATTTAGCATATTTTGTTATTATTTGATAATTTGATTGCAAATGAAATTTTCAATGTTACCATTTTAATTAAGTGAGAAAACCATTTTATCTAGCATTACAATAAATTTTACATATAATACATAGACATTTTTGTTTTCCATTAATCTTTATGATTTTAATGCAATTACTGGAAATTAAATAAATTTTAACTTTGCAACTATTAAAATACATGTATATACCATAGGCATACCAAGGAGGGATTTGAGGGGTTCACCCTCCCCCCTCCACGAAATGGATTTTTACGTTGCCATATTGTCGCTTTACGGTCGTAGGATGTTTAGATACCAGACATCCTGACAGTATAACTAACTATGTATTAGTGTAAATTATTCTCAAAATGAAAACGAATAGAGTAATCTTAATCCTTACGCATTTAGAACTATTGTACAACAGATTATTAATAAAATATAATTGCTAAGTAAAATCCTTTTTTCTGTCAAGTGTTTTTTTTTTAAATATGACGTACCCTCCCTTGGGACGCGAGTATTATAGCTAAAAATTTTGAACGAGATTTAAAAAATGCGCATCCCTGTATATTTCTTTACTTTGGAACATCTGGGTTTCAAGCTTTAAAATTGGGCCCTCGATTCACTGAAGGCTCGAAATTTTTGAAAAAAAATGTGGGCGCGGCTGTGCTGGGCACAGGGCCGTTGATTTAACGTGAAACGCCTATATCGGTTTAAGTATATATATATATATATATATATAAAAATATATAAATATGTATAGATATATATAAATATATGCGGTGAAAAATAATAGTCGTTGCGTTGCGCGATTTCGTTTTACAATTTCGTTTCACGAGCGATTTTCAAGACGTGTCAAGTCAAAAATATTTTTTTTCCGGGCTAGTCATATATTGTTGGAAAGAGCACTATTTATTAGGAACGATACTGTATTTCATTTCTTTAACGAAACTTTAGATGTTGACGAATAGTTCAAAAAAGAGCAGAAAAAGAAAGTCAGATTTTTTTATTTTGAATTTATTATTATTTAAACGTAAATTATAGTCTTACATGCGGAATCCCCAGCGCATGAAACATCATACTTGACTGAACTTATTGATCACTTCTGACTCTAAAAGCATTCTTCAAGCCATCTTTTCTTCTCCTTTCCGTTCCGCTGATGGTATCATTCCCTCAATTTGATTTCTCATTTTCACTTTGCTTTCGTTCTATTCTATTCTCATAGATCTTCTATGTGTTCCTAGTTATTTGAATACAGAAGGTAGTGACTCAGCTGACTTTTTAGCTCGCTCAGCCGCCCGCATTGGTTTATTCCTCAACTTCAGGCATCCTTTTCTTATCTATATCCGATCATTCCAGACTTAGACAGGACATTTATCAATATTTATTCTTCAATCGTTATATTCACATTACCATTTTATTCAATTGGTTCCTTGGTTCCATTCTAACCCTGCTTATTGTCATTCTATTGTTGTTTTTTAAATTAGACTCAGGATCAATCATTATTTATTACCCTCTTCTAGTTTTTGATTTGTTCTGTCACCTTCTCCTTTCTGCTCTCTTCAGTTACGATCCTCTTTGCATTTGTGATTGTAAACACATCTTACATATTTTTTAAATGTTCTGCTCTCCTCAATAAACGCTCCTTTCTGTATGCCCAGCTTTTAGGAACCTATATCCTTTACTTCTCATTGTTTTCTGTTGTTCCCTTGCCACCATGTTTCAAGTCTTCCATTTTTGATTGTCCAGCTATTTAGTTTCCTAATTTAGTTTGTCATTGTTGGGTCAAGCCCGCTGGTACGTCCAAAGAAAAAAAAAGTGTTCTTCTTATTTTTACTTTTCGATGGTTTTCTTTCCATCCATATGGAGTAGTGATTGTAACACAAATTGTATCTTTAAATGTTCATTTCTTCTGTTGAGCGTTATGTACCATATTCTTATCACAAAACTTGAGCTTCTTATTCTCTATTGGGTATTCTATATCCAATATTTCTCTTCTTCAATCATTATTTTATTCTATATTGTTAATATGTAATTGAATCAAAATTTAACAAAGTAAACTATCTTTTCTTTTTCATTTCTGGGTGTCAGTTTATGGCTGTCATCCATCGAATTCTTGATTACAGTGCAAGTAAAAATAAAAAATACTTTTCATTGAACTTAGAAGTATATTCAATCTGAATTCCTTAGAAATTAAGATCTGAAAAAATTTTGAAAGTGCAATATTACTTAACCTTAGTCACCAACTCCATTGATTGAAACAATGTTTATCCTTACAACAATAATAAAATTTTTGGTATGTCTCAAAAATTGAATTTTAGTTATTCAAACGATATATTCGCATTTATTTATTCATTCATTTAACTTTTTTAAATTTTTATTAAATACATTTTTTTAAGGGAGCATTTTTTTCCTTCTGTATTGTTGAATTTCTTTCTTTTTATCATTTGGTTCTATGAATTGTTTTAAATACATTCTTAAATAATCTAAGAAAAAAATTCAAATGATAAGATAATTATTTGTTTTATGTGAATATTTCTAATTCCTATTGATACTATTACTGTGTTACTTTTAATTAAGTTAAAATGCACTCTATCGTAATTTGAAAAACATACATCCATTTTTTAATGCTGTATGTGGTCACACTGTGGAACAAAATACCGGTTTTTTCTGTTTTATCTTCATTGTGTATTTTTATCAGTAAATTTTAGTTATGTAATTAGTTTTGATTTGTGAAGTTTAGAAATTGTTTTTTCTAATTGTTAGATGTTTAATTATGGCGATAAAAGTAATGTGTTTAGCAAGCAATGGTACTCAATTGTTTTCGAGAAGTACTGATTCATCTGAGAGCCAAGTAAGTTGATGTACTTTAGTTATTCGAAAAAATGTATTACTTCAAGAATAAAATGTGTTGAAAAATTATTGTCTAAGTAAATATTATTTGTAATTATGAATTTAAGATGGTCAGTTCAATTTTTGATGGAATATTTGATATTTTTTTATGATGAATTGGAGTATTTTATATTTACTAATTGTAAAATTTTTAATTTTTTTGGTTTGATTGTTTTTCATTTATTACGATTTAATGAATGTTACAGCTTCAAAAATATTTACTTTATGCTATGTGAAATTTATTAAACACGATTATTTCATCAAATTTTTTCGTTTCCATCGATTTTTATTTTTGTTTTTTTTTGTTTCCTTTTGATATAATTAATAATAAAGTAAGTATGGTATATTTTTTAAATTTGAATTTTATCGTGTTTCTAGACGATTTCTAAGTAACTGTAATGTAACATTTTTTTGTTAGTGTTCCTCTTTAGCCATTTTGAATATAATACAGCAGATGTTTAACAAACAACATTTATACGTGTTTAAAAATTTGCATTACAAAGAATTCGTCATCCATGCAAGAAGTTTTAAGAAGTAAGTTTTTATTTTCATTTTATATTTAACTACCTTTAAATATAAATTAAAAATGTTGATATATAAGATTTACAAATAATAGCGACATAATTTAAAATATAATAATTTTGTAGTTTCAGTTTAGTTTTGGTTGGAAAAAATTTGATAACTGAAGATTGCGAAGAAATATTGAAAGCAGTTTTCAATGCGTTGATGATGATTATGGGCCCCGAAGATATAAATATAAAAAGTGTTGATAAGTTAAAACGAGAAATGAGAGTAAGTATTTTTGTTAAACATATCGTTAGTAGGTATGCAATGATGCATATAATTTCCACATCATGTAATTCCACGTGCATTGACGCCGCCTTTTCACGAGATTCTGGCTCGCGAAAAAAAGCCAACTCACTGACAGTTCAAGGAAAAAAAGTATGTCAAGTGAAAGAATGAAGGAAAGGCGGAGCTGCCGATAAGATATATTCTTCTATTTATGTATTTGCGTGATAGACAGTCGTTTGCTTTTTTACTTTAATTTGTATACGATATATTTTTTTTAAATTATTCGAATTAAAACAATTTTTAACAATTACAGCATGCTTGGTATTGCACAGTAGTTCAATTTTTGTTGCCTGATAATAGCGCAGCCTTTGAAGTTGTACCACATTTTCATTTTTACAATACTTTTTTCTGTTATGCATATGCCACTTGAATAATACGATTCTATTGCGTTTCCGGGGGTTAGCATATAAAAAAGTTAAGCCAGTGATGATAAATTTCATGCAGGTATTATTTATAATTACCCCACTTGTGCAGATAACGATGTATTTCTTGAATTTAGTGGAATTTTCTAGTACTAAGAAAGGGGATGAAATAAGTTAAATCATTTTATTTATTTGAAAAGTAGTTTGTACTTATTACGTTTCGTAAGAATTACTCAAATGTTGGATCTGATACGAATGGATGTATATGTGGGTGTAGTGTACTTTAAAATTAGTACTTTATTATTTTTTGCAATAATGAATTCATATATTTGTGTTGATTTGCTTATATCATTTATGAATAGTTTAAATAAAAATATTGCGGAGTTTTATCTGTTACTTAGAAGCGATTTATGTACAAAAAAAAGTAAAAAGTTAAAATCCTTTTGGTAATAGTAAAAAAACTTTTTATGCATTACATTTTTCATTTTAATTTTGTAACTACATCTGTTTTTTTAATACGCATTGTATGCATTTGTTTGCTTTAATTTAAAATTTAAAATTACGTTAAATAAATTATTATACAAAGAGAATTGTATTTAGTATAATTCAGAAAATTAAAAATAAACTTAACAGGTTTTTTGTTTTTTCATTGGTCATAGTACTGACAGGTGTCAAAAATAACTTAGTGATACTGAATCATTGCTGATTATATTAATATCTAACTTATTTTTAAAATCTACATTTATTTTTAATTGTATTCAAATAAATAGTACAGCAAAGTGCTGAGTAAATGCTGTTATTTTTTAATTTTTAGCCAAGTTACCCAGTTATCGATAGGATAATGAAATGCGTCGATGAATGTAAAGAAGGCAATTATAGTTCTGATTTACTGTCAATTACAGAGACTGTTGTTAGTTCGGATTACAATATTCTTAAGGTATATTACACTTTTTAGAAGTTTCTTGATCATAAATTATCACTTCCGGCTCTTTGATTGATACTGAAACAATTTTTAAATCAGCCATAGTACGAATAAAAGTTGATACGAAATTAAACCTATTTTAATGTATAGAATAATTAGAAACATCGTGTTTTCTTTTCACTTCATTTGTTTTTTTTTTTTTTTGGTTGGCTTTTTATATGTTTTATAATGTGATTTATGTAATTACGTATGTTCGGCGGATACCTAAAATATTTCTTTAGAGAAACAGAAATGGTACTAGGAAAAGACGTATAGTTGAATTTTAAATTTTTGTTCTTTTGTCACCGTCACGTTATTATTTAGTATTTTAATGATATTTTTCGCTAAAAGTTTTTAATTAGTATAAAACATTTATTTTAAAAGATTGCTAATAATATGTTTAACGAATCGATCGTACATTTAAAATTTGCTTGATTTCTATTTAAAAAAAGAATAAGAAGAATTGACCCATGTTTGACAAAAATTACAATTATTTGTCTAGGTTTGAATATGATAAGCACTGGTGACAATAAAGCAGCTAAGAGGAGGAATGACAGAAGAGGTGAATACGATACTGTAAGGAGTAAGAATGTTGTGTTTAAGAGGTAAGAGTACAGAAAGGGACGTTTAGAAGCAGGATAGAAGAGTGGTCAGAAGTATTATCAGTGTAAGTTGCAAAAGACAATAAAATTTATCCATCATAAAATTTCAGTAAAACAGTTTTGGACATAAATTCCTTTAAACATTTAATGAGACTGCCAGTTAAATTATTTTGATTATTTCAAGTATGATTTGAGAGCCTGCAGAAATATTCAGAATTACATTTAATTTCTTCTTATATACAATAAATGAGTTCCTCTGCATCAAATTAAATTGAATATAGTTGTGTTTAATCAAATGTATTTACGCATATCTACTTTCGCACTAAATTAGTCGAGTAAAGTCCGGCTAAGTATACCAGATTAGTCCAATTTAGAAGTTTAAACGTATTAAACTTTTCATTAGTAAAAACGGTATTTTCGATTGATATTGCACTTATCGATATTTTATATAGTCACGGTTGTGTTTGTTGTTTTATTACATATTTACGTGTTTTCTGTATAAGCATTTTTTGAAAAATTAAAAGGAATGGATTTAGAAGAATGAACTTATTTAGTTGAACAAAATGAAGAAATATTTAATCCGTAAAGTATCAAATATTGAAATAAGGATCAAAAAATTTGTTTTCATTACATAATTTTGTAATAACAAGATTAAATGGTTATTGGTTATTGTAAATATCACTGTGAATTTATTTCAGAATTTTTTATAAATAATATTGTAAAAATTCGATTTGGTGCTGCACGAAGATAATTTAAAAATTGTTTTTGATCATCCGGTGAATGTAAAAATAAATGATGAAAGGATCAGTAGATGACCTTTTTAGATTTATCGAATCTCTCGGTAATTTATGTTTCTATCGTTTGTTTTCGGCGAATTTATAGTGTTC
The DNA here is from genome assembly GCA_039619475.1 of Icerya purchasi. Classification (NCBI taxonomy): domain Eukaryota; kingdom Metazoa; phylum Arthropoda; class Insecta; order Hemiptera; family Monophlebidae; genus Icerya; species Icerya purchasi. The sequence goes on along the minus strand of CM077116.1, from coordinate 378,259,614 downwards.
TATAAATCGTAACATTCACAATACTATCCACCGTCTACAACTGATAAGAACCATATTAAATCACTAAATTGATTCGACTAATTCAGTATAAAAGCAAGTGACTTAAAGCGAATGATTTAGTTTAACTTGACTAATTGGGTACGACAGCAGCCTACGAAGCCGCAGACTCTCGTAATTTACTTTGCCTCTTATTGAGAACGTAACGTGTTACGGTCAAGTCCAAAGAAATAATTATAAACTTTCGAGTATAATCAGTGCGTTCATTTATTTACATGGTCATCACAAACTCGAAGCCGTATAATTTAACTTATTTAGCTGAGAAGTTCATCTTTTTTAGGATTCCGTACATATATAATGTACAGAATCCTAATAAAATGATTCAGAAACAACAAAAATATCAAATAAAAATCAATAATTTACGAAAGATTTGGCTTATAAACTTCAAAATTAGATAATAAATTACACTTAAAATTCTCCTAAAGACAATCTATAATTTCAAGCTAATCGATTATCCTGGTGACAAAAAAACTGAAAAAAACCGTCAAGAATATATAATATGGGATTTAAAACGACCTCAAAAATCACCCTTAAAAAATTCGTAACTCACCACCGGATTAACTTTCAAAGTGAAATTCAAAATATAAAACAAAACACAGAAGTTTTGTCATAAAATCAAATATAATCTTCGTATATTCTATTCTTTAAAACGGCGTTTTTCTACTTCTAAAGTTAATTGTTCTATCGTGAATTCATATTAAATAAAATTACAATAAATAATTTATTTAACTGATTTTATAAATAAATCATAAATCTATTTGCGATTGAAGAAAATCAAACTAATTCATGCGTGCTTTTTAGTCCTACGCACGTGTGATTACTTTAGACTGGACATTCTGCATAGATTACATTACTTTGAATAAACTTCCGCAACGCATGTTCAGATTAAACACAGTTTAATATATTATTTTAATTCTTGCAGCGAGAATATGTACAGTACGCAAGTATGTACAGAGGAATTTCCTAAAAATCACTTTAAAATGTGCAACTAATGTAATTTTTTATAATAATTGATATTTTTTATTATATATAATGTAATGCGATAAATAAAATTATCGAATATTATCGAGGAGAGAAAAATAAAGATGAATTATTTTGACTAATCACTTATTTTTTTTTTTGTAGTTTCCTTTGGTTTTGATCATGAATTACTTTTAAACTACTTATATGTCGCGATATGACATTTTACGCGTTTCGCCTGGTGATTTTTAGTATCACGATTGTTTTTTTTTTTTATTTTATTATTATTAAAATTAGAAAATACAAATAAATTTTTAGGTAATTTTAAGCATTAATATGTTGGAATTAATTTATTCTTTTACTAGTTTTTGAAAAACGGTTCCTATATCGCAACTTTTAATTTAGTATTTGTTTTGAAATGAAAGACTTAAAAATGTGTTCAGTTTCTTTCATAAGTATAAAATGTGTTTTTTATTTGTTTTATTAAATTCCCAGGGATGCCATCACGGTCTCTAACTTACCGTGGACGAGTTTAACGATTACTATTATCATTATTATTATTGATCTGTCAAAGAAATTGTTTTTTAGAAAATATGTATTAAAATTTGTTCCACACTGATATTGCCGGAACGGCTGACCGCGGAAAAGACAATTATAAATACGACCGAAAAAAAAAAAAAAATATATATATATATATACAATGAGATTATTAAAAAAATATATATAAATGAAAATTCTACATATCACTGTTGTCGGATGGGTTATAATGATGCTTCGCGATGCTTGTACGCTTTTCCGTTAACTTCTCGATTATTGATTGTCGACTACAGATTGGGTTAATTTGAATACGATTTCATGCAATGGTTCCACGATGACTTTGAGTTCAAATTAATTGAAATAGTCGGTAACACTACTGTTCTTTACCGGGAACCGATTTTTCAAAATGTGAGACTATGAGAACGTTCGATTTGAAACTCGTTTTCAAAATACAATCTAACTGATTGACTTGATAAGATCTTTTTGCGTTTCTCCCCCTTCCGATTGGACTTGATCCGAAGGAAGATGTATATTTCGCATGCGATGGAAATTTCTAGGCTATTCAACTCTATCCGGTAGCAGGATCTCACACCCATGCACACTCTCTCACTACATTTTACAAAAAAAAAATTGTTTTGTTTTACTTTTATTTATTTATTTTTTCCCGTAATGAACACATTACAAGCTGTAGCAGTGATGTACATCTCGTTACGCAAATACGATTTTTTTTTCTTCGAAGTGGTTTGTTTTGCAATAATTAAAAAAAGCTATTGTGAAATCTTAGAACCACTATTAACATCAAAAATCTGCATTGTTAACACATAAATTCCATTTATTATTATTCTTTGTAATTTTAATTCATACTTTTATTCTAAAAGTGTATTTTTAAAAAGATATAAAGCATAGTTCGGTAGATATAAGAATATTTTTGTAAATATAGACTAAATTTTATAATGTTGCTAATAAATATAGTTTATAACCTGTGATCTTTTAAAAGTAATTTAAAATTACAGTTCCATACAAAAGAACAAAACTAAGTGGTTTCTCAATATTATACTAAGATACTTATTTGTAGGAACACGGGGAAAGCAAAACGGATTATAAAATAACTGAATTCAATAAAGTCAGATACTTTTTTTCTTAATAAAAAAAAAATGCTATTTTCCTAAAATTTCATTTGATTGTTATCTATAATTTTTAATCCTTTCTGGTATTTTTGTCTCATAAAATTCGTAAAATAATCTTAGCTAAGTTTTAATTGTAAATGCTCTTGATTATGCGTCAATCAAGTATGTAAGTATACTTTATTTGTAAGTTAGATGTATTTTTAAAATAATTCTATTTTTAATTTTATGTATTTATCTTTTTGTCAACAGCAAAAATTAGATGAATGGTCGGAAATTATTGGTTCCTTATTTTGCTGTTTGTTGGTGGAAGATAAAGTAGTAGTTGCTACGTCAGCATGGTGGAATCTAAATGAAGAGGAAAAAAAATTGTTAACTATTTTTGTCATATCTAATAATAATTGTACAGCACTTGATATTCCGGTTTTTCTTTTGTGTAAAACGCCGGCAGTGAGTATTATTAATTTGACTTATCGAATAGAATATGGTTTACGTTTAATTTTAATAACTTATAACTTATCGGCAAATCGTAAAATAGGTGTTTGCAAGAAGTTAAAATATTTTAAATCGTTGGCGGGGTTTTTTGTGTTGGACGTAAAGAAATAAGGGTTAAAAGGTTATTGTTGTACATATTATTCGAATGTGAAATGTTATCTGTTAGATTATTGCGAACTTAAATTTAAATAAAGATTTTAAATATTTTCTTAATAACTGAGAAAATTAAAGGAACTATTAAAAGAACAAATGAATATTTATAAAATTAAAAAAATATTTAATTGTATTTTTTAAGTGATATTTTAATGAGTATATGTCTGAATTTAAATTGAAGAAGCCGGATTATTACTTATTTTGAACATTAGCGAGAATCACCGAACTGGAAATATCTTTACGTAATGTTTCTAATTCCGTTCCTGAAGTAGATGGAATTTCCTTTTCCACTCTCAAAAATCTGATTTTTCTCTTTGGTTCTTCTTAAACTTGTTTAACTTCTTTTTTCATTCTAGTTCTACTCCCTTGTCTTGGAATACCTTCGACGTTATTTCAAACCCTTAACCTAATTCTTCTACACTGCGTTTCTCTTACTTCCCGCGTTAGGAAGCTTTTCAAAAGTTTCATCAGCAGATTCTTATTTGGTGACATGAACATAATAATCTGTTACTTTATAATATGTTTAGTTTCCGTCCCGAATACGGTCGTTCCGACTGTATTAGTACATTTTGAGCAGATGTTTACATTCCTTATTTATTTTCCTCTGCTGCCTTTGGTAATGTCCACTTTCATCCTCTCTTTGATGTAAAACTTTCTTTTTTTAACATTCCGGTTCACTTTGCTTGTTAATAATCTTTTCCTGTGCAGAACCGTTCTTTCCTCTTACTTTTCTACTACCACTAGACTAACTCTTGTGGATAACCGTAGGGTTCCTGCCTTAGTTTAACATTGTTGTTTTTTGCTTCTAAATTCCTGTTCCCCTTTTTTTTCCCGACAATATCCTCATTTATTCCTCTCATCATAACATCTCGCGCTCTAACTCTTAACTTCAAATTTCTTTAATATCGTTAGAAAACGCTTTATCTAATATGCATTTTTTATCTTCCCTGCTGAATCTTCTGCTGCCGTTTTTACATTGCGCTCATTTGATCCTACTTTAATTAACTTTGTGCTTAATAATGACTCCATCCTCTTACTCCCTTCTTTCGATATTTTCCATAACTAACTACATTAGCTATCTATACTTGTTATGTTCAACCTTATGAAGTCTCTTTCTAAGTCTAATTAGGTAGGTACTCCCGTAATCTTGCTTATGTTTTACAAATATTTTGTCCCCGTTCTATCCTCGATTACTGTTGTTTTATTTATAAAAATTCTTCTAGGTCTCTTCTACCCGTGCTGGATCATGTCCAAAATACATGTGTGCGCCTCTGTCTCGGAATCCAAAAATCTATTCTGATCTCAGTTACGCATGCGGCATCTTTTTTCCCGGCTCTTTTCTTCGAGTGTCCTGTCTGAGCTACTGTTTTCTTATTGGACATTTATCCTCGTCCGTTCTTGTTCCTTCTTACTCCTCTATCTATCATAATTGACGTTTTACCGCTAATAAATCTCCAATATTGTTTCCCATCTCAGTTCGTTTCCTTCATTTTCATCTTATACTTTTTCCCTTCCACAAAACCATTTTTACAGAGGGTTTGAGTGGTAGAGTTGAAGTCTCCTTTTGGTCTTCCTTCCTTCTACACTATCCTTACAGCTAAATTTTAAATTTATGACCATCTTAAGTTCTATTGCCTATATCTTTCTCATTACTTCTTTTCAACTAATTGATTATCTCCAACTCTCATTTTCCTACTCACTCCTGCGATTTTTCTAGCCTTTGTGTTTGATCCTTTATCTATAACCTTCTTGCTCTCCTTTTTATCCGTGTCAATTTGTTCTGGGCCTCTAGCCATGTGAGTATTAAGAGTAATGTAATGACGGATTCTTTGTCTCGGGTTGCTACATCTTTTCCTTTTATTTCAATTAAATTTCTGCTTTCAACTTGCTTCTCCTACGGTTAAAGTTCTGTATTAAATTTTGGTCAGATATTTACGTTCCTTCTTTTTCCAATAAACTTTCCTTTTCTGTCCACCCAGCCAAATTTCCTTACCCACTTCCAGTTCTATGACTTTTCTACTCTACGGCGTTCCGTTGTCGTCTCTATTTATTTAATTATCTCTTTCTTTTCGTATCATTTTTGGGCGAGGGAACATCGCTAACGTGTCCAAAAAAAGTAAAAAGAGAGAAATTAAACTACTAGTTTTATATACGTTAAAATGTAATAAATGTTTAAAGCTTTCATAGTAATTACTTATAAATAAATTACGGACACAACTGTGTTAGAATGAATTATATTCGCTTAACGTTTCGGGCAGCTTACACTGACCTTCATCGGAAGCGAACTACAGTAACAGAATGAAAATTACGATCGACAATAGCGACAAAAATGAAAAACATATCACGGAAAACCCAAGCAGATAAACATACCTAAACATAAGAAAACAAAATAAACAAAAAAATATCGGAACCCAAATAGAAGCAAATATAAAAACCAAAATGAAAAACAACGAAAAAATATCGAAAACCGCTGAAAATTCCTATTCGAAGACGAAAGGAAAATACAAACGAACAACGGGTTAAAGAATGGAAAAAACGAAAATATAAATATAAAAAATAACAAAGGACTCAAAATGTAAGAGTAATATAATAGAAAATAATTTAGAAGAACACAAAAAAAAAACACCTGAAAAATAAGCAGCGCCAGAAAGGAAATTCCTCCACGGAGGCAAACAAAAAACAATAATAACCACCGATAATTCTTAAAAATTTACCTGAAACAATAAAAACATAAAAAACAACCCCTAAAAGACGCATAACAACGGAAGTCCAAAAGGAGAGAAAACCGCCAAGACCAGAGTACGAAGGAAACGGAAATCCAAAAATCTTCAAAGGAGGGAACAGTAGTGACCAGGGGATCTGAAAATTAACCAGAAGTTCGCTTAGGAATTTTCGACAGTTGTTTTTTGTTTGTCTCCTTGGAAGAATTTCCTTTCTGGCGTTTATTATTGCGTTTTTCTAATTTATTTTTTGTTACATTACTCTTAATTTTTAAGTCCGTTGTTGTTTTTTATATTTTTATTTTCATTTTTTATATTTCATTCCTTGGACCCGTTATTCGTTTTTTTTCCTCTTTTTTCTTCGTTTAGGAATTTTAGCGGTTATTGTTTTTTCTGCCCCCCCTCCTGGGGGAATTTCCTTTCTCGCGGTGTTTATTTTTCATGTGTTTTTTCTTGTGTTTTTCTAAATTATTTTCTGTTATATTACTCTTACTTTTTGAGTCCGTTGTTGTTTTTTGTATTTTTCTTTTTCGTCTTCGGATAGGAATTTTCGGCAGTTTTCGATATTTTTTCGTTGTTTTTCATTTTGGTTTTTATATTTGCTTCTATTTGGGTTCCCACTTTTTTGTTTGTTTTGTTTTCTTATGTTTAGGTATGTTTATCTGCTTGGGTTTTCCGTGATATGTTTTTCATTTTTGTCGCTATTGTCGATCGTAATTTTCATTCTGTTACTGTAGTTCGTTTCTGATGAAGGTCAGTGTAAGCTGACCGAAACGTTAAGCGAATATAATTCATTCTAACACAGTTGTGTCCGTAATTTATTTATTTATAGTGTCTGAACGGCGAATATGATAATTGCTTTCGTTCCTAGCACATTTAAAAAAAAACTTATTTCGGCTGCTTTTCATTTTTTTTTTTTTTTTTTTATGTACCAGATCTCTTTTTAGTAAAACGATAAAACTATCTCAGAAGTAATTTTTACAATTTTTTATCACCGCTGATCTTCAGGCATAATAGGAATCAGGCGAAATGTGACATAATAATAATTGTAGGTTTTGAATAAATTTTCAAAAAGTATAGAATTTTCAGATTATCTCTGTTGATGTTCTTAACTTGCGGCGTTGATTGATTTAAAATAGACTCCATTTAGGTTAGTATCTTGTTGCTTAATTTCTGGAATTTGGTTATGCGCTTTATGTGGTCCTACGCCAGATTTATTGCAGTTCGAAGAATGTTGTGTTATGTGTTGGAGTTCTTTAACCGAAGTTTTAAGATCGCTTTGTCCACTTATTCCCAGGAATATTCCTTATTCCTTCGAAACCCATCCTGATATAATAGCGTAAGTTATTTTTAATATTACAGTAATGATATTGTATATGTGTGTGTGGGGGGGCGTGTGTGTGTGTACATATACACACACATACCTTTTGTTTTCAAACTTAAAAAACTGAGCTCCCTGCCAATGCGTAACTTACTGTTCGTGAAAATTCTGCCTAACTCGGAAACCCTGCCTATCTAACCGATTTGGGGAGGTTTCTTAGTATATTTAAATCCAACATCACGTTTCTCTCTGCAACTGCTCATTCCAAATTACGAATTAACTGTTATTTTTCTCCTTTTCTAATACTCCTTCTGTCCTCCCGTTCAACCGGATCTTCCGCCTTGAGTTTGGTTTCTGAACTCCCTTCTCTGCAGCGTTTGTCGTCTATACTTTTGACACAGCTTGCTTCCTTCATCACTTTTTTGTTTTCCACTTGTCTTTTTGATTTTGTCCTCTCCGCTCTTCCACTTTTCTTTTGACGTGACAACGTCTTATAAATTGGTTTGCCGGGTGACACTTGAAGAAACTGCGTTACGCTCCGCTCACGTTATGCGCTCACAATGAGAGCGACTGAGAGGCACGCGTCCCTTCCACTCGGGCATGGTTAGCCCGCCTAAGAGGGAGAGAGACAGACATAAAAAGTGAAAAGCACGCGTCCGTTCCACTCGAGCACAGTTAGCCCGCCTAAGAGCGAGAGAGATAGGCATACACACCGGTTCATGTCTTGCGCTTCTATTTCGCTTAGGCGCCTGCATACAAGTTTACACCCTGCATACAAGTTTACACGTTGCCAGTTAATTGTAAAACGAATGTGTAGTGATAATGTGAAGGTAGTTTCGTCCATCGCAACAATTCAAACAGCAAAGGTAAATAATTTCAGACTGATAATATAACATGATGAAATAAATGACTAAGACATAAGTGAATAGGTTATGTTGTAGTAATCACAATGTTGTGGTACTTTTCAATCAAAAAAGTAGTATAAATCGTTTCTCAACCAATAATAATTTGTTTAACTTGAAAAAATGAGCGCGACTTGCTATGTAAAAAATTGAAATAACAATGTTTAACCTCCAACCTGTCAAATCGAAACTTTCAAACATTCAAACCGAGACGACCAATCACTGCGCAAGGTAGTAAGCGCGCGATTTACAAATTCAAAGATCAATTGTGATCTTTTCTATGTTATAGACAGTTTATCGTTATAAAGAATGATGTTATAAAGAGTTTACACTGTATTTGAAAACATTTAAAAATATGAGAAAAAAAAAATTGGTTGCCTGTAAAGTCGGTATACGGGCGAAAGTTTTACGCGACAACGACTTTGAGTGGTAAAATAATTTTAATGTGAATATTCATTCGTATAGTAGGAAGAAGGATGAAATAATAGTAACAATTTAAAACATTTATTTATACAAAGAATTATATTTAAAACATTAATTTATACAAAGAATCTCGCACTGAATTTCATATTAACAAAATTTTATTTAGAATTATGAGTGCATATCAAGGAAGAATAATCGAACAAACTCAGACACCAACGCAGCAGGTGGAGTAGCGATCTATCGTAGGTTATCATCAATATCAACAGCAAAAGTGATCGATGTTGCGGTCACAGACACTGCTCGAGTTATCAAAACCTGCGGTGACTTGTGCTTGGCTGAAGTTACTTGCTTTACCGCTGATACTACCTTCAAATTTGTGCTCGGTGCTGTTTATATTCATCCAGGATCAAGTGTACAAGACATCGGAATGTTGCTACACCAGGCACTTCTTCCATACGTGCATAACAGCCAGTACGTGCCACCGTTCCTGCAAGTTGATCCTAATATGCCGATTCTTCTATGCGGTGACTTCAACCAAAACGTGAAGTCTGATGACAAGTTTCTCAAATTCATTAAAGATACGTTTAATCTTGATTGCGTATCAGATATGTCTAAGTCTACTACGTTAAAAGGAACAACCATTGACTTGACATTTTCTAGGCACATTACAGCAGAAACACTTCCTTTCATTTCATATTTCTCCTATCATCGCCCTATCCTCAACAAAATCACTCAGATAGGAACAAGTTAAGTTGTAGTAAACGCTGTTTCATTGTACGCAAATGTATTGCAAGTTATTGTATGTATATTTGTATATAAATACGTATGTATGTGTAAAGGTAAAAATAAAATTTTGTTAATATGAAATTCAGTGCGAGATTCTTTGTATAAATTAATGTTTTAAATATAATTCTTTGTATAAATAAATGTTTTAAATTGTTACTATTATTTCATCCTTCTTCCTACTATACGAATGAATATTCACATTAAAATTATTTTACCACTCAAAGTCGTTGTCACGTAAAACTTTCGCCCGTATACCGACTTTACAGGCAACCAATTTTTATGTATGATGTTGATCATATATTTTTTGAATGCTCTTTCATTGCTTTGAACGTTCTTCTTTCTGCTTATCACTTTTACTATTGAATCTCCCTATTCTTTATAGCGCATCCTGCATCCTCTCGTCTCCTTTTTTTTCTCCCTCTATTATACCGGCTCTTGTATCCTTTTTGTCTGCTATCTTTGATCGTGTAAAGATCTAATTACACTTTCCTTTCCTTCCCTAGTTTTTAGGCAATGTCCATGCCGACAAACCCAAAAATTGTATAAAATGGTTTAAATTAAGGTCTTTTGTCATCTGGGTCCGGGAAATATTACAGGGTAATTTTTATAAAACGAAAGAGATTTTTAATTTTTGTTGTAAAAAAAAGGATAGTATCAAATATTTGGGAACAGTGTTTATTCTATCAGGTGTTGTGAAGGAAAATCGCTTAGAAAAACACCGGCTGATATGATATATCGGTTATAGTGATCAAATTGTTTCACTTATTCAAAACTATAGTCTAAATTAACGTATAGGAAAACAAAACAGTGATGGGAATTTTGGTATTAACACAAATCTTCCCTCGCTGTTAAGCAGTGAAAGCTCTGCACTTTTTTAAATTTTACAGGTTTAGTATAAATTACATTATCAATTAAGGTGTAAAAACCGACAAAGTAGCGACTTGTGGGAACTAAATGCATGTATCCATTAGTAGTACTTCTAAAAACAACGTTTTTACAGTTTTTCATTTTTACATTTTAATTATTTGAAATTTTCCGCAGTTTTAAAAATATAAAATGCATTACTATTTCTGATATTTTTTATGTGATACATTAAATGTAATAATTAAAGACAACTAGTGATGTCTTTTACTTTATTTAAAACTTTTATCGAATATGATAACACTATCGGTTATAATCTAAAGTTGCTATCGCCTGATGTCATTATAACCGATATCTTTTGGATATCGATTTATGTTATTTATGAGCGAAAATAAGTTTACTGATTGAATTGATAATTTTCATTGATACTTCGAAATTTACATAGACGTAAATATCATTTGCGGAAGTCGAAAGTGGTATTTTGTATAATCAGTATTGCAAACGTTAGAGTTCGATTTATCGATAGTTAGAAGTATTAAAGAGAAGTTTAAAGAGAACGATAATTAATCAGCGTAGAAAGTAATAGTTAGCAACTGCACTCTTACTATATTATCAGTTTTGTTCATAATCGACTTACTTGGATGTCTGCATATAATATATTGCTTAGCAAAGCAATTCATCTACCATTCATAGGGAAAAGTGTATAAGACAAGATAAACGAAGTGATTGAGACATTGTATAAATTAAGTATGTATTATTGGCACGACTCGAGTCGCGAGCAATAGTATGAAGGATATATTTTTAATACTATTAAAATGTTTTTGAATTTATGTTGTAGATTTTTGTTGATCGATGTGAACGTTGGTAAATACGTGTTAACAGTTTGTTTAAACAATGCGAAACAGAACGATTCTATATCGGAAATATTAAGAATATTTTATTACCAAAATGTAAAACCATTACTAAAAAATAGTAAGCAATATCATTTGATTTGTATCATATTTTTTAATTTTTATAATTATCATTAAACTAGGAAACGTGATGTTTTACATGAAAAATTAAAATAAGGACATTATTTATATCAATAAATTATATAAAGGTTTTTTATCGATACCGATATCATTTTTAAAATAAATATATTCTCTATCATTTTTCTTCAATTAGTCCTTGAATGGAGATCATTTGTTAGGAAGACTCGGTTCATTGCCACCGAAATGCAAGTGCTATAAGTGATAGTTGATAGAGCTGAGGAAAAGGCACATTGATAATTTTACCAAATAGTACTATCATGTTCTGTACTACGTTGCTAATAAATTATATTGTATTTTACGGATGTAATCAGTAGTTTCATTTTTTCAAATTACATAGATAATGAAATTCAGAAAGCTACTGAGACGTATTGGTGCAGTGATTGTTTTAAATTACACGCGTTGTTTAATAATAATGACATTTTATGTGTAATGTATTCAAGCTCCGTTCCGAACACTACAACCAGGTAATCATAATTATACACGTTAGGCATATTGTTATAATTTCTGTAAAAATGTTAGAGAATACGTATTTTAATTCCCTTAAATTGTTGATAATTGTTCTTATTTTTATTTATTTTTTAATGCACGGTTAATTTGTCGTTTGATGACGAAAATGATGTTTTTAGGATGATTACGAAGAATACGTTGAAATTAATTAAAAACAGTAAATCGTTTAACTGGTAATCGGCTATTTATTTACCGGCACGTTGCTGTATAACTTCGTGTAAGTTGAGGATATGTTATTTATTAAATTTTATTCGTCATTGCAATTGTTCGTTTTTAAAAATGCCGTTTGAATGATCAGTATTTTAGTACTTCTTAACGGTTAATTAAACATTTTTTAACATCAAACCATGTAAGTAATGACAATTTTATTGGTTAAGATTTCTGACATTTCGAAAAGTTTGTTTATTGTTATAACTAATTTATTGAAATGTTTGACATAACGGATTTTTAGATTGTTTTTATATTTTTATTTTTTTGTAAGGCGTGATCTGATTTAGATTACATTAACAATAAAGTTTACGTTTATTGTTCTCCATCAAATTTAATTTTTTAAATTTTACACTGTATTAGTGCTTTCTATAAGTTAGCCCTCGGACACAAAAAAGTGCAGAAGAAAACGTCAAGAATATATGGAATAAAAATTAACTCGATACTTTGATAGATACCTAATCATTTCGGACTCCAAAAGTGCCTTTCAAGCTATATCTTCTCCCTTTCCCTCATATTCCCTTGACTTTATTGTTTTCCGTATACGTTCTCTCATCTATAGTCGTTCCCTTTCCCATTCCATTTCCATCGACCTTCTTTGGGTTCCAAGTCATGCGAGTATTGATGTTAACGAGACGGTGGATTCCTTAGCACGCTCAGCGTTACACTCCTCACATTTTGTTAAAAAGATTCTCGGTCATAACATACTTCCCCTCTCCAAAGGAATGCATGCCAGATTTTCGTCGGATGAATATCCTCGCTCCTTTTCTAATCCTAACTCATTTTATCTTTCTGTTCAGCCTAGACCCCCTTCCTGTTCTTGGATCTATTATTTTCCTACCCTTAAACGTTTTCTCATTATTGCTATCTGCCATCTGCGGTTCAATCATACTTTGCTCCCATCCTCACAGTATCGTTTTGCTCTTTCCCCGTCCCCTTATTTCCCTTTGCATTCTGGCGACGGTGCTTTCGTTTGTGATCCTGACCACGTGCTGTTTGAATGTTCCAATCTTTCCTCCGAACGTAATACCTATACGCTCAGCTATTAAAGCTGAATTTTCCCTCTTCCTATAATGCGTCCTATATCTTAATTTTGCCGTCTTCAAAGGTGGTTCGTATTCTTGTCTCTTTTCTTTCATCGATCTCTGACCGCATTCAAATTTAATCTCTAATGTAGTCCAGTTAACCTGGGTAGCTGCCCTCGTTTGGCCGACCCCCCCCCCCCCAAAATGATCAAAAAAAGCACTTGACCAAATAGCCTATTAAACGTAAAATTTGAAATACATAACAAAAATCAAAAAACTTACTTATAAAAAGTAAACATTTTTGATAATCAGTTAACGTATCCAATATTTTCAGACCAATAAATTTAAGCCCTATAATACTATCATTTATCAGTTGAACAGGCTGGTTTCCGCAGAATTTTCTCCACCATAGATCACTTATTTGTTTTAAATCAACTCGCAGAGAAGTCAAGGGAATATAATAAATCAATGTGCTTAGCCTTCATAGATTATTCCAAAGCATTTGACTCTTTAAAGCAACAAATTTATGTTGAAGGCTCTTAAAAATCAAGGAGTCTCGTGGATATATCGGAAATGTAAATAACGTAACCTTTTTGGAACGGATAACAAAAAAAAAAAAAATACTGTGTGTTAGCTAACTGACGGTGAAAACATGATATTGTAACTTCAAATTTGGACTCTTAAGGTGCCAGAACTTCCAACGTTTTAATATACATATTTTTTTCGTCGTGTAGGTATATCAATGCAAAGTGCTCAATTTGGAAGGAGCGAAACCATTTTCGTTTTATTAACGAAATTCGAAGTTCACGAAAAGTTCCAAAACCTGCAAAAAATTGGGAGACCTTCCTTTCCAGGATATGTACTGCGGTTAAAATTTTCAAACCAGCTTATAAACATGCGCGTTACTAAAATTTCTTTAGTTGAGCATAGGCAAATTTTCAGCTTTAAAACTGGACCTTCACGACGCTGTAAACTCCAAAATTCATTAAAAAAGTCGTTTTCGGATGTATTGTGTATCGCTAGAAAGTTCGTTATTTGGAGTTAGTGAACATTCGAGGTTTGAAAAATTTCGGAAAATTACGATGGTGTATGTCTCTTGAATTGTAAAAAAAATTTGGGCGCTCTATATTGGGAAACGTAAAAAGTATATCAGATATGATTACTAGTAGAGAATATTTATTTCTTGAGATTTTAATATTATGTAAAAATAAATTATTGAAATACTTGAATTTGCATGTTAAACACGATAGTATTTAACTGATCAAAAGGTAAACTCTATATTCTTTATATTCCAAAATATGAAATTATTAATGTTTCCGTGCAATTGTTTAATATCACCTAAAGTTCTTATTTTTCCAAAACATTTTAACACTATATGCTAGAGAAACTCAGCTGGACGTGGACCAATCAATCCACGATAAATTAACTCCTTACCGGCCTGTCAGTGGTCGTCAATTTATCACGTATCTCGCTAAATATATGGTAAGATACGTGACAAATAATAAATTTTATTGTTCCTTATTTTAGACCTATTCTTTTTATTTATTTATTTATTTATTTATTTATTTATTTATTTTTAAAATACACAATTTAAAAAAATTATACGCCGCACACAAACTAATTTTACACCCCTATCCAAAATACAAAAATACCCACATCCATACAAATTATTTCTTTATAAGTATTAATTTCAAAATTTTATTTTATAAAATGAAGTTGCATTGTGTGGTTTTGATAAAAAAATGAAAAAAAAAAATTGTATATATACAATTATGTAAGGTGCTTACCTATACAGATAATTTATCAACACGTTGTAATTGTTTAGAGAGCTTACATTTTTTTTTACAATAAAAAAAAAAAAATAATAATATTAGGGAAAGCGGTTTAACTTAAATTTTAAGAAACAGCAGTATTGTAGAAGTGAAAAAAAACTTTTTTATAATTACTTCTATCGTAAAGTAGTTTATTAACAGCGAGTTTTAAGTAAAATGAAAATATAAAAATATTTCAAATGCTCACTTTAGAATATAAACGTGTAGTTTAGTATGATTAATTGTATAAGTTAGTTCCGATATGGTAAAAAACAATATATTAACATTATCGTAAAGATTGTTTAAGGGATTACTGTAATCATATTGCAGGGTTATGATTTTTCAGCGTGACCTGTCGTCCTTGAATTTTTAGTATCCTAATTAGAAATAAATTGATATACTTCTATAATTTACATAACAAATGTGATTATCGAGATTTATGAAATTTAAAACGATTTGAAATATTTTATACGTAATTATTATTATATATAAAAAAAAAAAAAAAAATCTTGCCATTTCCTTTAAATGTTAAAATTTTTTATAAATAATTTTAATTTTTCTTATCCTTTTTTTCATTTTTATATGTTTTTTTTTACTTTTTTACGTATTGTTTATTTTATTTGTGATTATTCTAATAATATTTTTATTCATTAAGTATTTTTGTTAGTGTTTTATCCTTTACAAGAATTTTATATGTTTTTTAAAATTTTTATTTAGCTTAGTTAAAAAATTCACTTATTGTAAAATATAAACTGTTTTAAAAATGTGTATATTTGAACTGTGTTAAACAATTACAAAACTGTTAATTGTATAATATAGGTTAAGTATGTTTTTTTGTAAACTATTTAATTATATTTTTAAACTACTGACGATTGTGCACAAGAACTTTCATTTAAGAAATCTTCCTTGCTTTTTAAAAATGAATTTATGATGTTTATGCGCGCGAATGATTATTATTTTATTTTGGAATTGTTTTATCGTATCATTGGTTTCATCAGTGAATCATTGGTCATAAAAAACGGATACTTTATTAACGGTAGGATTGTATGCAGGGAACGATCGTATAATGCAAAGGATGTAAGCTCAGATATTAAGAATAGTAATTATTTTATTGTATGCGATGGTATTTTATATCTTCTTTGAAGTGGTCGTTGAAGTAACAACCATGCGATTAATATGATGAAAGAGATTCGTAGACTGAATGGAAAAAATCTATTAAATTTAGTTGTTTAAATTTTCGTAAGTTGAAATAACTTTGTGACTAAGTTTAGAGCTTTTTTTTTTTTTTTTTTGTAATTAAAATAATATTAATTATAAACATAAGCACACGAAATTGTTGTTTCTCCTCTCCTTTTTGTAGCACCTGAATATTTAGCTACTGATTAAGCATTAAATTATCTTATTTTAATTTATTTAATTAATTTTTTAGACGAATTTTTTATTTACATTGTAGATGTACATAACAGTTTGTTATTAATAGTATTAAAATCACTTGTACGCATTGTATTTAAAAAAAAAAAAAACGCGTATTTTTTGTTCATTGCATTTGTTGATACTTACTTTTGTTGCGATATCTATATTATTTTGATTTTTTTTATTGAAATTATTGAGAAAATTATCACAAATGTTGTCTTTTTTTATATTATAATCTGGTTAATTAGAACTAAAGAAGTTACCAAAAAAAAAGAAAAAAAAAATTACCTAAATATGTGTACATAATCTGGAATAATCGCACTAATTCATTTCAACCTTCAATGTCCGCAATATACAACAATTGATGTTCTTCAACAATGTCATGATAGCCGCTGATGAGCTGCTGTCACTTTTTTAATGATCTCAATGACAATCTTTATTTAGAGGTCACGATGCAGAATATCATTTTGAACGTACGAGAGAGCATTAACCATATTCCCCGGAGTATTTTGTTTTGAAGTGTTTGCAAATGATTTATACATATGATAGTCGGGTGCAACCTCGTAGTTGTATTCTGTAAATTCATATTAGTCGTAAAACTTTTTTGTGGAGAAGAAGTTTACATCGAATCGAATGTTTTGATTGCTGGGCCGTAAGCCGATAGATTTTTGTATATTTTAAATGCGAGGCATATCATTTGATTAGCGAATGAAATGATACAGTTATGGAGATAAGTTGATATATAACGAATATTCTTGTTAGTGAAGTCAACATACGTCAGAGGGTCTCTTTCGTCTTTGAAAATTTGTAAATATTAGCCGAAAAAATTGGTTCATTTAGGAACGCGGTTGTTAAACGGAGAAAAATATTGTAACGGTTGTGAAACATTGAATCATTTTAAGAAAATGATTGGTACGTTAATGATTTCAGAGAGAAAAAAAGAAAAAGATAATTCCAAATGAAAGGGCTCGGTAGCATTCACGTAGACATAAATGGAGTACAAGTCGAATTTGAGAATAAGAATAAATTAACAGAAGGTGGAAAGAGTGACGAGGAAATAAAATTCCAATTAAACGTAGCGGGAATGCATTTAACAATTTGGAAAAAAGTGCTCCCGTAAAATAAAAATTGGCTTGCGTTTAAAAATTTTCGGACGCTATTCATGGACTAAGTCGCAAGCGTCGGGTAGGAAACCGTGCATATTTTTTTTCCCTTCTTGCTCTCGAAGGTCAAATGAAAATTTATTTTAAAGATTAATTTTTGATTAAGCTAATCTGTTAAAAAATTAAGAGTTTTTAATATACGCATTACTTTAGAAATAGGCCAGTATGGCCTTACTTTTTTACTTCTATTCTTTCTTCCAGATAATCATATTGAAATGAATTTCTCCTATTCTTCTTTTTTTTTCTGAAACGGATTCTACTTCTGATGACGAAACAAATCTTTTCGTTTCCAAGAGGACTTGGTCTTAATATAAAGAAAAAACATACGGGAAACTAAGCAAAATAATCGCGAATCCGGCCCCGTACCGCGGGCGTATTTACCCTCTCTTACGGGAGGTCTCACGGTGGTACCGCACCACGTATTCAATAAAGTAAAACTTTTTCCAAAAACACTAACATATATTTTACAACAAAAAGTTATAAATTTTCACACGGCAATGCAATCACGGACACAAAATAAATTCGTAACAATTCTTTTTTTATTCGATCGATCTTTTTCCTTCACTTTTAATTGACGACAACCAGAATATGGTAAATACACAATGTTCGCAGACTAGTATGAAACAAAAACCCGTCACTCAAAGACGACGAGCAAAATATCGGCGACCATAGGTTTCGATCATTTAACGGTAACTCACTACATTTATTCAACTAAATCGGCTCGCTAATTATTTAATCAAACTAACGGCACATTGCCGAAATCTTATCAATTAATGCTACATGGCCGTTACAACGCTCATCTCACGGTTCACGCGGCCGACAGACGCTATCCTGTTGTCGCAGACCGCACATACCAGTTCACTTACACAACCCTTAACACGTTCCGAAATCCGACGAGACTCGGAAATTACAAATTCGACCGTGTAGATATCCCGGCCGTATTCTCCGTCGACAACTAACAATACGATGATGCCGAGAGATTGAAAATTAATAAGTTTAACCAGAGAAGAATTTCTAGCTCGACATCATCGCCAGATAGCGCTGTAAATACCGAATTCGTATTAATAAAGACGCCAATCGCAGTGACGATGATATTCCAAAATTAAAAAAAAAAGAAAAAAGATTTCGCGTTGTTTGTTCTTTTTTAGAAAAATAAGAATTATAGGAAAATGTAAAATGAAAAAAACTCAGAAAAGTGTAAATACAGTGAGCTAAATTAATACTCCGGTTTTGTTAAATAATTTATGTTGATAAAGATGATATACAAAATGCTTTAGTAGTGTAAAGTTTTCTATTTAAAAATACGAAGTAAGCCGTTAAACGTACTAGTAAAAAATTAAATAAAAAAAATTCGGTAACTGTATTACAATAATTGAACGAGAAAAAAACTACACTTGGAGGTACGATTATTAATATTTAGACATTAAAAAACAGTAAAAATTGTGTATTAATAGAACGTAAAAAGGCATAAATTATTTTAATTTGGAGACCCTTAATATTAAAAGCAATAGTCCTTCGCGGCATTGATGATAATTCGGAGAAATTTTTAAAATTTAGAGTTTTCGCGAATTTTTTCGTTCAAATGCTTTCACGGAGGTTTTTAATACGATTAAAAATTGGATGATTGCAGCGGAGTTTTAAACACTATGGGCTAGTTACAAAGTGTAACCAATTTTGTATTTTATAAACTTTATGTTTTAGATGATAAAATTTGAGCGAGGATCACAATTTTTCCGCACAAAGGTAAAGTTTTTATTTTATAATAGCGATATGTATCTCAGTTGCCTTGATAAATATTAACGTGCCTGCTTCACCGGCCGCGGAGTAGCCCCAAAGTTTAATATTTCCGACTCTATGCTTTACGGTTGTTTTTAAATTTTTTGCTTTCCGTTATTTAGTTTACCCCAGACTTCCCGTTGCTTCTTTCAAAAATGTTATAAAGTCAGCAAGTACCACCGTATGCCAGGATGTTTCGCCGACAGAACAATATTTTTGAGCCAACTCGTAATTGCACTAATAAGCGATTTTTTCCACACACCTCTTGAACTATAACCCCATTTATAATAATATTACGGATTTGTTTGTTATAATGCAACAACTAATTTTGGACGTCGAGTTTTTGGCTTTCCATTTCTTGTATGATAAAAAGGTTTATTATAAACCCAAAAGTTTTCCTAGTTGACCGTTTTGTTGGATTAAATCACATTCCAATTTTCCTTTTTAAATCACCATTAATATCATAGTGTTTCGCGGTACTTTCATTAACTGTTCCCGATATGAATATTTTTCATTATTATAGAATCCTTTAGCATACTGTTTGTTAAAATATAAAAATGCACTCTAACAAATCAGAAACGTTTTCCGGTACAGTCCATCATCAGCTAATACTGGGATTTGTT
Source organism: Icerya purchasi (assembly GCA_039619475.1). Lineage (NCBI taxonomy): Eukaryota > Metazoa > Arthropoda > Insecta > Hemiptera > Monophlebidae > Icerya > Icerya purchasi. Next base: position 378,239,719 of record CM077116.1, on the reverse strand, counting down.
ACAATTTAATATATTTTTTATTATTATTAATTACTGTCCGGCATCTGAGAATTGTCGGAGTCGGAAAAAAAAACTTGTCGCTTCGTGACTTTACTTAGAGCTTACGGCTAAATTATGAAACATGCTTTAGCCTGATTTGCTGAATCCCGACTTTATAACTGCTGTTGTTTTGTTGGGAAATTATGAATAAAGAAATACAAAAAGTACGGATAACTGTTTTATTTTTCTGTATATTCTACATGGTCGTTAAAAGTAATGAATAGTACGGGTTTACGATAACTAAAATAACTAATATAATTTTTCGAATCGATCCTTTCAATGTGGCGGGTGAGAAGACTGTATCAATGCACGATTCACCACGAGTAGTCGATAGAGCGAGATTTGTTTTGAGCTGTAATCCGAATGCTTCTTCCATTAACTGAACCATTCGGTGATTTTCAGGTTTCTTCAGATCCAGGTTTATATCGACAGACAAAACGATGAATTATGTCTTTTTTCAATGGATGTAAGCCATCAAATTCAATTCAAAGAAATCTTCAACATCGTCAATGTTAGTGCCAGGTGAAATGTAACGCTTTGTTACAATCAATGCCCGCTAAACATTGATAGTGCTATCGATAGCGCATATATCACACTACACTCTTCGTTTACTGCTAAAATTCCCATCTTAGCCCTTATCCCTTGTTATCTTAGTTATTTTTTGTCTCGTATAATTTCCACTAATAATCTTTTTTTCTTTTCCTTTAGTATAGTTCCTTTCTAACTCCTCCGGGTTTCTGCCCGAGACTGTTATTTACAGTACTATCAGTTGCCTTTTTCCTTCTCACGTACTCATCATTACTGATAGTTCTAGGGGGTCTAGTGGTGTCGGAGCTTCCTTTATCCTTTTAGATTTTAATTTTTTTGAATCCTTTCTCGTTTTTCGTCGTTCCGTTCTATGTTTACAGCTGAATTTTAGACGCGGTCCAAGATCGACTAAATCAAACGTAATATGTGCACTTAAATGCACTGAATCATTATAAACCCGTTTGTCCTACTGCAGTAGTCCGCCAAACGGTTTATCGAATTCCATGCAACAGCTCGGCTCCAATCATGTTAACTTCGTCTACAAAAATGATAATGTGCTGACCCACTATAAGCCCGTGCACACATTTCGTTTCCCTTTACGCGTAACGTTTCGGGCGGTTAGGTCCCAACTAAAGCATGTTTCATGCTAAAAAAAAACAAAAAACCAAAAAACAAACAGACAAATATCTCCATGTGACGGTACGCTTTCGGTAATATTCACTGTTTTGGACACTTCACGTCCTAGTAGGAATCGATGGCACACGATTCTGTCAACGGTTTATGCACGTAACATGCGCTTCTGAAAAACCAAATGGTGTGTATATTTCGAGTGTGTTTGCCATGTCCGAATTCGGCTCGCTACCTGGGAATTGGTACGGGAAGGTTTGAAATAGTCTATTTAATATAACATTCGGAATAGTGACAAAAGAAGGATATTAGGGAGGGCTTCGAGAAGAAGAAAAAGTGGTTCCCTTGGCCTATGCAAAATTAAATAATTCTATTTATTTACATACATTTTTTATTACGATTTTATATTATTAAAAATATAAATAATAAAAAAAAAAAATGTTCGTAATCATGAATAATAGCGATAATATAATTTTAATGCGATACTTTTCCTGCATTAGTCTTTATTATCTGGCGTAATTTTAATGTTTTCGCTTTTATTTTTAAATCTGCATCGCGGAATCGGGAATAATATAATAACAGTTGAAAATTTTAATGAAGGACGCTGAAAGACGTTGCCGAATGAGTTGTCCGTTTCGTTACCCCAGCGTTAATTGTCGAAAATTCAATCGTTAGCGCTATTTATTATTACATGCGATCGTAGTTAGCCCTGATCATGTTTAAAAATTACCGCTGGGTTTATAATATTTACATTCGCTTTGTTATTACAGTAATGTGGGCAGATGTCTGTGTGTGCGCGCGTGTGCGAGTATAAAAATATGCACTTCCCGGATTAATTATATTGCATTCACCCTTCCTTTTGTTGGTTTAGTACCCTTACGCGCGTATTTTTTATTGTCGAAGAAAATACCCCATGTTCAGCGCCTTTTACACATTGCGCCCGGCGTATATAATCTGTACGCACATTAAACGTTTTCTTTCTGTCTCTATCTGTCGCCTGCATTTTACTCCGGTTTATATTATCGTCGCCGATGATACGGATGTCGCTACCCGTTCTGGCAAACCACTTGTACTCGCGGAACTGCTTATTCTTTTACGTCTTGTTTGTATCGTTGTCCACTTCTCCGTTTTCGAAACCGTGATTATTTTATCTCGGTCTGTGCCCTTTGCCGTCTGCTCCTCTGTTTACATCGGCGCTGCGCGCTTACTGCCGCTTGCCGCTGCAGCGTTTGCCGCTCATCACTGCCATGTTCCGGTTAAACACTCGCCGATCGGATCCAGTCCGAGCTGCTTCCGATGCATGATGCGATCGCGTTTATGTTTCTCTGTTTTTTTTTCTAGTCATTTCAGTACTTCCCGCAGTGTTCCACCGTTCCCCCAGTCCACCTTTTTTATGTTTTATTCTATTTTTATTTCCTCTATGCCGCAGTTCGTCACATGGTGTTCGCGTTGATAACGTAAATACATCAAATGTAAAATATCATCCGGTGGTAAGCTGTCGCTTGCGAGTAATTTTGTAAAATTAGCGCGTAATAAACAACCATTTTTCTGTAATTGAACCGCATTTGAAAGACTTTTTTCGCGCGACGTGAAAGGCATTTTCAAAGGGACAATTTTTGGGATTAATCGGATTTAATAGGCGAATGAGGTTACTAATTCTGTACGGAATCGTGAATACATAATGTTTGCTGATGTCGAATCATTTTCTCATTTATTTAAAGTAGTTTTGTCAAGATCATTAAAAGAGGTATTTATTTTTGTATCTTTTGCTCAGTTGTATTTATTTTAAGTTTCGTCTCTATCAGAAAGAATGATAATTGACTAATTGAAGATTCAAGATTTTCTGAGCAGTTGAACTATGAAAAAACGATACACGGCCTCTTATTAAGTAACTCTAAAATGTAAAATCACAGGTTAATACATCAGTGTCGTCACATTCGAACGCCGACAGAGGAGTTGTGTAACTTTTACACTTTATAAACTTGCGGACGCCTTTTAATCGGACATAAAATGAAAATAACTTCATTTAACGATAATACTCTGATAATTTATCGGTTTCGTTTTATAAAATTTACATATTTTTTGGAGAAATTTTTTTTACAGTTTTACGAGGTTCTTTTACCAAGGATTATTTTTATTTATTTTTTTTTCCCGCATTATACCGATAGGTAATTTTTCCTACTTTCTATCGGATTTATTTCTAGATCGTTACGTATTACGGGGGACAGAACGATTTAACCTAGCTAATTTTATCATTTTAGAATATTTCTTATTACATTGAGTTTTTGGAGACCTTCGAGTTATCTCATTTGCTAAAAATTCCGTAATAATTGGATACCCCCCCGATTCAGTGTTCTATGCTTTTTGTTTTGATGCGACAGTTTTTAATTTATCTATATAGTGTTATTAAGATCCCGAAATGCGTTGGTATTATATAATAAATATATTATTTTAATAAGTGTGTATTTAATATTGTTATTATTGAATTTATTAATACCATTTTTATCGGTAGTCACGTGTAGTTAATAAAAAGATAAGAAAGTTTTAAAAAGTTTCTCGATAATGGTGAAAGTAGACTATTTGAAAAATTGTTAAATTTCTTAATATTTTTAGAAATTTTTACATTTTGATAAATGTTGAATCCCCCCTCCCCCCCATATTTTCTAATATAAAATAAAATAACGCGAAAAAATACGGTTGTTTTTTGATGTTTTTTACATTTTTAAAAATTTCTTAAACGATTCCTTTAAAGAATTTCAAACCTAACTAGGATTATGAAAACAAAAAACTGCCAATTTCGTGCAAAACCTGAAAACAAAAAGAAAAATCCCGGTTTAAACTCTAACCATCCTATTACTTAATAATTAAAAAATTGTGGGACTCTTCGCGAGAGGTGAATAATATAAATTATTACATACAATAATAATGGGTATGATAGAAGGAAGAAGAAAGACCTCTTGGCTAGATAATAATAAAAAAATAGAGAGCAGAGGATTTATTTAGAATAGCAAAAGACCGGAAATTATTACATCAGATAGTTCAATCCATACAAGATGATTAAGCGATACCCGAATGAATAATCGGCTGGCACGATGAGAAGAAGATTCGTGTCTCGCCTGTGGTTAATAAATTTAAAAAACGCATGTTTTAGCAAAGGTCGGAATGGTGTCTAAATATTGCCATCGTGTTTAAGAGCTGTTATCCACAAGTAAGAGTCGTAACAGATAAGTTGAAGTAAATCTTCAAACTTCTGTAACTTCCGTCTGAAAAATTGTGTAACGTTTTTGAAAAAAATATTTATTTAATCTGTACACTTTAATTCATAAATAGCGATGTTACAAACAGTTTAAGTTTATATAAATAAAAATTTGCCGGTTCAATAAATGTTACAAATAACAATTATAAGCAATGGGATTTAATATAATGACTGAAATAAAAGTATAATGTATTAAGATAATATTCTCAATTTGTTATTTTCCTTTTGATTATACATTGATAGTTTTCTTCTTAAGGTTTTAAATTTTTTCGACTTGCGTATACTTATATCACGATGTGGATTTCAAAATTGGTTTTTGAGTATTTATTGATTTAAAGAGAGCACATCCTTCGTTGTCTGTTTCGTTGCGTCGAAGTAGTGAGATTAATAATGGTCCGTCTCACGTACTGGCTATGCAGAAAAGTTCTTGGAACAAAATTCCGCAGAAATCGAGTGGGTTAAAAATCATTTCCGTTTACCCTCGTGTATTTTTTTTTCGCTGCAATTTGAGGTTCCTCAAAACCTTTGTAAATGTTTCCCTTTCGACCTTTGTCAGTCTACGGATACAGCGGTCTGGATTTTCGGCTGTTCGTGTTTTAATTTTACCCTTGAAAAAAGAAAATAATCGGATGGTGTGTCCGGAGATTACGGTGCCACTTACTGTAATCGCTTGTTTTTTTTTGAGTAGAGTAAAGGCACATTTTGTTGTGGACACCGACAATTGTGTTACGGCTGAAACGTTTCAAACCCGCTCGTTCCGTGTATTTTTGCAGTATCTACTATTCCCATCAGACTTTTTGGTAGTACAATCCGTATCAAGAATGAACAAAAAACAATATGGTCACGTGTGATCTTTAAAATTTCAGTTTTTTTGCTCGAGGAATTTTCGCTAATTCATCAGCCACACTGACGATTACTTCATGGTCATAGACGAAACTTCATGTATGTTTGTGTCCGTGATAAAACTTTGTATCCTTTACCGGTTGGAAAGGTTTGCAACAGTTATTTCACCACGCCCATTTCAAAATTTTAACCGGTATAAAACTTTTGTTTGCTTTGTTTTGGTTATATTATTGATTCCAAATATTACATATACGAGTAAATATTACATATACATTTATATATATATATATACATTTATATATATATATATATATATATGTATACATACTAGGGGGTTGGTCTTGTCGGACTTTAAATTGCAGTACTTTGTAAATTTTCATAAAGACTGCAGGGTTCATATAAACTTATTTAAAAAAAAAAAAAAAAAAAGGAAGTTATGTCAATTAAAAACGTAAAATTTAGATTAAAATATCTGAAAAACTGAAACCGCTAGCAGGGTAATGTATGTGAGAGGAATATATTACATTTAATTCCTTTTTGGAGACGTTAGTAACTCACATAGAACCGGCTGTAACAGTTTTTAAAAATTTTTTGCTTAAAACTTGATTTTCACATTTTTCAAAATTTGGGCTCTTTGATTTTAAAATTTTTGGAGGACTCGTGTTTTTCCTATATTGTAGTGATTGATATACATAATTTTAAAAAAAGAGTGACCCTCAAGCTACCATGGAAAGGGCTGCGAAATTAAGTTTCCGGTCTTACCGTTTTAAGATTGTATTTTCTCAAAGTTTGGTCCCTAAATATCGAAATTTTTCGGATTTTATATTTTTCCTGTGTTCCGGAGACCTTATTATGTAAATCAATACCTTAACTCATATAGAACCGGCTGTAGGATTTTTTAAAAGATTTTTTCTTAAAACTTGATTTTCACATTTTTCAAAATTTGGGCTTTTTAACTTTAAAATTTTGAGGGTTTTATAATTTTTTTATGATCTCACGAAGAAAATACGTCGATTAAAAAAAAAAAAAATTACTCTCTAGCTACTATATAGCGGACTATACGACTTTATTTCTTGCAGTTTTATAAGATATGTATATGTAATCAATTTTTGGAAACGGCTTTAGTAATTTTGATGAAATTTACCAATTAGAAGTTTTAGGGGTTCAGAAATGGATGAGTCAAGGTCTCGTCTTCTAGAAAATTCTATTAAAGTAGTAATTCATAAATGTAGACAACCAGGATACATTTTAACTTGAATTTAGGGTTTATTGCAATATGAAATAATATGCTAATTTACCGTTGTAAATTAAGAACAGATGGAGGTGTATATTTTTGTTTTGTGATAAAATAAATTTAATGATTTACGTGGCGCCGCTAATTAAAATATACAATTTGTCATTATAGAGTTATACCGATGATAATTTGTAATAATCTGGTTTAGGAATTTTGAATTAAGTTTTATTTTGTGTAACACGGAAATTCTTCAAAATAGCAAAGTAGCGCAATGTATGCGAATGCATCTTTCATATTGTATGGTTATATTTTTAAGTGTTTTACTTTGATTTGCAAGTTCAGAATAGGTTCGAGCAAAGCTCGACCACTAGATACGATATGTATATACATATATATATATTTTTTTTTTTTTTTCTTTTTTTTTGAGCATGCCAGCTAAGGACGTTACCCAATGCAAGGTATGACAGCACTAATGATTATATAGGAAAAATATTATAAATAGAACATATGAATGAAACTAACAAAGGAATAACCAAGGGAGAAGGAAAAGAAAAGACCTGTGAACGTTGTAAGGCGTAGGGAGGCCAAGACGTAAAAGACCGGAATACAGTATCGCGGGTTCTGAAGAAATTAAAGGACATTCAAGTAAAATATGATTTGCGTCACAAGTGAAGTTTGCTTCTGCTGGATCACACGGGCAGAGAGAAGACTGAGTAATGGAGAAACGGAAGAGCGAAGAAGGAAGCAAGCTGTGATTAAACCGAAGTCTAATTATAGATAAGATAGTTGACCGCCTCATGTTGGGGAAATTATAAGAAAGCACGTTATTTAACAGGTTTCTCGGGAAACGGCTTTAATGATTTAATTTTTAAGGTCTAGAAATTAATTGGTTAAACTAGTTATTTAGAAAGCGAAACGTCCGGTGTTCGTTTTAGTGATTGTTATATTTTTGGATACTTAATATAGGGTTGCAAATACTCCGAGGGAAATACACAAGTAACAATAAATAGGGAGGAAATGGAATTGGTAAATAATTACATATATTTAGGCTAAAAAAATTTACGTCGAAAAAATAGTTAGTAACGAAAATTGAAATAACAAAAAGAAATCATTCTGGAAAATTGGACCATGTTCTCTAGAATCAAAAAAAAAAATCCATTTAACTTGAAAAAGAGAGTTTATGAAACCAATGTATATTTTGACAGTTTTCAAGTATGACTTACAAACATATTCATAAAAACAGAAATGAAAAGTGTGAAGGAAGCCCAAGCAACGCAGAAAAAGATTATGTTAAATATAAGACAGTCCGACCGGAAAAGAATCGTATGACAAACGGAATAAATTGATGCACCGAAACAGATGGCCAGAATAAAAAGGAGTTGGACTCTAGATGGCATAAGGTGAAGACAACACAGATGGCCAAAACATATATTGTAATGATGGCCTATAGGTAAAAGAACAAAGTGACCTATATCAAGATGGAACGATGATGATGTAGTAAAGGTGACTCGGAAGAACTGGATAAAGAGAAACAGAAATGAGCCGAAACAGTTGAGGAAAGCTTACATTCAGGATCGACTAAAAATGGCATGTAGTGATCGTAATATTTTCGGTGTTTGTGTAGAAGCAGTTAATACGCTGTTTAATATAATTATTTACGATGGAAACAGTAATAAATTGATTTACCACGGTAAATAGCAAATTGAAAGCAGATAAAGGTATAATATTAAAGTTTCGTAATGAAATATTTTTATTTACGATTTATATGACGCGCCAGTTAAAATACAAGGGTTCGTTGTTGTTTAAACGGATAATAATTTTTAATAATTTCTGCCTTTAAATTCCGATTTACTTCGTGAAACACGAAAATACTTTAAAATTGCAGTAAATATAAAAAAGAAAACTGTTATATCGTGTGCATATTGTATTTATTTGTGAAAGTTAATTGATTGATTTGCAAGTTGTGCAAAATAGATCGAGTAAGCTCAGTCACTAAGCATATTATTAAATGAGAAATTATTTTTCTTCCCCTTTTTTTGGGCTCCGACAACATAATCCATCCGCATGTGTGTATATATATCTATCTTCTGCGTCGGACACCCCAGTGGGAATTGTAACTATCTGCTTGTACATTCTAGCTGTACAAATGTGTTCACGGCAATTGCTATATGCAACACGAGTGTACACGGAGGACTACACTTGGAACTGATTGTAAATATTTGATTTATCTCGCTGTAAACCCAATCCTGTGTGGATTTGCCGTATACCAATTACATTGCCTTCCACGTGACTATTAATTTTTGTAATAATTTCCGTCGTCGCCTGGGATCAAACTCAAGACTTCCGTAAAAGAAGCCTAGCGCTCTAGCAACTAGGCTATCGTGACAACATATGCATATATGTGTATATGTAATTGGTTTTTGGAAACGACTTAACCGATTTTGCTGAAATTAACGGAATATGTATTTTTTAGTCGAGAAATTAATTGCTTAAAGTTATATGTTCTAGAAACGAAATGTTTTATTTTGTTTAGTGCTGAATGTTCGTTCTGGGCGAAAGCTTATGCATTAATAACGTTAAACTAATAAAACATTTAGGTTGAGTAGCCACCAGCGCTACGCGACCGCGATGCGACGTATCTTTGAAATTTCGACATATACTTTTAAATTGGAGTGTCCACTAAGGCGAAGTGACATCGCAGTGACTGATCGTGTCAGTCTCCAGGCGATCGCGTCGCGACTTGTTTTTGCGATCGGCATAGGTAAAATGGTCTTCATCATCTTCACTACTCGACGTGTTCTACATTACTACTTCATAAATGAAATGAATAAAGTTACACAATAGCGGTCGCCGTAGCCTAGCGTTGCTGGATAGAGAAGTAAAAAAACAGTCCGCAGTCTTTTGAGAAGTTGAGATACTCTAAGGCGATATTCATTATTGTTAATTAAGTGGAATCGAGTTTCGAATTAGGTCCTCCCCGAACGAAGAACGAAACACTATTTTGTTCAACCATGCTACGGTAGCAGCTGGCTGTAGAGTAAAAGTTAAATACTTAAACTGTTTACCGGGATGAAGTAAAATGTCGTTCTTCCCCGTCTGTTCTTGTGCGTTAGTTTTGAGAACTACCAGACTAATTAGGAAAGTTTCAATGTATAATTTATTAGCTTTTAGCATAATTTAACCGAATATGAAGATTTTTCATAATGAAGCGGGAAAAAAGGCCACAAAATTCACGGAATGAAATAAGTGACTTTTAAATAAAACGTGTTTATCTGGTGAATAGAAATTCTAGATTTAAAAAAGAACATATAATTTCCGGAATAGGTAAAAAAAAATGTTCTTTGTTAGTCCGATGACAAATTCTATTAAAATCACATTATATCAATAACTTTACATGTAAACCCGGAAACGTTAATTTTTTGTTTTATACATATTTTTTCATACACTTAAATAAATTTATGTAATTAACTATGCCAGAACACGGTATGTCAAATTCTAAAAGAATGCTAATTAGTAAGAAATAATGCCAGTGGAGGAGGATCCACGGCGGGCGGATAGGGGACATTTCCCTTCCCAAAGAATCGAAACCACGATGAAAAATTTTTTTACAACAGACTATAAAAGATTTGTATAAATGTTACACCTAGGGATTTAATTATAACTAATATTTAATACTGTTTTTTAGTAAAATTGTTATTGTTACCTTTTTTATTCTCTTTTTAAAAACCCAACTGTCTTAGATATTTCACCTTTTTTATTTATTTTGCAATTTTAATTAAAAATAGTTCAATGAGAAATATATATATATATATTTAAACTTGTTCACAAACAAAGAATTCGAATCGGCTAACAAAAATAAAAAGAAGTAAAGTCTAATAAAAATACGATCTTTCTATTATTTCTAGTAATTTATTGCCTTGGTTCGTACGAAATGACAAGCTGCATAGAAATCGGACGATATGCTCTTCGCCATGAAGACAGATTACACGAGCATCCAAATACGGAAGCGATTACTATCTTAGACAATTCATGTAACATAAGAAGGCAGCGAAATAAGCCCTATGATGTTATTTAACCGCCATTGTACATATACATACGTTCTTTTGCGGATTCTGTCATCACCGGATGCATAGCTTCTTCAAGTTGATACTCCTACGTCAAAATTGTTGAATATAGTTCATAAGGACTAGTTGCAATTTAAAAAAAAAACTAAAATTTCATAATTTTGTTTTACTTTTCACCCCTAAATATAAAACAAAATTAAAATTAAATTATAAAAATTATGTATTTTTAAAACATTTTTAAATTTCTAAAGGGGTGGTCGCTATTTGATTTTCTTTATCAAACAAGGGGTATTTTTTAGATATTACACGTAATTGTATAATTTTCCTCCCCAAAATGTCTCTCTGGATCTGCCCCTGAACAATGCGAATGATATGAAGAAAAAAAGAGGTTGTTAGTATGCGAATGAAAGACAGACCTTCTTCCTTACAAAGAACAAGAAAATCTTTATATAGGTCGCAAAGAGTCTGAAAATTAATCATCTTGAGCTGAAAGTAAGGATCAAATATTAGATTATCAGGCCCGTGCCCAGAATTTTTAAAAGGCGGGGTTTTAAAAATTTTCTTTGCATATTTATTTTATAAATAGCATATATATTTTTCACTAATATCCCCATACTATTAATAATTTCCACCATTTTGATTTATATGTATTAATAATTTACATAAATGAATTACCCCCCGTATATGAGAATTAATAAAAATTACACATATGTTATTGATTATACTCGTAATAAAAAATTTTACATAAAATATTAATAAACTACCTAAATATATGCAGCATATTTTTCCTTTTTTCTTTTAAATGTAAGAACACCCTAAAAAATCATCAATATTTATTTTAAATTTTTGATTTTTTCCCGATTTTTGTCTATTTATAATATCTATTTCAGTTCTCATAGAGGGGGGAGGGCTAATCCCTAAAACTCCTCCGTGGACACGGCCTTGTAGATTATGGTAGACGTGTTTCTGGGAGAGCGAGAGGAGGAGCTTTAGTCGAACGTGGGATCGTTTATTGCTGGACAGTGTGATATTCGTAACTGTATTTCTTCTTTTGTTCCGTTTTTAATAAATCATATTATGATTTCGTCAATCGATTGTAGTTTTAAAAGAGACTAAGGCAAAGAATCAAGCAAAGGTTTCGAGGCGGTTAAAAAGAGAGAAAGAAATAGGGAAGATTAAAATATCGATCGATATACGTGCGAAGCCGTGGGCAACAGTTGGTATATTCCATTACACTTTGAACAGATCGAATCTCGATGTTTTAATACACTGCTGAGGCAGATGTTTTATGTTTATTGTTTTTCGCATTTTCCTAATGTGCAATATTCCGAATTGAGATTTCACGACTTGAAGTTTTCAATAGGGTCTTAATTATAGATTTATTATCGTACGATATTATTTTACAGAAATTATACTTTTTTATAGTAATTTCAATTATTAAATGAAAGTTTCGAATGCATGCGAAATTAACAGCATTTTTATGATTAACTTGGTTTTTTTCTTTATTTCCAGCTTGTACATATTTGCGCTGATGAATCCTTTACAGATTAAAATTCGAATTTACAATGTTTAAGTGCGATTTCTTTGTTCGCAGGCAAAAATTACAAAGACAATGGAAATTTCAAAACGGTCTTTTGAAAGTGAAAGTAAATATTCCGTTTTTTTAACGTAAATGGCTCTTCTCTTCCCTTTGTATTAATAGCTGGGTGGGGGGGGGGTGGGGGGTTACGTTCGCTTTCTTCGATACCGAAAGAGCAACCGGGAAAAAAATGCACGGTGAGTTTCCTTGTTCTTGCGATTGTTTTAATCAGTTTGCGTTTACGTATACAGGGTAGTTTGTCAGAAGTTTGCAGCGGTGATGTGAAACGCGTCAAATAATGTACCACCGCCTGATCTTCCAGTACAATGGCGGCAATTTGTAAAAAAGAGAAGGGAACTCATCAAATAACCCTTAACTAGGGTGCAAGAATACAATGGATGAATCAGCGAAGAAACCTCTAAATAATACTCGATTTTTTTTGTTTTGAAATTTGCAAAAAACAAAAAAAAAAAAATCGCGACGTTTTTCATTTTGGCATTTTGCGTTTTATTTCTTTGTTTATCTTACTACAAGAAAGAGGCGACTTATTTCTGACCCCCATTCATCGCAGAAGCCCATCTTTAGTTGAATTATTAACCGCTGCTGTGCATTTTACCCTTTTCTTATATTGTCTGTTGTCTCTCCATATTCCGAAAATAGGATGTTATTCACGTTATTTAATGAAGTACAAAAGAGCGCTACGATTTTAGAGATTTTTGTTGGAAAAAAAAAAAGAAAAACGATGTAAAACGTATTGCTGTGGTTGATATTGGCAAAACGAATCGCTAATCATTTTTTGTAACGTTAGATCAACCATATTTTTATACATTCGTGATGTTTGTTAGTTATCCTTAAGCATCTAGATGTGTCCATTTTCGATAGAAATCTCGTTGAAAGAATTCGTCATTAACTCTAACAAATTACACACTGTCCATTATCAGAGAAGGGCCAGTTGTTTCTCTGATGATGAAGAATAGAGTAATCTTTTTCTTAACGTAAGAGTTAACGATGAATTCTTTTAGCGTGGCTTCTACCGAAAAGTGACATGTGGATATAACTTCATTCGTCTTTTAAGTAAGTAATATCCTTAAGCATGTTTGTATTTGCGAATGAATGATTATGATATGGCTACACAGTCGTGGTGATTGCGAGAACGATGTTGCTATCACGAAATAAGACACAGTGAAAATCGGTTAGGTGGAGCCAGCTGGACGCTGGATTCCACACCGGAAAAACACATACAGGCTTTCGAAATGTACACCTATCGTCGTATGCTACGGGTATCCTGGATTCAAAGAATCACAAATAAGGAAATACTAGATAGAATTGGAAGACAACCCATGCTGTTAAACTCGGTCAAAGAACGCGAGCTACGGTATTTGGGCCACGTAATGAAAGGCCCTAAGTACGAGATCCTGCCAGTCATCCTAGAAGGAAAAATAATGGGCAAAAGATCTGTTGGACGCCCGCAGAACTCCTGGATGAAAGATTTCCGCCGATGGCTTGGATGTACATCAATTGAGTTGTTCCGCTCCGTTGATTCAAAGGTCATGCTGGCAACGTGGATCGCCAACCTCCGAGGCGGAGGTGACGTATGAAGAAGAAGAAGGAGCCCGGACAGGGTGGCTAATACAGAATAAATAGTAAAAAAAACAATGATTTTTAAATAAATTTAAAGAAACCGTTGCGTATTCTGCTACATGAGTCTTTGACTTGCGTAGTACGTAGCATTTTCATAATCTTGGTATTTATGACGCTGAAGCCAATCTTCTGTTGGAAATGTCTATTCGTTATTGCAATACAAACGAAAATACCATTATCTTTTTTTTCTACTTTTTTCATTTCCTTGTTTTTTTCCGGCTCTCTTTGATCACTCCTTTGCATATCCGGGTAAGATATTCGTCATTATTTCGAGTAGATTATTTAACAAAAAAAAATGCAAATAAATGATAAAATTCGCGGTGGATTCTTAGAATATACTGTAAATAGCCCACCTAGTGATAACGTTCATTAAATCAGCTACTTTATAATAGCACCTTATTAAGCTTACTCAGCGTCTACTTATCGATTTCATACCGAATTAATCAATTGCTTTGTTTATAGTAGGTTTTTCAAGGTCTAATTTATAAATAATACACAATAATTGCGACACGGTGTGGTTGTAAATAACGTCGTCAGTTCGTTTTTTTTTTTTTCATATAATCAAAATCGCTCTTAAATTTTTCAATTTCATATACAATGTCAGCACAATGAAACTGAAAAGCACTATTTTTCTTGTATCCCCCGATTTTTTTTTTTTATACGAGTGTTTTCTAAACCTCATATAATATTCGTAACTTTAAAAAACCTGCAATGGTTCGATTTTCGTATATTTCGAATATGCTTTTTTTCTTGAAACTGATTTTTACAAAAATTTATAATGTCTTTTATAGCGTATAGAATTAGAGCCGCCAGATTTAGGATTCGTGAGATGTTATGGGCAGGCCCTTTCAACGTTTTGAATAAATAAATCATTTCACTTTTTCTTTCTGTACAAATATATGCGTACATAATTTAATATTTTAAACTTTGCTTCGAAGATTGAAATTTTTCGATTTTAGATATAGTAATTCTAAATATAACGAGACAACATCGGTTACAGCGACACACCGGTTAAAATTACAATTTTTTTTTTCTTGTTTATTTAACGACGCTTGACAGCTTGGTTATTTACGTCATCATTGTAAACTATAATTTATTATAAATATTACAAGATTTTAAAAAGTTTAGTAAGATGCTAATATTATTCTCACTATCCGGCTAACGCGTAATTGATGCTTAAATTATTTCAACCGTAGCAGGTCCTCCGTCTTTCCTTTTGGTATTTTCGACAATCAATTAATAGATGGTGCACCGATAGTTGACATTGGCATTCTGAGCAGGGAGGCGATTCGGTATCTTGGAGAAGGTAGAGTTATACGCAAATCTGATGTGTCCAATTCTTAGGCGAACTATTACGACCTGCTCTGTGCGGTTTTTCTGGAACAACATTCGCCAGCTCGATAGCAGCGGTTTAACGGCATAAGCTTCCACAAAAACGTTGTTCCTATTCTGCTTGCCAGCGATTCTTTACTTTTCTGTATCGGTCGGCGTTGTTGTGTTTTAAGACGGTGTTGCTAGAGTTAGTTGTTGATGTGTTACCCCATGTATGATTTCGGGTAGCATGATGTTTAATTCGACGCATAATAGGATTTTGCTTCTTACGCCTACCGGTCGCGGTATCGCAGGTTTTGATTTATATGATTCCAGGAAGGCGGAATCAATTGATTTTTTGTATGTTGTCTTGCGTGGGAAGAATGATAGTTTAAAGAAGTATTTTAACGTTAGGAGGTTTCTCGGAGGGGACTGAGAGTTTTCGAAAACATAATTTAAACTATTCACCACTAAAATTTAAGTGATGATTTTTGTACAATGAAAAAAGTTGGCTCCTTTTGACATTTTCATGTCTTTGCTTTGGCACATTAACTCGAAAAGCGTCACGCGTCACGAAATGAAGCGTCGTAGAAAAACGTTACGAAAATTTCATGCCTTTACTTTGATACGACTGATTACTAATATTTTCATGTCTTTACTTTGGCACATAAACTCGAAAAATGTCACGAAATGGAGAAGTGTTTCCTATTATATGGACGGTAAGAAAAAATACCTTTACAAAATAATGTAATTAAATGTAAAATACCTTTTGATCTTTTTGTGTTTAAATATAAAGTTGTATTTTTTTGTTTAATAGCAATGTCGTCATCATTAAATTAATAATTATTGAGAACTGTAAAATAGTCAGTGTACATACAGAAAACTGTAAGGTCGTTTTTATGTATTTGTATGATTCAATAATTATAACTTGAAAATTATTGCACAGTTAAAACTGACGATTATTTAACTAATACATATTTTATACATTACGTCGAAACATTAAAGATATAAACGAAATTCACTCTTAGTTTATTGAATAACTATCAAACAAAAGACTTATTTTAAACTGAAAATCAATAGAATTTAAAATTTATTTAATTTTATAATGTAAAATGTTTTCGGGTAATCATCAGTGGCGTAGCGTTTTTATAAATAAAAAGAGAATAACCGTTTGACATATTTAGAAATTATAATAAAAAAATATATTTATAATATAGAACTTTAAACAACATCGATAATAGAAGTATTATCAAATAAGATAAAAATCGGCAAAGTAGCGATTTAAAATTCTAGATCGATAAATGATTGTTTCTTAGCGTAATAATTCGTTTAGTCTTTAAAGTAGTAATGAAAGATCACCTAAAAAAGTGAATATGAACTCAAGAAAAAAAAGAGATATAATGTATTCCACTGAAAAAATTTAGGAAATTTGTTGGCGAAAAAAAATCACAACAAAACTGTAGTATTTAGGTCTTTTTTTTTTTTTTTTCTTTGTAGGGGAATAGAAAACATTTGAATATTTATACCTGTATTAAGTGGATTATAATTTTTAATGCACGCGTAAACATTTAATTTATTTACACAGACTCTTCTTCTTTGTGAAATCTAGAATGAAATTTTTATTACATATTTTTATTAGTTAGATTTCGCATTCGATATTGTACGAATTTCTTTGATATTGCACTTGTTTTTACACTTTTGTTTTTATTATCAAAGCCAATTTATGACATTGAACTAATAATCAGATTAAATGGTTCTTGCTAACAAAATCGTTCGGTACATACAGAATGATACAAAGATATAATACCTTCATTGATCAAAAATTTTCCTTTATCGATTTCAAGCAAGGTAAATTTTGACGGAAATTAAGTTACGAAAAATTTTACGACATTTATAAGGTACGTACAATGCTCAACTCATGCGTCATAAACTTTCATCCTGGGTTTCAACGAACAAACGTCGTCTGTGTTTCACATCATTCTGCGTAGCAACATTTTGATCTGATCAGTAGCGCATCTGTTCAGTCAAACGAAATAGCATATTCTAGTCAACACAGTGACAGCGATTCTAATATGCGTATTTTTTCCATTGTGTGCAGAGATTTTTTCCATTGTGTGCAGAGATTTTTTTCATTATGCAGTTCTCATCGTTAGTTGGAATATGTGCGAATGTTGAACGATTAGACTTTTCTTCCCGCTGGCCGCCTTGGTACTAGCTGACTGACTACCTGTGTATGTGCATATGAGTTTGTATGCAAAGCCTCATGTGATTGTGTAACCGTCTCTCGAGTGATCATTTCCGGATTTAAGCTCCATGGTGGTTGCGATGAGTTTATAGTAGTCAGAGTGCAACTGCAGATGTTTCTGATTTGGTTATGGTGATTTTCTTTTTTTATTTTATTTTGATACGTAGAAGTGCGCGTGTTGTTTTTTCGGATTTTTAGTGTTACGGGAGGTTAATATACTAAGTAGTAATTTCAGCACCATCATTAAGTTTAGTTATGGCTAACGATGTCGATAGTTTCCTTCGATAATATTCGATTCGGGATTGACAATCCTGTTTATGGAGATTTAGGTGAAATCCAGGAAAAGCAATATAGTATATTCACGATTGAATCTGAGTGACTTCCGAATCCCCATTTAGCTGCTATGATAACTTTTAGTGTAATTGAGATAGTGAACCAGGCAGCGAACCTTCTTTTATTCCGTTTTTGTTGTGTTTAGTTTGTTACGAATATATTTCTATAAGCGATTTAGTCATTTCCTTTTTCTCCCTTTTTTATATATATTTTTTTATTTCTCCAAGCAATTTTCGAGGTCGTTAATAGGGTTGTTCAAATACTACCTGCATATAATAACACATTAATGTTACTCGAAGAAAAATTGCAAAAAAAGGATTAGTTATTCCTTTTGTCAGCAGAGGTCGCCGATGATGTAGAAATAGTGTAAATTGACATTATGAATACCCAATATACTTTTTGGCATTGATGATAAATCAATTTCATTTTATTGCGATCACACTGATGATGCCCAAGACGATATAAATTGTAGTAAAAAGATAATGATACAAGAAAAAAAAAAACCCTTTAAATAAGGTCTTTGTAACAAATAATAAAATACAATTTTTCTAAAATGTTGGGGCTGCCGTCTTTAATAACGACTCCTCCCACTTAATTAAACATTTACTTTTTAAACTCTTTAACTGCTGTGGTGGAAAACTTAATATCAAAAAAAGTTAAATGAAATTCCGATATACATATAACATTAGACGTAATAAAATTAAATGCCATTAGAGGAATTTGCTAATGGAAAATATTTTATAGTACAAGAACTACTATTATTTCATGATTACAATATTTTTTAAAATAAAAATTAAAGTACATATACATAATGGATAATGTGACAGAAAAATTTGAAGTATTTTTACAGTTTTTGCAAAAATTACATTTTTAAGACACAAATACTTATCATTTTTAAATTCTGTTTTTCTTTGAAGTATATTCTCTATACCTTCTCGTGTTATTGTTCATTTCTGTATTTTTAATTCGTTTAGTTATCGTGAAATATCGTGTTTCAATAATCCGTTTGTAGTAAAAAAGGTTTATAAAATTTAGAGAATCCTACTTTATTTGATATCTTGTATAACAACGAATCAATTATAACGACCTAATTATTTATTTCCCTTAGTGTCGTTATACTGATTTACACTGTATATTTATTAATAAAAAGATTTTAATCTTTAAAAACAAATTAATGGTAATTGAAAACTGAAATCGCGCATAAAAAAGTCTTTTTTGTTTTGTATTTAATGGTAATATAAAGCAAGTGGAAATTTACAAAAAACTCCTACTTTGCTAAGTTAATAAATTTATTTTAAAAAGATTCAATACATTAATATAATAGATGATTAATAAATAAAAATAAATATGTAACATACCAAATGTACAGGTTTAATTCCAGTTGGTAATCTTATCTTATCTTATTTCTTATTACTATATACATAAGAATGAAACGAGTGTATGTTTGTGACCGCAAAACCTGAAAAGTAGTAGATGGATTGTCCTGAAATTTTTATACAACATTGCATTTCTATATACGAGTGTTTGTATATACTTTTTATCCCTATGTTACCCAAGGAACGAGAAATTCTAAGCGTTTCAAAAAATAATTTAAGTGGCGCGATCTATGATTTGCTTTCAGCATTATAGAGAGGAATTGCAGAAAAATGTATCATGACTGTATAAGCGGGAGGATGTATAATTGCATAAGTGTATGTAAATACAAATACGCGGCGACAGTCTCTGAACAGGGATGAGATGAGTGAGAAAGAATATATATGTGTGTGAGAGAGAGGGTATGCTGCAACAGGTTTGTTTTAAGGAAACGATCATCATCGTCAAGCAAGCAAACAGGTTGATGATGATGCTAGAAAAAAAACCTGTTCTTTGCGACACTGTTCGTGATTTTAAGGGGTAGAGTGCTAGAGAAAGTTGAACCGCATGGCATTTGAAACTGTGATTTGCACTGTGTACGTTGTGTCTTTTTCCAAAGTGTTCCGTCATTTTTTCAACAGTTTCCTTATATTTAAATGCGCATAGTAAGATAAATATGTAACGTCAGTAATGAATAAAATAAATAAAATATACCATATTTGAAAAATCAGGTTAATAAATTTTTAAAAGAAAAAAATAAATCACTGAGAAAATGTAACGGAGAGAAAAAAGTAATTGAAAAATACGTGATCCGAACGATTGAAATAAAAAAAAAAATTAAAATGGAGATGAAAAAATAAAATTGCGACGTAAAATAAATAAACCTAATTTAAATTATCAGCGAATGTATGAAATGAAAACGACATATAATCAGATCATTTCTCATCAAATTAATTTGAACCTTTTTTCATCTCTTTCTCCTCTTTATTAGTTTTTTTTTTTTTTTTTTTTTTTTTTGAAATACAATCACTAATTAAAAGATTAATAATATACGATTACACCTTCATTTTTATCAAATACCTTGAAAATGCCAGTGAAATTTAATGAATAGTTAGTGACCAAATGATATTTACAACCAGCCCAGGTTTAAAAAAAAAAAAAAAAATTATTTACCTTTGTATCTGCATGTATCTATTTAAATGATATTTCTGCAGATGTATACTCTGCCTATAGATTGTAATTATTTGAAGGGATACATATTAGATAAAGTAACATAACATATAGCCGAAAATATAAATATGTAATTTTTTTTAAATTTCAGCGCGATTGCTTGACTGTTTTTAAAATAAGCAAACATCAAAAAAGAGATTGTAATGGAATTAATTTTAGAATTCAGTTTCATAAATTGTATATACGTATAGAGATAAGTGTACAATGGCTCACAAGAAGTCATTGGAAACATTAGACACCATACATTGAAAGATTTGCGAAATAATCAGGTTCCATTTGGTGGAGCATTGGTATTACTATCCGGTGACTTCAGGCAAACGCTTTCAATGATACCCCGCTCAACACCAGCTGATGAATTGCATGTTTGCTTAAAATATTCAACTTTTTAGTAAAAAAAAAATCATTTAGCAACGAATATGAGAGTTTAACTTCAAAACGATCCAACAGCTGCCAAAGACAATTATTCGAAGTCGGTAACGGTACTGTACATGCAAATTTAGAAACAGGAAAAATCATCTTCCCCTTTAATTTCTGTAACATCGTAAATTCAAAACCGGGTTTAGCTAGTAATTTATAAGTCTTAAGAAGATAAATATTACAAAAAGGATATTCAGCCGAATGAACGAAAAGTAAAAATTGACTGACAAAAAAGCGCCTATTAACAGAAGTACAAAATGCCGGGACCATTAAAATAAAACAATAGTAGTCCGTTTTTAAAAAGTCTCGTGGGTCTGATGTCACAATGAAAGCATACCATCCGTTCTCGTGCACGCTGATATTGGACTAGAACGCCTAAATACTTTATATTCTATCACACACCTTCGGAAGACCATGCCGAGCACATTTCAAAGGCCACTCCGATCATTTTAGTTGCAGAGGCTGATAGTTTTTTCAATGTAGTTCTTATTGTTACAATATTAATCGAGCATGGCCATTTAACATGAAATAGCGAACATTTTTATGCAACTATCTCTCTGGATCGCACACGATTGGTATTCTTTCGTCCCAATACAAACTAAACATAACAGCGAGGAGTTGCAGCATCATTGCCGAATGTTGTAACACGTTTCAGGAAAATATTAACGGTATACTCGAAAAATAAATTTTACTTTTTTTAACCATCGTAGTATATGCTACTAATATCTTAATTATTTTTCCTTATTGGACAAACAACATTCGTACACGCATCCTATTTACTTAACACAGAAACCTCCAACACATCAAGATGCTCCGAGAGCTGGCGATAAATTATTTTTATTATTTTTCATTACTTTCAATATTAAAGTCATTTATAGATTTCTTCTTAATTTAAAAATACGCTTAAATTCATAGATTCCTGATTTCATACCATAGATAATTCCAAAACTAAATCTACATTTTAGTAAAAGCGCGCGATGTAAAACAACTTTTTATTTACCGCATTCACATTCGTGCACTCGCGGTAACCACGCATATAAAATTATACGAACATTTCTAGTGTTAATATAAAATAATACTTTCGATCTTTTTTTCATTTTTTCTTCTTCTTTTTTTTTTTTTTTTTTTTTTTATTACGCCTTCGGTAAAAAATCACAGATTACACGTATAGGAAATGTTTAAAAATAACACAAATTTATCAGTGGACGTGCATCAAAAAATTTTATTTCTTATCTTTTATTTAATTTATTTGTTTATTGTTTTTTTTTAAAAGATAAAACCGCGTGAGTTTTAAAAAGGAAAATTAATTCTCTATATGTACGTACTCGAATGTTCGAGTATGAATAAAATTAAAATTCATTATTCCCACGGGTAAGAAACGGTAGATTCCCGACGGTAAAAACGATCGAAACTCGAAACTTACATTCCAAATTTAGATGGAAATTTTCATAGCATGTTCTTATAATTTATTTTTTTGAATGTTTCATTTTAATCCAGTCCTTTGAATAGGATTTACATAAGAAAGGAAACAGAAGGTCGTCTTTACATGTGGGAGAGGGATGAAAGTCCAGAGAACGTTGAAAATGCTCGAATCTTAACACATTTGGAATCCAAATTTTGAAGAAAATTTTTGTAGCATGTTCTCTTACATTTTTATTTTTACGTTATTATTATATTTTCAACATGTGAACATTTCGAAATATACGAATCGCCTAGGAATAGTCTTCGTTATTATAGATAGGCTTGCAGAAACGTATCGACATTGCATGCGACGGAGGGTGAGTAAATATGCGAGTATGCATGTATGTAAATATATGAATTTGATGAATTGCGGTGACAGTATAGAACCGGGCATAGCATGAGAGAGAGCGAGTGGAAAATATGTATTCGGTTGTAGCAGATCTTCACAGCAATGACGGTCGAAAATATCCATTAACATCCCCTCAGGACATTTTTAGAAATTGTGAAAACTAGTGTGTAGAATTGGAGAAACGATAGTTGCTAATACGTATATTGTTGTGATCGATGTTAGGTGTGTGCGTGCGTGGTGAAACGGCGACAAAGGTTATTAACAACACCCTCTCAGCATAGATATTGTGCTTCATCCGGGTGTCGATTTTATTTTTTTTTTCGATAGTTTCAAAAATAGTGGTAAACTCTTATTTTCATTTGGGTAATAATGCGCTACCAAGTAAGTCTACAATACACATTTCATTCAATACGCTCACTCTTACCTGATATTCTATCGACTTAGACAACAATAGATTTGTACACGATACTGCGAATACACTATATTTATTTCCCAGATGCATAAACAGCATCCATTTAAGCGCATGTTAATCATGGAACAACATGTTATTAATATTTGAAGTATTATTACTGTTTTTTTTTTTTTTTTTACCACATCATACACATCCTCCAGCTTGTCAAAATTACGTCTTCAGAAAAGGAAACCCTCCGCTCAGTAGATTATTTTTACTTTTTATTCATTTTTGTAACATTATTACGCATCTCCCCTTCAATTAATCCAAATGTTAAAGAAAGAAGTCTCCTTCGAGACATAATATACGTGATGCAAAATTAGCCAAAAAGATAATCGTTAACCTGTAAAATTTTAAATTGAAGGTCAAAATCTGAAGTGGTGATAAACACGAGTGATTTGGACTATTATACTAGTGTTAACGTATACAAATGTAGATTTGGATAAGAAGAATGAAACCTCCATAGTACCGTTTACAAGCTCGTCACTAAGAGAAAAAATATTACGTCTGAATATTATTCTCTTCAACCAATACCTTGTATAGGATGTATAGAAGGTAGCAGCATTTGTGATTGGTTTATCCTTATTATCATAGGCAAAAAAGTATTTACACTCAAAAAATTGTGAAATAAAATTATTTAAAATATGATAAAGATACCGAGCTACTTCGCAAGATTTATTTCTAAAAAATCGAATAAACATGCGTCAAGCAGTAAGAAATAATTATACTCGATGAAAGATAATTCAGATACTTTAAGGGAATATTGGGATTAATCTCAAACAACATTAATATTTATCGGAATAGAGAAATTCAAAGTGCAACAATTAAAAACCACATTAAATATATTTGTCTGATGTTTTCGTAACTTAACGAAAACAAGTGAGATTGTATTGTCGCCGTCATTTAATTTGGCTTTTTAATCGCTATACTTTGAGTGTATCGAGACAAAATTCTTGCTGTTTAAGAACAATCAAAATATCTCCTTTGAGAATATTACTCTGAATGATTTTTTATCAGGCAATTAGTTTTTACTATTTAGTGCATTTTTATTCATTTTTTCTTTTTAATTTTATTTCACAATTTTATCAGATTCTTACTCGAAATAATTGTAATTATTAATTTCTTTCACGCGAGTTACATAATTTTATTTGTGTTTTCTTTAACTATCTTTAAAATTTGCTCTGCTCGTTTTTTCCTCATTTCCTATTCTGAAAAGCTTATTCTAAATTCGTCCCCACCCAAAAAAAAAAAAAAAAAAAAAAAAAGTCTCGAAGTGATTTGTTTGTAAAAGTTTTTTTGAGATTTTCTCTTCTTGCCGAGTTAGAATTAAGCCGAAAGTTCTTTTTCGCGGGCAGTTATTTCTAGCAAAATATTTTTGAAATCAGTTATCGCGGTTTTTATCACAAATAGTACTAGGGGGGTAACGCTTGAAGCTGGTACGTCGCTGCGAAGGCCATTTTAGTAGTTGCATCTCCTTCGCGGAGGGAGAGTACAGTTATGCCCGTTTTAGTAAATCCACCGGCGGCATGTGCACCGTTTCCCTATGATATTGCAGCCGTCGGTCGGGAGCTGTGGTTGTATAATCCGAGCTGTTAATTTACGAGGTGGTCGCAGCGGCAACGCATTATTTAAAGATATCTGGAAACGTCGTTAACGACAATTGTATTTCTGTTGTGTTCCGCGGCGAGCAAGAGGGCGCTTGCCTTGCACAGTCGCCTCGGACACGCGGGAAATACGTAACGACGAAGTGTGCTCGAGGAGGGCAGATAGTGGCGCGACAAACATTGAATATAATTTTTCATTTCAGGGCTTCGCGCTTGACGGAGGTGACGAGTAATTACTTCGAAAGAAGAATAAAACGGATATCGCTCCGGAGCTTTCTGGAAGGATCGAGGCGGTGCCGGAAGAAGCGAGAAATGGAAGATTTATCGTTTATAACCGAAAATTCGATTAGAGTATTAGGACTCGTTCAGGGACGACCGATACTCTGCGAGAGGTCGTGGCTAGAGTCTAGCGCGCGAGTGTACACCCAGAAAGGGATGACAGCTGTTGAGTCATAGTGCTTTCGTACCGATTCGGAATGGCCTGAAGAAGCACTAACAAAATCCACCGCCGTCACTCGCGTGCGCGCGCGATAACAATCGCAATGGGGTTCCTCTCGTCGTTTGCGATGTTTCAGATCGCGATTCCATCACCTTTACATTCGCTACGATAATCGTAATCGAAAATAATAAGTTTAAAAAACAGCCAAAAAAAAAAAAAACGATTGCTGTTGGGAAGCAACGATGTGCGTCAGGCTCAAGATAGCGCGGGGCACTGCATTATAAAAACTACGCAGGATTGCGCGATATCGTTTTCTTATTCCTCTCTGTTTGACTTTTCGAGACATCAACAACATGTATCGTTTAATCGGATTACGGCACCCTTCGTTCCGAATTAAAACGATACCGTGGCCAGGCGAAAAAGAATAAAAACAGCGGAAATAAAGCCGACAACTTCTATTCGATCTGCCCAGCGTACGACTAGAAGACCGCAAGTCCCCCCTTAAAATAAAGATAGATTTTCCGATTCCGCTTCTCGCCTTCATCCGCTAATACCAATAGTGAACAAATGGAAATCAGCCGATCGGTTCAGGAGTAGTTCTAGCGCTAAACAGCTATCGAATAAAATGTGTTGTCCGCATCGGCGATAGTGATGGTCCGGATTTAATCCGGAGGTCAGTGGGAATGCTCTATGAACACATCAGACTCGAGCAAATTCTAAAAATCGCAATTTTTCATGGACTCTCGTGTTAAACATATGTATGCACGGATGCCAAATGAAACTCGTTTACTATTTGATTATGCCCTCAGGGATGCCACCACGGTCTCGTACATATCTTTAACGTAAAATTATATTATTAAATTATTATTATTATTAATTTTGATGAAAATTATTTGTAATTGTTCTTTAAAATCGATACTGTACCCTTACCTCTTACACCGATCTTTCTTAACCGGCCGGCCGCTGAAAATACGCAATTGATAAATTCCTGAATATATAATAATAAAGAAACGGGTTATTTAAATGTAATACAAAATTATACGTACCACTGTTGCCCGTTGGATTGGCGTTCCAATAGACTGCGGTAGGCGGTGGATAAAATCCTTTAATTTCGCGTCCTGATGTTACTTCCGCTAAAGCTTCGCCATGTTTCGTATTCAAGACTTCACGTACACGTTGACCGAAATTTCCAGCGAATCAATTACCGTAGAGCCATATTGACTTAATTTTTTACCAATACTTCCGTCACGATCAGAAGAAATCAAAAAACAACTAACTCAGAGGGAGATAAACAGCGATTGATTCTCCGACCGTAGACTCAAAACTATGTCTTTTTCGATCATTTTTTTTTTTTTTTTTTGAATTGTTCCTTCCTGACCAATTACAATCATTTCTGTCCATTGGGTGGGCTTTTCACCCGGTAGGACTGCGTGGTAATATATTCATCCCCGACCGAAAACAGGACCGCCACATACTCATATTTTCGCCCTTACCACGTAAATTTATATTTATTTCATTTATTTTATTTACATTTTATACAATGTAATGTACACATTACAATATATTATATATATAGGTATAAAAATCTCATGTCTTTATGTTTGCGTAGGATAAACTCGGAATTTACTTAACCGATTTTTATAAAATTTTGAAAGTACATGCAATTTAATCCAACTCTTAAGATATAGAATACTTTTTTTTTAAATTATTTACATAAATATTTGTTATATTAAATAATTTAATCAATCAATTAAAAAAAACAAATTTAATTGTTGGCTATTACTTTTTGTTTTAATTATTTACATAAATATTTGTCATATTAAATAATTTAATCGATCAATTAAAAAAAACAAATTTGACAATTTTATTATTTTTTGAGCACCAACTACTTTATTTCGTGGCGACTTTTGTGTATCATGCGATGTTAATCGAAATGCAACCATGTTTATCGCTGGCGCATGGCGTTTTTATCGATGAATGATAAAATAAACGTTTTTTCGCTCTGTTGTTTAGAATAAAGTTCGTGTTATATGTAATTAGGAATGTAGAATTAATATGTGTGTTGATGATGCAATAGTTCCCCATTATGTAAAATACATAGATAGGGATGGTGCATGTTTGTTTTCGTCTCTATCTTATTTATTATATAATAATGAATTATTAGGAGTAGAAGAAAATGTATCGTACAATATGTTTGTAAAAACTGGAAGAGATTTAAGCAATATATTATTGGACTTAATGGCGAACATATAAAAATAAAATAGAGTATTTAACTGATATGTCAAATATTCGAACTTTTAGTCCAAAACCGCCGTATAAATTTTTTAAATTAACCGTTTAACTTTTTTTTTTGATAATTTGCTACCAGAAATATTAAAATCTTTAATCAACTACTGTTATTTTGATTTTATGATAATAAATTAATTATAATAAAACGCTCGAGACAGAATGGTTGAAAGATATGAGTGAAGATGTTCTGTTGTTTAGTTGAGCAAAACTTTTTGTTAGATTACGACGGACAGGTTATAGAAAAATCGACAATTTTTAGCTAAACGTGAAACATGAAGACTATTTTTTGTTAGACGGTGATAAACATGTTTCCCAAAGAAAGAAAGAATCTTTACGTAAATACAATTCCAGATAAAACAAAAATTTTTTAATGAATTTCCAAGTACAGATTTAAACGGGCATTAATACACGGGCGAAGCCGTGGGGCACAGCTAGTATATGGTATATATATATACATAGGTATATATGTACATTTAATTTTGTAATTCAGATCATATTAAATAGTATTACATGCTGAGAGTAACGAGTAAATGATGTACTTAATATAAATAATAAAACATGGCTTTAAAAAAAATATATGTGTAAAAAGAAAAGAAATTATAAAATTAATTTGTAGGTTTTAGAAAAATACGAGAAGACTTCGAGAGCGATTAGAGGGGAGGTATGAGGTAACCACTTTGAAAAATCCGTTTTTCTGAAAATTTTTCATATAAAAGTACAACTTCTTAGAAATATTTTTACAAAACCTCAGGTCATTTGGAGTAAAACTCATTAAGATAGTAAGCTGTACGTTCCACCCCTTTTGAACCGGCCGAGAGCGACAGGCAGGTAACCGGAACAGCTGCTTCCTTTTCTTTCAAAGAGCCTAGCCGGAGTGGGTAGTGGTCAAAAGTTAACGCAGTGACATGTTCCTGCAGCGTACACGCAGTTTGGCTGTATGCCGTGCAACCTTGAGTTGAAGGAAGATTGTACAAAATTCTGCTAAAATCAGGCAGGGCAGCTAGTGCGGTGATCTACGCATAGGTGTTCTAGAACATTCTAGGTAGCCTGTTGTCATTTTGTTACAGACACACGTTGTTCTTGTAAAAAACACAACAGTAGAGACAGAAATAAAAACCGGAAATTTTTTTTTTTTTTTTTTGCTTGAGACCGATTTTACAGCTACAAAATGGTGTCATTTTTAGGGTAAATATTGTGGTTTTGACTTCAACCGACCGTCAAAAATTGGAAAAAAATTGAAAAAATAAAAAGACAACGTTGCGACCTAGATTTACTTCTAAATTAACAATTTTCTCCAACTATTTGTGTTTCGGATGATTTTATAACGAGTTATCGGGGACACCGCAAAACATAGTTTTTTGAAATGGCCTCCATCAATTCGTTTTCACTGGTTTGATTATGAATATTTTTTGACGAAAAAATTACTGAATGTCCTTGAAATGTCATACAACTATGTGCAAAAAATTTTAATGAAGTAACTTTAATAGTCTCTTTAAAAAAGAATTCAAAAAAGTGTTTTTTTTAGACCTATTATCCCATACCCCCTACTACCACTAATAAATCAGAGTACTCAAAATTTAAAATCTCGGAGAATTAGTGGTCGAGGTGCCCCATTTTTTCGAGAGAGTCTGTTTCATACGCAACTACATCTCGAAGGGCTGTACAAAATTTTACGCATACGATGAAACCACAGTTCTTGTAGTATTTAAAGAAGTTGGGTTTAATCAAATGGATTTAACCTTTACTGAAATAAATTTTTTTTTTTTTTTAAAAAAAGTGATAAAGTTGTTTTGTTTCACATTCCATTGAATTATTTAATTTGTTCATACCTGCCCATTCGTTCACTTGTTATTACGTAACTTCGCGAGTTGTAACAAGCTGCGGACTTTCCTGTTTAATCGTGAACAGCATGAACTGCCGCTGAAAAGTCTTCCGTGACTGATTCTCCTCTGTTATCAGCTGCCATTCAGCCGTTGCTGCCAGCGTGAAATCAGCCTAGCCGTTGACCATTTGTGAGTCTGTTCCATTAATTTAATGTACAGTTAAGCATCGGTCGCACCGCACTAATGCAATCGCCTACATTTATTCAAACGCTTTCTAACAATAACGTTGATTGCGCACGCACAAACATCAAGTGCACACGCCAATGCTTAGCGATAAGAATATAATCATTAATTAAATAGCCCCGATTGTAATTTTGTTCATCGATTTACAATGATTTTAATGATTCAAAAATGTTTTTTTTTTTTAACTAATCTCGTCGGATCATCTAAAATTTCGCCCCTGACATTTTTCACGCCGATTAACGAAGAAAATGGAATTCACCCAATTTAATTCGTGACTATTTGGTAGCTGTAAAAAACCAAAAAAAATGGATGTGCAATAAACATTGCTGCTGGGGCTATTAGTAGGAGGTTTCTTGGAAACGGAGGAAGTCATTGATATGGAGGGGAGTGTAACTACATTGAGTAGTCATGCAGTTCAGGCCCACTCAAAATCCAGCTAACAAATTCTTTGATGTATCAGCTCTATATCAACTGATGTTTTTCATAATTATTTAAAATTTTTCTATTAAACTTGTTCGATTTGGTCGCCATATTTTGAGTTTGCTCACTAGACGAGGAGTTTGGGTATATTATTTCTTTCCGCAGACAGGTTTACGTTGAACAGGTAAACTATAAAGAGGTTTCGCAGTTTTTTAAGACATATCGACCTCGTATTTATTAGCTTAGGCGATCATTCTCTGCTCCGATTTTCGGAATAAGCAGTTAAGCGAACAAGCTATAGAAATAATTCTTCAAAATGATAAAATGGAAGATTCAGTTGTCGAATACTCAACTATCGGTCAAAATTCAACTAACCTACATCGGACACAGTGGAAATATAACTTACATTTTCAACACAGCTTCTTGGAAAACACAGCGCTTCAGTTCACCAAAGTGTAAAAGAAAATAATAGTTCACCTGGCGAGATACATGTAACTGATTCTTCGTTAGCCTGTTTTCGCAAACAATTTAACCAACCTATGCTAACGGCGGTAGCTGAAGCAGCAGCAGCAAAAAGGTGAAAAAAATTAAAGCAAGTCCCATATATCCTTGATAAGGTATCGTGGATTGTGTAATTAAGCTTTTCACAATGTACTAAGTCTAATGAATCTAAGGAGAATACTGGAGTCCGTTCCTTTTTCTCAGCCACCTTTACTTTCCCAGATTTCTCTGGTATAGCCAATATTCAATTTCAGATTAGTTATATACGTGGGAGCGACTTGGATCCGAAACGAGACAAGTCTTGAACCCTTGACCTCTCAAGAGGTAATGGACGTAAATACATTCACTGTGAAAGCCAGTTTTCCTGAGCACACATCGGTCCTTTTTCCTTGAACTTGAACAATTTCCATTACAAATATTAACATAAACTGTGAATTAAATGACGGGGGGACAGTTTGTTGCATATGTTTTATGTAATGAAGTCACTCCGTGTAATGAAAATAGGTGTACACACATAATTAAAAAGTTACTAAGTCTCCAAAGGCAACGTTGAATGATAAAATTGAATCTTTAACTACTCCTTCGAATACTTTTTTTTTTATTGAATCTCGCTAAAACAGAACTACTTAACCCGTTTACCTTCTTTTGTTTGTTTTTCCTACCCTCAGTATGACGCATAATTTTATTTCATTATGCGGTGAAACTGCAGAGCCAATTATAAGTGTATGGATGAAGTAAAACTATGAATATAATCCTGTCATTATCTGCTTATGAGACCTGCACTACTTTCCATCTGCAGGGAGTGTAATACCATATTACGAGTATTAGTTGTTACCGTGTCCATATGATCAAATATTTCCTTTAACGGTCTGTAATTTTTATTTTCAGCCTAACGTCGATATTGCACAAAACCAGATCGAAGCCGTTCTTATTAAGAGATTTCAGTGCTCACTCTGCCTTATAAGAGTTATGCATACCGGTCGACGAAGAATTACTCTTGTTAGTATTTTCGCTAGCGATTTAATTCTGCTACCGTTATAACCGTTTTAACTCTTCCTATAATACATTTTCCGCTATTGATCTAATTTTTTTCCTCGTCACTGTTCCCTTCTCTCACAGTAACTGTTCTTGAAGATTTATGTTCTAGTGCGCATTTTTCACACATCTACTTAATCCCTATAGCACTTACAATTTGATGCAAATCTCGTCGCACTTTTCGAAAAGCAGATAAGAAAGCACATATAATGCAAGCGGATACCTGCAAATCTTTTCCGCTCAGTCGAGTACTAACTGTTTTGACGACGTCGATTAATCAACAGTATTAGCCACTTTTCTTAAATCCTTTTCCATAATACATCCTCGACTTGTCTAGTGGTGGTCTCTTGAAATTCAGATAGCTATTCCCCTAAGGAAAAGAGTTCTAAGGGAATAAAAACGTTGAAAATTGTTAATCTACTTAATGTATTTCAAAAAAAAAAAAAAAAAAAAAGTATAGAACGAGAGCTCATAGTGAAGAAGCGTGAATTCTGAAACTGCTTTGCTACTTTGATTCCTACATCCACACCTACAAGCGTTACGCGGAGAAAAATTAAATCACCAAGCATAATCCGAAATTCTTCATTCTTATCCCCATTGATAAACGATGTATTGGTTGCAGACCCGAAATCTGTAAAAAAAAGTATCTTCCTCTTCTATCTTTCATCTCTCATCGCAATAATGGTTTTAATTTTTTTTTTTTACGATTTCTGAGTTGAACTACCAACTAACCTATAAAACTATATATAGTACACCAGGTGCCATTTACGATCAAAACATCTTTCTGACTCGGCAAAAAGGCCGAATATTTTATCCGATCAGGGGAAAAGCAAAGGTTATAGAAAATCTGAATTTCTTTTTAGTTCCGCGTAATAGCCTATAATTTGAATAAATCACTACGTCTTCTTCTTTACACATACTACAAACGTGTTTGTTTTAGTATGTATTTTAAAATTAATTCTTGTAAAAAAAGGATGACAGATTTCCCCTGAGAGCGCATTGGCTCATGTAGCCTTTACAGTAGATTAAGTTTAGTCTTCTACGGAAACATTCAGGCAAAGTTAAGTGTCCAGAGGTATCTTCTGGTTTTCTGGTGTTGGTTAAATTAAATGAATGAAAATGGAAAAATACAAATAGGCAGTGTAGTTGTTAAATCGTTTTGATATTTTATTAACAAAATATTATGCCTTTTTCTGCCGGTTTCTTGTCGGAAGTTCCGATACAGATTATACCAGTTTCGGTCAATGTACTTTACCCTGTTAAAATAAATAGGCACGCGATTTGTACTAATGAAATTAATATTAGAAAAAAAAAAACAAAAAAAAACGTTTCTATACTGTCAGCGGTCAGCATTGGTAAAAGTTTTGCAGTTTGCCATTCAAATTTATTCATACGTATTTTGCTGCAGTATTACTCTAAAGTTGAAAATCCATTTAGAATGACATGAAATAAATTTAAATAAAACTGTTCTCGACCGATATATATATATATTAATGACTGCGTTATTTTTCAGTCGAGGTAGTATGAAAATTTTGTATCGATTACATGTGACGTTTTTGTGTGACGCAAGTGAAATGATGATAATTAGAAGTTGCTGCGCAAAACGTAATTAAAAAAATTATGCACTCAATTACAGGTGATTTTTCTATTATCGGGTGGTTCAGGAGTGTCTCCATGGCGAAGTCTAAAGCGTCGAGTTGAATATTTATTCGTTTTTGTCTTATCAAATTAAAGCATTAACATAAGTGGTACTGATTTTTTAAGAAATTCCTTTCATGACGCTTCTTAATAGTTTGTTAAGATGTATGCATAAATTTATGAAAAATTATTTTTAAACCAAAATTAAAATATATACCTAGCTCCCTCTGGTTTTAAAAGGGTACATTTAATAGTTCTACATTATGCCGTAAGATAGCGCTACACGTAAGAAAATGACTAGTTTCGTAAATTTTACGCGATGGAAAGTCGATAATCTTCACGCGACAATATTAATACTTGTTTAATACGGTGAAGTAAAAAAATGTGCTAATTTTTACTTAATGGGAAAGATAATGAACTATGAATATCGTATATTAATCCAATAAAATTAAAAGTGAACATTTATTTTGATTATTAAACAGAAACATTTTTGGAATACACCAGTAATACTGAAGAGTGGTCTAATTGAAGTATGATAATTTGCATATATGTTCGATATGGAAATGCATATTTCATTCCTCGTAGCTGAAAAACGTGATATGCATAAATTTTGAAAATTCGGTACCTTTTATTTTGAATTTTCCATGAAAAACGTAAATAATAACATATGAGTGTGCGTAATCTCTATCTTAGTAATGAGTGTAAAAAGCTAAGGTAAAAACGAAACGTTACATTAAACGTCACAAATCTGTCTTAGTTTTTATCTGACCCACAGCCAGAAGACATGCCCACGTCAAAAAGTATCTATTTGTTAATTTTATATTAAACAGTATTACCATGGATATAGTAAAAACATGTATTTATGTGAATTTTTGTGCAAATTTAACGGAGAATTTTGTAAGACTTCAAAAAAGCCGTATTTTTAGTAGAAGTAATAAACAAAATTAATGAGTAATATTCCCAATCACATTATAAACGAAAACAGTATAGGTGTGTGGAAAAAGGAGGTAGTGAAATGGCCGAAGGAGTGGTGCAAAGAATAAAAACAAACTGCGTCCAAATTCCTCTCACCCAGATAGTTCAATCATGCAGCTACTGATTATATACGTATTCTGTTTTGTTATTGTGTCATTCCTTTTTCGTTCAACTCACTGTTTTGGATTTCATAAAGACGATATTGTTTGCGAACGCTATCATTATATATATATGTATATATGACTATTTTGAGTGAATGAATGTATGTGTATGGTTTCTCCTTTATTCTTTATACCTATATATAAGTTATATATATTTATTAGGATTAATATTAATTAAGGTTTATATAATTTCGATGTGTATAACAAGTATGTATACATTTGTAACGTATACAACCTAAATAAACGATGATAAGAGAGTCGGACACTCACACAACGGGCATACTTGCCCAGTGAGACCCACGAACTTATTTTAAAAATTTAAAAAAAAAAAAAAAAAAAGAATAGCTGGTCTGCGGAGAGAGAAATTTAAAAATATGGTTAATGGGTACTTTTTAAGAAAAATAAAATTTCTAAGCCTTTATGGAAACCGACAAAATATGTTTCAAAAAATTTGCCTTTCTTAAATAATTGTTACTTAAGGGTCAACAAAATCAGCTATTTAAAGTTTACATTCTCCGAAACATGTCGGTACTTTTTATTATTGTATTGCTTATTAATTTACAATATTTCTGTGCTTTGAGTGTTTTTATGAAATATAACAAATGTTATTAAAAGTGTCCAAACATCTCATCCTTTTAACAGTTTTCACAGATAATTTCGATGAACGAATATTTTGTATGGGTGGATTTGTTGCACTTAACTACATCTTCTTTGTGTAAAACTATTTTTGTTTTTGCGTATTTCCTTCGTGAGTCACTTTCACCCAGTACAAAAAATCATCATTTTAACGCTCTAATTTTTTATTTTCATCATTAGCTTTGACGTCTTGTTTTGACTGACTGCTATAATCACTGTGTACAATTTTTTTTCCACCGCATACGGATTCAATGCTATTTTTATCATTGTGTTTATTTTCTTCATATAATTTTATTGAGATGCTAAGAATGTTGCCTACATTTTTAGCCTATGCGAAAAAAATAGAATACATGAAGATCAAATTGCATCCGACCTAGAGGTCTTTAGAGAACGATTGCAGATGAAACATTCCCATACTAGACAAAAAATAGTAACGAGATAAAATAATAAAATGAATACAATTGCATCATTCTATTTTAATAGTAGATATGAAATTTCTTGTGATTACTCGTTCGTTTATTTTGAACAACACTCTTAACGTGGCCATCTTTAAATTAAATAATTTACTGACTGCGGATGTGTTAGTTACCTGATTTGTACATCACGTACAGAAAGAAGTAGTAAAATAAGTGACATTAACCATTGTGATGTAGTGAATGTTGGTAACGATTTGTTGTACTTTTTACAACAACGCGAGTGATGGAGGAAAATAAAATTATTTTTTTCACTCTAAAATAATGCGCGAAAGAATATAAAGAAGATTTTTGTCGTACGTTTACTCACGATTTTAAAAGTATATTTGTAAAAAAATTCTATCGCGCCATTTCAATTAGAAACTGAATAGAGCAAAATCGAAAAGTTTAACTAAATTTGTTTTTTTTTTTTTAAATTTAATTTAGATAGATATTTTTAGTAATATTATGTTTTACTTTTTTATTAATTGTTTTCAAAGTAATGCATTTCCTTTTCAAATTTATTACATCTTTGACAGTTATTAATTTTTTTGACTTTCGGCTTTACTTTTGCCACTACAAAGATAGACTTTTCTAACTAATTCGTCTTACTTGAATTTATATAAAATTTTCATTAATTTCTATTCCATTCTTATTTAAGTTTTCCTTTTTTTTTATCTTGGGTTTGCCAACAAAGAGCACTAGATTATTTAAATTCGCATTCGATCAGCTAATGATAATGAAGGAACCAAGAGAAGGAGGAACAGATGAAAGAACTGACGTAGCACTATAACGAGTGGGAACATTAAGTTTAAGGAATTCTTCTTCTTCTTCATTCTTCAATCTTGTGGCAAGATTGTGGTGGACAGATAAAATTGTCTCTCAGCATTCTCGGGATAGCGCCATTTTTTTCATGCTTCCATAGTATTTTGTTTGTACATCATATCGTATCTGTTCAATATAATTCCGCCTCGGCATTCTTCTTGATCTTTTCAGCCTTCAATTATTTACGTTAAGTATTCATTATTTCTATACACATGGTCAATCCAGTTGAGTTTTCTTTTTCTTAGCTTCTTCAGTAAGTTTATTTCTTCATCAATTAACTTAAAAATTTCTTTGTTCTTTATTTCGTCGATTTACCCTACCTTCTCCATTCTTCAAGGAATTATGAGTAAAAAATGAAACGCTCAAAATTTGAAAAGGATGTGATCAGAATTACTTTCCTGATTATCATCGGGAGGATGCAAAAAGAAATAAGGAGAGTCTGTAAGTGAAAAACGATAGCCAGATGATGGAAGGGGGCTATGATTGAAACCCAGTCAACATAAAGAAGAAATAATGGAGCACCGTAAAGGTGAAGAGTTATGAAACCAAGAATAAGATGGAAGAAAAGGTTGAACAGAAAGAAAAAAGGAAGTTAATTAGAAAAGAAGAAAGAATATGAGTCTGACCGAAACTTAAAATGGTACTTCTTAGATATTAGAAGTATTTTATTGGCAGTGTATTTGTCCATGGGGAAAGTCCATTGACGGCTGAATCATAACTGGTCAACTCTTTCGTTTCCCTCTATACCAGTATGGTCCGTAATCCAAAAAAAAAAAAAAAAAAAAATTTGAATATGGTGAGCTTGGAAAACTATAGCTGAACGAATTCGAAGAATAATAGGATTACAGAAAGGATGAGCAAAATAAGTTGGGATTGTTTGCAAAACACTTTTAGTATTAGAGATGATAAGAAATTTATTATCTCGAATTGGGATAAATAAAAATAATTACTCTTAATATCACGACAGACTCCGTAAAGAAAATGGAACGGCCCGGAGAAAGTTTAAAACTTTCAAAATAGTTGTAGGCAGGATATTACCGAGTGCCTTTTAATCCGTCAGCAAAAAGGAGAGAATTAAAAAGCAAGCAAAGAATCGATAGTATTAAGAAATTCTTGATTAATAAAACCTTGTGGAAGAGCTTTAAAATCAAATAAATTAGGAGAAAGGGGGAGTGAAATTAAAGGTAAAGTAAGGAAGTTTATTATATAATTTTGTGGAAAAGATAGATAGGTGTAAATTAGAAAGTGGGTTATTTAATGATCGTGGGAAATGGAATATAGAAGGATATCATTAGCAAAGACAAAAGAGGACTACCCTATTGGGAGAGAAGCTATATTAAGAATATATATGTACCGAAAAGTGTAGGATTTAAATAGGAGATCTGCGGAAAATCACGGTACACAATTCTAGAAGAAAAAAAACAGAGTACGGGAGCTTAATAGATAACGGAGGAAAGATGAACACTGTTAAGAGCGTTGGAAATATCGAGAAGCATCGCTAGAATATAATTTGAATTTAAGAATGATTTATAAATATCCAAAATAAAAAGACTATTGCAATTGGAAGGACCAACACCAGTTTCCTTAGGCATAGAGCGGGGATATCGGACGAAAGGGAGAAGAGTTTTTTTTTAAGAATTGGAATAATAACAAAAAAATTCCGAAGGGAAGGAAGAGAACCGGGGGATAAAATCGAATTAAAGATAAAGTAAATAAAATAAAATCGCACACCAACAAGTGCAATGATATATTATAATTTAAAAATATATAAAAACACCGACTAGTTTCGGATACTCAGTCTATCTTCGTGGAGTGTATTAAAACAATTAAAATTAGCACAACAATAATAAACCCGTCAACAATAAAAAATATTATGTAGTCACCATTAACTAACAAATTTTGAAAATGTAAAAATAAATTACAGTATAACAAATGAACGACAAATTATTAACCAATTTAACGTACAAAAATCTAAAAATTAAAAAAAAAATCAGCCAGTGAAATAAAACATTATAATTAAAATTAAAATTGCACGATGTAATATTAAATATTAAATAATGGATTATTATACGGAAAATTATTATTAATAATGTTATCTCTCGACTTTTGAATGTAAAAATTCGCAGCTTAGTCTAAACTTTTATTACCTTTAACAACTTTTAATACCGTCAAGTCCTCATCTATGTTGTTGCCTATAGTATGTTTCTCTAAAATTAAATGCCTGGCGAAAGTTGACTTATCAATATATAACTATACCATAACGCATACATGTATTCCTTTAGCGAAGGATCTTTTTATTTGACCTATGTATATTTTTTTACAAGTTCTGCAAGTTAACATGTATTTACCCGGATTTTCGAACTTATTATTTATATTAGACAGACTATGAACATTAATTAATTTCCTGTATAAGTTATTGTTAGCGCTATATCATATATATTGACGTTATTGTATTTTAATTATATTGTTACTTCATATTATGTGGATGGGTGTATGCACGTAAACTTAATCCATTTATAATAATATAGTCTTGTACATTGAAATTTAAAATTTTTCTTAATTTTATTATATAAATTAAATGACATTATTTTCATTGTAATGGTTATCTCTGTAACTGTGTGTTTTATACGATTTAATTAATTTTTTAATGGTTTATTCTATTTAATGGTGTTTTTTGTAAACGGTAAAGGTAAGATAATAAATGTAAGATAATAAAGGTAACTGTTTATGAATTTTTGGGTGATTAGAATATTGATTAATGATTGTGTTAGTTTCGAGTATTTTTCCTATAAATGTTATATTCTAGCTTATTGTTATACTTCAATTGCAATAGTATGGATTACAGTCATATTATTAGAATTAAACGTATTGAGAAGGATTTGAACAGATTGGTTGGACAAGATTTTACGAACGAAATAAGGTACATTATCCATTCCTGGGAAGAATCTTTAAAATTATTTAATAAATACCGTATTTCATTAATATTGAAGGATAAGATTAGCAAAAGGCGAAGAGGAGTCATTCGAAAATCAAGGAGGACAAAGCTCCTCAGAGCTGGGTACATAAGAAGAAAAAATAGAATCAGTAAAAGAAATTAATTTTTGTAAAGGAATGTTCCTTAGATGTAGAATGATGAGGTCGCATAACTTTAATAGCCTTTCTCAAAATTTAGGAAAAATGAGTATTACGGGAGCGAGAAAAACAAAATTTTTTCAGAATTTTTTTTTTAGCAAATTTGAAAACAGACTTAGTCTCGGTATTGGTTGAAGAACTAGTTGGGAAAATTTTAAAATAGATAGACTAGCATCGTAAGCGGCTTTGCGTTGGTCTTGCGTTTCTCTTCTACCATGTAGATGAAGTGGTGATACACTTAAGATTTTTAAGAAATTTGATTGATGGAGAAGAGACGGATAAACTCACGGGTAAACGTATTTTAAGCTTGAATAGGATCCACATTTGTTTGAATACGTGAAGGAGATTCTAGTGCGTCACGAAATTTGAACTAGCTGATTTTGTTAAGATCCCAATGGCAAATCTAAAGGGGCTAAATCTGGTAGGAATTGAAAGAAGAACAAAATTAGGACTGGTTGGATTAGATGAGAGAGAAATATAATGTTTTGATTAAAACTGCTGAACCTCCGTAACCGTCAGTTCGATCTGTCCCGACTATGCTAAATATTTGATAGTGACATCAACAGAATCCTTTTACTAAGTCTCTGAAGGAAGAACGAGACTAATTTGGTAGTGGTGTAATTAGTCTTCTAATACATTTTATTAGCTTTCAGGTTGCGGCAGTTCCACTGTAGAATCTTAAGATTCAAGAGCGCCCAATTACTTAAGAAATATGTAATATAATGAGAAAGTAGAGGTGTAATAAAGTAAATAGAGGAGCAAAAACTATCAGTACCTTACAAGCAAACATGAAAAAGAGCGGGAAGGAAAATTTCCTACGTCTTTTGCCGGTCATTGATCGACTGCCTTCTAAATGTTTAAGGATAGAAAATAAAAATAATTCGAATGTAGGAATAACAGAATTAGGAGGAAATGAAAGAATATAAAAAGCATCAATATCTAATACGGTGGAATAAAGAG
The DNA here is from genome assembly GCA_039619475.1 of Icerya purchasi. Taxonomy (NCBI): domain Eukaryota; kingdom Metazoa; phylum Arthropoda; class Insecta; order Hemiptera; family Monophlebidae; genus Icerya; species Icerya purchasi. The sequence continues at coordinate 378,199,625 of CM077116.1, read as the reverse complement.
ATAATAGTTCATTTGGGAAAGTTAAACATTTAAATGAAACACGATCAGCATTGTATAAAAACAAAGTGATTGAGATGGAAGTAAAAAGAATATAATGAATAAATGCAAATGAGAAGCGAGAAAATGGGGTATAGGAAGAAGACTGTGATTACATCGAAATTGACAAACAGTCATGGCGTTTATGGGTACCAGAGAAATCTGGGAAAGTAAAGGCGACCGAGAAAAGGAGCTAGGCCAAGGATTCTCGTCAAATACATTAGGCTTAGTACCATTATGAAAAAAGCTGAACTTCACAATCTATGATATCTTATCAAGGATATATGGGACTTGCTTTATTTTTTACTTACAAGACATCTAGATACACCATTTCGATTGAAACATGTTGTTTTTTCTAAACTTGATGTGATATATACATAATTAGAAATTTTATTTTTCGAGACAAATGAAAAGGATATGAACTTAATGTAATTTTATGCTTTGTTTTATATAAAAAGTCGTGTAATAATTTCAAGTGTTAGTGAAATCAGTTGAAAACAAAAAAAAATAAAAAGAAAAAATTCGTAAAATACATTTTACATCAGATTCATATAAGTTGATTTCGAAAAGTGAAATATTTTAGCGCGGTAGATGAATATGTAATCTCATAAAAATACTTTTGTTAAAAAATATTACTGTAAATGAAAATCTTTTTGAACTTGCTGCATAACCAGTCTTGTAACATACAGCCCTTATTTAACTTTTAAATAAATAACGTTTTGTCTTATTTAAACATTGTTTGGCCATGGCCCATGAGTAACTCTCATGACATGACCAAGATACTATCTTTCGCCTACTAGACACTTGTTTTACCGTCAAGTCTATTATTCTGATTCAGTTTAAAAATTCCTTACACATTCGATCATTTGTTGTTACAAGATCGGATGATATCATAACCGTTCACCGACGACTAAAATTCAATCAGTTTATTGTGACAGGACGCACTTTTCTTTTATGATTTTTTGTTAATTTTTTTTTTTTTTTTTGTATTTAATTTACTTCACGCGGATCGATACTTTAGAATTTCTTCAGTCAGACACATTATTGTTCCATACACAATTATAATTAAATGATAATTAATCCCTGTTCAGGACTAATTGTGTAACATTCTAATAATATCATAAGCTGTCTCACTTTGGCACTGCATACTTTGTTCCTTAATACACTGGAAAATAATAAACTTTATATTCACAAAGTGTATTTCTTGCCCTACCGCGTGCCAAAGATCTTGCGATATAAAATCTGAATATTAACTCGTATAAGAAAGTAGCGCAAACAAATCATTACCCCCGTGGCGACATATTAATGATAAATATAAGATAAAAATAAATAATATATATATGCGCAAAATTTACTATTAGTTTTTACCATCCGTTAATTTCTGTAGCCTTTTATTTAACTCGGTTTGTCCTTCTGTCTGTCTGTCTGTCTGTTTGGGGGAATCTTTCGAACGATTTTTCGCTTACCTCCCGATGAATTAAAAAAGTGTCCTTTTGCAGAAATGCTTGTTATAGATGGCAATACAGATCTGAGTTTCCAGCTTTAAATTAGACCCTCGGGGCTTCGAAAGCTCAAACTTTTGGAAAAAAATATACATTTTTTTTTCGGGAATATGATATACTGTTGGAAAGAGCGCTATTTGTCGGGAGTAAACTCGTATTTCATTTTTTTAACGAAACGTTGGAAGTTTACTAAAAGTTTAAAGAGCATAAAAAATGACGTGTAGCCCCCCCTCCCCGCTTTGGTTTAGCTTTATAGCTAAAAAAATTTTTGAACAAGGTTAAAAAAATGCGTATCCTTGCGTATTTCTCTACTTTAGAACATTTGGGTTTCCAACTTTTAAACCGGACCCGTGGGGAGCGCCGAAAGCTCGAAAGTTCCAAAAAAATATATTTTTTGTTTCGGTCATGTGATATATTAATGGAAAAATCGCTATTAGTCAAACATTGTGTTTCATGTGCTGAGGATTCGGTATGTATTGTATGAAAAACAAAGGACAATATAATAGAGAAAGAATGCGATCCCCATTATTTAATAATAAAATGTAACACAAATTTCTATAAATGTCCTATAATCAAGATATTGAATAAAATAAAGCAATATACAATTCTAAATTTATTGATTTTTATTGAAATACATAGTAAAAAGTCAAGACTAAAAAATAAAAAAAACATTTTAAAGATAGCCTTTTATTTATGTACTAAAAAGTACAAATGTATTATAATATTAATATTTAATTATTAATCTGCGGCCCCCGTTTTTATTTTCCAGAATATTTTGTAGTATCAGATTTTAATGTTAAGATGCGTATCTGGTAGTCGCACACTAATAAAGTTATTTTGTACTTTTTAGTGCATAAATAAAAGGCTATCTTTAAAAGGTTTTTTTTTTGTTTTTTCTATATAACAGTATATTTTAAATCATTTCTTTTTGGAATAATCATTCATTTGGTTCTTTTTTCTTAGAATATCAACAATTACACACACACACACACACACACACACACACACATATTTATATATATGTGTATCTGAAATGAAAAGATTTACGAAATTTCACGAACGGCATTCCAGTGAAATATTTTAAGAGCGTATTGTATTTTTTTGTGCGTAGTTTTTTCATCGCCTCCTCTCTATAAACCGGGTTATTTTTATAAGGCTCCAAACTTTACACATGAAAAATTTTCTGCATATCGACTAGAACGAAATTAACGGATTTCAGCAATACGGATGATAATGGGAATTTTTCAGCCGATTTTTGACGGCGGAGTTTTATAAGCGAATTAAATGACGCGTACGGATTCACACAATACGGTTCGGCAAAAAGTGGTTATTCTGGGAAAGCGCATGTAAGGAGAGTGCGGTAAGAACGAACGAAGATAGAGACATTTGTGATGAATGAGACGGCGGCAGCGGCGGCGGCAACAGCACGTTGGCTTCTAAGCGGAAAAGATGAAAGAAGGGTATTGCCGGAGAGTGGAAAGTAACGACCAAGAGAAGAAAGAGATGATTAGGTAACAGCTCGCGGTAACGATTGTGGGGAATTGCAGACGGAAAACACAGATGTTAATAAGAAATCATTTAGTGTGTTGTACATGTAGGGGCCACTATTTAGATACAACAAATGGATTTAGAGGACAGTCTCGCAAGCGCAGCGGACATATTTTTGATGAATGAACTCGGAAAATTCTCCATCTGTTTCTTATACTTTACACGGTGCAATTGCATTTTACGGCTTTTTAAGATGATCGTTCTAGCCGGCTACCGCTTTTATTGTGCTCCTCTTATAAATTAAACTGCTAGCGTGCGCCATACGGCTTCAACTTTTTCAAATTGTTCTAAAAATAATTACATCGCTAATCAGAGTCGCTAAGCGGCTCGCTCGAATTTTTTACTCGTTAGCCGTTAACCGGATTCATTTGTTTACACGCCGCCATGTAAATCTCTCGCATCAAATCGCTTTTTTTTAACCCCTTTTACGATAATATTCTCGGCCAACGTTTTTCCAACACTATCTGTAGATAAATCATTTCCATAAACCCCCTTTCACGATAATACACGTATAGAATGTGGATCGTTCAGAAAGCGTAGAAGCTTCTGCGTGAACGGAATTCAGAGTTGAACGAACGTTGATTTAAATAATATAACAATACTCGCAGTGGCGCTAAAACATAAATTATTATTATTTTTTTTTTGTGGGGAAGAATTTTCAAGGTTTTCTTTACTTGTTTTCGGGTTTTCTACATATATACATATATATAAAATTAGTTGTCGGTCCTGAGAAATACTGTTCATAGTGCTAGTACATGTTTATTAACCTTTATTATCGAAGGCTAATTTTGCATTACAGCAATAAATTTATATACTACATCATGTTATTGAAATAGAATTCGGCGAATTTATATAATTGTTTCTTTCGTTCTTTCCAAGTCTTTTATTATAATATCATTTGCTAGTTTATATTTATTTGCATGGGCGTCGCTAGCGGGCGGCAGGGGGGCAGCTTCCCCCCTGGAGCCTTGAAACTTTTTAATCGACTGGCCATGATGAGTATTCATAGGCGCGTAATCATGAACAATTTGCCTGAAACCCACGAAAAATATGTTTTAATTAAGATTTTATTCTTGTTTAATAATAAAATATTAAGCCTTTCCAACTTATAAATTTTATTTTTCCTATAATTCATATCCTCTTTCTATCATCTTGCCCCTCCCTGACCCATCGGCTGGCGACGCCCTTGTTTATTTGTTTTTACCTAACGGATAGCTGTAGATTTTTCGTGGATTTGTATTTTACAGCGGATACAGCAACCGCGTGTCTATTACGGCGGTTTGTTAGTATTTTTCGCGAAACTATTATTCGAATTGAACCTGGGTTAAAAACACGCGTCAATAAAACGATTCGAGTCCGACAAACGTTAAAAAACACGAAATGGTAGTTTTAACAGTAATAATCGCAACAATTTTTTTATAAATTCCTTAATTAAATATATAATGATATAAAATATAACATAAAAATAGGAAATAATAAAATGGATTATTTAGATTTAACTGTAACTATTACAATATTTACCGTAAAAATCCTTTGACAATAATCAGTGTCATCCCAACCAGGCCGTATCTAAGGGGGGTTTTCCGGGTTCAAACCCCCTCTGAAATGTTCGCGAAATCATAACTGCTTGAATTAAATGGACCGAAATTCAGAATATATTTCTTTTCAATTTTTGACAAAAGAAAAGAAAATTGAAATTTTTATGAATACAATGGAAACGACTATTTTTAATTTGTTTCTATTGTAGCGTTAAAATATTGCATATACAATAATTGACTACAAGGCTTTAGTGTACCATTTATAAATAAATATATTTCATGATGAAACACACAAACACATATATATATATATATATATATATAAATATTTCCATAACCCCTCCCGAAATTTTGGTCTAGATGCGGCTCTGAATGAGCAAATTTTCGCTATAAAACATGGTGTCATATATGTAAATCAACTGCTGCAGATCATATTATTATATATGAACACAAATTAACAAGATTTAACTGTTTTAAATTATTATGGGCAGCAGTCCCGTGCCCAGAATTTTGAGCGGGGGGTTGAAAATGTTCTTCACAAATTTTTTTTTATAAATAACAATATACATTTTTCACTAATATTCATACTATTAATAATTTCCATCGTTTTGATTTATATATTAATAATTTACATAAATGCATTACCCCGTATATGAACATTAATAAAAATTACATATGTTATTGATTATAATCGTAAAAAAAATATTTTGCATAAAATATTAATGAAGTAACTAAAAATGGAGCAGATTTTTTTCTTTTTTCCTTTAAAGGTAAGAACACCGTAAAAAATCATCAATATTTATTTTAAGTTTTTGATTTTTTTCAGATTTTTGTGTATTTATAATAACTATTTCAGTTCTCGGGGGGTGGGGGGGGGGGTCAACCCCCCGTGGACACGGACTTTTAATAATCAGTCGTCCGCTGCTGACAAGCCCAAAATAATAAAGAAAGAAAAAAAACTATCTTAAAATTTATTAGTTAATAATACTTTACAATACTGAATTATATTTCATAAACAAGTATAAAGATATTATAATTAATAACAACGCACAAACTAATAATCTGCTACTTATAGTTAAATTATAGTTGTTTTATATTCATAACTTTTGAATATTGTTTCATTTATTATGTTTTATTATCGACTTTTATTGATCTAACTATTTATAAAGCATACTAAGCCAGTTTCTTTGTTTTTTATTTTAAATTATTAATTGTACACAATGAATATATGTTAGTTGCTACAAAATACTTTGTTGTTATAATATTTTAATATTTCAACATTTATAAATGGTAATTTCTGTTAATGACATTATTTCTCGTTCTATTATAAATCAATTAACTTTAAGTTCCGTAAAAAAGGTAGGGGCGAGTCGACTTTGAATCGGTTCGTAAAGAGGTAGTGTGCAGATAGATCTGTTATTGCTGCATAAGCGAAACTATTACCGTAGCTCTTTTCAGCCTAGGTTGTCTGTTTCGTCATGTACTTGATTTGATCGCAGCAGCTTACGCGTACATTATATACCGAAAGCAAAACTAAACACGTGTTGGGTAGTAGAGAATAACCGTCTTGTTGCAGTATCAGGTAGTATATATAATATGTTCCACTCTAAAGTCTTCAGTTGTTTATGTTACGGTTCTAAAAATTAATTTGCAATCAGTAACAGAAAACCAAACATCGACTCTGCAATCTCGGAATGGTAACATCATTTACGTAACATTCAACTCGCCTGCACTCTAGAATGTGCACTATAAGTTAGAAATTATTTATATTTGTAGCGACTTCTGGTTATGGATTTCGAATTTTTATTATTCCCTATATTAATGTTATTTTTAAAAATTTTTCGGTTAATTCTAATAAACATTCACAAATTATATACATAAACACAGAAGTTATTTTACTATATTAAATTCCGAACAATTTTATACGAATAATATAGTAAAGTAACTTTTGTGTTTTTGCGTATATAATTTGTGAATATTTATTTAGTTTTATTAGTGTTCAATTGTTCCAATCGATATTTTAAACTGTTTTTTACATTAAAAGTTTGACATTGCTGGTGGCCCAATTCAACACTGTTTGATACAAAAGAGCATACACCTTTTGTTGAATATAAGAAGATAAAATGTATTTTATACAGTAAAATATACCTTAAAGGGCGATGTTACGATTATTATTTTTAAACAACATTCGTACCTTAGTCTCGGCACACCGAATTCAAGTAGTTACAATTAAAAAGTTATATTAAATTAATTTTTTCAGGTTTTTCCGTATTTGGCTTATCGGGAAAAAATTGAATGAAATTACATTGTGCAACGGTCGATGTGTAAGATATTATTTTTTATCGAGTAAAATTAATTTTTAAGTTTAATCAATTTTTAGAGTAAATCTTTGGTATTTTTTTATTTTTAATACGGGCTAAAGAAGAACTTAGCGCACTATATTATGTACTTTTTTCTTCGAGACAATCTACAAATTGAATGCATCATTTCATTTACAGCATTATCTTAAATTAATTTTCATTTATTTAATCACCTGTAATCTCGATTTTTCGTATTTTTGTACAGAAAAAAAAAAAAAAAAAAAAACAATTTTGACTAACAGCCGGCTGTAAGATGCATAATGTCAAAGGGGTGGCGACTTTTGTGTGTGTTTTAAGTAGTCCTTGTCGGCATGGTAGAACAAAACGCAAGCTTAACCACGTATATTCTTGCTCTGCAAATTTATGTTAAGCGATCAATTAAAAAGTGAACATTGGTGCGGATTGACGGCTAAAACGACTACGAAGAAAAAACCGTTAGAATTCAGAAAGATACGTAAAAAGTGAATCTGAGTACATTCCATCTTTTACCCGATTTTCTCATGCGATATCATCGCGAACGCTTGTCGATCTCGGCACTAGTCTTTTGCGTTATTTTCAGATTTGTACGCTGTTTTTATGAGTTTCGAACGAATCGCGTTTGTTTTTTTTTTTACGGTTGCTGCGTGTATATTTTCGTGAGAGAGAAAAGAAAAAAAATGATTTGGGTTTTTAAAAAATCACGTGGAACCTACCTGGGGCAATGAGAATTTCCCAAAATGTCGCACTTAGTAGCGTGTCCGCGATTTTTATCGAGCAGCGTGGATCCTGTTATTTATGCGATCAGCGGCCGTGCGAATTAGCTTATGATTAGTATAAAGTTGCAGTTTGCTGATTTTTTTTTCTTTTTAGGTCGATTTGAGTTCTTTCAATGGGAACGAGGAAAGTTGCAGTCAGCGGAGATGATTTGAGCTTTTTCAGCTGAGCAATTTGTCTCTTTTTTACGAACATAATGGGCGAAAGTTTTCTTAATTTGTCGAGGAAGTTGTTTTTGTTGTTAAGGGACGTCGGATTATCGGGGTCCGCCGGCGGTGCAATACCGATAAATTGCTATCAGACTGTATCAGTGTGTGCAAGAGTAGAGGCTGCCCGTCAGTTTAGTCGGTGGAGGCAACCGCATCTGCAGCATCGTTAAAAGACGAACTCCGCTAAGCCGTAAGCGGGGTAACCGTTTAATCAAGGTTGTTGTCATTGACGATAATGATAAAAATTTTCCACTCCGCAGCTTAATATTATTTTCATTTTTAATTTCCGAATAATAATAATTTTCCTTATGCAAGCTATTCCTTCCGCTTTCTTACACACACACACGCACACACACGCGCGCGCGCCATGAGAAATAGTAGACCTTTATTTACTTCGGGCTTTTTATTGTTTCGCTCTCTTTCCCTGTCCGCTCGTCGCTTTTAGCTTCACATTTTTTCGACTTGCAAAAAAACAACGTCCCACGATAAAGGATGACTGTGTAATATTTTCGGAACACAAACATCTATGCAAGCGAGTGCTGTTATGTCGCGAAATTAAGTAAAACGAACCTTTTTTCTCTCTCGTTTTATTTCAATTACGTTTCTTCCGCTGAATTGTAATCATTTCGAAAAATGAACACTTTCATAATTATTATTCGTTTCGTCAGCGGCGAGGGGTGATGTAAACTAAATACGGCGCTAATTAAACGAAGTCTTCCGAATTTATCAGTCGATTAAAAGTTTACAATCGCAAAACAGGGTATTACTGTTTTTAACTTTATTACGGTTTCGGAGAGGCATGTTGTAAAAACAATAGAAAAAAATACGTAAAAGGCAGGTCACAGGTAAACGGTCATCGCCGATCGTCGGTGCTGCAATATAAGAGCATCACGTTGATGCGGGTACAAGACGGAAGCGTTAAAACTCCCGTAAAGTATGTAGATCTATCTCAATTTCGCGAGTGTCCCAATGTATCAAACAGCAACTCGAACACAATCATAAGCAATTGCTTGTTACTAATAACGATGCTAAGGGAATTACACTCTTTTAATATCATGATATTGCAATAGAAACTTATTTCTTTTTACGTAGCGTATGTTATCTTAGTTACACGAAACATCTATGCATGAAAATAGTTTGTTACCTGTTTCGTTGCTATAGTACAATAGTAAAAAATGTTTTTTAAAAAGTAGTACCGTGGTACTTACAGATTCACCATAAAAATTTGATAAAAATGCGCTAAGAAATGGAAAAAACAATTTTATACTTGATAATAAAAATGTAATAGAAATGTAATAAAAGGGGAAAAAATAATTATATTCGATAAGAAGGATAATATGTCTATACGGTAAAGTATAAAACATAAAGATGATATTATATAATTCTTATACAACATTCCTACCTTAATTAGAGTCGGCATGGTAATCCCAAATTTGAACGTCTAGAAGAAATTTAATGAATATTTCATGCTAGGTTTTTATCCGTATCGACTTTAATTAAGGTACGAATGTTGTATAAGAATTATCATGGTATCACCACTTAATGGGTATATTTTACTACGTAAGACGCAGGCTCGTGCCCAGAATTTTGAAAAGGGAGGGGGGTTGACATTATTTTTCACATATTTATTTGATAAATAACGGTACATTTGAAGAAATAAAATTCCGGAAAAATATATATTAAGTAAATAGTAAAAATATAGTAGTAGATATTGTAAAAAAAAAACTGTAAAATGTTAATTAATATAATACGAAATACTTAATTGGATTGGTTATATTAATTGCGTTATTTATAATAAATCAATATTTCTAGTAAATTAATGTACCCTACCCGAAGTTTCGGGAATAGGGAGGGGGGCAGGGGGAAAACAATACATTTTTCACTAATATTCATAGTATTAATAATTTACATTAATGAATTACCGTATAAACATCGATAAAAATTACGTATATTAGTGATTATACTCGTAATAAAAAATTTTACATAAAATATTAATAAACTACCTAAATATATGCAGCATATTTTTCCTTTTTTCTTTTAAAGGTAAGAACACCCTAAAAAATCATCAATATTTATTTTAGATATTTGATTTTTTTCAGATTTTTGTGAATTTATAATGACTATTTTAATTCTCATGGGGGGTTTAACCCCCCCCCCCCCCAAAAAAAAAAAACTCTCTCCCCCGTGGACACGGCCTTGATAAGACATAATTATCTTTTTATCGAATTATTACTTTTTACTTTTCAGTGAATTTTTATTATCCGAGATAATTTTGCTTTTTACTTTTTAGTGCGTTTTTATTAAATTTTTATTACCGAATATGTCTTTTACCTTTTACCTTGTTTTAATTAAATTTTTATAGTAAATCTTTAAGTACCGGTATTTTTCTTTAAAACATTTTATTTCACAATTTTTAGCGTAATACTTAAATTTTCTGTTTCGTTAAAAATCAACTTTTTTAAAAGTGACGCGAGCTTTTTAATTTGCGCTATGGCGATTTAAAATTCGTTTTCTTTATTCGAATCTACATTTTTGTCCGTGTTAATTGACACATTTATGATATACTTTAATCGTTTCCCAAATTACGTTTCTATGCTTAATATTGATGAAATTTTAAATGCCAGTGACAATTATCTAAAACATTTTTTAATTGACGACTACAGAGTGTATTATCTGTGTTTACCGAGACTCAACGGCATACTTACATGGTTCCATCGCTGAATGGTGCACTTTCGAGTGAATAAAGAACCATAAAATAGGTCCACGTGGATATAAGTTGCACGTGAACAAACAACAAAAAAAAAAAAAACGACGAACGTATATGTAACTTCCTACATTTTTTGAAGTCGGTAAAAATTAAAAAATTATACACACACGACAAGCTACATAAAGTTTCTTTCAATTCCTCGTTCTGTTGTTATTTCTGTAATTCGCTTGTGTTTTGGTCATTCTCCTATTCCATTCCTCTTATTTTCGCTATTCCCTTGTCCTCCCTCTCCAAATTGTCCTCACCACCTTAATGAAGCGATGGTTTGCGACGCTAATCACATCTTTTTTGAATGTCCATTCCTTTCTGTCGAACATTGTATTTTATATTCTTGTCTGCTGAAACGCAAGCTCCCTGCTCTCCTTATTGCGCATTTTATATTTTGTCCTTTCCTTCGTCATCCATTATTTCGTCTATTAGTAGAGTTCCTTTATATTGCCCGTATCTGACCGAATCAAAATTTTTCATTCTTGTTCTACTGATATTCTGAGTACGAGTGTATGCTTTGCACATAAAAAACAAACGATGGTATTTCACTAGTAATCTTCACGCACATTAAACGCTTTTTTCCATTTCCGGTTTTTCGCGAATTTTGCTGCAGTTCTTCATCTTGTATTTTTTTACGCAATGCTCAAATCCGAAGTTATCTTCCTTTTCTTTCGATACAGGCGTTCTAATGTTCTTTTTTTTTCAAGGATACATGTTCAAAAAAGATTTTTCATGTAAATTTAATATACGCTTTTTCCGTAATATAATTTCAGTTGCTTTCGTTTTCCGTAACGTCATTTCTTCCGTCACACTGTTCCCGGCTTGCCGTCCCCTTAAATATTTCCAATGTTAAAAAAACAGAGTAATCAAAAAACGAAGAAAAAAAAAGAATTTATTAAATTTAAAATTTTTCAGCGGAAATGCTATATATACATTTGCCGTATAAAAAAAAATATTTCTGAAAGGTTTTTATATTTATCGAGGCTAAAAAAAAAAAGAAGTTATATGTTTCTTGTGTTTATTTTTTTATTGTTTTTTTTTTTTTTTTTTTTTTTTTTTAATGTTCATTCACGCATAATTTTTGATTATTTAAACCGATTTTAATGATTCTCATTCGAAAGCGTACATGGAAGCACCCCATACGAGTACGACGATCAGTATAACTAAAAGTAGTCATTAAAATAACTGCCAAAAAAAGAATCCTCTTTAAGGCTGAGTATCTACCAATACGATGTATCTTCGAAGTCCATATGCTTTTCAGCAACTAATCGTGTCGGTCTCCAGGCGATTGCGACGCGACTTGTTTTCGATCCGCACACGTAAAATGGGCTTCATCATCTTCACTATATTACTACTTCATAAATGAAATGAATAAACTTATATGGTAGTGGTCGCGGTGGCGTCGCTTTCGTGTAGCGCCGGTCGATACCCAGCCTAAGAGAAATATGTTTATTTATTTAATATAGCCGGGACAAAAATTAGCCGAAAAATTTTCGTCGGAATATAGGAAAAATATGAATCTCAAAAATGTTTAAATTAGAGGAGCGACGATCGACAGAGACTCCTCGGAGTATTTTAGTTTATACCAAATAAACAATGATAGACAATAATCCGTGTGATGCGGTTACGTAATATTGCACTTTTTGGTCAAAAAAATTATATAACATTTTCATTAAGTCACTAAAAAAAACTACACATTGAAATTTTTTTAAATAATTCAAAAACGATTAAAAAATTAAATATTTAAAACACTGTCCAACCCGGTTTCATTTTAGTTATTTGGATATATTCAATTTAACATTTTTTTATCATTTTCAGAAATATTACTGTGTAATTATTAATTTTGTATAAGTTAATAAAAATGTTTTTTAAATATGTTGCGAATTGTGATATTCAGTTCGTATAACAAAAAATACATAACATGAAGTAACTGTATCACACGGATTGTTATTTATTTATTTAGTATAAATCAAGCAGTTTGCGGCAAGCTAAAAACTTTATAGTATTTCAGTTTGCACAAATGTAGATTCGAATGAAGAGGATGCATTTGAAACGTCCGTAGCACGATTTACAGGCGCTCATCACTGTCAGAATTTCAACTCTTTAATCATCAGCTGCATAGAGCGCAGAAAGTAGCAGTGTTTTCGGTTGATCTACCCGACCGTATTGTACCGTTGAAAAATACTCACAACAAAAAATTATGAAATTATATTTAAAACTCTAAAAGTGTAATAAAAATCCATAAAGAAACTATAAAAGACGATCATTTTTTTTTTTTTTTTTTTTTTTTTTTATTGGCCTGAACAAATACAGTTCATTTGGCCAGCAAGCTACACTATGAATAGATATGGAAAATTAATATTAACAGAAAAAAGGAATAAAAAGCACAGAAGGAAATTTCATTCTACATTATGGCCGCAACTACAGAGTAGTGCCCATAATGATCAATGAAATTAACCAAAAAGAAAAAAAAAAAAAAGAAAAATAAAATGAGAAATCAAAATAGGTTTATCATTCTCGATCATCTTCTTATACAGTTAAAATATATCTTAAGGGTAGATATTACGATTGAAATATTCACACCTTAATTAGAGTCTTACCAAATTCAATTTGTAACAGTTAAGAAACCATATTAAATATTTCTGATATTTTCACAATACTTGACACCTACGGAAAACGAGTGAGATTGTAGTGCCCCCCCCCCGCTCATTTAATATGGTTTTTAATTGTTGAAATTTAAATTTAGTGTATCGAGACTTTAATTAAGGTATGAATGTTGTCTAAGAATAATCGTAATAATATCCCCCCTACCATAAAATACATTGTTTTTATTATCAGATTATTATTTTTTTTATTTTTCAGTGCGCTTATATTAAATTTTTAGCGTATTTTTTTTTTTTTTTGAAAAAAAAATTTTTTGGAATCTCTTCATCTGGCACCTATCTCTACGATCATGAGAGTTTTCACTTTGTCCCGCTATTAATTTCAACATTACCTTTTTTCGTTAAAGTATCATTAGCCGAACAAAAAGTTTGATTAATATTTTCGAATAACGAGTGCTGCGATGAAAACAGCAAATTTTATAATTCGATTTTTAATCAACTTTACACTGAGCATGATTCGGTTACATTATCAGCACGACACAATGTTAACTTATTACGAACAAGGCTAAGAATACACTATGCGACCAGTCTTCATCTTAGCATGTTAACTATGCAAAATCTAGAGGAATGCGAGCATCAACGTTCTTCGAAAGTCATTTTATTAAAACAAGGAGAAAAGGTTTAAGAAAAATGAGACATCTAAACAGATTATAATAAGCACTACACACACATACGATTCATCTTTCCCATACGATATATCGGCAGTAGAGGAAATAACGTTGACGATAATTTCGAAATAGTTATAATTACATTCTTCGGTTGTTGTAATTTAAACGGAATTTTAAATTATTTCCACAGCCGCGACTTAACATCGTGTGTGTGTGTGTGTGTGTGTGGGTGCGTTTGTTTTTTTATTTTGTTTTCCAATTTTTTTCATTCCTTACTGTAGTGGTAGTTGCTACCCTTTCGGAGTAAAGAAAAAAGCATGCAGAATACATTTAGGAAGTCACGTGTCTCGAATAGTTGCTTTGTTAACTTGCAGATAGCGGTGCAGTGCGCACGAAATTCCAGCCCAGAAATAGAATAGCTTCTTCCCTGCTAATAATAATCCAACTGTTTCAACCCTCGCTAAAATTTCCATTTATTATCCGAACTTACTGACAAGCTCTGACTTTATTTTCCTTCACTCAAATTGTTTCCTCCTAACTTTGTTCTTCTATTCCCTGCTTCTTTTTTCCTTTTCTTATAATCATCTATATATATATATATATATATATTTATCTTTCGTTTCGTTTCGTTTCGTTTCGTGTTTCTTTTTTTCACTTTTTTATATCACGTTCGTCACGCAATCGCTCTTTTACTGATGGACTTTTTCACGAGACTAGGATGTTAATGTTCGTGGCGCATACGGGAAAAACGAATAAACTTGTAAATGGCACACATTCCGCTAGCCGAAAGATATGCTCATTTTTCTTTTTATACTCTACCTAAAGTAATTTCCTCGGTATACTTTTAAAATGGCGGTGTTTTCGTGCGAACGTTGATTTAGTTTATTAATCGTAATCGGTGTCAGCGGTTAAAAGTAGAACTGCGAGTGGAAATTAAAAGAACGAAAACTCATTTAGAAACTCTTTCGTAAGCAAAGGCGGGCGCGTCACTTTAGTTCTTGCTTCGGAGTGGCAACAATTTTTTAGGAAGATAATTTTTGGCTTACCTGAAATATTAGAACTATTTATTATACATTTCCAGCTTATAGACATTTAATGTAATTCGCTACATTTCATTTTAATGCAAAAACTAAATGATAAGAAAGACAAATCGCATTGATTATTCGTCTTAATATTACACACAGCTTTAACGTGATTTTTATTTCATTGCGTAACAGTAAAATAATATAATACTAACAATAATAATAAAGAAATAAATAATATACCTATTTATGTAATTCCTTTTTCCTACTTCTAAGAAGATCTGTGGATACGAATTATTCTAATCTTTTGCTATTAGCAAAGACGGCGTAGGTCAATTGTTTCTTATTTAAGCGTGTTATTAATTACAATGCATTTTTTTTTGAAATAGTATAGATCACAGAGTAGTGTACACACACAGACATTAAAATTTAAAAAAACGACATAAGATTTTTATTTAAATTTTAACGCCTGCAGATGATTGTACAGATCATGTGAATAATCTTCGAAGCACGTCAGTGACAATGTGAATAATATTTATGTACTGATTATTTCTCGAGCAAACAATTTATTTAGATGGTTAATATCCGGATATTTGAATACCAACGTTGCTCGACAAGTAGTCGTTTATTGGTCACCTGAAATCTTGATTAAGATTCCGAATCTTTCGAATTTCCCAAATTAATAATTACTCTAATTACGCGAAATGGTCGCAACTGTTCTTTTTGTGAATAAAATTACCATTAGGTGATCGATTGAGCAAAGAGATTGGACGCAATCATTCTCGTAATTAATACTGAACTCTGCTACGTACTACTTATAAATATTATTCATCCGAGGTTTAGAATAATTTGTACATGACTAATCTCCTTCTTTAAAACGAATTATTAATAAACTATCGGGGTAACTTTAAAAAAGAAATAAAGCACTAAACTATTCCAAAAAAAAAAAAAAAATAAAAAAATAAACAAATTAAAAAAAAACAAAACAAAACAACAGCATCCGTTCCGTGAGCATTTTTATTCGCGTATTATTAATAACAGAAGATGGCGCGAAAAATTAATTTTAGTCGAGTCCAGTGTCTTCTTTGCGCTTTGTCATTTATTGACGTTTTTTTTTCAGCTGTCGTTTACAAAAATTCTGACGCTCCGAGAATTTGCGCCGCGCGCCTTATTCTGGTTTAAGGTTAGTTTGGGAGTGACTCCTTTTGGGCAGCTGAAAAAGAGTACTATATCTTGAGATACGTCACCGCTCGAACTTTCATACAGTTGTTTCACCGAGATCGGCTGACTGCAGAAATACTTACAGGCGATTACGACGGCAAGTCGCTGTTTGGTAATGCCGGAAACGGAATTAGCTACCTGCGAGAAAGCTAGCGACCTCGGAAGCGATTGCCTTCCAGAGCATTCGATCACAACTTTATTTATGAAAGTCGCCTGCCCGCTGATGCTGTCGCTAACTTGGTCCACTTCAAAATCAGCAGCCCCGCTTAGTGCCGATTCACTTAACAACTTTGGTGACACTTGACGGTATACATTTCGCTTAAAAGTATTTTTCAGATATTCTTCTGTCGCCCGGTCTGGGGTATAATTTTTTTTCTTTACCAGATAGGCTTGAAATTTTCTGGCTAGGTTTCGCCGAGAATAACGAATTTCGATTGGTAAACGTTGTCGACGTCGATAGGACGGCGGTTCCGGATATGCTATCGGCTATTTGCGATATTCCAGGTTTATTTCGAGTGTAGGTTAACGGCCGATACTGACGCATGTTATCAGATACCATGGAATCCGAATTAACATCGTTTTGTAAAACTCGACTGGCTAATGACGTTACTGATGTTATTTCATCTAGACCCGTTGTTCGCTTTAACAACAAGTTCCTGAAAAATTGAAGCGCTTTTATTCGATTTCACTTTACAAACATGTTGACGTGCCGCACAGTAGCGCTAGCCTTCATTGGTGGTTAGTGACGTCTAAATTTTAATAATATAAATTATTAATCTGAACAGTCGCAGCGTATCAACACCAGCTTGAACGCTTATTATAAAAACGTGCTAAAAAACGATTCTACGTTTTCATAAAACATGAAACAATACTTTCGTTGATTGCTCAGGTTTAAAATAAAAGCTGAAAGAATCCCGCAATAAAAAATGAAAGCCCTTCCGGAAATTTTGATTTAATAATTGCGCGATGAATTCTACATGATCGAATTTGAAAAATAAACACGCGCTTGTTTTACGTTAGAGATGTACTAGGTTGGTTCAAGAAAATAGTTGCCGGAGATAGCTGGATAATTGTTTTCAAAAACACGTACTCAATGTTACAGTGGGATCGACAAGGTATGTAAATTAAGATATTTCAATGTTTTAAGGATGAATTCCGGTTAAAGAATGCACAAAGAGTCAACATGAAAATCCGAAACGGAGTTCCCGAAATATATATATATATATATATATATATATATATATATATATAGCCCACCTTTTGTGCTTTATTAGTAATTTTCTTCAAGTGAAACATTATACAGTACTAATGAAAAGATTAGTTAGATCACTGCGATGACTTTTTCGGCTAGTTACACAACTGACATGTATCACTAGTCGAGCAAAAATTATAATACGGGAAACAGCATTGCGATATTTAGTTGTTGGGATCAGTTGGTGTATAGATATTTTAATAGAGCACTTAACTAATAAGTACAGAAGTCGCAAGGGTAGAATTTAGGGGACGTACCACTGAAAGTTTTCTCTTTTAGTACCATTTGCAGGGAAATATTAATTTTCTAAATTGAACGAAAAATGATAATAAGAAATATGAAAATATCAAAAAATTAACTGTCGGCAAAGAGCGAAAGACGCTCTTCTTGACATTATTGGAAATATTCGGCCTAATGCAAACACTACAGTTAGCTACGAAAATAAAATAACTTAAATAGCGTACGCCAAAAAAATAAAAACACAGGCGCATGCAGTAGCAGGAGAGAACAGCTATTTTTTTTTGGGATTGGAAACAATGTGTAGTAGGAAACGTGCTTTGTTAGAAATGGTCGTATTTGGTAGGGAGACTGTTTGATGAAAACTTTCAAATAGAGAGTTAAACACATTGTGTTGTTTATCAGTTGTTATTTGAAGAGATTGGATATGAACGGCGAAAGCAAAGTCTGATAATCCCGGATAATATTAATCAGTGACGCAATGCAAAAAAAATATGTCGCATAGAGGAAACAATTTCTTAATAAATGCACTGAGCGCAATACTATACGTAGGCGGTTCAAAAAATTCGTAGATTGATTTTTTTTCTCCCGAATGGAGAAGACTGACGCGACGACGACCATGCAGTTGTGTTGTGTAGGTAATGATTGATCTACCGTAGTTTGTACACAAGGCCGTGTCCACGGGGAGGGGGGGGGGTAAACCCCTCCCATGAGAACTTGAATAGTTATTATAAATACAAAAAAATCTGAAAAAAGTCACAAATTTAAAATAAATATTGATGATTTTTTAGGGTGTTCTTACTTACTTTTAAAAGAAAAAATATGCTCCATATTTTTAGGTACTTCATTAATATTTTATGCAAAAAAATTTTTATTACGAGTATAATTAATAACACATGTAATTTTTATTAATGTTCATATACGGGGTAATTCATTTATGTAAATTATTAATACATATAAATCAAAATGATGGAAATTATTAATAGTACGAATATTAGTGAAAAATGTATTATAAAATAAAGATGCAAAGAAAATTTTCACCCCCCCCCCCCTTCCAAAATTTTGGGCACGGGCCTGTTTGTACAAGTCGAAGTGTTTGTTAACAGTTGGTGACGATTTAACACTTAAAAGTACACGATATTTCCAACGATATTTCGCTGTAATTTAAATTTTCGTATGATATAATGCCGAACCCTAGGGCCTCTGCCTTCTTTGTCGAAAAATACTCATTTAGAGGAAACTGTAGATTTTTTCTACATCCCCACTGCTTTCATCATTGCAGTCATTTGTTTTTAATTTCTTATTTTATTTGATTCCAAAAAACTATCCATCTACTTAATCCGACTTGCTTCTCTTGGTCTTTAAGTCTAAATAATTTTTATTTTTTGTGTTTTTTTAATTAATCGATTTATGTAAGGTTTTTTCTCTTTCTGGGAAACATGTTGATTTCACTCTTCAATAATAACCGGTCCTCATGTTTAGCTGAAGATTTTCCGCCTATCTATGACTTTTGTCTGTTGCAATCTAACAAAAGTCTAGAGTTTTGCTAATTATACATACTTTCGTTCTTTGTAACGAATGGGTCCCTTTGTCATTCGCTATATGAATTTATTTTTTTTTTATCCGCTTCATTATTTCTTAATAACTGCATTATTTTAAAGTTCAGCACCTAACGCCGCTTATAAATCCCGTCATGGCATAACTATTAAGCGGTAAAAGTGAGAAAAATATAAAAAGTTAATGTAAAAATTATATATTAAATATACATGCATTACTTTATTATCAATAAGCTAATTAAAAGATTAATTAATTAATTAATAGAACACTTTTTTTTTTTTTTTTTTATCCGCGATTTATTTATTTACATAGTGAACATTTCATTCGGATTTAATTTTTATTTTACCGAAGATATTCTACCTCTCTTTTTTACTCAGTCCAACAGGAAAGAGACATCAAAACGCGGCATCAAAACGTGACCATATGCTGAATAACATTGGTAAATTAATAGCTTATCACATTTGACCGATACAATTTGTTTCAAAAAAATTTGACATCCCTCACGGTATGCGAAATATTAACAATTCCTTAATTTTAAAATGTATTACTCTATTAAATATTACCTTGTGAAATATTAAAAAAGTAAATAAGAGAATTCGACGAAAGTTCATGTTAACAGGACAAACGGTAATCCGCACTTTGATAATTTTTCAACAGTTACTACCTACGTACATATGAGTACGTACTTTTATAATAAATGAACTGATGGCAGGTGCGTTAAAACTGCACGTATTATATATGCAATTAAAATATTCTTATTATATTTCAGTTTTTGGTCTATGTTCAGAAACAATGCCCCGAAATTACTAATGTCACCTTCGTTTAAATTTATGCGAAAAAAGTTTTTCACTTGTTTTAACGAAATATTTCATCATTGACCTCAAAGCAGAAAAAACAAACGAAGGCTGGGAAAATGAATTAAACCGCAATATTTTTTGTTGACTATACGTCCAGATTAACATGAACAAGATCTATATTGCATTCGAAAATGTCATCCTTTTTAATTAACAATAAGTCAATGCCGTAGTTTTTGAATTCCCCGCTGCTTCGCTGGATATCTCACAATATTCGATAGTATGACTACTTTAGAATTTTGTACGAATTAAAACACATTCAACTAATAATTACTCGATGGAATATATCATCACTTTTAATCAATATTACACCTTCCGTATATCCTATTTTTATTTGTATACACAAAAGTCTCTTTAAATTACCGCGGATATTCTTATTTACACTTCCATAAAGCGTCCAGTATTATTACTTTGTCAAAGGGCAAGAAGCAAGAGAAATTGCAGACAAATTCGGTAAAGAATTTAAAAATGGCATATAAAAATTAGAACACAAATGTAATAAAGTGTTATTAGAAAAAAGAGAAGAAGATGAAGTAAAAGGAAAATATGTACATATCTAAAGCAAACGTAGAACAGGTAGGGAAAATAATTGATGGACTGAAGGAAACAAAGGCCACCTGAATCAATGGAATAAGAATGAAAGATATAAAAACAGTAAAAATGTATATAGTGAAGGAAATTACTAAGCTAATTACGCAGACATTAAAAGAAGGGAAAATACCGAATGAATTAAAAATATCGAAAACGAGACCAATATATAAAAAGGGAAACATAGCGAATATGAAAATTATAGGTCAGTTGTTTTAAGCAATGTGATTGCAACAATAATAGAAAAGTACGTAGCAATGAATCTGACAAAGTATCTACAAGAAAATAGGATAATTGATAAAACACAGTATGGATTTCAAAACGGAAAATCCACATTGAAAGCAATCGGTGAGCTTACCGAAATAATAAGAGATAGCTTTAAAGATCGAAAGAAGGTGTTGATAACGTTTATAGATCTTACTAGAGAATTTGAAACGGTTGATCATAGAATGCTCATGAACGCATTAGAAGAAAAAGCAATAACGAGTAGTAGTTTAAAAAATGGTTTCAAAGTTATTTAAACCAGAGGGGAAAACAAGTGTAAATATCTTAAATGTGTAAAGTGAAAAAGAGGAGATGAATGTAGGAGTACCGCAGGGTAGGAACTTGGCGCCAATACTGTTTATTATATATACAAATGGTCTCTATATAAGGGGAATTAAGTTACAATGAGGTAGCCTCGTACGCGGATGATATAGTAATAGTTACGTCACATAAAGATTTTAAAGAGGCAGAAATAAGGATGCAAAAAGATCTAATAACAATAGGTAAATGGACACGCGATAAAAGTCTAAGAATAAATGTAAAAAAGACTAATGGTACTGCGGGAAAAAAGAGACATCTCTGATTTGTATTGTCCAAATATAATAATGCGCTTAAACGAATGAGTACACTCGATGGGGGAAAGATACGAATGTGAAATGAAAAAGCGATAATGTAACTCAGTATGAATAATTCTGGGCAGTAATGATGGACCAACACTTAAGATGGGACACGTACATATGGAATATATTTGCAAAGAAAATAAGAGCAGTTTTAGCAGCCTCTTATATACATTAAAGAAATATGCAACGCGTGAAACATTAAAAGTAGTTTATTATGTGCTAGTAGAGTCGAGGATCAGATATGGAATTCAGGCATAATGATGAGGAGAGGTATACTTGAGGATAATAAATAAACTGAAAATTAAATGCTTGAAATTAATAGCTAATAATTAAGGGAGAAACTGAAAGTGAAATAATTAAAAAAAAAGACGTAATGAGCATAAGAGGAATGTACTTATTAGTGAAGATATGTGAATTCACATATCAACAGAAAAGAAAATCGAATTGGAGGAAATAATAAAAACAGAATACGAGTTAGTGCCCACTCCATTCTTGCACTCCCCTCTCTCAATATAGTTCCTTTGTTGGTCTTGTTGCCTTGTTTATCTCCTCAATTTCTAATCTTTTCCTTATATAAGGTACATTTCCTTGCGTTGGGTAAGTTCCACTGTTGACGTGCCCAAAAAAAAAAAAAAAAAAAAAAAAAAAAAAAAAGAGTTGAGGAAAAAACTTACGTACCAATTAAGAACAAAGATGGAGGTGCTTACAGACAAATATATTATAACTCAGATGTTGAATAAAATACCCAAGAGGAAATAATAGAGAAGGAAAAAATAGTGGAAAGGAAAAGGGAAATAAAGAAATGACTTCGGGAAGAAGGAAATGTAAAAAAAAGTAAAAAACATAAAATAAATGGCAAGGCGTAACAAAAAAGTAAAGAAAAACTACATCGAGTATAAAAGACATACATAGATTATTAAGTATTGATAAGTAAACAGATATATTAAGATGAAGTAGTTAGTAAATATTATACGAAGCTATTATATACATACATGTATAAGTTAATAAAATATTTATAATTCGTCAACAAGCGTTTTAAATTTATCTAATAAAAAACAAATACATTTAAAAAAAAAAAAAAAAAATTAATAATTGCATCTGTATGTTTCATCAGTTGTAACTGAAACATGATTTGCTTATGTAATGGATCGGCATCTTTAACTAGTGCTCTAATTGTAATGTTAATTCTTACGGTTATATTATTACGTATTAATGGTTTTTTTTTTTTTTTTTTTTTTTTTTTGGCGTTACATTTGTCTTTATCGATACTTCTATATTTATTTCCGATTTTTTTATTACATCCCTATTTTTTGTTTTTAAATTTTCAATTCAAAGAGTGCATTTACACTTACGAAGAAATTTAAGTGTAATTTTATCATTTTATATTTTTTTGTTTTGTTTTGTTTTTATGATGGTGTTTACTAAAGAAAACGCATTAAGAATTCTACGGACAAAGTATTTATTACCTTAAAAAAAAAAGTTCCAACTTTTTTTTATGGAGGTCTTCATTAAAACATGGATACTTTGCATGTTTCGCTGTTTTAAGCGGAAAAATTGGTGAATTACGAAGTTGTGATAACAATTTTTCCTTTAAACAAATGTAATACCGATCTGAATTTAATATATATTTAGCGGGGTAATACATTCAAGAAAAATAACAACTGGTTGATCTGGAAGACAGCATTGGGGACGATAATGCGAAAAGTTCGAAGCATGCTGTTGTTAGTGGTAAAATGTTCGACATAATGACTAATAAATTTCTTCAACGGTTGTACTCTATTTTTCGTTGCCAAAATCGTAGGATCGTTATTTAGTTCTAGCGAGAAGATCCGCATAAACGATAGAAATTCTTGTCGGCTGCGGCAATTTCAGATTCGCTTACGGGAATGATAGGTGAATCGAATTTCGCCTAACTCCTGTACAATTCGGACGAGCTTGGGCCTGAACGCTATTAAATTTAAGACGAAAAATTGTCGTAATCCTTTATCGATGTCCTCCGGGGTATAATGTGCACAGAAAAGAGAAGAGTTTGATGTTCGCTGATCCGGCTTTCGATAGTGCAAATGCCTTCAACTTCACTTGCAGCCGACTTCGCGACGATCATCTTGGATGCGTTTACGTTCGCGGTAAAATTTACACGCAGACATTATTTTCCCGTTTTTTATTGCGTCGATATCACCGACTTCGTTGTCTTTGCCTTTTCGATCATGTATTTTCTCGCACTGATATCGAGGTTTGGATAGTTCGGATTTCTCTTCTTTGGCCGTCGACGGAGGGGATTGCTGACTGAATGACCTATTAAAAATCGTTCGAAATGGTGCGTGTTCATCTTCGATGTGTTTACTTTTGCGACAAGATGTACATCGCAGCATTTGAGCAAAAAAGAAAATAACTTAATTGAAGACATGAAGTGCGCGCAATTCTAGAGTACCAATCATCTTTTGATAATGGACAAAATGCTACTTCATTCATTTGAGGCCCTAGAAGAACGTCATACAGAAGCTTTTGGTGAAAATTCAAAAAGAAAATTTTTATTTATTCTCCGAATTCCTACCGACGTGTTGCGGGAAATAGTAGGGCAGCTGCTGCTGCATTCCAAATTGCACCGTCAAAGAATAACTGCAATGCAGGATGACTTTTAGCAGAACGGAACGATTAATTTAGGGCTTTTTTTTTGCTTTTTTTCTTGGCTCAGCTCTCGCCATTTGGCTATTTCTCTCTAATTGACTTTAAATTTCTATTTTCGTTGCGAATTCGACTGATCTAGAATTTCCAGAACTGTCCAAAGCAAATAGAACTTCGCTAATATAAATTTAACAATAAACTTTCTCCTCATTCCAGGTATTATTAATGTTAATAGCATTGATTCTTATTTAACGTGATTTCTCACTGAACACGGACGGTTTCATTTCGAATATTCCGTTCTACCCTGAAACGGGGTGTAGAGATTAGGGAAGTAGTAAATGAAAAACAGCTTTTTTGTTCTAAACGCTCATGGGTCCGCTAGTTTAAGGACTGTGAATTAGTCGTTACGTAATAAGGTAAGATGCTCGGCTACCAAACCAGAGAAGTGTGACAAGTTTTCGAGAGTTTTATCCTCTCCCAGAGATATATACTAAATCGGAAATTGAATCGCGTACCGGAGAAATCAGGAACAGTAAAGGCGGACCTCGCGAGAAGAGAACTAGCCCCGAATATTCTCTTCGGATCCATTAGACGCTTAAGTACACGACGAAAAGCTTAATTTCATGATACCTCTAGTAGTAGTACGGGACTTACTTTATTATTATAATAAAAAATGAGGAGTGATAGATTATGTTTGAAATATTTAAAAGTTTAAAGATAATATGAAACAGGTGCGTAGTTCTACGAAATCTATTAGATAAACAATAGGATGTAGAAAAAAGCGACAATAACAAGTTCATTTACGAATTCGGTACAAAATGTATTTTTTTTTTTTTTTTTTTTAATAACATATGGAGAATTCACAAGGCAACCTCCCGTCTGTAGGTTCTCATCACAGTTGCAACGTTTATTTGTAATAAAGTTACAATCGATCATACACAATTAACCGCTTAACTAACAAATGTGTCACAAAACAAAGTAAGAACAAAAGTAATATAAATTTCCACTAAAAATAACAGCATACGCATAATTCAAAATCTAAACAAAACAAGGCAAAAACATAATAGAAATTCGTATAGAAACCCAATGCTAGAAAAATGTAAAATAAAAAAAAAAAAAAATATATATGTATAATTAACTGAGAAAAGATAAAGAGAAAAAAAATTAAAAAAAAAAAATCACTTATCACATACTTCTTCCACCTCTTTTAGTTGCAGTCATTATAGTTGCTCAACAGCCAATTTTTAATTTCTAAGAGGCAATTTTTTTTATTCTTTATTTTTATAATATCCGTCGGAATTTTCCCTAACAAGTCAATCAGTACAGCGTCCTTTGTTTTATCAATATAATTATTTATACCTTTAGGCTTAATTTGGCTCAGGTTGCTGTTCGTTCTCGCTTCTATTTTAAAAAAATCCCGGCTGTTAATCTATTACCCCTAATTCTTAAGCTTCACTTCAGATTTTGGTCGGATGTGTACCCTTCTTTTTTTTTTTTTTTTTTTTTTTTTTTTTTTTGGGTTCGTCATAAAAAGAGGGGGAAGAATAAGAAGCGGAATCACATGTTTACGCGATCAGATATGGAAGATAGGAAAGACTCAAGTGCTGGAATGACCGAGGGTGATGGCAAGGAGAGGACAAAAGATGCACAGTACGGAGTTGGAAGACCACTTGACAAAAGAGAAGAGTACAAGGAAGAACGTTCGGAAGCGATATAAGTGCACTCAAACAAAATGTGATTAGCGTCACCTATAAAGTTGTGAGAGGAAGGGTGTAGGGGACAGTGAGGAGAGGGGACTAGAGAAAAACGAAATAAAGAAGCAGGAAGCAAACTGTGTCCAAAGCGTAGGCGACAGATTGCAGAGAGAGTTGAGCGCCGCATGAAGGGAAAATTGAAAAACCATGGATAAGACGGTAGATTAGGCTGGATAAAGAGATAAAAGGAATCCGGATTTGAGAATGAGGAGGAATACGAATTTAACCATAGTTTGGAATGAGCTGAAGTGGAGAGGAGATTAATATTATGAGACGAAAAGACGCTGAGGAATTCACCGGTAGAAGAGGATGAACGAGCTAGTGTATCGGCCGACTCGTTACCCTCGATTCCAGAGTGGCCAGGAATCCACAGTAGGTCAATTTGGATAGAGTGAGAAAGAAAAATGTTGTGAATAAGAGAGCGTATGAGAAGGATTATGTAATCAGCAGAGGAAGAAGGAAAAGAAGAGGAGATGGCTTGAAGGACACTGTGGGAATCCGATATAATAAGGACTTCATGTGAAACTAGGGAAGAAGCAACAAAAAGAACGGCACGCAGGATAGCAGTAGACTCGGCATAGAACACTGAACAAAAGGAAGGAAGTTTGAAGGTTTCGAAATAGTTTGAGGAAGGACAGAAGAAGGCCGAGCCCACTCCATTGGGTCCTTTGGAGCCGTCAGTAAAGATCTCAAAATGATTAGGGAAAAGAGAGCCAACGGTATTTAAGAATTCTGATTGGACAACATGATGAAGGAGAGGTTTGGTAGGGCAAGTTAAAAATAAACAATTAATAGGATGTAGTTGTGTGGAAAAATTGGAAGAAAAGTATGGCAACTTGTCGTATGAATAAATATAAGGAGAAAACTGAGAGAGTCGGGTGGAAATGAAAGATAGTATTGGCGTTTTGTTGGTGGCAAATCGCCAGTTGCGGTGGATATAAGAATAGGAATTAATAAGGGAAGAAGAAGAAATAGGAGGACGTTTGATTAAAAAGCGATAACCTAGATAGGACCTCCGAAAGAAGAGAGGAGGGATGAGTGATTCGGCATGTAAAGCAGGGATAGGAGTAGACTTCCTAGCTCCCAGACAGAGACGAAGACAAACCTTTTGAACACGGTCGAGTTTGGAAAGCAAGGATCTGGAGGAATTTCCATATATAAAGCAACAATAATCAAGGATAGAACGAATAAAGGATTTGTAGAACATTAGTAGAATGCATGGATCTCCACCCCAATTAGTATGGGAAACAGACTTTATCAGGTTGAGCCTTTTGAGGGAAGACAGGTAGAGATAGTTGATGTGATTATGGAACGAAAGGCGACTGTCTAGAAAAATGCCTAAATAGCGGAAAGAGGAAGAAAGAGATGACGAGGCTAATTAGGGAGGGGTCAAAAGGACGGAGAGTAAACATAACAACAGAGGATTTAACAGATGAAATTGAAAGATGTATATTTGATAGGAATCTTTCTAATGATGTTAAAGAATTTTGGAGCTGGGAGCTAGCGACCGAAATATTACGATGAGAGTAGTAGATGAGGATATCATCGGCGTAAAAAAGGGAAGGTGAACTTAGAGAAATGGAAGCGATATTGATAAAATAGATGTTGAACAGAGTTGGACTAAGACAGGAGCCTTGCGACAATCCGCGGAATACTGACCTAATGTAGGTTTCAGAAGGAGTAGAAAGAATAACAGTTCTACATTTAAAAAGATTACTAATGAGGGAAGAGAAGCGAGCGGGTATATTAAAGGAAAGCATTATATCAAACAAAGTAGGGAGATGAACATTGTCGAAGGCCGCAGTAATGTCAACAAAAGAAGCAACAAGAAATTCTTTACGGATGAATGCCGAGTAGACGTCTACCAAGAACGAACTGATACAATCCGGAGGGCCGCGACCAGGGCGAAAACCATACATGTTGTTAGGCAGCAAATCGTTACGTTCGAGCCACCAGACAAGACGTCTTGTTAATTAAGCTTTCGAAAAGCTTTCTAACGCAAGAAGCAAGAGAAATTGGACGAAGAGCTGAAGAATTAAGCTTTGGGATCGGGATGATGATAAAGGTATTCCAAGAGGAAGGAGTGGAGCAGGAACGAAGAAAGGAGTTAAATAAGTTCAAAAAGAACCGAAGAGAATACACAAAGAGGTTTTTGAGAATGGGGAAGGAAATTCCATCTTTTCCAGGAGAGGAGTTCCCTGAATTACGTAAGGATGCTTCTAATTCTGTAAAAGTAAATGGAGAAACCAAAAAATGTGAGGAGGTGGAAGAGGACGGCATGAAACAGGATTCTTGAAAGTTTGGAACGTAACTGGGAGCAATAGAATTCAAAAAAGGGATTAATTTATCGGGCGAAAGATTCCGATTAGGAGGACGTGGGGAGAGAGAGGACTTAAAGGACTTGGCCATACTCCAGATACGAGAGACAGGAGTGGAGCGTGAAAAGGAAGAACAGAAGCTTTTCCATAAATTTCTTTTCGCCATTTTCAAGGTAAATCTAGCTTTCGCGTTGGCTCTTTTATGGGCGATAAAGTTGTAGAGAGTGGGGGAAGAACGGAAAGTTCTAAATGTAGATAAACTAAGGTCGAAAGCAACCTTACAATCTTGGTTCCACCACAAGGAGGATACATTTTGGAGTTTTTATGGGCAGAAGCTCGAACGGGAGGGGAAGAACAAGTTAAAACAGCAGAGACGGAGTCAATGAAGAAATCATATTGGGAGGAAGGATTCAAATTTGTTGGGATTGAAGAAAGTGAGGAATCAACAAAGGAACGAAAGTTGGACCAATCTACTTTAGAAAGGATCCACTTGGGAATCTGAAGACGGTTGGGAGGAGATGGAAGAGGGATTTCATTGAAGGAAATAATTATAGGAGTGTGATCGCTACCAAAGGTACCGTCCAAAGTACTCCACGAACAGCTAAGACCGAGACCAGGAGAAGTAAAGGAAAGATCAATAGAGCTAAGAGAGGAGTGACTTCGGATACAGGTAGGGGAACCATCATTTAGGAGGAACAGATCATTTTGGAGGATAAAATTCTCTAAAATCGTGCCATTACTGTTGTAAGAAATACAACCCCAGAAGGGTGAATGGGCATTCCAATCACCGCCAATGAGGAATGGGGGAGAAAGTGAGTTAGTAAGTGTCTGAAAAGGGAAGTTGCGCAGATCGTAATTAGGAGGAATATAAGCGGATATAACATTTAGAGGACTGGAAGAGTGGTTAGGAATAGAGATATGAACTAAATTTGGATAAGGAGGATTAGGATTAAACAAAGTTTGAATGTCATGAGCTGTGAATGGGATGTCATTTCTTACCAAAATAGCCGCTCCACCGTAGCCGTCACCGCGGTTAGAGCAAATGATGGAGAAACCTCGGAAGTTTATGTCTGAAGAGCTTTTTATCCAAGTTTCCGAAAGTAGTGCTATGTTAATATTGTGATAATCTAGTAGATGCTCTAGAGCATTTTTGTTAGCCTTGATATTCCGACAGTTCCATTGTAGTATTCTAAGTCGACAGGACATAGCACGTTTTAGAATAGAAGGAATACGAAGGAAAGAAATAAAAGGGATAGAGAGGGATGAAATATAAAATGCAACGAATTATCGAGTAAGGCCAAAGGATACTACAAACTGAGAAAGTAGATACAGAAACAAACACAGTGTTATTGCCAAAATCCCACATGCTGAGAAATATGGTGATAAACCAAAAGGAGTAAGAAGAAGAAGACTGAAGAATGAAGAAGTGAATTAGAAGCTCCCTCTGCTCAAATAAATCCTTGCAAGATGGTCGTCGCATGCTATCAACTAACCTAGTTAAAGGCAGCAAGCAACGCCGACAAAACGCTTTGGTAAAGAAGGAATAAGAATAGGAATTGAGATGATAAAAGGAAAGTAAAAGCTCCCATCGCTCAGAACAATCATTGCGGCTGGGTCCTCGTACGCTATCAACCAACCTGGTTAAAGGAGGCAATCAACACCGAAAGAACGCTAAGTGGAAAATGAAAATGAACGAAAAAGGCTCCCACCGCTCAAATAAATCATTGCATGTGGGTCGTCGCATGCTATCAACTAACCTAGTCAAAGGCAGCAAGCAACGTCGACGAAGCGCCATAAAAAAAAAAAAGAAAAAGAAAGAGAACTTATGACGATTATGTTATGCCTGTGGAGAGTTATAGTGTGGATAGTAGTATGAAAATATGATAAAAAGTTGTGTATCTTAAAAGGAATAATTAGAGAAAGAAAGAAGGAAAAAGTAATACATAAATAGGAAACTTAAAGTCGGAGAACGTGTCTGGTTAGCTATGTCGAAGATTGTAAAACTTGACATATGGCTAAGACTTTATCTTCTAAATTGGGGATGTTGAAATTGCTGAGAGCAGATAGAAGTGCAGAAGTTAGAACATTTGGAGTAGAAAGAGCAGAAGAGTTATCTAGAGAAACGTTGATACCGTTTGTAGATGATTCAGTATTGGTGATTTTAGAGGTAGAAGGAATTGTTGGAGGAAATTGGGGAAGCTTAGGAGCATCGGAACGATAGCCTTTTGTGGTAGCACTCTTGGATAGATTAGAATAATATTTATTGAGGGGATTTTGAGTTTTCGAGTTGGAGTAATGTTTTTGTACTGGAATAGTAATGTAAGAGGAAGAAGAACTGCTTGAGTAGTTTTGTCGTTTCCTCTTTGTGGTGGTGGATGATGAATTCGGAAGGGAAGGGAAGTTTGCAGGATTAGACATGTCTGCAAAAGTAAATGCAGGAGAGACCAGTTTACCTTGGCTGATTTCTTTTGCTTCGGAAAAGGAAATATTTTTCAAACTCATAATTTTATGGATTTTGACTTGGTCTTTATAGACTTCACAATTAGGATCTAACGCAGAGTGATTTCCGCCGTAAAGAACACAATGGAAGCAGGCTGTACCATTTTGCTGGGTAATAGTGCACTCAGAAGAGGCATGACTACCAGCGCATAGAGAGAAAACAGTTTTACTACGGCAGGAAGAACTGAAGTGACCAAAACGGAGGCAGTTACGGCATAATTTGGGTTTCCGGATCACTGGTTCAACCTTTACACGATAAGAATCGTAAAAATAAATGAAAGGAGGAAGAACAGTGTCCAGGAATTTAATTTCGACAACTGGAATAGGAATGAAGGAGTGGTCTTTACGTTTTTTCATTCTTCGAATACTGGAAATCGGTATTTCGGATGAACAATCTAGCAGGAGTTCGTCAATAGATAAATCAGAAGGAATGTCTCGGATTATACCGAAACAGAAAAGTAGAGATTGAGGGATAAATGCTCGAATCTTCAGCTCTTTATGTATTTTATTACTAAGTAAAAACTGATTAGCTTCGCTAATAGATGTAAAATTTAATTAAATTAAATTTTTCCCTAATCGCGTAATCGAAGAAAGTCCATTAACTTTCTTGTAAAACAATCTAGCTAACGACATGGGATGAAAATTAGCGATGTTTTTATCATCTAGGCTTTCGACTAGTACAACAATCTGGCCTTTATAATTATCAGGAAAAGTGGAAATAATATTAGATTCGCTTACATTGTCGGTGCTATTTAAATTAGACGAGTTAGTTTGTACGGATATAAGATCCATCTTAGTAGTATTATCATTAATTTCTACTGAAATGTTATTATTAGATATGGAAGATGGAGCACTAGCTAAAGGAGGAGAAGTTGCGATCGGAAGAGATTTATTTTTATTCGCTGGTTTTGTGACATTAACCGCGTTTTTAACGACCGAACGGGAATTAAGCGGAGGAGGCTTGCCTCCTCCGCCAGACGAGTCAGGCATACAGCTAAATTAATAAATCGAAATAACGGTTAAACGAAACAGTAACGACGATTATTAGAAATGATAATAGCGATAAGAGAGGCGATAAGAATTACGAGTACGTCAGGTAAATACGAAACAATAAAAGAAACGATCTCACCGATAGTACCGCAACAATTGAACGCAACACAAATAAAATGGTGGTGCCGCCATACTCATAAGAAAAGATATTTTCTTCAATATTTATGATCATTCCTCTTGTTTTCCTCTTGATCCTCAATCACCTAACTTGGTCCATATTTCTATTCCTAATGTTCACCCTAAACCTTCTCACATCTTTTCCGTATACATCCCTCCACATTATGATCTTAATAATTTTCCTTTCACGTTGCTATCCAATCCTCATTCTCTTCCCTTCATCATTGGGGCTGACTGGAATGGTCACTCCCCCTTGTGGGGCTCTGCGAGTCATAATAGGAACGGGCATATCCTCGAGAATTTTATCCTCAATAACAACTTTGTCCTCTTGAACGATCATTCCCCTACTCTCTACACAGGTGTTTATAGTCGCAGCTCGGTTGACCGCTCTTTAACTTCCCCTAACTTTGGTCTCAACTATCATTGGGAAACCCTTGATAGTACTTTCGGCAGTGATCATGTCCCTATTATTTTTTCCTTGAACGATCTCCTTCCTCCTCCTCCTCCAGATCCTATAAAACCTCCTAATGCTTCTAAATGGTCTCTATCCAAAGTCGACTGGGATAAATTTCGATCAATCGTTGATTTATCTCTGTCTAACATTAATTCTCTTCCTAATCCTATGCATCAATACGATTCCTTCTATGACTCTATTTCCTCGGCGCTAACCACCTCTTCTGCACCGGTTCGTCACCCTAAAAAGAATCGACACCTTCTTGCTTCTTCGCTTTGGTGGAACAACGATTGTTCGGAGGCCATTAGCGACAGTACTTCCTGTTTTAGGCTTTTTCGGGCGTGTTCCTCTTTTGAGAACTTCTTAGCATATAAGAAGGCCAATGCTAAGGCTAGACTTATTCTTAAAAAGGTCAAAAAGAATTCATGGAAAAAATTTTGCTCCTCATTTTCTAGATCCACTCCTATCTCCCAAATTTGGAGAATGGCTAAAGCTTTTCAAGCTCCTCATTCTGAACGTCCTTCATATTATAACCTTCCTTCCAAAAAACTTACTTCTTTCATTGATTCTATTGTTTCCGCTTATGTTCCATCTCTCGAAGAAACACTTACTCCTACATATGTTCGTACAGCTCCTGCACATATTCTTTCTTCTGACTTCAGCATCGGTGAACTCCATGCCTCTTTGTCTAATTCCTCCAATTCTAGCCCCGGATTAGACCGAATTTCATACCTTGCTCTTAAAAATCTTTCAAACTCTGCACTCTGTTAATCTATAATCGTTTCCTATATACTGGCTCAACTCCACCTCGCTGGAACTCCTTTATGGTTACCCCGATTCCGAAGAAAAAGCCTAATTCCTTCCGTCCAATATCCTTAGCTTCTTGCTTAAGGAAACTTTTCGAAAACATGATCAATAAACGTCTGGTCCGGTGGCTAGAACATCATAATATACTCCCTGACAATATGTTTGGTTTCCGTCCGGGCCTGGGCTCTATGGACTGCCTATCTTTATTCCTTTCTGACATTTATAAATCTCTTATCCTCAAAAAATTCCCGTTGCTGCGTTCATTGATGCCACCTCTGCCTTTGATAATGTCCATTTACCTTCCTTGCATGACAAAATGCTCTCTATCAATATTCCTCTCCACTTTACCTCACTAGTTATTAATCTTTTCCGTAACAGGATAATTCACCTTTCTACTCCCTTTTTTGATGATTTCAGGGTGGTCTACCGAGGCCTCCCGCAGGGATCATGTCTTAGTCTTACTCTTTTCAATATATATTTTCACAGTCTCGCTATCCTCCGAGTTTCCTCCACGTCGTTGTTCTATGCTGATGATATTCTTATCTATTCCTCGTCAGATAATAATATATCTGCGGTGAACGAGGAGCTAAATAATTCTCTTGCTATTTTGGAAAATACGTTATCCTCTCTTCATATTTCTATATCACCCGAAAAATCTGCCTCTATGGTTTTCACATTCCGTCCTTATAACCGTTCTTTAGTCAATCTTTCCTTGTGCCACCATCCCATCCCTTTAGTCAATTCCTTCTCTTATCTCGGTATTATATATACTTAATAGCACTTTATCCTTTCGGGAGCATATCAGTTATCTGTGTACGTCCGCTCTTAAAAGGCTCAATATACTAAAAGCTCTTTCGCCTCGTAAATGGGGCGGTGATCCTTATATTTTACTTATGCTATATAGATCAATAATCCTTTCCAAATTTGATTACGGCGCATTCTTGTACGCTAGTGCTCCCAAGCAATTTCTTCGTAAACTTGATCGCATCCAAAACTCATGTCTTCGTCTCTGTATCGGAGTACTTAACTCCTCTCCAATTCCAGCCATTTTGGCAGAGTCGGGATTCCTTCATCTTTTCATTCGAAGACTCTTATTAGGGGAAAGATTTCTGATTAAACGTCTTCCCATTACTAATTCTAAACTTCTAAGTTCCTATCAATTTATTTCCGATAACTGGCGCTTCTCTCCTCGTAAAATTCCTATATTATCCTCGATCTCTTCTCGACTTATGCTCTTCTTGCCTTTTGTTCTCCCTTTCACCAAACCACCTTACTTCACTTTTAATTTCTTTGAATTCAAGCATTCTCCGAAGTTATTTGTTCTCCCCTCGGACATTAAATCTCTTCCTCATCCTGCCGTTCAAAACGAATTCAATCACGTATTATCCTCATACTTTCCTTCCCATACAATTATCTACACGGATGGTTCGAAGTCTGATGCTGGTGTTGGGGCTGCGTTTATTATCCCCGCGTTGATGTATTCCGAATCCTTTCAGTTGCCCTCCTTTTCCTCTATTTTTCTTGCCGAATCCATGGCTATCCTGCAGGCAGTCCTTTTCATATCCTCGACAAATAACGTCTCTAGATTCCTCCTTTCCTCGGACTCGAAAAGTGTTTTATTGGCTATCTCCTCTCCTTTTCCTACTCATGTCACTGATCCCATTATTCTCCAAATTCGCTTCTTAATTTCTAATTTATTTTCATCCCGTTCTGTTGAAATTGATCTACTATGGATTCCTGGTCATTGCGGAATTCCTGGCAACGAGTCAGTTGACTCGTTGGCACGTTCGGCGGCGACCAATGGTCTATTCATTAGTAGATTTTCTGCTCAAACTCTCTACTGTCTTTCTTATCGTTCCCATCACGATTTCTGGACCGAATTCTATCCTTCATTCTTTACCAATCCTCGATCTTTTTACCTTGCTGTTCAACCCTTCCCTTCCTCTCCTCCTTGGATTAATCTTTTTCCCTACCTTAGCCGTTCGATTATTTCCTCTATAGTTCGCCTGCTGTTCAATCATAGTTTGCTTCCGGCTTCTCTTTTCCGTTTTTCTATTGTTCAATCTCCTTTGTGTCCTTATGATCCTCCAGAGCTCAATTATACCTGTGATGTGAATCACATTTTGTTCGAATGCCCCTTTATTTCCTCCGAACGTTCTACTCTGTATTCTAGTCTTCTGCGCCTTGGCCTTCCTACTCCTTATAGTGCCCACTCCATTCTTGCACTCCCCTCTCTCAATATAGTTCCTTTGTTGGCCTTGTTTATCTCCTCAATTTCGAATCTTTTCCTTATATAAGGTACATTTCCTTGCGTTGGGTAAGTTCCACTGTTGACGTGCCCAAAAAAAAAAAAAAAAAAGAATTATTGAGTTTATCTTTAGCAAGTGTCGACAGTCTACAATCAGGGATAAGTGACGAAGAATATATATGAATGAAGAGAGAGAAAGTGTGCAACAACAGGTTAGTTGAAAGGAACCGATCATCATCGTCGAGCTGCTAGAAAGAAAAAAAAACGTTTTTTATGACACTGTTCGTGATTTCGATGGATAGAGTGCTGGAGAATGTTGAACCGCGTGGCATTTGAAATTATTATCTGCATTGTACATATTGCAGTCAAAACGTGTAATAATAATAATAATAATAATAATAATAAAGATTATTCGATTTCATTTCATTGCATTCCACAGTATAGCCATAGCAACACAAAGTATGGTATTAAATTGAATGGTGTGTTTTTTTCAGTGAATCTATGTTTACTACAATACTTTTATTTACTTCCCCAATCATTCATATCAATCAGAGCCACAGTGAAACGTAGCCGGGTTTAGCTAGTGAGTTTTAAAAAAAAACTACTATTTTACTGTATCTTTTTAAAATAATTAATTACTAGCCTCTATTTAATATTTTTGTAAATTTGAATATGAAATAAATTGAGACGAACTAAAAGGTAGTGATGACGTACGTATCAATATGAACTGTAAAGAAGTGAAATGAACTGGTGTTGCTAATGTAAATATTTACTACAATAAACTTTTGATGACTTGCGGAGGCGGTAAAAACAACTGCCTAAAATTTGCGTCTCCTAGCAGAGAACAAGCGGATCTAATTCTGTTTCTGCGTATTCCGAAACCGTTGGATTCATTATAAAAAAAAACCAAAAAAAAACAATCTACCATTTTTTGCGGTCAAAACATGTTCAATATTCCGCTGTTTAGTATTTATGCTGCACAGGCCTAAACATTTTAAAGCCGCTCACTATAGGGAATTTTATCTAAATGACACTGGATAAATATACTTGTACAATTTTATACCTCCTTCAAACGATACACAATTAATGAACCCGCAATGGCTACATTCTAGGTTCCTCTTGGTGCGGTATACTATACGTTGTAACGTTATTAGCCGTTCGCTAAGTTACGCCCTCAGGGATGCCAACCGCGAGGTTTCATGCTCGTGGATTTTGTTTCTTTATATTTCTATTAAATTATTTAGGATAGTGATTATTAGCATGAGATGAAAATATTTAGTTGAAATTTACAAAAACAATGGATCAGAAAAAACGTGGTGACACCTATCTTTCGGTACCGGTCGTCAGCTGAAAAACAATAATTATTTCCGAAAATAACAAGTAATAATTATACAAATTAATATATAGAAATACAAAACAAAACGCTACGTATCACCATTGTCGGTGGTTATATCTGTAGTTGGCGGTTCGGCGGTCGGTCGGCACGGAGAAATCGGACTCGATGTTGTTGCTATATTTAGGAATAGAAATAATTTTCGAATTTACTTTATAATGTGTCGAAGATTGAATACTTTCGATGTCGATAACTCGCGAAATCCACTTTATACTTTGCTGCGCGAAAACTTAGAAGCACTACTGCTGGTGGAACTTAAGTGAACACGAGCAACTCCTTCTCGAAGGTAGAGGACCTCTCCTTTCTTAACCAAAGGTAAAAATAAAACTTAATGAACGGTGAAAGGCAACTGATTTTTCTCTAAAAATCTTTTCTTGTCCTTTCTAAATTTCCCCGGCCTTTCCGCTTGGGACGGCTGGAGGCGACCGAATTAGGTAGATCCTTTTTGCTTGGTTACCGGTGATTGCCTACCCAATCGGTAATAGTTCCAGGCACGCGTGCATTCGCACTCGCACCAATTATTCTTAACTATGTTCATGTTTTATTTTCATATTTTTTATTTTTTGTTTAAATTTTATTATTTATTTACCGTTACCATGTAATGGACGCGAAGGGAATTGAAAAAGAAAGATGAAAAAATACTCTGGATCATTTTAGCCGTTTCGGTCGAACAAGATTAACCGGAACAATTCAATTAACCTTACCATAGAAAGAAAAATATTACACGCTAACCGATAAGCTGAATTCGCCGCGTTTCGATATAACGCGTCTATTAGTATAGAGATAGTTGGCAATAGATCTCCACAGTATGGCAAGACGACGTACTAATAGTAGAAGAAGAACGCAACGTTATGCTTGCGGTAAAAAAACGCGAAATCCGTTTTTCAATTTCTTGCGCGACTATCGCGCATTGGACAAGAATAAAGGTCGTCCGATGACGAAAATCGCTTCGGAAGGTGCACGAATTTGGAAATTCATGCAGAACAGAGATAAAAATTGGTACGTTAAAATGGCCAGGCAAACGCCGAAACAAAGAAGGAAGTTAAAGAGGATAAAGAGATCCTGTTAAAATTGAAAGGCCGGAAATAAACGTCCTCAATGGAGCCTTTTGTATGTACCTCATCCGATAAATATGTATTAAATGACGTACATTTTTGTAATTTTTGTCGCCTAAACAATATATAGCTTTTCTTCTATTGTTTTTTTCTTTTACTTTGCCCCAAAAATCTGAGAATAAAGTGATTGTAAAAACATAATAATTTTTAAAAAAATTTACGGGGGAACTTTTCTCGCAACAGCTAATGAAATGACACAACTTTTCGAAAATAGAATTGGGGCGTGATTCTGTTTTGTTTCTTATCTTTATGGTTTTTTTTTTTGTCCGTAGATATCGATCTTGACCATGGAAAAGTAGGGAACACACCCCCCCCCCCCTCAAAAGAACAAAAGCCTCTACGAAAAAATTTGTTATAACAGAGAAACTTAATTTATGCTATAAAAGATTTGTATGAATTTTACCTACGGATTTAATTAAAACTAATATTTAATACTATTTTTACTAATAAAACTATTATTGTTCCTTTTTTATTCTATATATTTTAGACACAACTGCCCTTTTGCCTTTTTTATTTATTTTGTTAATTTTTATTTCGTAATGTAAATGAAAATAGAGTTCAATGAGAAATATATATGTATTTAAACTCGCTCGCGAACAAAGAGAATTCGGATCGGATTACTAACAAAAACAAAAAAAGAAGTAAAGTGTCTAATAAAAATACTATCTTTCATACTATTTCTAAACTACCATTTTAGCTAGAATTTCATAATTTCGTTTTATTTTTCATCTCTAAAAGTAAAACAGAAGTTAAATTAAAAATTGTAATAATTATGTATTTTTAAAGCATTTTTAAATTTCTATAGAGGTCGCTATTTGATTTTCTTTATAAAACAAGGGGTATTTCTCAAATCTACTGCCTACCGTAAAAGATTTTATGTAATTATATAATTCTCCCTCATATCCTTCTTATAATCCTCCCCCAAATGTCCCTCTGGATCCGCCCCTGATATATATATATATATATATATATATATATATATATATATGTACTAAGAATATTATTGTTGCAGTGTGTATAAAATAAAAATAGTATTATACATGTATGATTTTTTTTTTTGTTTTTTTCTAAAGATAAAACTGGTTTATCGGAATACAATTATGAATATGATGTGTCGTAGCGTTGGTATTACCACGGTACTCGCCGTTTGAATTATTATAATCCTTAAACATTTATTAGCCTATGAACGCATAGCGGAAATCCACGAAGCACTATTTAACATAGCCGAATAACGTTGCTTGTAAAACCAGCTAATTAATTGCGGAAACTGCATCGAAATGAGCAATTCAGTTCACATAGACAGACAGACCAACTGCGACGCGTTTTTTGGCAACTTGTTTCTTCTGTATTTTTCTCGCCATGCAATCTGGTCGGCCATGTCAAAAACGAAGAGATGCGGTCGCCTCGGGAAAATGAATTATTCGAAAGTCATTTTGCCGGTCTTTTTGACCGCGTCACTGAAAAACTAATCGCCTAATACATTATGCGCCATTTAATTTCTTCGTCTGTTCGCACATTTATCATTCAAACTTTCGTAGTGGACTGCCGCGCGTTAATTTCCAATCATTCTGATGGCGCGGCCGTAGTCTGCGGGTAAAGGGGGAGAAAAAATTGCCGCGACAATTTTCGTTAATTGAATACAAAGTTCTGGCAACACTTTGGTTGGCCAAGTCGCTGGTCGGCAGTCTGGATTTATGTACTTATTGTTTGTTCGGTGGAAGACGATGATTCAGTTAACGGTGGTTGGCCGGAGCTGGTTTACGGTTCGTAGTTTCTGAGCACACGCCTCAATGGGGGTTCGTATTTTTATTTACGTCATACTGGCAATCAGAGAGAGCGGCGTCGATCCTTTTAAGCGAATCCCGGTCCTTTTCTGATGCGTAAACGTTTTTGTTTTTAGCTCTCGGAATTTGATTTACATCCCGCCGCCGCTGCCGCCAACGTCTGGCTGCTGGGCCGATCTCTCGCCAAGATTTATACCGTTCGCCAGAACGCCTATTCCGAACTCGTCTATTATTCCTGTCCACGTTTTCCATTCGCAACCGGCGCGAATAAAAATCTTCTTTTATTTCCGCATTTAAAGTCTGTTTCCTTTCAATTTTATACTCGACCTCCGGTTCGCTTCTACGAATTTTATATCCGCCGCCGAACGACTTATTGCTCTCCACCCCATTCCAGCGCCCACCCTCCGAATCCGTTTCCAGCAGGCCAACCTATTTGCCATCTGCGAACTTTCAATTCCTATCCTCCATTACTGCTGCCACCCCTATTTAACGGCTGGCCTCTCGCTTCTTTATTTTCCGACCGCACTTTTTCTCTCCGTTCTCCTGCTTATCTGTCGACAGTTCTTTCTTTTCATTTTTTTTACAATAATTTCTAAAACGGTCATCCATCATTTTTACAACTGTCTCTATTGGATTATTTCTGTTTTGTTTTTTTTTGTGTCCTTTCTTATAAAAATGAAATTGCACACTTTTTAATGGTGTTTTAATTAACGCGTAATCATTTTCGTTTGTTTTTCCTAATGTTCGATCGATGTATAAATTGCCCAAGTTACTGGTTAATGTGTGCATTTCATTTATTTATTTATTTATTCAAGTTTATTTCATTTTTAATTTGATGCGTTTAAAAGCAGCACACCCGTGCGAAACAAAGAAAACACATAATATAACTAGTTACGTGTGCCTGGATTAATAACGTACAGAAAATGCATGTTTTTACCTGTGTGTCCGTGTGTCATCTGTCTGCACCTGTGTGCCTCGTTTTTTTTGTTTTTTTTGTCGTAATGGAATTTTCATTGACGTTACAAATAGTCCGTAAAATGAAAAAAAAAATTATAATTATAGTTCAATAATTTTGTTTTCTTCGCAATTTATCGCGGTTTTCACTGATGATCGGTATGCCATAAACATGGTAACACCCCTTTTTTTTCATTTTACAGCAGTGTATTATAACCTATTATACTAATGACTGCGTTTTGCTCAATAATTGTTATCTACGTATTGTGTTACGATTTTGAATATATTCAACGTACCACAAAGATTGTAACTTTCTTTTTTTGAAGGTTTTTTATTTACTAACGATACTTATATTCTGTTTGTTAGCTTGAACGTTGTTATGGTTTTGAACCAACAGAGAGCAATACAATGGGCCAGTGGTCGGTCTTGCTTTTTTCATTTCCCGATGTAGGGGGGCTCTTTTAATGATTTAACGATAAGAGGGAATCCGCTTTATTCTTTAATGCTTCTCTTCGGAAGACTTATTATAAACCGCTGCATAAGTGACCGTGAGTTAGCATTAAAGGAAGCAAATAAAAAAAAAGCAAAAAAAAAGCAAATGTACATTATCGAGTGATAACGGTAAATTATTTCAAGAGACCAGAATGATAGTAATAAAATTATACATAACTGACCGGAAACTATTGCTAAAAAAGCGATA
The DNA here is from genome assembly GCA_039619475.1 of Icerya purchasi. Taxonomy (NCBI): domain Eukaryota; kingdom Metazoa; phylum Arthropoda; class Insecta; order Hemiptera; family Monophlebidae; genus Icerya; species Icerya purchasi. The sequence continues at coordinate 378,158,220 of CM077116.1, read as the reverse complement.
TGAAAAATATAAATTTCACTGTAGCATTAATGATTATTTTTTTTTTTATTGTTTATTATTCGGGCTCGCTGATAAAGAGCATTGACCCATGTTCGACAAGAAAGAAAAGTATTGCTGAATTAATTATTTAGATTCGTATGCGGTCAGGTATCGCATCAATGAAGGATACAAGGGGAGCGACAACAGTTAACGAAGGAAAGGGAATGGATGCAGCACTATAGGGAGCAGTAATATTAAGTGTCTCAGAAGTTGAGAGTAGAAAAGTAAACGTTCAGACGACAGAGCATTCGAAAAGAATGCGGTTAGAATTACATTCGTGGATGTCATTTGGAGGATGTAGCGGACAGTAAGGAGAGTCTGAAAATCGATAGCGAGATCTAGTAAGCTATGATCGGAACGCAATCGACATAAAGAGGAAATAAAATAGCGCTTCAGAGACGGAAATTCATGAAACCAAGGATTAACTGGAAGATACGGCTGAATAGAAAAATTTAAGAGGAAAATTGGTTAGAAAAGGAGGAAGGGTATGTGAGTCTGACCGAAAACCTATAATGGAATTTTTTAGATAATGCAAGTAAATTATTAGCAGTGAACTTATTAATGGGGGGAGTCACGAGACAACTGATCAACTCTTTCATTTCCTTCTATACCGGTACATGGCCTGGATTTCCAAATGAAAATCTGAATGTGGTAAATTTGGAAAAGGTTATGAATAACCAAGCGAATACGAACAATGATAGGATCACAAGAAGGATGAGGAAAAATGATATCCCGTGTCTGAATTATTCGCTTTAATCTGGTTAAATACTTTTTTTCACAGACGCAACTAGGAGAGTAATAAGTAAAGCTAAAAGAAAAAACAGTACATATTAATACTTGTAAAAAATTTCGAATTCGCAAAAAAGAATCTCAAAGCAATTAAAAGGGAAAGGTAGATAAACGAGAGGCAAGTAGGCGAATGAAAAACCACGAGTAACTGTCTAAAAATAGCGTACAAATAATTTTTTTGAAAATTAGAAAAGCAAGAAAAATCCTTTATTTCGTGGTGGCAATGATATGGATGATTTGATATGTATTAAGTACCGCAATGCATTCAATAATGGAAAAAAGGAGAAAGCTAAACTGTAAAGTGCAGTATAGATGCCAGAATGTTAGAGATCTTTAAGTGTGCAAGATGGAAACATTTTTAAGACATCCTCTGGATAAATGCTGAACGTATGTGTGCGTGTGGTACTTTTGCAAAAACCTATAATTTGACGTAACCGGCAAATACCGAAACTGATAAGATTTGGAATTAGCCGTGATAGTAGCGCTATTGGACATTTAAACGAGGTAACAGCCGAGTACGAAGCACGCAAATTGGAAAATATTTAAATGGCTTTTAATTAAAACCACGAATATCGAGTAAGTCTATCAAATGTGTCGTCGGTTTACTTAATACTCTTAAAAAAAAATAATTTTATTTATCGTTTCGTAAATATTATTCACGAAGCAATAATTGCAAATTTGCTTTGTTTTCCTTACTAAAATCCACACACACTGCATGTATCTAGGTTATCGCAGTGAGTGGACCCATGTTTTAAATCAGACTTCTTAGCTCGTAAGACTGAACGAAAGTCGTTGTTCAAAGCGGCGGGGGTATTTGAGAGGATGTCTGCAAGTGATGTAAGCTGGTCGCGCCGCTACCCATTAAGACGTGTGATTTCGGCAAGATACGAGAAACTAATGGGTATTTATCGATAGAACAAAGTGGGCAGGTATTTGGCTTTGGAGCTTGTTTGAGGGTAATGTCGTGGGAAAATGACGTATGTCACGTTCTCAGGCGATCGACTACCGAGAACACGTTCCGTTCCGACTGGAGGTCACCATGGCTCCGTCGTAGGTTTCGATTCTCTGAGAAAGGTCGATTGAGACATTCAGGCATGATTCCACTGTGCGAAGACTGCATCTGACAGGAAACTTCTTAATGGACCGTAAGCGGCATTGGGCACATCATGGATGACCGAGCGAACCAGGTCCATCCGCTCATTCCCCGGAATTCCGGCATGACTAGGGACCCATAAGAAAACAACTCGACATTCTCTTCGGTCCAGCTGGTATAAGGTAGAACTTCTAGGACCATTGGTGATTCAGGGTGATCCGACTGCAAAGCACGTATGGACTGCAAGGAATTAGTCACCAGTAAGATTTCGAGCGGTTGGGGAAATTAAAATGTTGAACAGTTGGTTTTTTTAAAAAGAATTATTTCACGAAGAACTTTTTTCGACGATGAACTGATAATACACCGTGCCTTCGTCTTTACGATTTCGCACTAAAATTTGATTTAATAATTTACCTAAAAAACTGACAAGGCATAAAATGGATTTCCGGTTTTCCAGTTACCGTTTCCGTTTTCTTGCTTCCCTCAGTAACAAATCTTTTGCAATTCGGCAACTCTTCTTAGTACCCAGCCGTAATGTAATTATTCACTTTCTGGTCGAATGACGTTTAAGAATCAAAAGTTGTTTACACTTGGCTTCGTGTTATTATCTGACCCTTTCATCATCTTCAATTATTCGTTATAATTTCCTTATCGTTCCTCGCCTTTATTATATACTTTACTCCGCCTTGTTTTTCGTTTTGGCCTTCAGCGTCTTTCACTCATCTAACTCTAGCACACTTGTGTAGGCGTCAGCAGCTTTCTTTGGTTCTTTGTTCTTACAATCGAATTTTCCCATTTCCTACGACTCATCTTGCTCCTCTCGTTTGCTTCATCTTCCTAACTTCTTTTATTCACCGTATTAAATGTTAATGTACCGAAAATTTTGCGTTGCACGCTGTCTGTTGCGCTGTGTTCGAAAAAGAAGAAGTTGTTGCGACGTCACCTAATGTGCTCACGTCTAACCAGTTTCGAATATTTCAGGTTGTTTACGATATTTTAGGTAATGTATGAGCATTTGTTGTTGAATTATCCAGAGTAAAACTAATGGATATAATTTGAAAGTTCTTCGTTGCCAAGTTCCAAAATAATTCGAACGTTATCTTAAACGATTCGACGTTTAACACGCAACATAAGTTCCACGATCAACGATTTTTTTTTGAAAGAAAAAAAAGCAAACTTTTTTGCAGGTCAGTTTTTAAAATAATAATTTTACCCAACTGGAATTGTTTATCCGTTATGATTAACATCGCATTTTGATTCAAGATTATATTTACGAAAGAGAAATTCGAAAAATTTCAAACACGGTTCACTGAAATATTCCGCCAAGCGAATGTTATTTTGGGTCTGCATTCTTTCAAGCTTCCGTTTTATCGGATTTTTCGATCCCGTTATTGAAATATTGTAGTAATGTGTTTCTCGGAATTGAAATTTCCTAATCTAACATACAATCTATCGGACATTAGTAATTGGCATAGCAATTATAGACTATTACGGAAATTGTAAACTATAATACGAAAACAATAAACAAATAAGTCATGTAAATATTTGCATGCTTCTTAAAAGTTTTATATGTAAGATTCACGGTAATAGCGACTATTTATATATTTATTATTTCAACATGAATATGTTTCCGCATTGGTGGCCGGTCAAAAATTTGTGTGACGATTTTTTTGTCACTTCCAACAAATGTAACCATTTAATGACGGAATAATTTCGCAAATTGCGTAATTTAGTAGAGGATAAGATGAATGCGGCTAATTTACTTTACGCAGTTGAAGTTGTTCACATAAGTAGGTGTAATTCAGTTGTGAGGCCCTATCTACGGATAGAGTTCTCCTTTTTGATCAGCTGATGTGCTGTGGTTTATATCCTCCATTCTGCATTTTTCAATTATTTGTTTGTGGTGACCACGCATTGTTTATTCTTTTCTCATTTATCAAAAGAAATGGAATTGCAATTTAAAAATCCAAACTTTTTCTTTTTTTTAATTTTATTTTGTCTACTCTGGGCGGAGTGATTACTCCATTTATATTGGCGTTATTGTTGATTATCGAGCTTATTTCATCGAGCATTGTGGGCTCTGCTCTGCAGTTGCGGCCATATTGCAAGATGTGATCAAGGTTAATTTATATATATAATTTTTTTTTTTTTTTCTTTTTTTTTCTGTTTTCTTAGTTTTCTCTGAGCATTGTGGGCACTGCTCTGCAGTTGCGGCCATATTGTAGGACGAAGTTACTTCCTTTATACTGATTAGCCAGTAGTATAAGTAAGGTTTAAATAATTAGATAAAAACAAGAAAATGTCTTCTTACTTTTTTTTTTTTTTTATTTATTTTTTTTTTATTTTGTTTTGTTTCCGTGAATTTAGTATGATCTGAACGTTAGCTTGCTGGCCAAATGAATTTATATTGTTCAGGCCAAAAAAAAAACGAGAGACGATCAATAAGTAAGTTACACGCAATACAAAAATAAATAAAACATATGTAAATATATTTTTTAAATCTAAAATCTTTTCTCGTATTTTCCGTATTCACCTAAAATATCCAAGCACTTGTAACTTGGTACCAAATTTTTTCGTTGCCTTGTTTGAAAAACGTTCGTCCAACTTCGGATAACCAATTCATGACGAAATTCGTTACTTCGTCATTCGCGAAACGCTCTCCTCCCAGGGCTGCTTTTAAATGATCAAACACACGTGGGCGATCATACGAAAGAATGAAAGTTTCGACGCGCTCAACGTTTATGTAAATCTGTGTGTGAAGTTGACGGCCGACCACTGTGCGCTTCGTCTTCCACATAGTCTCGTCCTTCCTCGAACATACGGCACACCATTTAGACACCATGTGGGACTGGAAATTGCTTTATCACTGTACACTTCGCATATTTGTGTCGATGAATTTCAGTGGGATTATGATCTTTGCCCACAAAAACCGCACTACACTTGGCCACTCAATGTTGAATGTCCAATTCACACGACGTTCCAATTCAAACAGACACACTGTGTAAACGAACCAAACAAGATACCGGGGTTACATTCTTTCACGAGGGGATAGAAAATGAAAACCGGATTCGTTTAAGCTGGAGTGAAGGGTTGTACGTTAATTTAGGTCGAAACTGGGCGCGAGCGTAACTTACTTATTGATCTTGCCTCGTATTTTAGAAGTGATACATGGCATGCACGTCAATGGTGAGAAGAAGCCTATAATTTAAATATTTTTCATCGGCTCGGCGGAATATGGTAAAATGTCTAAGGTTGAAATTGCTGATGGGAGCGTACATTTGATTTGCTCAATATGACAGTGGAGTACTTACACGTCTGTCAGTTGCGCCATCAATGGTACAACGAATTCCACAAGCTTGGACTTGATCGATGAACTTAATCATCTAAAATACGTTGAAGGTAAAAATTTATCTGTCCGAGCGCCGCCGATCATGCAATTTATTGATGAACATCGTATTCCCACTGTTAATCGAGGTTCTGAATAAACAGCTTCGCGCTGCAAACAATGCAAAAGTCGGCCTGAACCACCGTTGACTGTAACTGGCGTAATGTGGCTGCGTAAACATTAAACGCTACATCACGAGATTAAACGAATCGATTTTATGTATCCATCAGCAGTTTTAAAAGTTTTACCTCGTCCCATCGAACTGGTTATCAAGATTTGGAGGAACGTTTTCTCATTTTTGACGTGCATACCGTGTATCACTCGCAAAACATTATACGTACTTAAGTGAATAACTTAAACTATACGAAGTTAATTAGACATGTATTGCATTAAGAGGGACTCCCGCTTTAGATGATCTAAGAAAGCTCTTTTTTGAGGATTATTTTTGGAAGAGAAAAAACAACGTAGCCTAGGGAACTCTTTAGAGTATATTTTCTTACGTATGTGAAGTACGTAAATAATTTTTAGTAAGTAGATATAATGGTAAACTGCAGAGCAATGAGCCTTTTCCTAGACCGTCTTACTACTGTAGTTCGTAATTGGCGGGAAAGATGCAGTTCGTAATTCTTGTCATAAATATAAAAACCAAAAATAAATTTCTAATTATCATACATTTTTCTTCTGGGTGAACTAAAGTAAAAAAGTGAAAATAATCGAGGAATTATGACTTTTTCAGGTTTGAAAAGAAAAAATTGTTTTTTCAACAAAAACGAAAAATTACTTTATGTTGTGCAAAAGATCTCTAAAAATATAAGGTGTACAAATAAGTTTCCGCCGTTTGACAAATATGCCGCCAGCAGTAAGTTATGGTGAAATTGTCAGAGGTAAAACGTCTTGTCGTAAGTTTAGAGACATCTGGAAACACCGTCACCTAAAAATATTACCGATTTCGCATCAATCAGTTATTTACGAAAATGTCGGGTTTTGAGCCGAACAAGCGTCATTTGCGGGAGCTTTTGATTTACTTTTTTAATTTGAAGAAATCTGCAGCTGAGGCGCATCGATTGCTTGTAGAAGCATATGGTGAGGCTGCTCTAAGTAAGAGAATTTGTCGTGAGTGGTTTCAGAAGTTTAAAAACGGTGAGTTTAATGTGGAAGACAAAGAACGTAGTGGAAGGCCGAAAATTTGGTGCGATCAGCTTGGTGTTATGTATTATTATGAGTTGCTTAAATCGAGCGAAAAAATTACTGCAACTCTCTACCGAACCCAATTAATGAGATTGAACCGAGCACTTAAGGAAAAACGCGCCCATTATGACTCCAGACACGAAAAAATGATTCTCCTATATGATAATACTCGTCCGCATGTTGCGGCGCCGGTCAAAACCTACTTGGAAACACTTAATTGGGAAGTCTACCACACCCGCCGTATTCACCAGACATTGCCCTTTCCGATTATCACTTGCTCCGGTCGACGGCACAGGTTCTGTTTACGCAGCGGTATAAAGCTTATGAAGATACTAAAAATTCGATCGATTCGTGGATAGCTTCAAAAGATGAAGAGTTCTTCCGACGTGGGAAAATATAAATCTTTGTTTTTTACGCTAACGATCGGCTAATAAGCTATTCCTGGTCTATGTAGTAGTCCTTCTGCTTCCTTAAATAACTCATTCTGAAGCATATTTGTTCGAGTCTACAAGCCGGACAAGCCCCACATTGGTGCTAAGTGACTGACGCCTGTTCTCCCTTTCGATCCGCTGTGCGTCCGCGGTATCAGCAAACATTTTGCATTGCTGGCCAATATTCAAATGCAACAATTGCATAGTATTCGAAGTCGCTGAATATCTTTCGTTGAACATGCCTGCAGTGAAGTAGGCGACTATTTAAACGACTTTTTGGCCGGAATGCAAGTGCTTCGGATTGATGCGTCATAGACCACCATTGAGTTGAACAACTCGTTTGAATTTTGCGTGTGACCGCTTAACTTCTCGTTAAAAAGTTGTCATTCATAAATCGGGCGAACGTGCTTTTCAGTTCTTTCGTCAATCAATCGAGCAGGATGCTCAAACGATTGTAGTTGTTGATTGGTGTATTCAGTTTTGCGCCATTCACATCAACTATCGATGCCTATCGGACAATTTTCGTGTTGAGGGGATTTATGTGTGGAGCAATAATGTCCTAGCGTTGCTACCACACAGCTTTTTTCATTTCTCGGACAGAATCAATATTTCTTCTAATTGCCAAACCATAATAAATTGCTAACTTTTTTATGATACCTTCCGTTAGGCGCTCCTCTTACCGATAGAAGGGCGGCGAGAGTGGCCGAGCTAGGCTGAACAGAAGTTCAAAGTAGAAACATGTGCACAGATAATAACGGAATAGAAGAGGCAAGGTCGGAAAGAACGTCTGAGACTGGCTGAATGTGTGTACACCTGCTGCTCAACGTTTCTTTTCGTTCAGCTTTGTATCTCCAAAAGTACTTCGAATTGACATCTGCGACTCTGTGAATATATTCTTAGATAGTTTACCCGTCGATTTAGAAAATAAAAAAAAAATCGATTTTTTTGATCTCCTAAAGCAGAATCCCTCCTGCTTAAATTATTTTAATCCAATTCTGTTTCACGTTTCGATGGTCATATAAAAGACTCGCATTTTAACATTTTAAAATATTTCGGTACACACACCTGGTTTCCCTTTCAAAAATGTTTTTTTTTTTTTTTTCTAAGTGCTTGTCATAATAATAGTTCCGCTTCAACTATGTTATCATGACACTAATTTGTTAAATTTGGTTATAATATTTTGGCTTTTCAGTTAAACATCAGATTTGTAGATAACTAGTTGGCTATAAGTAAATAATATTTTTTCTGTGGTCTGCTCATAATCTAAGTCAAATACAGCTAAAAAAACGTTTCTTAAAAGTTTTTGCCATTCATCAAACCTACTACGATAAGACGTTCTGCCGATGTAGGCAATATTATTAGAACGAACAAAATTTTTAAATTTCAATCGAGTAAATTAAGGTCCGCCGTTGACAAAAGTACTTCCCAAATGCCTTTCTATCTTTCATTGTTACCGTCTGTTACTTGATTTTGTTCATTCCAACACTATGATTTTCTTCATTTACTTCCAGTTCTTTTAAAATGTGTTATTTGCATCATTAATGTTATTGCCTCAATGTCGCTGAACAAGGATTTCATTGCGAAACTACTCAATAAATTCTTCTTGCATATTTGGATTATTCAATCTTAAAAGTAATTGACCTCTTGATATTTTTGTTCTAAATTACAATTGTTTCTATTTGTCGCTTACTTGTTTCCATCACTGCTTTTCCACTTCCCTAGATCTTGCTTTTCACTTTCTATTTCTCCCTTTTGTCTGACCTTCCGCAAATTTACCACACTAATCACATTTTATTCCAACGTCCATCATTCCTTCTCGAACGCCTCATTTATATTATTTCCTTTCATTACATTGCTGCTCTTGTTAACTTCATAAATTCTATTACGATTACAGTCAAGATTTAATTAATAGTTTAAGTTGCTGGGTTCGTACCTTTTGCTGAATTTCCCGTATAAAATACATACATATATATATATATATATATATATATATATATATATGTATATCCGTATGCCTAAACTAACTGTAATTTACATTAATGTAATGAAAAAATTCAAAAGTAACATTTTCTATTATCGTAATGCTGCCATATTTTCCACATAGAATTTCAGTACTTATGAATTAAATGAAAACTTTTAACCTAAATAAGGCTAAAGAAAGGGCGAGCCACACTATATTTTAGACTTTTTTGAACTTTTCGTAAACTTGTAAAGTTTCATGAAAGATACGAATTATGGTGTCGTTACTTTGGAATAACGAGTTTTCCTATTTTTTCCAGAATCATTAATTCCCGGGGCTTGCGGAGTCCAATCTTAAAGTTAGAAATTTGACTACGTTTAACCGTTTATCGTTGCGTTAACACTTTTATGTAAATACTGGTACCGTCAAGGGACAAACATATATTTTCTTTCGTGCTTTTTTTTTTTATATTTTTAGCAAACTTTGCAAGTTTTGTTGAAGAATCGAAATCCTCAGTTTCATTACCTCTAAATAATGAACTTTTTACTGATACTAACACGTCCGGGGAAAAAAGTGCACACTTCTTTCGAATCGTAGAAATTGCTGGAACTCTGGAAATCCAGTTTTGTAATATCGTTTATAAAGTTCCTCTGTATAATGTACGTTTTAAGCGCATTTTGATTTTTTAAACTTTTATAGCTTGAATTTTATTTGATTTTGCTGGTCCAACTTTGATGAACAATAGCTTTCGTCTCTATTCAAAAAAAAACCATTATAATCACTCATGAGTTATCGTTTATTTATCGGTTCCTTCATTTTTTATCGAGCTGAATTTACTTCAGTTGATCCGATTTAAAGTGTCACAAATGTAAAAAATATTTAAAATCCTTCGGCAAGTTATTAAATAATTCGATGCTTTGTAAGAATATCCAATTTATTTTAATGATAATTCGGGTTCAGTTCTTTATTCTGTTTCCTGTTTGCGATATTACCTCTTCCGGAAAAGAATATATGCAAAAAGATTTTTGTGGATTTTTGGATTTTTGTTTTAAACGGAAACATTGCGTCAAAGAAAGAAAAAAAAGAAGAGAAACAGAAGCCAACAATATAATTGATAAATTGAAAAAACAATTTTTTATACCTTAATTTCAAGAAATTTTTATACAGTGCGTTCATCAAACTGGTTGGTTTTATATTATATGGCATGCATAAATGTTCTTATTCGATTATACATACTAGCGCAGAGAAATTCAAACAAACAGATATAAAACACGATATGAAAACGGTACATTTTATATGTTTAACTGAATCGCTCAATTTAATGCAGTGCAGCAACAAACGCTAATTCCTCGAATCCATTACTGAACAGATGCTCCCATATTTATATTCAGTACGTTAGTTTCACAGACAATTGAAGTTTTTAAATCTTTACGAATATTATAAGGAGGGAAAGTGGTTTTCCTGAAGTCCAAAAATATCCTTGTCCTAAGCTGCAGCTTTTAGTGGATTCAAACTTAAATACCAAAATACAAATGATTTTTATATATCTCTATATATTTTTTCGGGGAGGAAAACGTTTTAAATTACGAAATTTAAAAGGACAAGACAAACATTTCAATTTCTAGCAGACAGAAAAAAATCTACACCATGGAGGTAAGGAATAAATAAGAACACTAGAATTCTTTAATTATTTAAAATTGCGAAGAAGAAGTAGAAAACGTGGTTAGGATAAGCTTCGGTTAGCTATAGATGATAAATTCATTTTTTTTTTTTTTTTTTTTTTTTTTTTTTTAAATCCCCCTTGGGTTTGCTAGCAAAGAACATTAGCCCAGCAAAAAGGAATAGATACATGGAATAGACTAGAAATTATATTTTAATTCTGTCGACAATGGAATCAAGGAACACCCCTAGGACAGGAATAACAGAGATAGTAGGTAGAGAAAGAACATAAGAGGCGTTGAAAGGAGCAGGAAGACCAAGCTTTAAAAGATGACAATAAAGTAACTCACGCTCGCGAGATAAACCGGAGCACTCGAAGATAACGTGATTCGCATCGCAAACATACTGGGAACCTTCAGGATCTAATGGACAAAAAGGAGATGCAGCCAAAGAGAAGCGATTTAGTGAAGAAGGAAGGAGACTATGCGAGAAACGGAGGCGAGATAATTTAGTAATTATGGACCGACGCAAACTGGGAAACTCATAGAATCAAGGACGAGGAGGAGGAACAGGATTAATCAAGAGATAAAAGGAATTAGGATTAGCGAAAAGAGATACATAAACAGAAAGCCAAAGTCTAAGATGGCAGGATTTAGTTGGAAGAAGAATATTGTGTGCTGGAACCCTACTAATAAAATTCCCATTGGAAACAGCAGCTTTAGCAAGGAGGTCGACGGCTACATTTCCATCAATGCCTGCATGTCCTGGAATCCAAAGAAAGTCAATCTGGGTACACGTCGATGAGGATAGATCATGAAGAAGAGAACGAATAGAAAGGATAATAGCATCAGTGGAAGGAGAAAGGGAAGGTGGAGAAAGCGCTAGAAGAACACTTAAAGAATCAGAAACAATAAGGAATTTGGAAGAACTTGCAGAAGAGGAAATATAAATAATGGCTTGTAGAATGGCAACAGATTCTGCAGTAAAAACAGAACAAAAGGACGGAAGTCTAAAAGACCGAGAATGAAAGAACTGAGGGCACAAGAATGCCGCCCCAACTCCGATCGGGCTCTTCGATCCGTCAGTAAAAATTAAAGAGTGATCACGGAATAGAGAGTTTATTATATTATTAAATTCCATACTGACGATATAAGAGGGAGAGGATTTAAGGAAGCATGGCATGAAGATGATATTTGGTGGCTTTAACAATTTGGAATAGACGTAAGAAAAAAATGGAAGCTTGTGATGAGGAATGACAAAAGGGGAAAATTTAGAAAGGCGAAACGATATATGAGATAGTATAGGAATTTTATTGGAGGAAAAACGCCAGTGACGAAGGATAAAAGAATAAGAGGTACTGATATTTGACGAGGAAGTGGAAAAACGTTTAATGAGAAAGCGATAACCCAAATTAGATCTTCGGATGAACAGAGGACAGATATTGGATTCAGATAGAATGGCTGGGATAAGAGATGACCTCAGAGCTCCGAGACAAAGCCGAAGGCAACTGTTTGGAAGACGATCTAATTTGTAGAGAACGGATTTGGAAGCGTTGCCATATAAGAAGCTGCAATAATCCAATCTAGAGCGTATGAGAGATTTATACAACATTATTAACACAGAAGGATCGCCTCCCCATCTCGTAGGTGAGAGAGCTTTAAGAAGGTTTAAGACTTTAAGCGAGGAAGCATATAAATGGTTGATATGTTCATGGAAAGACAGACGAGGGGATAAAATGATACCCAGATAACGAAAAGAACTGACTATTGGAATGGAATGATTTTTAAGGTTTATTTCAAATGAGCCCGGGTTGTAAGGTCGAAGGGTGAAGACTACAGCTGCTGATTTTGGAGCGGAAATGAAGAGATGAATGTGTTAGAAAGGGCCTCTTCTAGAGTACTTAAGGAGCTGTTTAGTTCCTCATTGGCAACTAGAAGATTACGGGAAGAGTAGTAAACAAGGATATCATCTGCAAAAAATAAAGTTTTGGATTTTAAGGAGAGAAAACCAATTTTGGAAACATATAAATTAAATAAAGTAGGGCTAAGGCAAGAACCTTGCGGAAGGCCCTGGAAGACCTTCCTTGAGGCGAAAAAGGAAGGAGCAGAAAGGAGGAGAGTTCTACTTTGAAAAAGATTGATAATTAGGAAGGATATGGATGCAGGGATATTTAAAGACATCATAACGTTTTTGAGCGTGGGAAGATGGACGCTTTCGTATGCACTGGCTACATCAATAAAAGTTGAAATTGTGAATTCTTTGGAATCAAATGATTTGTAAATGTCAGCAAGGAAAAGACTGATACAATCTGGAGGGCCTAAGCCAGGACGAAAACCAAACTGGTTGTCTGGAAGCAAGTTATTGTGTTCCAGCCACCAGACCAGCTGTTTGTTAAGCATGCTCTCAAAGAGTTTTCTTAGGCAAGAAGCTAAAGAAATGGGCCGAAAGGCAGAGGAATTATTCTTGGGAATTGGGATAACAACGAAGGTGTTCCATGAATCAGGAATAGAACCAGATTGCAGAAAGGAATTAAAAATGATTAAAAGAATTTGGAGAGACTTTACAGATAGGTTTTTGAGGATGGAGTAAGAAATTTTATCATGGCCCGGACAGGAGTTGGAGGAGTTTTTCAGGGAAGAAAGAAGTTCAGAGAGGGAAAAGTTAGAGGAAAGGAAATGAGGTGATAATTGGTAAGGAGGAATTAAAGAATCCACTTCATCATAGTTAGGGACATAATCAGGAGCTATGGAGACAAAGAAAGAAGAAAGAGTATCCTTAGGAAGACTGGAGCTAGACGGGCGTTCGGAAATAGAATTTCTAAAAGCTTTAGCCAACTTCCACACTTTGGAAATAGGAGTCAATCGAGAAAAGGAAGAGCAAAAGGATTTCCAAGCATTTTTCTTGGCGTTTTTGAGAATATATCTGGCTCTAGCGTTCGAACTCTTGTAAGTCAAGAAATTATTAAAAGTAGGTTGAGAACGGAATGATTTAAAGTTAGACAAACTTTGATTGACAGCAGCTGTGCAGTCCCCATTCCACCACAATGATGAAGCCTTTAAAGAATGACATTTCCGGACTTGAGGATAGAGTGGGGAAGACAGTGTTAGAGCAGAGGAGATAGAATTAGTAAAGGATGAATATTGTGAAATAGCATCGTTTTCTACTTGTATTGCAGGAAGGTCTGAGTCCACAATAAACCGAAATCTATTCCAATCAGTTTTATGCAGTTTCTAATCAGCATAATGCAAAGGCGTAAATGAAGATGAAAGAGAAGGGAGATGGAAGTCATTAAGAACAATGAGGATCGGAACGTGGTCACTGCCGAAGGTACCATCTAGAGTTTTCCACGAGGATTTAAGAGCTGTGTCGGAGAAAACAAAAGATAGATCAATAGAACTAGAAGTAGACGATGATTTGAAGAAGGTGTGAGAACCATCATTTAGTAGAACTAAATTATAATTGAAAATTACTTCCTCTATAATTGTGCCATTCCTGTTATAACTGGAACAACCCCATAGAGGCGAGCGGGAGTTCCAGTCGCCGCCAACCATGAAAGGACGAGGAATAGAATTCAAAAACAAGTCAAATGGGAAATCGCGTAAGTTATAGGACGGTGGGATGTAGGAGGAGACAAAATTAAAACTTTTACCATGACACAATGGGATTGAGACGTGAACTAAATTCGGATTAAGAGGACTGGAAGAAAGGAAGGAAAAACTATCATGATGAATGAAATGTACATCTTTTCTTATAAGAATAGCAGCTCCGCCATACCCGTCTTCCCGATTCGAACTGACTAAGGAGTAACCTCGAATTCGAATATTGGAAGATTGTTTGAGCCAAGTTTCTGACAGGAGAGCAACCTGAATGATTGATCCAACAAACCTTCGAGAGAGCATTTATTGACATTAAGACTTCTACAGTTCCATTGAAGAATATTTAGCCTGTTTGACATCATTTAAAGTACAGAAAAATAGTTGGAGGGGAAGGGACCATGTAAGTGTAGAAGAGGAAGGGAAATAATACCTTACAGCCTGCAGATTTGGAAGAGAGAGGAAAATCGGAGAAGGAATGAGTGTAGGCTCGGGTAGTCCACGCAAAGCCAGTTGAAAGTATTGAATAAAGACAAGGAAAGATACGGCAGAAGAAGGGATGCAAAAAAGACAATGGAGAGACATCTGTTTTCCCAGATAACTTACGAATGAGGAATATGAAAACTTATTGCGATGCTCACTGAGGAAAAACCACTTTCTCTCTCGCTTTCTTACCAACTTAATTAGGTATGGAATGATGAGGAAAGGGCTGCGGGTCAAAGTGAAGAAATTAAGATTAAGCAAGGAATAATTAGAGATTAAATTCGCTTTAAAAAGGGTCATAACTGGAACGAAAAGGACTTTGAAAATGATTAAATTGAAACAGACTAACCGTCTTTCTTTACCGTAGCCCAGCGTGTTTGAAAGAAGACCGAAGGAAAGATGAAAAAAGGAAAAAGTCAGATATTTGAGGATGAGAATAATGCATCTAATAATTAGTATTGATTTGCACGGTTTAAAACCGAAGAAAAAAGAAGTTTTATACAATTGTGCATTGCAATCAACCATACACCGTCCTCGACTACTGTCGAACCCAATCGAAGTTCGCAGAAAGAGGCAATGGTCATAAAAATAATGCAAAGCATATAGATCAGAACAGAAACATCTGTTAACTTTTTTCGCTTTTAACAGTATAGCTGAGAAAAGAAAATTGATCCAAACAAAAATTATGAACAATTCTCCACCGCTCTCATCACCCGCAAGTTTCAAGTTGCGAGACGAGACAATGGTAATAATAGGAATAGGAAACATACATATATTTTTGGAATAAGGCGTATGATGTCTGTATTCTCAGTAATGCAATCCGGGAGAAACATAAGATTACAGAAGGAAATGTGATAGGAATTAACGGCCTGAGCTCCGGAATTCTGGTTAGCCTAGATAAAGGAATATGGAAAGAGAACAACAGAGTAGAAATTTGGGAAAAAACATAAAATTCAATGACAAGAACCATAGCGAATTTTATACATATGCAAGAGAAGAAATTAGAATGGAATTTCACAATAATAAGGACCATTAACGGAAATACAGGAAGTTGACCAGTTACGTAGCCGTAGAATTCGGAGGACAGTGAGCAAATAACAGTTGGAAAAGCCTGAGCGATGCCAAGCGAAATTCAGGGTTTTGACGTAGGTTAGGAGGGGTATTTTGAAGGTGTAAGCTGAAGTCTAGCTTATCGACAGCTTCTTCTGCTGACATGGGAACGGAGGAGTTGGGATTAGGAAAAATTAGAGTAGTTGGTACCTGTTGTTGCAAGCAAGAGTTAGGTGAGTTGGGAAGAGAATAAGAAGAAACGTTATGAGACGATGCACTGTGCGTTGATTCGGGGAAGAAGAGGCCGTTACGATAATTACGATTGTTTGACGGAAGAGGAGGGAAATGCTGATTAGGAACGGGAAGAGATTTGGGAGATCGTGACCGATTGGGTCGGCGAGAAAACTTGGAAGGAGAAGAATGCAGGTTTTTTTGAGCTATATCGGAAAAAGAAAAAGCTGAGTTGGCAAGATCGGATTTTTTAATTATACTAGCTTCATTATAGGACACGTTTTCATAAGCCATGATTTTACGAAGATGAAGCTGGTCTTGAAAAACAGGACACTGTCTATCGGTGGCTAAATGATTACCCTTGCAGTTGAGGCATTTAGAATCTGACGGCTGCGGAGCTGAACAAGAATCCAAGGAATGCAACTCATTACATTTAGGACAACGTGGTTTACTGCGACAAAACTTGTCGGTGTGGCCAAAACGAAAACAAGCTCGGCATTGGATGGGAGGTCTTACGCTGGGTTCCACTGCACAACGAAGATGAAAAAAATGAACATAACTGGGAAGGAAAGGTGATTTGAATTTAATTTCAATTAGAGGAATTATCTCTTTTCTTGAGTCGTCGAATTGAAGCTACCGGCACTTCCGCTGAAATATCTTCCAATAATTCTTCTTCGGTAATATCTACAGGTACATTACGAATAATTCCAAAAGAGAACAATAGATTATTAGGAATAAAGGCCTTAAAGTCATTTTTATTAAGGAAGTCAGAATCAAGAAGAAAATTATTTGCTGAGCTAATATCCCTAAAAAAAAGTCTAAGTCTATTACTGCCCGCTCGGAGGATTTCTGTGATTGATTTAGTTCTATTATAGAGAATTTTAGCAGCAGCAAATGGATGTAAATTTCCTATATTAAGCTCAGAGAGCGATTGCAGTATAATGTGTATAGAACCATTATACTCTACAGGGAAAAGAATTACCTCATTTTTATTATTAATTTTTGTACTATTATCGATAATGTCGTGGGAAGTTTTTATATTGAAATTTTTAATAGCTTCGATAGCATTATCATTAGAATTATTTTTACTAAGATTATTATTATTCATTCTACATACGGATCTGTCTTCTTGTTCAATCGTAATCTACACTTAATACAAAGAAGAATGTGATACGCGCAAAGAGCACGGGAAAACTTGGAATAGATGTTTATATATATTTTAATAAGAGGAATTATCAAATAAATTACTTCAAATGATCTCTTCTGAAGAAGCACGAAGTTAATAAATTACTTTCACCTATCTGCTTTTTCAGGTTAGCAAGTTCATTATCTGCAATGACCACAGAACTAGCAATTCAGGTGAACCCAAGGGGTAAACTGCTGAGAAAGTTTGGTGTATAACACATGTAGGAATTCCTAGCAATTCTATACCGATTCCGTAGCAATTCCACAGGAATTCCAGGAATAGTCAAAATTTACATCGTTGGTTTATCCCTTGGGTGAACTTCACTAACTGACCGACTACCATGAGGAAGTAACACGATGAAAGTGCTTTGTAGAATAAATGTAAGATACTATAATATAGTTAACAGTGTTAAATTGGCAGAAGAAAAACAGCTTTTGGAATTATAAAGTAAGTAAAGTAAAGTGAGTCCCATACCCTCAGCAGGACGTTTGGGATTATGAAGTTAAGGTTCACAGTGTACTAAGCCCACTGTCACTGATGAGAATAGGGGGAGGGGGACAGTTCCTTTCTCTCAGCCGTCTTTACTTCTCCAGATTTCTCTGGCACCCAATTCAATTTTAGGCTGGGTAAACCTGGGAGCGATTCGGATCTGGAACGAGACAAGTCTCGAACCTGTGCCCTCTGATTTAGTAGCCAAGCGCCTTAACCACTAGGCTACCGCGCTACCAGAATAATGAAATAAAAGCATTAGTCCCATTATGAAATTTAAGGTACCGTCAGTTGTTATACGATAGACACTGAAGTGTATCTAGAAAGAATAAATATTTTAACAAAGAGCGTCGGTGAATGCTACATCTACAATGTTTGCTGGTTTAGACGATCGACTGAAATTTATGGGAACAACCAAAGCTGCTGATTAAAATTTGAATGCGATTTCCGGAAATTTTCATGAAAATTTATTATCGGGATCCGTTTGTTTCTTGGTTATGAATTTATGAAGCCAAAAACACTTCATCGAACAATCATCGGGATACAGTGACCATATATACTGCTTCACAGATGGTTCAACAAATAAAACACACCACGTAGGATACGCCTTCTCCATAGATCAATCAGTAGAAGAATTTCCAGTAAACATTAGAAATTTTTGATCGATTGAGAACTATTCCAGTAAAAAGTGGTAAGAATAAAACTTTTTAAACTTCCACGAATTTATTAGTTTAAAGATGAGACTACAAGGAAAAACATAAAAACGTAGTCGGCTGCTGGGATACTTAAATTTATTTTTTCGTTGTTGCGGCAAGGTTCGAAAGGAGGTCGTTTTTCGGAAACGAGATTTAATTCGTTCTCGGAAATCGTAATAATAAACTTACTCACTGCGCAATAAAATTGTTTTATCACTGAATTGCAATTTCGCAGAGGGTGAGTTTTTGTAGATTTTTTATCGGTTAGGCTAAATCTATACGGGATGGATGGTATACTATCCGAAATATTTTTTTGGGTGAGACGCGCGTTTAAAATTGTTTCGTAGCTCAGTAGCGTAATGCGTGAAAATCTTGTTTATGTAAAATTTATTTCCCGGTGGATAAATTTTAGTAGGGGAATATGCGCAATCACTGTCTAGTCCGGTCAGAGTGAACTGACAAAGTGATAATAATTAAAGCATACAACGGGCGAGCAATTTGTTAAATTTCAAAATGTCATATATATGTAAATCATAATTAAGCCTAACAAGAGGTGTAACGTAGAGTTGAGCAGCCTAATTATAAATTTTTTTAAAGGTGTTGAAAGTTATAGTTGTGTCAGTCTACAAGGAAACGATAGAGGGGGTAAACGTATTAATTTTATTCCCTCATGACGTTATCTTTATCGCTTTCGATGTTGTAATATACGTTTTAATAATGAGCGAAACTACACCTGACAAGAATTTCTCTTCTAAATTTACCAAATCCTTAAAAGAACTACAAAAAATAGCATTAGAAGTAGATCATGAAGCTAACAGCGTTATAAAAAAAAATGGAAATAAGAAAGCAAATTCCAGTTGTTAATTAAAATCATGTGAAAAAAATGTTAAATTTTAGAAAGAATTATTACGATATTGTATAATACAATAAATGTTGAGGCAGAAAAAAAAAACAGTTACACGTAAAACCTTGGAGAATGTTGAAGTCAGTTTTTGAAAATATTACTTGTATGACATAACCTAAACCTTCTTTTGCTAAAGTTTTAACGAATATTCCAGCAAAAAATCATTCAGAAACTGTCATTATTCAAGATGCTAAAAAAACTTTTGAATAAATTAAAAAACACATTAATCCTATTCAGAGGAAAATCAAGTTAACCGGTCATAGGAAAATCAATAAAAATACATTAGTCTTAAATCTACGGACTAAGATAGAGCGATAAATTTAAACAAGAAATTGGAAAAATTGGAGATTCAGAAATTTCTATTAGAAATAGTAAAAAATTACTTCGAATGATAGTTTTTTTTTGTTTTTTTTTCCCTTGGGCATGCCAGCTAAGGAACTACACCCAGAACCAACAAGAAAGAAAACAGCCGTCAGTTAGATTTTGATACGGTCAAATATAGACAGTATAAAGGAACCAATGAATGAAATAATAGACGGCGAGGGGAAGGACAAAATGTAAGATGTACAATAAGGAGTAGGAAGCTTGAGTTTCAGCAGACAAGAATATGAAATAAAAAAGGAATGGGCATTCAAAAAAGATGTGATTGGCGTTACAAATCACCGTTTCGTTATGGTGAAGAGTATAATTTGGAGAGTAGACAAGGGAATAGCGAAAACGAGAGGAAGAGAGAGCAGAATGGCCCAAAAGCGAATCATAGAAGTGACAACAGAACGGGTAAGTGAAGGAAGCTCGAAGAACATCAGGTATTAGAAGGAAGACTAGGTTGTACGGACAGATAAAAGGATTGATCGTTACGAAAGGAGGAGGGGTAAATATCTGACTAAAGTTTGAAATGGAACCTAGTGCTTAGGGAATTCAAATTATTAGAGGATGGGACTTTTTTAAAAAAATAACGAGAGGAAGTAGCAACTCGAGCCAAGGAATCCGCCATCTCATTACATTTAATTGCTATGTGGCTGGGAACCCACAGCAAATCAACACGGATGGAGTAGTGAGAAGAAAGAAAATGGACAAGACAGCGTATGCGGAGAATGATGAAATCGGAAGAGTGATCAGGAAAAGGAGAACTGATCGCTTAAAGAACACTCATGGAGTCTGAAATAATCAAATAATCAGAAAACAAACGACTGGAAAAAATGAAGACAATGGAGCGTAGGATAGCCATCGACACGGCTGTAAAGATGGAACAGAATGAAGGAAGACGAAATGATTCAGATAAGTTGAAATCCGGAAGGATAAAAGAAGCTCCAACACCATGAGGTCCCCTGGAATCATCCGTGAAGATGGGGTTACATGCAATGGGAGTTGGGAATTGATAGTGCTGCAGAATTCCTGTTGAATTATTTCTCGGTGAAGGGATTTGGAAAGTGAAGGTAAAAAAGGAACTTTAGGGGCATGACAGAGATCGGCAAAGCCCAAGGAGAAAAAAGGAAGATTATTACTTGAGATTGTGTAAGGCCAAAAGAGAAATGAGGGCCAAAACAGGGATTTTCCTAGGTGTAAAACGCCAGTTCTTATAAATGGAAAGATAGGAATGAATAAGAGTAGAGGACGTGAGTGGAAGGCGTTTGATGAGAAAACGATAGCTTAAATAAGATCTACGAAGGGACAGGGGTGGTGTGTTAGATTTTGCAAGAATTGCTGGGATTGGAGTAGACTTAAGCGCACCGAGACAAAGCCGAAGACGCGAATTTTGGATAATGTCTAATTTAGGAAGTCGGGATTTGGAGGCACAGCCATAGATAAAAGAACAGTAATCAAGTTTGGAACGGACAATGGTTTTGTACAAGGAGATTAAAATGTAACGATCATTACCCCATTTCATCGAAGACAGAGCTTTCGGTAGTTAGCCTTTTGATAGCAGAAGAGGAAAGATAATCACTGTGATTAGACAATGTCAACCGACTATTGAGAAAAACCCCAAGATAGCAGAAACAGTTAACGTGAGGAAGAGGTATATTATTTACGGATAGATTAAACAGAGCAGGATTGTAGGGACGAAGGGAAAAGACAATAGCCGAAGGCTTAGAAGGGGAAATGGAAAGGTGAATTGAGGATAGGGAGTGATCTAGTTCAGTAAGAGACGAACTAAGAGCATCATTAGCGGCTACAAAATCGGAAACGGAAGAAAAAAGCAGGATATCATCAGCAAAAAACAAATAGGATGATTAAAATGGAGATAATGGAAATTACAGAGAAAGAGCCTGCATTAATTAAAATTATTAACAGTTTTTTTTTTGTTTTTTTTTTTTTTGGGCTCGTCAATCAAGGACCTTTACCCAGAAACAAAAGGTAAGGAAAGAAGTCGGTTATATTTTGATCCGATCAGAAATTTTATCTAAAAAGGAACAGACTAATTAGTGGAGCAGGAAAGGACAGGATATAGGAAGCACAAAAAGGAGTAGGAAGTCCAAGCTTCAGCAAATAAGAATATAAGGCAGAATGCTCCACGGAGAGAGATGAACAGTGGAAAAACACATGATCGGCGTCGGAAGTGTGTGAGTGAATGTCCAAGATGATCGAATCGTTGTAATATCAAAATTAGTTCTGCGTCTAGCAACCAGTTGAATCGTTATCTCGTGTGCGTTCGCGTTCCCGTTATCAGCTCGGTAATCAGTTGTTTCGGCAGACCGGTGAGATCGCTTCATTGTTATCTATTTAGACAAATAATTTCGGTTTCTTCGCTGCCGCATTTAACTTTTACTTAGTAACCAATATCGTTTTATGTTACATTTCTTTTTTGCTTCTACATTTTAATAATTCAGTTCGTTTAAATTCACTTTTTTTTTTTTTTTTTTTTTTTTTTTTTATTTTATTTTTTTATTATTATTATTATTTATTTTCCTCTCTCTTTCTAACCCAGTTGATCGATGAGCTCGTCTAGTGGGGGCCGCCCAGCGGCCTCCTCCAAAGATTTAAAAGCGAAACCGAATGTTTCGCTAAACTTGATGGAGGTTGACGCTGTCGGCAAGCGCAAACCGTCCGGCCCTCTCTCGCCGTCCGCGGTTTTGCCAAGCAAGGATCTGCGGCTATCTCGACCCGATTCACCTAATCTTGCCACTTTAAATAATCCTAACAACAGTCCTAATACAGCTGTCGAGAATTATATTATCGATAATAATAGTAAAAACAATAATAATAATAATAATATTAATAATAATAATATTAATAATAATAATAATAATAATATAAATATTAATAATAATAATAGTAATGACAATAACAATAACAATAATGATAATAATAATATTAATAATAACATCAGTTATAATAGTAGTAACAATAACGATAATAACAGTAACACTATTAACTCCGATCATATTCACGATACTTTTGAAAACACTTTTCCGTCCAAATACCCAGGACCATTCAAAGTTTTCGTTGAGAACACCTCTGACAATAAAAACATTGGAAATTTCCACCCGCTTGCGCTGGCCAGGCTCATCAGCAAAATTTCCACCTCCTTCTCCGACATTACCCCTCAGGGTAGAGGGCGTATCTCTGTTATCTTCCCCTCCATTTCCACCGCCAACGACTTTCTAAACAATCGCTCCTTCTTCAATTCTAACGACCTGAAAGCTTTCATTCCCCACAATACTCTATACAGAATTGGTGTTATTTCTGGAGTTCATCCTTCTTTCTCTGTTGAGGAAATTAAAGAAGGGCTTGTTACGTCTATCCCTATAGTATCTATTCGTCGCATCCTTCGCTCTTCCGATGGAACCAAAGTTCCCACCAGAAGTGTCGAATTAAAATTTGCCAAATCCTCTCTCCCTGAGTTTGTATCCATTTACAAACTTCGTTTTACAGTGTCCCCAAGTATCCGTTCTCCCACTCAGTGCTCTAATTGTTTCCTTTTCGGGCATATTGCACGTCATTGCCGCAGCTCTCTTCCCTCATGTTCCCATTGTTCCTCTAAACATTCTTTCTCTGATTGTACAAATCTCCAGGAGCCTCCTTTTTGTCGCAACTGCAAAGGTAGTCACAGCGCTTCCGATCGAGCCTGTCCCGAATGGCAGCGGCAGAAGGACATAAAAAGAATCATGGCTTTCGAGAACATCTCCTTTCACGAAGCCGTTAAAATTAAATCCTCCAGTTCCGCCTCTCCAGCCTTCTCCTATGCTAATCGCGCCGCAGCCCCTATTTCCTCTCTAAACGTCTCCCCAAAAACTTCTAAATTCCCCTCTCTTCCACGTCCCAAATCCCCCACTTTCCACAAAACTTCCAAACCCAAATCCTACTCAAAGCCTTCTCCTCAATTTCCTTTCGTTCCATCCCTTTACTCTCATTTACCACTAAATGGTTGTGCACTGAATCGCAACGACTCCCCCCAATCCAACCCCCCCATATCTTCCAGTCCCTTACTAGTTCCTCCTATTCTTTCTCCTAATTCCTCTCTAAACGATTCTTCCTTTGTTGTCTCCCATATTTCCGCAGCTATCATGGAACTCCTTGCCTCCTTTAACATATCCTCCTCCTCCTCATTCCTTGATAATCTTTCAGCCTTCCTATCCAATCACGTTCATTTCAACTAGACCACCTCTTTCATCCTTTGTTCTTTCTTTCTCCTTTTTCACCATCTTCCAGCACCCCATTCTATACTTGTTACTCTTATTTCTCCTTTTTTCTTTTGCGTCCGTTTCGCCAAGGATAACTGTTCGCTCAGGAATCATCAACTCAAAACTTTCCTTAGTTCGAATTTTATTCCATTTTTCCTTCATGCTACATAGCTATATCATTATGGAAGGAAGCCTACAAACTGGTCGTCAACCCAGTTCGTGCAGGTATTTCTCCCGTCTCTGGTTTAACAACATGTCGGAAGGAAGCCTACAAACTGGTCATCAACCCAGTTCGTGCAGGTATTTCTCTCGTCTCTTTTTCAACACTATGTCGGAAGGAAGCCTACAAACTGGGCATCAACCCAGTTCGTGCAGGTATTTCTCCGGTTTATTTTTAATTACTGACGGTACCGCTAATGGTGAGGTATCTTCAATTTTGCCTGTATCCAATTTCGGACACGTCTTCTCTCTTCTACTCTTTTTTCCACTGTCGACTTCTCCTTTAAGTTGGAAGATCGTCTACAAGCGATCTCCTCTCATTTATTATACCCTTCCTACTATCCTTGCCCTCCTTTCTTTTACTTCAATTTCAGCTCTATCTTCTCCCGCTACTTTTTCTCATTCTTTTAATTCCTCTTCTCCTTTTAACTAGAATGTCGCGGTCTTACGCCTTAAACATCCTTCAATGGAATTGCCGCAGCTTACGAGCTAATAAACTAAGTGTAGAATGTCTATTAGACTTCTACAATATCCATGTAGCGCTGTTATCTGAAACTTGGCTTAAATCCTCCTCATCTCTTGATTTCAAAGGTTATTCTCTAGTTCGATCTGACCGTATGGATGGGTATGGTGGCGTTGCGATTTTAATTAGACACGATCTATCCTATCACACCCACAATATCCCATTCCTTCCTCCGCCCCTTCCCAACCACCCTAACATGATCCACATTTCACTTGAAAATCTTCTCCCGAATCCTTTACATATTGCTTGCGTGTACATCCCTCCCAACTCCAGCGTCTCTAGTCTTCCTTTGTCTTCATTCCTTTCATCCCTATCTGATCCATTTATTATTGGTGGAGACTGGAATGCGCACTCTCCTATGTGGGGCTGCACAGGGCGCAATCCTAACGGTGTGACTCTGGAAAATCTCATCCTAAACCATAATCTTTTTCTCCACAACGATCGTTCTCCTACTTTCTTCAAACATCCATCTTCTTCTAGTGCAATCGACCTTTCATTTTCATCTCCGAATCTTGGTCTTGTAAGCTCCTGGAGAACTCTCGACGGCACTTTTGGTAGTGATCATCTCCCCATTCTCCTAGCTCTCAACAACGCTCTTCCTTCTAAACCTTTCAGGCCCTTGCACGCTCCTCACTGGCTTCTCTCCAAAACAGATTGGACTAAATTCCGATCTTTGGTGGATTCCTCACTCCCCCTTATTCTGGATTTTCCCGACCCGTCATCCCAGTACAACTTCTTCATTCAATCTCTATATTCTGCTCTTTCCGCTTCCTCCCCTCCTTCTTCCTTTTCGCGCGGTCGTTCTTCCTCGTGTGCCTCCTCTCTTTGGTGGAATGAAGAGTGTAAAGTTGCCTTCCAAAGAAGCACCGCTACCTTCAAAGCCTTTCGTTCTTGTTCCTCAATATCCAACTTTTTAGCTCACAAAGAAGCCAACGCAAAGGCTCGGTACGTTTCAAAATCTGCCAAGAGGAACTCTTGGAAATCATTTTGTTCATCTTTCTCTAGAGATACGCCTCTCTCTAAGATATGGAAAATGGCAAAAGCGTTCAGATCTCCTCTTTCTGAGCGTCCCCACTTCTCTCATCCTTCTTTGCCTGAACTTCACTCTTTCTTGGACTCTATTGCTCCTCCGTATGTCCCCACTTTCGAGGAATTGATCATTCCTTCGCTCCCAAATTCCTCAGAACCTCATTTCCTATCGTCCCCTTTCCGCTACGAGGAACTCTTGTCCGTTCTTAACAAAACCTCTCCTTCTGCTCCTGGCTTGGACGGTCTTTCTTTCCCTATTCTTAAAAAACTCTCTCCTTCCTCGCTGCTCTCCCTTCTGAATATCTTCAACTCTTTCCTACTCTCTGGATTTACTCCTGAGTCTTGGAATGACTTCATCGTCATTCCAATTCCGAAAAAAAATCAGTGTTCCTTCCGTCCTATCTCCCTAGCCTCATGTCTGCGCAAACTCTTTGAAGGTTTAATAAACAATCGTCTTGTTTGGTGGCTTGAGCATAATAATCTAGTTCCTTCTAATATGTTCGGTTTTCGCCCCGGGCTTGGCCCGGTAGATTGCATCAGTACCTTCCTTGCAGATATCTATAAATCATTCCTTTCTAAGAAATTTACTGTCGCTTCTTTTGTCGATGTCTGCTCTGCATTCGACAATGTGCATCTTCCTTCTTTGGGCTCCAAACTTCTCTCTCTTAATCTCCCTCCGGTTTTTATCTCTCTTATACTCAACCTCTTTCAACATAGAACTCTTTATCTATCTTCTCCTTCTCTTTCCACCTCTAGATGCGTCTATCGTGGGCTTCCCCAGGGATCCTGCCTTAGCCCCACTCTTTTTAATATTTACTCTTTCGATATTGCTTTGCTTCCTATTCCCTCTTTCTCTCTCCTTTTTGCTGATGACATTTTAGTTTATTCCACCTCAGATGATCTGTCCTCTGCCACCAACGAGTTAAACCATTCATTGTCCCATCTTAGCAATGCTCTATCTACACTTCACCTCTCTCTTTCCCCTTCCAAGTCTTCCTGTATAATTTTTGCTCTCCGCCCCTTTAATCGTGCTTTTATAAACATCAACGTATCTGGTACACCTATTCCCACTGTTAATTCCATATGTTATCTAGGTATTTTCTTAAATAGTCGCCTTACATTTCATGAACATATTAATTATATCTATAATTCCTCGATCAAAAGACTTAATCTCCTCAAATCTTTATCACCGCTCAGATGGGGTGGAGACCCGTGCATTCTATTAATTCTATATAAATCGATTATTCGGTCCAAACTCGACTATTGTTCCTTCATTTATGGCAGTGCCTCCAATTCTCTCCTTTCGAAACTTGACGCAATTCAGAATTCCTGTCTTCGCCTATGCATTGGTGCTTTAAGATCTTCTCCTATTCCTGCGATTCTATCCGAATCTTCCACTCAACCTCTTTCCATTCGTCGTTCACTCCTCGGTTATCGATTTTTAATAAAACGCCTCCCCATTTTGTCATCCAATATTATCCCCTCCTATCTTTATATCAAAAATCACTGGCGCTTGGCGCCTCATAGAATTCCGATTTTATCGCATATAGCTGCTCGTGTTTCCAATTTTTCTCCCTACGTTTCCTCTTATAACAGTCTTCCTTACTTTTCTTTCGACTTTAATAGCATATGGCACCCCATCAATTTCTCCTCTCTTCCAGTCCGAGCTAATTGTTCCTCTCACAATGTAGTCAACTTCGAATTCTTTCAGCTGCTGAACTCTTCTTTTCCTTCCCATGCCTTAATCTTCTCGGATGGCTCCAAGAGTGATGGGGGCGTGGGTGGTGCGTATACGTCTCCTACGTTCCTACACTCTGAGTCCTTCAGACTTCCTTCCTTCTGCTCTATCTTCTCGGCCGAGTCGATCTCAATTCTTCGTGCAATTCATTTCATATCCTCTACGAGTGGAGTTCACAAATTCCTGATTGTCTCTGATTCCAAAGGCGTTCTTCAAGCCATCTCCTCTCCTCCTTCTTATACTTCTGACGGTATCATCCTCTCTATCCGATCTCTTGTCTCCTCTTTGTTCTCGTTCCGCTCCATTTCCATAGACTTTCTATGGGTCCCTAGTCATTCCAATATTGAGGGAAATGACTCAGCTGACTCTTTAGCTCGCTCAGCCGCCCGCACTGGTCCTTTCCTCGACTCTTTCCCTTCCTCAGACATTCTTTCTCTATCACGCTCTAACCATTCCAGACTTTGGTCTGACATGTATCCATCTATATTCTCAAATCGCTTTTCTCAGTACCGTCTTATTCAACCGGTTCCTAGTTTCCTGCCTTGGTTTCAATCTATTCCTATCTGTCGTCGTTCCACTGTTGTTTCCTTAATCAGGCTTAGAATCAATCATTCTCTTCTCCCCTCTTCTCGCTTTCGATTCGCTTTGTCCCCTTCTCCTTTCTGCTCTCTTCACGCTTCTGAGCCTTCTTGTATTTGTGATTCAAATCACATCCTATTCGAATGTTCAGCACTCTCTAACGAACGCTCTATTCTTTACACCCAACTTCTAGTTTTGGGTCTTCCTACTCCCTTTAACGCTACCTATATTCTTTCCTTCCCATTGCCTTCAGTTATCCCATTGCTACTGTCCTTTGTCCTCTCCATTTCTGACCGCCTGGTTATTTAGTTATAACTGTTAATTTTTCATGTTGTTGGGTCAAGGCCGCTGGCGCGCCCAGGGTAGGAAAAAAAAAAAAAAAAAAAAAAAATATCAAAATTTACTTTTTTTGTCTTTTTGAATGTTCAGCATTGAAAGGGTCTTTTCTTTGAAAGGAATATCAGTAAAAGGTATTATTTCATTCGAAGTCAAAACATTGAAACAAGGTCCTTCAAACGCCTTGATTGCTTGCGGTACTATTTCACCACCATGAGCGCAAAGTAGCCTGTTGTCCTTGCGAAAAATGATTACCCCAGTGTCTTCACTTAATTCGTTCAATGAATGTTCAGACGGAAACTGGACTGAATGGTGTTTTTTCATGCGATGCTTCAATGACGAATAGAGTTGCTCTTTGTGATAATTAAACTCGCGGGGTACCTCGTTGGAAAAAGTGGAGCTTCTTCCCCTCTGTCAAATTCGAAAAGTACGAATTATCTTGATTCCTTCCTATTCTCAGTACAACTCCCTACTGACCACACTACACTCCTGCTGAAATTAAAAAGGAAAAAAAAATGTTGCTATAACTTTCCATCAAGTGCAACTTATTGTCTTCGTAGTCGTAGCCTCGACATGGCAGCGACTGGACTTTTTTAAATTTCGCTCTATGTAAAACGGGGTAATAAAGTTTGCACCGCAGGAAAATCGTCGTGATTGACACGGCAGAATGAACTGTGCAGATGCCGTTGATAAATTATCATTCTAAACGAGGGACAGCATGTTGCATGGCTAATTAAGGATGAAATCTGCTGTTTCAGGGCTACACAGAGCTGACAGGTCTCGTTATGAGCAGTTAAATTAAAAATTGATTTTTAATCGTTAAAACAGCTGATGCTGTTTTCAATACTTACTCTCAATGAAGATTTTTATTTTCATTTCTTTTTTTTTTTTGAAGTAAAACTTCTTTAGGCGCGCCTTATGTGGAAAGTTTTTACGGGGGGAGTTAACGCGAAAAACGAGCGGGCGAGCGTACGTTATGAATAACTAATAGTTCTTCTGAAAAGTAAGTATCATCTAAAAAAAACCGTAATAGACACGTAGCCCCAGTAATATATCGAATTAAAATTTATGTCCTATGTTATCGCATTTTATACCACTTTGAGAGATATACATATATTCATATATAAAAAACCGAAAATAAATTTATTAGAACTTAAAATATCAAAAATTAATCAAACATAAAAAATGGATATAAAGAATCGGAAAAAGAAAAGCATCGAGCATACGGAGAGAGAGAGAGAGAGAGAGAGAGAGAGAAAGAGAGAGAGAGGGAGAGAAAAAAAATTATAACGAAAATAAAAATTTTTAAAGCGGATATAAAGAATCGGAAAAAGAAAGGCATCGAACATTTTCGGTTTTCTTCAAGTGAAACTTTATACATATGTTTATAAGAACCACAGATTTTCCCATTTGGTTCTTACCCCTTGGTAAATTTGGTACTAATAACCTTAAATCGAAGTTGTGGAGAACGTCTTTGAAGTTTCACTTCTGCCCTGTGCCCCACCGGGGGGAGGGGGGGGCACATTTTCATTTTCTTTTTTTATTTAAAACTTCTTAACATAAATATCTGAGATTCAAATTCAACATTATTAAAACTGGGCACTCGCAGTATTTAATTTAACAGTTCCGTCAATAGATATTGGAAATATAATTTTGCACTGTTTTTTATTTCTTTTTGACATTTTGGACAATGAGGGGACAACCGCCGTAACCTGCAGTAGGTATAAGAGGGGAAATGAAATTGCAATTATTAAATGAAAATATCGACAGTTTTTATAGTAGGCAGAAGTGGAAAAAAATAATAATGCGATGATTAATGAAGTAACCAGTTACCTGATATATTGAAATCGGTATAATCGCCGTATGAGAAGATTGAAGAAAGAAAAATTGCTGTTATTTCGAATTGATCAGTTATCAGTTTTTTACTAGTTTTTTGTATTTGTACATTATATCGAGAGATATTTCTATAGTTGTTGGTTTTTTTTGTTTTTTTTTTTACTTTGATCACGTCTGATGATGCATTAGAACTGTTCGCTGCTCTTCTTTCGCGATGAAATTAAATACAGCTCGAATGAAAAGAAAAGTAATAACCTATGTTGATGATATTGCGGTGGTATTTGCGGCAAAAACGCAAACCCAACTTGCAGATAAAATTGAAAGAGTTTATCATACAATAGAAACATTTTTAGCAGATTTTGGACTGTCAATTAACGTTTCAAAATCAAATTATATGATCATGAATAACAAATTCAAAAAAACAGTCACTTAAATATAGATCAATATGGTTTAGATATTAAACATGTTACTCAACTTAAATATTTAGGGATAATTTTATTGATAGTAATTTAAAATTTTTATAATAATTTTACTTTTATAAAAAATAAAATAAATAAATTTTTACTTATCTTTAACGAACTATACAACAATCAAAAGGCTGTAAATTACAAAAAGGGAATAATATTGTGTACAAGACAGTAATACTAAGCAATATATTGTATGGCAGTATCATGTATACCGATATGTTAAAAATACAACGTTTTAAGAAAATATTATATAGCTATCAAAGAGACTTATCATTATAAAACTAATAAAATCGTATAGAACGATAAGTTATAAAGCAGCTTTAGTTATCGCAGGACTTAAACCGATGGATATGGAAATTGAAAAACATATCACTTTATTTAGTAGTAAACATAACATTAAGCTGAATAATGAATTTAGTAATGTAAAATATATTCATAAAAACCAGTTTACCTATCAAAATCAATTACTAAACGCGAAAAAATTAAAAATTATTCTGGAAAATTATTACATAGATAAATTTCAGCAAATTTGGAATAATTACAACGGTATTGCATATCAGTTTTTTCCGGATATTAAAGAAAGATTAAGTAATAAAGTTTTTATCCCAAATTTTTTTAATGTGCAGTTTATAACTGGACATGGAATTTTGTAAAGTGCACTTGTACAAGTACGGAATTGCGGGTTCCGAAAATTGTGTTAGGTGCAATTTTCAGGACAGCGTGTATCATATCTTACAAGGATGCAATGGCAGTAATTTAATTATTGAAGGTACTACGGAACAACTGATGATAATTTCAAACAGTTTAATCAATTTACAATACAAGAGGTGAAAAATCGTAAAAATAATATTCATTTATATTAAGGGGTACTATTTACTATTAAGAATTACACTTTGTAAAACAGAATTAATGTGACCTAATAAACTTAATTGGATGGGGCACATTAATTTTGTTGTCATATAACTGTATGTAATGAAACTTATTAAATAAACTTGTGCCTCATCGGCAGTATCCGAAATGAGGACAAAAAAAAAATGAAAAGAACAGGACAGAATCAGACAATTACGTCATCGTTATTCCGCGGATAATTCCCTGTGAAAATTTCGCCGCCCCTCGTAAGAAGCGGACAGCTGGCAAACGCCGCAAACAAAACGGGTGTGAACTCTGATTTAATATTTTTTCCCGAAATTATTGCCGGTGAAATTTCAAAATAACTTTGTCGCCGCGCGTTCCTCGTGAACGTTTTGCAAGAATCACGAAGTATTATTTTCCGCCATGTTGGTGTGGTCGACGTTGTTTACACAGTGCTGTTGTTACAATTTTCACGTAAGAAAAAAAAAAAAGGAAAAAAAGGATTTTCCGCTATATCGTTTTGCCTTTTTTTTTCTTTTTTTTTGCGGCATCGAGAACGTTTTTATTTAAAGCGCTGTTAAGGTTTTTAATCGTTCCTGCGAATAGCAAAAAAAAAAAAAAAAAAAAAAAAACAGAAAAAAACCTTTTTTGGCAGTATTTTCCACGCTTCTAGGAAATTTACAGCTCAGTCGAGGGCGACGAAGGTCTCAAGATGTAGCAAGTTGCTTCACTGTCCGTATGGAGTGTGCGTGCGCGTGTGTGCATATGCACATCGCGGTATTTTTAGGGTACACTTGGTCCGACTCTAACTTCGTTTTATCCTTATTAAGTGGGGAGAAGTTGTTGAAAATACGAACGGAGACACACGGAAGGAAACCGGAGTGTAGCGGGAGGAAATATGTAACTCGTTTTCCCCGGGAACTGGATATAAAAATATATAACAACAAGGGGTCGTGAGCCGGTATCGAGATAGATCCATCCATCAATTTGAATACTTCCGAAATCTATTTTCTCAGAAAGTTAAGCTGTTGCAAAACTTTTCTAACCGCATTTAAAGAAAATTGGATTTTCTTACGCACCAGCTATCCTTGCGACGAACACTTTATCATCCGATTATTCTTGTCGCGAAAGTCGTTTCGTTCCTTGTCTGAGTACGCGCTTGCGCTAGTGTGGCCTTGTATCGATATTTTTCACCATAATTCGCAGATCTGTAACAGCTCGCGAAAATGATAGTCCGGTTAGAGTGCAGCGGAAAATTCCGAGGATATTTTTTCATTGGAAGTAATATATGGACCGGTGCGTAGTTCGCAATGAAATCACGCCTTCTCTCCATTTACCCGCATTTTTCATGTATATACGAGTATGGTTTGATTGAACGAGAGAACGGAAGCATCTTGAAAAGCCTATTTTTCACGACACGGACAATATCCGAACAGGTTTTCCGCGCGACGAATTTTCGAACGAACGAATGAACACCTGTTCAATCTGACATCATTAAAATTCCGTACAAATTCGTGTAAAAAAGTACACAATTCGAAATAAATTTGCCCGCTACAATTGCAAATTAGAAATTAGAAAGCCATATATGTATGTATTATCCTCTTAGTCTGTTTCCCGATGACGCCAAATTAATATTTGTAATAGGTTCAATCTGAATTTAGGATCAGAAATTACACTAGATTCTTTCAAAAACTTCGTGTACTAGATTTATCGGGAATTGGCCAACTGGTATCTAAATATCGAAGTTAATTAAGGGAGACACGCAAACTCGTAATCGAAAAAGAAAATCAGGTACATCTTTGCCAACTCTAAGGCCAACTTATCACCGACGACGAACTGCTCTCGTTTCTTCAGACCACTGCTTTTCAAAATTTCTTTTATCATACTTCGGCCATAAGTCGGTAAAAACTTGATCATATTTTATTCTCCATCAGTAGTAAAAATCAATAACTCGCTTACGGACACACACCGGTATTAATAGAAAAACAAATAAGAAAACCTACGTAACAAAAGTAATTTTATAATGAAATGGCGCATATTGTTGTGCAGCAACATTTTATCGTACACTAACAATTTCTTAAAATCGCTTTAAAATATTGAAAAAATAAAAATTAATATTAGGATAGTGGTTTTTTTTTTTATTTTTGTACGCGCCATGATGGATATCAATACAGCAAATAAGATTTAATTTTAAAAGAAGCAAAAAAATAAGAAGGAAGCCCCCATCGCTAGGTGTAGTAAATGATTCATATCTGGAGCAGAATGCAATATGATCTTTGTTGTTTTTTTAGTTAACAGATTAATGTTTTCTTATTTTATTTGTCGAACTCGGCGTTAAAAGCCATTTTCTTTCGTACAAATATTTTTCATTGACAAATAATCCACAAGTATTTGTTGTTAACCAGTACAATATTAAGACTATTTTATCATTCGGAAATTTTCGAATTTTTGCATTATTTTCGGTATTCAGCCGAATTTCATTTTATTCGAAAATGGAAAACTCGAAACTGGATGCTAAACACCTTTTCTATTTGAAAAAAGTAGTACGAATGAAAATAGATCTACAGACCTTTCTTTACTTTTCATAGAAAAAAGGTGAAAAGAACCAATCGAAACCAATAAAAAAAATTGACTAAACATTTCTACTTGAAAATATAGGACAGTTTGAAAATCCTACATGAATAGATATAACTTCCGTTGTGTGAAATTCAAAGGGTTTTTTCTTTTTTGTTTTCATTCTCAATACATTTGAGCAATACTGTTTATCCTGCGTTACCGATATATCTGATTTTTTTTTTTTTTTATATTTTATTAAATAAGAAATTGCTTATTTTTTTAACATTAAAGTTATATTTTTTATTTATTTAGCAATTGCAATTTATAAATTAATATGGGTCACACACTAGACAGCTTCCTCTTGAGAGGTAACAAAATAATTAATTATCGCAGTTAAAAATTTACAAAAAAAAAAAAAAAGCTAATACAAATTATATGTGAATACACTAAAAAATAAAGATTTTTAGTCTATTTTTTTAGTAGTATTATAAATTCTTGTAATACAACATTTTTTTTTAATGGGAAAAGGTAATTATACTTGCTACACGTACATACTATATGATGCTGAACATTTTCTACTTCATTACTTTCACAATTACAACATTAACTGTCTGCAATAATGTTTAATTTATTTAAAAAGTATCCAATGGAACCATGACCAGTGAGTATTTGAGTCATATAACAATTTACTGTAATGTTTTTATTTTTAAAGCGTTCTATTACGTTAGGAAAGAACTTATTTATTAATTTACCATTTGATAGAGTATCGTATCTAGTTTTAAATTCATTAAAAATTTGTAAATCAACTTGCTTGAGAAGTTCTTTACTTATAATACCATTATTTTCTTTTTTAACATTAAAAATTAGAGATCTCTTTTTTATGTAAAGATCGATAGGTAAGACCCGTGCTATGGTCTGAATTGCAATATTTGAAGCAGTTACATATGAAGAAGTTAAATCAATTAGAAATTTCCGACAGTTGGAGTTTACGTTATGTATTTGTTGTTTAGTTAACCGGTTATAGTAGACACCAGCACAATATGAGTATAATGACTGCACTAAACCTTTATAGAGTATTATCTTAGATTTATAATTTAGTCCCCATAATTAACCGCCAAGGGATTTAAAAATGTAATAATATTTATTAACCTTATTATTTATGTACTGTATATGACAATAAGTACTTTAATCTATCGTCTAAAATGAATCCTAAATATTTAATATGGTCAGTAGAACTGAACGTATGATTATTAATTTTAATATTATTGTAACAAATTTGGTCAAGGTTTTTGTCTCGACCAGGTATCACCATGATTTGAGATTTGGTAATCTCAAATTTGAGGTTTAAAGCATTTACTATTGTTTTAAGTTTACAAATAACTTCATTACAATTAGCAATGTGGGACGACAGAGTCGAGTTACTAGATAAATGTACGTTGTAGACCAAAAGTAAATCATCAGCACAGCTGTATAAACGTAGACCTGCGTATATATTACTTAATTTTGAATGGATATTAAAATATAAAATATTCCACAAGACCGGTCCAAGAACTGAACCTTGTGGAATGCCAAAATTATTTTTAACATCAACAATGTCGTTTTGATAGGCCCACTTTACTCTCCTGTTAGTTAAATAATCGTGTATTAGGATTATTACATTAAAACTAAAACCATTTACAATTAATGTATCAATTATCAGTTGACGATCACAATTATTAAATGCTCCCTCTATATCAAAGGAAATAATAATAGACGGATTATTCCGTTGCTTGTTTTGTAATAAATTATCAGTTACATCTGCAATAGCAAGTTCTGTAGAAAAGAATTTTCTAAAACCGTATTGGTATGCATTAAGCACGGATGTGCTGCTAATTTCATTGTTTAAAAATTTAAGAATAATTTTTTCATAAACTTTACTTACGGAATTTAATAAGCATATTGTTCTATGTAGCCATTTACTTTACTTAAATCCCTGTTTGGTTTATTTAACATAATTAAAGTAGCACATTTGCAAGCGGACGGAAACATATTAAATTGTAATAGTTTATTGTAAAGTGTGTTAAGTTAACAATAAATTTGGAAAGTAAAAAAATATAATTTTAATAAGCTTGTCAGTTATACCATCCGAGGACGGTGCTTTTCTATTAGTAAGATTTTGTATAATTTGTTTTAGTTCAAAATATGTTACTTCAAACTGCTGTTGTTTATTTATGTATATCTGTGATTTTATCTAATGAAATAGAACCAGTTTCTTTAAAATTAAAAAATGAATTCATTAGTAAACTCATTTTGTCTTTATTTCTAGTAGTAGAGGAACAAGTGTCATTATTACCATTAATTTTTAAATCTGGAAATTTAAATGGTTCAGAATTCGTTAAAATTTTATAAGGTTTACGCCAGGCCCTGGACGAACTACAAAATGTTCTCCAGGCCTGTTGCTTGAAATATTTAATTTTGTTCCTATACAATTTTAAAGTTACTTTATATATGAGTTTATTTATAAAATTTTTGTGTTTAATATTATTGAGCTTTCTGACAAGTAATTTAAAATATTCTAAATCTCTGTTCCACCGGGATTTGTTCGTCTTAGGCTTTTTAACCTTGGACTTATTTACGTTATTTGTTAAATTATCATTAAATTGTTCAATAATATTATTTACTTGAAGTTCGGTACTTGCAAGTTTTAAGCTCGTTTCGAAATTTAACATTAAGTCGGCATTAAGATTACTAATAAATATATCTGTATCCAAGGTAAGAATATTATCATTATTAATAATATTTGTATCAAAAATTTCAATACTGATATTTTTATGATCACTTAAGTGAAAATCTTGAAGCATAACACTAGACAACTTATACTTAATGTTAATGTTTATTAGAACATAATCTATCAAGCTTTGTCCATTGTGGTTTTGAAACGTATGCATATTATAATCATTTTTAATTGTTAAGTTCCCTGAGTACACAAAATTTTCAAATTGTGCATTTCTGGGCGTGTGTGGGAAGTTTTTGCTTTCCATAAATTTTAATCTTGAATTAAAATCTCCCAGTATTATTACGTTATGTCTCCAGTTTTGTTTTATATGTTTAAGCAGTAGTGTAAATTGATAAATTAAGTCAGTATTAGGTGGAAAGTATATTCCAAAAATAACAATATCGTTTACGTTAACTTTAATAATGTAATCTGAAATTTTGGTACTACTAACGTTCTTAATATTACTACAGATAGCAACATACTTAGTATGCCATAAGAAGTTGTACTGTTTTTCATTACCATATAAATAAGGATCGCAAATGACACATAAGTAATTAGTGTAATGTTGATTATTTAAATTTAATACTGATTGCGCTTCCTTGCAGTGATTTACATTTTGCAAAATTAATTTAATATTAGCCATAATTTATATTATGTTTTACTTTATTTACGATTTTAATATACAATGGACAAGCATAGGAAAAAGTGTTGTGTGTAATATTATTAATAATATTTTTCTTAACTTCTAGAGAAATGTTACCGTTTTCTTTCACATGCTGTAAACAGGCATGCGAAAAACAATTATTACATTTTGCTTTAAGTTGATTTTCATCCAGTATATATTTGCTACGAGTTGAATCAGTTTTACATTCATTTTTCATGTGGCCGAACCGGAAGCAATTAAAACATCGGATGATCGGAATATAATCATACACTTTGCATTTTGACCAGTTCACAACCATGTAACCAGCCTCTATTAATATATGGTAGGCATCAGGATCCAGGCGTAC
This sequence comes from Icerya purchasi, assembly GCA_039619475.1. Classification (NCBI taxonomy): domain Eukaryota; kingdom Metazoa; phylum Arthropoda; class Insecta; order Hemiptera; family Monophlebidae; genus Icerya; species Icerya purchasi. Next base: position 378,120,523 of record CM077116.1, on the reverse strand, counting down.
AAATGCACGTAGTTTACCATCATTAGTTTTCTTTAACGTAACAGATTTTGGATTTTTACCCGTTTTGTTGTTAATCGCCATACTAATATCTAATTCTGTAGTTGAGGAATGAACACTAACATCTACCGTGATCATTGGGTCCTTCCTTTTTTAATGCAGTTTTGGTTTTTATATTTTTGTTACATTGTTTGAAACTTCTTGCTTTTATCAAATTGGTTTACATCTTTAACACCAATTATAACTCTTTACGTTTATGTTGTTTTATAAATCCGACATCAACTCCGATTTGGCTTGTCTTGATTTTGTTTAAATCATTAATTCCCATCATCTGAATTACTTCTATCTTCGATGATTAAAGTTTCGTATTTATTTTTAGTTATTAAATTACTATTTGTAAGCAACTTAGTTTTTAATTTGGAAGAATAAGACGGGTTTTTATCTGAAATAACCCCGGAAACTGTATAGTTGTTATGTTCTTTTCCGTATTTTTCTTTAACTCATTGAAGTTACTGTTTAATTTATTTACATGCGTCTTTAACAAGTCTAAAGTTGTTACCAGGTTACCAATTTTTTGAAAAATTCCTTCTTTTAGTTTCACTTTCATATTGTGCGATTCATTTGAATACGTCTGATAACAAATAAGGAGTGGAAACTTCTGAGTTTTAAAAAATTTCCGAAGAGAGCGATAATGACGCAAGTATTTTTAAGCATACTCGTATATACATATACGTTTACGGGAATGCTACGGGAAAAATATATCACGATGATGTTATAAGTTCAAAATGGGAATGTTTGAATTTATTATTACGAAAATGTAAATTTTTAAATTGATGTTTTTTTATTATATTTAATCGTTTAATTTTTATTTCTATTTCTTACTAATTTAATTTCTCGTCGATAAATTAAATTTACAAATGTGTTTTCCTATAAAAACAGTTAACGTGCATTTTCAATTATGTAAATAAAATAACTGCGATGATGCGGTCAGTAATTTAACAGTTTTCTGTGAAAGTGAATAATAATAATTTGTGTTTTTTGACACAGCTAAATGAAATTCAGTAATTTCTGATTTGTCCTTATTAAGAGTTTTTACCGGCTCGGGACAAAAAATAAACAAGAGTTTACGTTGCCTAGCCGGTGTCCGGTATATAGGGTAAAAGTTGAGAAACGTACTGTTGTCGAAATTATTCACTTTTATAAGATTTGTTGGGTATCTCGGCGGTTGTCGGCTATTAGTTACCAGTTGGCCAGTGTCGCTTGGGTTCACCAGTTGGCTAATTACTCGGAGACACATTTTCGTACGTACACCCTAAAATAGTTACGAGTTTTCGTCCGCCCGATTTATTAAATATGATCTAAAGCTCCCGTGGAACTCTAATATAAATTACTCGAATTCGTAGGTAATAAAACTACGATAGAAGCTAAAAAAGTTAAAAAAAACAGTAATAAAAAGTAAAAAATACCGACTTCAAGATTTATTATAAAAATTTAAGAAAAATGCGTTAAAAACGAAAAAATAATTATTCGATAAAGAATAAATTTCACAGTGATACACCTTAAGATGATATTATCGTAATTTTTATACAACATTAATATCTTAATTAGAATCGGCACCAAATTAAAATTACACTATCGAGAAACAATTTAACGAATATTTAATGCAGTTTTTAATTATTATTGTAATTTGAATTTGATGCTGACTCCAAAAAGTTAATGTATAAAAATTATATCATCTTAAGTTGTATCACTCTGAAATATATTTTTTATCGAATAATTATTTTTTACTTTTTAGTATGTTTTTATTCAATTTCTATAATAAATCTTGAAGTTGATATTTAAAAAAAAAAAAAAAAAACGTTTTATTTTACAATTTTTAGTATTATGCTGATTTTTTTTTTTTTTTTTTAGCTAAAAATCGACTTTTTTGTCACATTATTCCTATATTTTATGCTTAAAAAAAAAACGGTTTCTTTATTTTAAACTACATTTCTACGGTAAAAACATCTAAATACATAATTGCTTTCCTTATTCGAAGCTATATTATCTTGGCAATTCGGTAAATTGGTAGAGTATTTTAAGTTCTTCTGTTATAGTAATAAAAAATTATCTAAGGCCACCACATTTTTTCACATATTTTGACGAATCTTCTTCTTTTTCTTCTTCTCAATGCTGTACGCGATTACTACGCGTAGCGATCACATATTACACGACTCAAATGACCGTATTTTTTGCGGCACAAATTAGTCCATTTATAGAGGTTATTCCACAGTCCATTCTCGGATATTCTGCGTCCACGAGAGTCTTAACTCGATTTTTGTTACAGAAGTCTTGAACTCGATCACAAGCGGCGAGAGAAATTATAAAATAAATAATTAAATTAACCGTTAATAATCATGTGGGAAGCAATGGCAAACATGTTTAATGTGCGCGATAATTGATATGTAGTCGGCAGACATAAGCAGGACCGCATTTGTATATCAGTAAAAATCAAACAATCACAATGTCAGTTTTATGTATGTAATCTTTTGTGTGTATACTCTAACAATTGCCTAGTAAGCTATGTCTGTGTCTGTAAACCTAGAATATACGAATAGAGGTAGTCGCTGACGCTCAGGAACTGAGTATGCGGCTATGATGATGTAAGATGTAAAAACAGGTGACTTTGAAAAATTTCCCCAACCACACTAAAAATTATCTTCGAAAACATGGTATACACAGAATGCTCTCGGTTGACAAATCTAGTTCGTGATTTCATTGCAAAAATTCGAACATTGCAAAAATTGGCGGATGCATTAAGATTCCAAAATCACTCCGAAAGTGTGTTAATTGCAAACATAAATTTAAAAAAGACACCGTTTAATTAAACAGAAGAAACGAAAGTAAAGAAGTCCATGTACCAATCGAGGAAACATTTGAACAATTTAAAAGGAAACAATAAGATGAGCTAAAAGTTGATCCAACTTGGAACTCTTAAGCGAAAGCCGCCGTCACCTATTATAATAAACGTAATAATCATCTTGAACGTTATAAACGTAATAGACAGAATAAATTAATTGTAATGGAAATTGCATTTTTCGCCGAAAAGAATTTTCGTATGCGATAATTTTCAGAAAATATTTGAAAACCGATAGAGAAAATGAAGAATATTCGATAATATCGAAACATTGTTAGGGGCATGCCGCTGCACTGATGATAAATAGCCTACTATCCGAACTTATTGTGAAATTAATCAAGAAATAAAAATAAATTCCACTCTGCTGGAGGAATTTTTGATTTTGTAAACCTTAAAAGTTCAGATCCGGAATGTCCCTGATCAGCCAATTACAATTAGCTTCGCAGAAGATAAATTAACTAATACCCAAAGTTTCCGAAAGGAATAAAATGTCGAGATCTCGCTATTACAACCGAATTACTGCAGAAGAAGGAAATACCTCATAATCAAATCATACTTTTATATAGATCTTTTATCACAACTATCGAAAGTGTATGAAATTTAATCTTCTTCAAAGCCTATTTCAAAATATTTCACTCATAACCGGGTATAAATAAAATACGATTTAAATTTATTTTAATTAAAAATTTCCCATGGATTGCGTTTTTTTATTTTAAATTGGAATTATAAATGTTTGTATCCATTTTCTGTTTTGTCACTTTATTAAATATATATATATATATATATATATATATATGTAGATATAAACACACGTATTACAGAAAATTATAGTTATAAGAAATATAAAATATAGTCGACATGTTTCGGAGTTGCATACCCCATATTGGTGGCAATAATAAATAAAGTTAAAAGTTTATTTTATTTATACCTACTATGATACATTTTTTTGAACAATTGTTACGACTAATAAAGATTGTCGGACGCGCAGTATAACTGTTTGCAATACACTGTAGCATCCGAATGAAAAATATTCTGCTAGAATGTCTGAGGATCGTGATACCGAACCAACCAGCGTTAAAATTTGAATAGGCGATACATTTAAATTGCATAAACACATATTAAACGTTAATCGGTTTAATAAGTCCTACTTGACACGGTGACATTAAATATTTCAGCGTGAAATGGCTTTCAGCGTTCCCTTCGTTATCTACCTGAAAGACTGTACAACTTGAAAATCTTTCCCACGTTTTTAACATGCCTATACCTTTTTTATTTGTACAAGCAAGAAAAAAACGTATACAAAAAATGTGTTATGATGGCGTCTTCAGTGTAGATTTTACTAGAATTGAAAAATGTTTACTTTTTACGCTAAGTTTATGAATTATCGAAAAACCATTTCTGTGTTCATGTATAATAAAATAAGATACAATTGACAGAAATTATTATTTATAACATTTATAAGATCAACATGTTTCGTAGTGTCAAATTACACATCACGGTGTAACAATTTAAAATATAAACAAATACCTTAATTATATATTTATTAAATAAACATAAAGATATTATAATTAATAACAATGTACAAAACCAATAATCCGTTACTTAAAATTAAATTATAATCTCTCGAAAAACACACATCTATAATTCAATGTTTTTGCGAATAGCGTGACACTGAAGTTTTTTATCTTCTTTACCGGCACCTTGTTATTAAATGCCAACATTGCTTTTTTTTTTATCTGACAGCAACAAGACTTTTTTTCTCGAAGTAATTAATCACGTTTCTACATTCGTTTTCGGGTTTCTAGCACCGTATTGATGCATATTCATGGTTTCTTTTGCATCCTTCCCTTCGGCGTTCTGATGTTGTTTCCATTGTTCGTATGCGCTTTGGCCATTCTTTGCTGCCATTATCTTAATTTCGCTTTTCCTTGATTTCTTCTCCACACTGTCCTCTCCGTTCGGATGATGCAGTTACTTGCAACGCCGATCATGTGTTCTTCCACAGTGTTCATCTCTCTCTCCGTGGAGCGTTCTGCCTTGTATTCTTATTTGCTGAAGCTTGGACTTCCTACTCCTTATTATGCTTCGTATATTCTGTCCTTTCCTTCCCCACTAATTATTCCTGCTATTTGTTCCTTTTTAGATAAAATTTCTGATCGGATTAAAATATAACCGACTTCTTTCCTTACCTTTTGTTTCTGGGTAAAGGTCCTTGGTTGACAACCCCCCCCCGCCCCCAAAAAAAGATAAACTTTACCCATTCACAGTGCCGCTGTTATTTAAATCGAACCACTGCAGAAATAAACGAGTTGCTACACCCCACGACTGAATGAAATTAACGACTTAGATACACCTTTGAAAGTAATTGTGGTTGTCGGTCTTTCTGCAGTAATCATGATATCTTGAAAGTTTGACCGATCAACTCTCAATTACTTCATTAGGAAAAATAGATATTGTTACGGATATTAACGCAACACGTTTCCGTAATAATTAACAAAATTATGTCGAATATTGAATGGAACGCCTGTACTATTTATTCTTCATTGCCGACAACATGTCCATCATACCCGCTGTGGATAAATAAAAGCTCCAATAGCGGCGGAGTGATATTTACATATTAGAGAAACCGAACGAATTAAGAAATTAAATAAAGCTCTTAGTTGCCGCGTTACAATGGCGCTTTTCATTATCGCGCTATCTGTGTGAAGGAATGTTTTCTCATCCGCTGTAGGCGGCTTGTTAAAAAATTGATAAATACCGCCTCGAGTAATGATTAAAAAGCTTCCTTAAAACGAGCGACTCGATTTAATTTGAAAAGTTAGTGTTTCCCTGCGGAAAGGAATGCCGTGTGACGAGGTGGCTTGTGGGCCGACTGTGCGGGTGGCGGCTCTGGTGCGGCAACGCTATTAAAACGGAGTGGTGGTAAGTGAACTTTAAAGTGAAAAGATGAAGAAGCGAGGTGGTAAACAAGTTAAAGTTGTTTAATAAATAACTTAATAAAGAAGAACGCTACAAACAAACAACCGTTGTTACTTTCGGACTTTATATTAAGCTGCGGGCCAGGCAAGGTGACGGGTTCTTTAACCCAAAAAGCTGGGCGCTGAGGGCTACATGGATTTGGGGCTTTTTTGAGGTAATGGAGAAAATATATAATAATACGTAGGAAGCGTAAGATTAGTGCGAGAACGGCCGCCGTACCACGTATATGCCTGCTAAAGTCGTTAACTGCGAATTATAAATATTACTTAATTTCTCTGCTACTCCAGTTAAATATTTTCGCTCGCTCAACGTTGGCGCGCGCGTTTATACGACCGGCCTTTCGAAACGCTCTTTATTACGGCACTGCTGGCTTTTTTCAAATTTTACCCTTCCCCCGCCGTTTGCTCAGTGTTTCCCCCAAAGTACCAAATTAAAATTTTCGAACGAAAAAATTTATTAAAATTCGTGTAGCGAACAATGAAAAGTTTCGACTATTTTATCTGGAATGTTCGAAGTAATCTAATAACAACAGTTGAAGAAAACTCGGACTGTATATTTTTCTTTAAGGACCGGATTAAAAACCACCCATCTTTATTAGAATTAGCAATTGCTTATATTATTAATAGTTCACTTTTTTTTCTTTTTCCCCTATTTTTAGTCTACCAGAAATATGCCTTATTTTCAAATGTTCCATAGAGTACGGTGTGTGCAATTTTTCTTTTTTTGTTTCCCGAGAATTTCGGCATAGTTTTTGATGTTGACCTACTATAGTACACACGGACATCACTTTTATTGAGATTTTTCACGTTGTTCCTGTTTTTCTAATCGTGGATTCATCATCATCATTATTGTTGCATCTCCCATTCGGGAGGTTGCACGTCACGAACATTATAAGTTCCGGCATCTGGCTAATTTTGTTAATAGGAAGAAGTCTTTAATTCCTGTGTTCGTATTCATCATTTCCATTCTCCTTCTTCCTCTCGGAGGTTTTCCTTTAATTTTCCCCTGTGTCACCAGATTGAATAAGCCTTCTTCTCTAATCTTGCGGGCAATGTATGCAATTTTTCTTCATTTACTGATTGTCTAAAAGTTGAAAGCGTTTTCTTAAGGGGACGCGTTCTTAAGATGAAAATATTCAATTTTTAAGAAAGCGATGAAAAAAATGAATCCGCTCTCACGCAATAAATGTATGAGCGCTGCAGGCAGAAACTATAGTAAAATAGGCTCAGACAGACACGATCCAGCTAACTATTCGATATTCTTGTAAAAGATAAAAAAGAAAAACAAATAGTGTCTGTAATCCGCGATTTTTCTTCTTCTTATATCGTCATACAATTGCAACTTATCTACTTTACACCTATTCATCACCTGACGGTTTGTTATGAAATCCGTCCACGGGATTTTTAGCATAAAAATCGCGGATTACAGACACTATTTGTTTTTCTTTTTTATCTTTTACAAGTATATCGAATAGTTAGCTGGATCGTGTCTGTCTGAGCCTATTTTACTATAGTTTCTGCCTGCAGCGCTCATACATTTATTGCGTGAGAGTGGATTCATTTTTTTCATCGCTTTCTTAAAAATTGAATATTTTCATCTTAAGAACGCGTCCCCCCTTAAGAAAACGCTTTCAACTTTTAGACAATCAGTAAATCTGTTTTTTCGTTATTTTTTTTTGATCGGGATCGGTCTTCTTGGCTATTAATCGTCAATTTTAAAGCAATAAGGCACAATCATGCGAACAGATCAAAGAAAAAAAAAAAACAAACAAAAAACATTACAACACCACTAGGAATTGGCAACTTTTAATAATTCGTACAAAGTATTAAAAAAATAGACTATTAGCTGAAAAGCTAGATCGAAGAGCTATAATTTTAGCCACCTCTATTTTGTTACTGTTATCTAGGTAATTTTACATATGACTGGTTGTTGGCATTCAAATTCGTGGCATTTTTAATAAAAGAAAAAAAAAGCCGTAATTATGTACTTTTAAACATGTTGTATGTTATTTGTTTTAAACAATTTTCGGTGTGTTCAGTTAAAGTTTTAAACATTTACATTTGTTAATTAGTTAATAAAAATAATGAATATTATAAACATAATCGTATACTTTTCCTTACCATTCTAATGTGTGAATACTGGTATAAAATAAAATCGAAACACCAACTCGCACGAATTTATATCGAGAAATTATAAAATGAAATAAACACCGATAGCCAAAGGGTTCACATCACCGCGCCAGGAAAAGAATACCGATTTCTTAAAAAAAAAACAAAAAACCAAATGTGCATGATTTTGATCTTAAATTTTTGACTTGTAAAGATTTTATGCATAATATCAGTAAGACGAGGAATGTACACAATTAGTTTTGCGTGTAGATTAAGAAATAAAGGCAAAATCTGATGAAGAGAGCCGGAAATTTTCAGTTTCATTCGAATTATATATTTATAATTCGTTATTTAAACGGTACGCTTGTTGTTTTTTTTTCTTCTATTATTAATGATATAAAATATATATGAAAGTTTGTTGGAATAAGTAAAAGTTTTGAATTTGATAACTGTTGAAATGTTTTTAGCCCTGTTCTCGTTCGGCTAAGCATAATCGACAAATATTTACAAATTCAATATTATTAGTTTCGGTGAATTATACGCATTAGTAAAGTTGTTACGAATTGTTATTTTTTAATTAATAATTTTCCAGCTCGATGGCGGACACTAGAATTTAACATTAAGTATAAAAGTTAAAATCAGACAATTATGAATTTTATAAGATTTAGTTCCATTTTCTATCCTTGCGACCAGAATTTTCACAAACTTTTTCTTCCTAAAATGACTTTTTCGGGTAGTTTTAAATTTTCGAAAAGAAGATTCTGCTTAAAAATATTTGGTCTTACGATGACGAGCGAGAACCAATGATACAATTGTTACAATTTTACAAAATCGATTGAAATAATAAAAGTTAAATACCCTTGTTTACTTGTTTTTCATTCGCTTATTGTGCAACGCAAAACGAAGATAAAATTACAAATCATGTATATTTTAGCAACGTGTTTTTTGTATTATATTTTTGATTATTAAAATTAAATACCTGAAAAAACATTTGAATTACCTACATCTCTTATCGACGATCACTGGCATTAGAACGATGAAACTAAAATGATGTACTTTCGGCAATTTCGGAGTGAAACCGTTTAGCGCTACAGCAAACAAGTTTCACTTACACTCTGGGTTTTCGTAAAACTACATTCGTTTTTTCTGTTTTTTTTTTCTTTTCGTATTATTGCACACGCTGGCAAAGAACCTTTACATAGGAGCAATAACAAAATAAAAAAAAGAATTAGAATTCGGTTAGAAATTTTCAGAACGAGAGAATTAATGCATGTAAGAGACACGTGACTAGGAAGCCTAATAGCAAATTCGAATATAAAATGGCAAGTCAAGAAGGATGGACATCAGAAGAAGGTATGGATCGCAGACGGAGTTCGGTCTGGCAGAGTAATAAAAGAAAACGGAATCGCGGGGAAGATGGCATGATTAAGAGGTAAACGAACGAGCGAAGGAAAAAAATCATAAAATCGGGGGGTCGGTAAAAAAATTCAGTAGGATGAATAGGATAGAATTTCTTTGCTTACAGAAGGAGTATCTGACCCCAATATGGAACTTTTTACGAAGGAAAATCAGGTTAGAAACAGACTAGAAAGAGCAATTTCAGTAAAATAAAAGCGGGAAATCGAAAAATCATATACTATTTAGTTGCATTATTAAATATTAATAAAATACAAGCGTGCACTAAAATAGTTTGTAGCGACGTATTATAACGATATATTATAGCTATGTATTATAGCTATGTATTATAGCGATGTATTATAGCGATGTATTATAGCGGCGTATTATATCGATGTATTATAGTGATGTACTATAGCGACGAATATTGTTAGAACCTGTGGGGATTAACGTAAAACTATATATATATATATATATATATATATATATATACATATATATATATATGTTATAATCGGTTACAATGGCATTGATTATGTTGAAATTAGGACCAAAATTTTGGTATACGGAAAAAAAATTATCGCTTATAACGGTAAAAATTTTTTAGGTTTTTGCAACTTAACAGAAAAAGAATCGTTACCCATGATTACTTTTTTGTTAAAAAAATACAATTTCTACCAACGGAGAGATGTGTCTTATTCTTTGTACGGCTTATATTGTTAATGTGACGGATTAAATGAAACATCAATGAAAACCTACTATAATACTACTCATCTTTAAACATTTAAAACTTACACGGTGGATATAATTAGGAAAACAATTTACGGTAGACACTATTTTCAAAAAATTAATCTTAAAACTTAAAACTTAATCTTAAAAACTGAACGTTTCGGATTTAAGTTTGCTTCTGATGATGATAAGTGTAAGCTTTCCGAAACATTAAGTTTAAAAAATTAAATTTTATGTTTTAAGATTAATTCTTTGGACACGGTCATCATCATCATGTGACTGCCGTCTGGCTGATTCGCCCCAGCACTATTTGTCTCCACTTGATACGGTCCATTGCTGTCCTCTTCAATTCCGTGTAGTTCCGTAAATTGGTTTCTTTTAAAAATGCGTCCACTAATGTCATCCGGGGACGCCCACGCTGCTTCTTTCCTACTATTTTTCCTTCGATACTGATTTTGATTATACTATGTTCTAACCGCAACACATGTCCCAACCAACCCAGCCGAGTTTTACGTATCCGCTCCAGTATAGTTCTTTTCTCTTCGATTCTATCGAGCACTTCTTGGTTACTAATTTTCTCCGTCCAACTTATTCGCAGTAGCTTCCGTCAGCACCACATTTCAAATGCTTCTAATCTTTTACAATCAGCTCGTTTCATCACCCATGTTTCCGCACCATACAGTGCGACTGACCAGACGAAAATTTTCATGAGTTGTTTCCGCAATTGCATTGAAATTGCACGCTGTGTCAGTAACGAGTATTTATCTTTAAAAGCCTGTTTGCCTATTGCTATCCTTTTATGTATTTCTGGCGTACAATCAAGGTTCTGGGTTACTATTTGTCCCAAGTATTTAAAAGTAGGTACCTGCTCAATGACTTTATTTTCCAGCACGATATGGACTTGATGCTGCGTTCTGCTTATAACCATCGCTTTTGTCTTTGAGATATTGATACGCATCCCATGCTTCACCATTTTGGTGTATAATTCACTAACCATGTTTGCCAGCGCTCTCGGGCTTTCCGCTAACAATACTTGATCGTCGGCAAATTTAATTGCATGTATTCTGTTACCAGCTATCTTTACTCCGTATTTATTCCCGTTAAATGTTTCCTTCAATATCAACTCTGCGAAGCCGTTAAATAAATCAGGCGATAACAAGCACCCCTGCCTTACACCCTTTCCAATTTTAATCTTTTCCGATTCGATTCCATTGTACCGGACCACAGCCTCTTGATTTGAATATAGATTGTAGATTACTGTAATTAAGCTATTGGGGCAACCAATTCGTTTTAATTGTAAAAAAAAATCTTTCCACGGTACTTTATCAAAAGCTTTCTCATAATCGATGAAAGCTACATATAGACACCGTCCCTGGTTAATCATACGTTCTCCCAGTATGCGTAACATTGTTATTGCATCGCACGTAGAGCGGCCTTTTCTGAAACCACATTGAGTTTCGCCCACGTATTTATCCATTAACACCTCTAGACGCTTTTTGATTATTCTAAGTAGGATTTTTGAGGCATGCGAAATCAGGCTAATAGTGCGATAATCTGCACACGTTTTGGGGGCATTGCTCTTTGGGATGGGTAGAATTACTGAGAGACAGTGTTCCAGCGGCCATGTCCCACTCGACATTATTTCAGAGGTCAAAGTAAATAGTTTCTCTTTAATTTGAGCGCCACTGTTTTTCCACAGCTCTGCTGGGATACTATCAAATCCAACCGCCTTGTTATTCGGTAAAGATTTTAAAGCTGCATAGAACTCTTCCTTCAATATCCTATCTTCATCTTCTACCTGATTTACATTTCTCCATCTCCAGGGACTATCTGGCTGCTTATAGAGATCTTCTACATAGGATTTCCATGCGTGTCCTATTTCCTGATTTGTCTGCGCCACTTGATCATGTCGTATATGAATTACCCGACTGCGTAACCCTGTACGTTTTCGCCAATTTTGCTTGATTTTCCTATAGGCTATGTCCACATGACCCTTGCCATATCTTTTTCAATTTCCGCACATTTCTGTCCCCACCACTGCTCCTTGAGACGTTTGCACTCCCGATTTATAGCATTTCTTAATGCACAGTATTTTCTTTTTCCTTCGGCAGATGATATATTTTTAAAAAATATTTTCTCCTCCATCATGTTTAATATATCCATGTTGGGTGTCTACCGTAAATTGTTTTCCTAACTACTCATCTTGTTACGAAGAGAGATTAAAATTAAATGATGTTTTAGTGACTTTGTTTCTCATTTAATATTGATTAAGTTTTTGATCATTGTATTTGCATGTTGTTATGAGTTTTCGCTTTACTGAGACGTGAGGTAAGCAGGAACGAAATAAACATGTAAAACATAGACGAAAAAACACGATTTAGGACGACCCTCCGCCACTAATCGCGATTCGACTCACCGTGTCTCTCGAGCTATGCGTTCAACGAATTCACGCGGAAATAACGGGGCGGAATTTATACGGTAAATAGAACAATTTATTATTTCATTTCGTTATAGTAACAGACAACGAATAAAATAAAACAAAACGATTCACAAAACATTCGCCGAGAAACAATTATAAATGATATCAAAACGAAATTATTTTAATGGCGACTAGAAAAAAGACGAATTCTTCATACCGAATAATAGTACGGAGACGACTTAGCCGCCGAAAAACTGAATATACGCCATGTAACAAACTAGCCGACTCGCGCAGGTAAACGGTAAACGGACTATCTGACCGACGCGATTAGAAGCGAAAAAAGATAATACTGATTAACAAAAGATTCTCTCTCTCAATTTACCGCCTTTACAAAGTTTTATTAATTTTTGGCAGTTCAATACTACTCGGCGAAAACACCGCCAACACATACGCACCGAGTCCGTATCAAGGTATAAAGAAAAAAATCGGCGTGTGCGTTTTTGAGTTCAGTAAAAACTATGTGTAGCTACAATCAGGACCAGATCTAGTGGGGGGGGGGATAAGAGCTATAGCCCTCGGGTTGCAACCTACCCGCGTATTGAACAGAAAAAAATTGAATTTTCCACGTGCAAAATTTAAGTTTCTTTTCCCAAAATACTCAATACTGTAAAACTACAAGATTTTAAATTTGTGTTTTTTATTTTGAAAATAATTTGGTTTATACATAAAAAAGTAATATGTGTTTTTTATTTTGAAAAGAATTTGGTTTATACATAAAAAAGTAATGTGTGAGTTCATTAGAAAAATTATATACTTTTTCCTTATAAAACATTCTCATTCTTTCCCTATAAACTAAATGCTACATAAAATGAATATTTATAGAAATTTTCTAGGATAAATCTAATTTATTGTGTTAAAAAAATGAATGAGTCCTTTAACGTACATATTGAATAATAAATAAACATTCGTCAAATCAATTAATAACAATTTTCTATTCAAATGTTGATACCCATGCAATCGTTGTAAATTTTTCCATCCGAAAACGTTTTACAATCTGAAATAATTAAAATTTTAGCAATATTTTATTTTTTATTTTTATTGAAAGACCGTATAAAAATTCTTTAAAATAAAAGCGAGTTTTAATCGATTACTGATTTTATAAATCTATTTGTATTTCGAAAAATTTAATAAATCGTACTGTTTCATTCGCTTTTTTCTAATTGCATAAACATTTATGGAATTCTAAACATGAATGTTTAATTTATATAAAGAAAAGAACATGATCAAAAACATCACATGAGTGTATCAAAATAAGCTTGAAAATCGCTGTAGTGACAATACCGGTGCAACGCCGCCATAAATAATGCATTATAAATAAAGTCTTAATTTTTATTGTAAAAAACAATTACTTTTTTTGCTACCCACAATATTTAATTTATATATATACATAGATATACATATGTATATATACAATTTCTTATCTAACATTTAATTTTTATGCAGTATTCAGTTTGTTAGGGTAAGAGAGTTGATTTTGCGAAGAGAGCATAATTTTAATTTTATTAGTCATTCATACGTATACAGTAGATTTTTTTTTTTTTTTTATGCTTGTTTGTTGAATGAATTTTTTTAACATTTTTTCTTTGAAGGGGGGCCCTCATTTAAGATTAGCACCGGGCCCTGAAAATTCCTAATCCACCCTCGGCTACGATTATAAATAAATGATTATTTGTTTAATCGGTGGGCAAAGTTATCCGGAGTTTTGTAACGGAGTAACAAGTATGGAATATTATAATACTTTATTCGGAACCGAATATAGTGACTAATTATAACGGCAAAAGTCCCTTTAATGACGTTACAACTGATTTTCAATGTACAGTACTTGATAATACAACGAATTGTTTATACATAATCTTGATCAGGTATATACGCTTACATCGAAATAGGACATTGTGTTCGAATACGAAACTAGTCAATGTGCATTATGTAACATTTTGCGTACGTTTTTTTGGGTTAAGTTTAAAAAATACACATCGAAATTTAGGAAAATCGGAATGGTTAAAACCTGTACAGATAGGTGCTTTTATGCGCAAAGAATAAAATAGGGAGAAAAGTGAACTTCTGTGGACAAGGATATTCTATGTGCCGGCAACATTTTTTTCTCTTTTTGCTATTAACAATGTTTACGCGCTCGATTTTGAACTGCGAAGGTAATATGCCGAGCAACATTTTTTCAGACTAGTCTAGCGCGCGGAATCATTTGATGAAATATCTAACGACAGACAAATGAACAGGGTGGCGTCAGCGGAGCGTAAAGCAGCCTAATTAAGAGATGGGAGTTTCTGGTAGCAATTTGTCCGTTACTGCTGAAGCGTATCTAATTAGAATGAAGTTTTAAGGGCTTTGCCATATGTTCTGTATTAATTCTCGCCTTCGTTTCGACCAGTTTCCATTTTAAATATATCGCGTTCCGGACTTTTTTTATTATTAATACTTTTCGAATATGTCACCTTTTTCTTTGGTCGTTTTATTTTTTCAACTTTTAGATGGAGACGTACGATTTTTCTGGAATTTCGTACGCGTAAAGAAACAAAAAAAAAATAGAGGGAGGAGGTCACTTGTAATATCACGTAGACTCTATTCCTAGACTTAAAAGCAACGGCTGACTAGTAAATTAAAAAATTAACTCGGTTTTAAAGAGAAATCCACCTCTTCCCCCCATTACCCCGAGGCGTGTCAACTAGGACATACGTCGCCAAACCAAAAATTTAAATTTTTCTTTTTT
This sequence comes from Icerya purchasi, assembly GCA_039619475.1. Classification (NCBI taxonomy): domain Eukaryota; kingdom Metazoa; phylum Arthropoda; class Insecta; order Hemiptera; family Monophlebidae; genus Icerya; species Icerya purchasi. The sequence goes on along the minus strand of CM077116.1, from coordinate 378,105,215 downwards.
TCTTCCGCGCGTTTCGTATTTTACTAATATTTTATTTCCTACTTTCACGTTAGAGTACGGTAAGTATAACTTTTTTTTATTTCACATCACCATACTGTGGATCACATAGCTGCACAGTTTCTTCTGTATGATCCTCATCTACGGAATACTTGACACGGATAAACGAATTTTTAGAAAAAATGCCAATAAATACGGAATTAATTATATAGTCTCTATTGCGAAGCAGAGTTAATAATAAATTACTTTGGGTTGAGTTAATTACGAAAACGATAATTTGGAACTATTCGATTAATTAAATCCATTGTATTTTATTAATCATATTTAATAATAATTGTGACACGTAATTACGGAACAGTAATTGGCGTTTTAAAAAATTGAAAATTATTCTTTTTCGAGATTAGTAATTAGTGCGGATGGATTACATCAACAAAGCAACTGTACTAATTTGACATTTAGTCAATTAAAAATGTTTGAATTATAGTTATTATTCATTGTTATTTATTTTGTATCGTGCATTTTGTAGAGATATTCTTAAAGAAGGTAAATATTTATGCGTTATAGGATGGTTTGATTAGTTGTGCTATATCCGCAATTTTACGAAATATAATGTAACATATTCTACTATTTATCTTATCTTCTTTTATATATGTACATAAAAATGAAGCGAGTATATGTTTGTGATCGCAAAACTCGAAAAGTAGTGGATGGATTGACCTGAAATTTTTACGCAATATTGCATTTCTATATAAGTATACTTTTTATCCCTAAGTTCCCCCGAGTACGGGAAATTCTAAGCGTTTAAAAAAATAATTTAAGTGGCGCGATCTATAATTTGCTTTCGGCATTACAGAGAGGAATTGCAGAAAAACGTACCGTGACTGTATATGAGGGAGGATGTATAATTGCATAAGTGTATGTAAATACAAATACGCGGCGACAGTCTCCGATCAGGGATGAGATGAGTGAGAAAGAATATATATGTGTGAGAGAGAGGGTGCACTGCAACAGGTTCGTTGCAAGGTAACGATCATCATTATCGAGCAATCAAACAGGTTGATGATGATGCTAGAAAAAAAAAAAAAAAAACTGTTCTTTACGACACTGTTCGTGATTTCGAAGGGTAGAGTGCTAGAGAAAGTTGAACCGTATGGCATTTGAAATTGTAATTTGCACTGTGTACGTTGTGTCTTTTTCCAAAGCGTTCGTCATTTTTTCAACAGTTTTCTTTTATTTAAATGCGCATAGTAAAATAAATATGTAACGTCAGTAATAAATTAAATGAATAAAATTACCACGAATCATTATACAGACTTGACGAGAATAGAATAATTTTAAATAGCGAATATTTTACTAATCGGTTCAAATTTTTGCTTTCCATTAGCCGTTTTTTTTTTATGGTGGAACAAATAGCTCGCCGATGTTGATGGTTTGATTAAATCGTTTAAGCGGATACTTAGTTCTCATTATCTGTCGAATACTTCCTTTTGCATCGGTACAGGAATCGTCTGGAATAATCGCTTCCGGTTAGTTTATTTTTATTCTACGAAATAATGGACAGATTGAAAATCGCCGCCCCGCTTTTTCTTCGTTTTTCGTTTTTCCGAGTCTTTTCGCTTTTTTCGAGATTTCCATTAATGCGACTAAAATGGAAATAGATGCGCGTTAAACTGCGAAGTTTAAAGTCCGATTGAAAAATTGTAATCACCGGCCGAATTGGTTTTTGCTTCATTTAAATCGTAAAATTGAAAACGCCCTAGTACGGCTGTTGTAATTTGAAGGAATTGCCAGATTAGCGGCAAGAGAGAGTAGGTGTGGGAAGCGAAGTGACGTTAAAACGACCGAGTAAAGTCGATTACTGAAGACCGACAAGACACTCTATCGAAGTGCGCTGATTTGTGAATTCGCTCGAATTTCTTCCGCGGGGTCTTTTTCAATATAAAAAAGCGGACCTAAATTGAAGGGGCGAACAAAATGAAGGTGTAAAAAAAATAGGTTGTTAATTTTTAAATCCTTTCTCATGATTTATCATCGGTTCCTTACTTCTGGGATTTTTATTACCGCGAATTAAATTTAATGGAAAGGAGAAGTTCAATATAGCTTCACTTTTTATTCACACAGCGAATCGGAGCCGGCCCTCTCCAGCAGTAGTAGCGTGACTTTATATCGTAGAAAGGTTTCCTCTTCTCAGTGGTCGGAATAATCGAAATAATGTTAAAAATTCAAAGAACGAATCAATTAAATTAGAAAAAAAAACAAAAAACAACAAAAAACCCGTCTGATCTAATACGATGCTATTGAATTTTTTCACAGACTGAACAGACCTGTAGTAGTTCTCCTCAGGTCATGCTCCAAACGGGGTGGTCCGTGAAAAAAACAAATACATACTTAAAAATTGTTTCAAAAATCAGTACAATATAAAAGGAGTCTTCTATCTTATCGTATATCGATTTGATGTTTTTAATTAAATAAATTGTAGTGGGGAAGAATGGGAACAAATTTGTTTAGTGTAATTTTGCGAAGTTTTAGACTGTTCCTTTAACGACCGGTTTTGCCATCATAATATACTGTTCTTCCGGTAATTTTTAATATAATATATTCCTAGAATAAGAATAAATTTTACAAAAAATCGAGTTGGCGTTTTAAACGGAGCGAATGTGTAATTTTTGACTTTAATTGTTTTGCGTGAAGATACTTTACATCGGGGTTAACACTTTCACAGTTAGACAATAGTTAACTCTCAAAAACGTATACTCTTCTACGGCTTAACTGTTGGCGGGAGTATTAATTACGTATTTTTCAGATTTTTTTTTTTTTTTTTTTAAGAGGTAATGGATAATTTTTTATTGCAAAAACAGGTTAACACCAGTAGAATGAAAGACGATGCAGAAGGGATGTGACAGGGAATACCTAATAAAATTCGGATTTACTTGGACACCCCGGAACTACTAACCAAATCATTCAACTCCTCTCTGTATTTTGTATGCGTAAAAAAACTTGCGCCCGTTCAAAGGGACATTTTTCAACGGAACACAAAAATTCTCTATATAAAAAAAAATATATATATATGTATATATACTTCAAAAGGTTTTGGGAAAGGTAAAGAATACAATTTGAAATAAAAAACACGGATAAGGGTTCACACATTAGTGCCGCTAGTTCATTTTTTCCAAGATTTTAGTTCGTTCATTTACCGCTATTTTCCACTCTGAATTTGAACTAATTCAAAATGTACAAACTAAAATCTAGATAGGAAGAAAACGTACGAACGAAAAATACGTTATATTTAAAATTAACGGCAACATAACGTAAATAAATGATAGACCCCACTTTAGAAATAATAAAAAATAAAGCGTACAAAAAAAAAAAAATGCATTTTTATCAAAACAGAAAGACCTCCTAATAGGAATTAAAAAAAAAAGCAAATAAAAAAAAATACATAAAAGCCATTAACTTGAAGTAAATGATGCGGTATTATATCGGTAACTTTCAGCGAAGAAAAGCTCGCACTAAAGAGAAATACGTTATAAATTTAAAAATAATTTAAACACGAAAAACTGTACAAACCTTGATCTGGTGGATACAGCTGGTTCTACAGAATGCAAATAAGGGTATATAATAACAGTCGAATAGACACGGCAGTAGCGGTAATTTTTTTCTTTTAAAATAAAGTGGCAGCCAATAAAACCCCTATTCGTAAATCAATATATTTATACAGATGCCGTATTTGAATAATAGTGTAATTTTAAATAAAAAGACAAAAAACAAACCAAAAACCAAAGCTAAATTTATATTTATTAATATTAGGAATAGGAGAAGAGATGGCTTGAAGAGCACTCATGGAGTCGGATATGATCAGAAACTGGGAAGAAAGACGATTGGAGAAGATAAAAATAAGGGAACGTAAAATAGCCATTAGCTCGGCTGTAAATATGGAACAGAAAGAAGGAAGACAGAAGGATTCAGAAAAGTTATAATCTGGAAGAATAAAAGAAGCACCAACTCCATCAGGCCCCTTAGAACCATCAGTGAAAATGTTTACATGAGAAGGGAAGAGAGAATTGACAATACTGTGGAATTCCTGTTTAATTACAGCTGGAAGGAGAGATTTTGCAAGTGTAGGCAAAATAAATACTCTGGGAGGATGGCAGAGATCGCTGAAGTTAAAGGAGAAATAAGGCAGACTATTAAAGGAAATTGTATACGGCCGAAATGAACTAAGATGGAGAGAAATAAGGGACAGGATAGGAATTTTCCTAAGCACAAAGCGCCAATTTCGAGAAATTGAAAGGTAGGAAAAAGTGAGAGAAGAATGTGATTTTACTATTCTCCGCATACGTTCTCTCATTCGGTCTCTCTCTTCTCTCCATGGGATCCATATTGACTTGTTGTGGGTTCTTGGCCATTCTGGTATCTCAGGTAATGAGATGGCTGATTCTTTGCTTTTGGTTGCTGCTTCTTCTACATTCTTCTTCAAAAAAATCCCATCCCCTAATCTCTTGCCTTTGTGTAAATATTTCCATCTCAGATTTTTGTCGGATATGTACTCTTCTTCCTTTTCTAATTGTCGCTTTTTTTATCTGTCCGTTCAGCCTAGTCTTCCTTCAAATCCTTGGTTCCTTCTGCTTCCCTCACTTCCTCGTTCTGTTGTTGTCTCCATTGTGCGTTTGCGCTTTAACCATGCCTTACTGCCTTCCTCACGCTTTCGCCTCTCGTTGACCTCTTCCCCATGTTGTCCTCTCCATTCAAATGATGCGGTTGTTTGTGACGCCGATCACGTGTTCTTTGAGTGCTCTGCTCTTTCGGTGCAGCGCTCGGTTCTATATTCCCACTTGCTTGGGCTGGGGCTTCCTGCTCCTTTTTGTGCTCGTTATATCCTGTCTTTTCCTTCTACACTTATTATCCCCTCCATTGTTTCCTTCTTATTAGCCATAGCTGATCGCTTCACTATATAACTTTAGAAAAAAAGGTTAGATTTTTTATGAATTTTTTTTATTTTTACGCGTTTATTTTTATTTATGCTGCGAAAGTAAAATTTATGTATAAGCGGCTCTACACTTTTTTTAAAATTCGTTTTACCTTTCACAAATCCCCCGCACCTGTATTCGTTATTGTCGCGAACATATTAAATTCACGATGTATGATAAATGATACTGTTGGGCAATTATAACGATTTTGTGAAGTATTTGTGGTGTTTTGTTTCAGATTTAGCGAGTACCCCGGACATTTTCTAATCCACATCAAACATGCGTACAAATCAGATTTCCATACCGAGCTGCTACCCGCAGAATTACAATTTTAACGATCGTGTTTTCAGTAAAAATCGACTTCTTTGCGCTAATAACCAGTATTCCGTTATCAGCACCTCTTCGATTATGCCCGCCGTGGATGAAATTAACGTTACGGTAAACGAATTTTCAACAAAGGAATTTTCCCTCGTGAAAAATTCCTCAGTTCGTCGCAGTTATTCATCGGACCTGTTGACGAGTCAGTCGCGTTTGATGATTGACTTGAAAGGCGGTATGTCGAAAATCGCACTCCCGTCCAAGGCAAAATCTGCTTGCGGTGACCGTTCAAGCCGCAGAGTACCTTTGTCGCGTAAATCACCGCCGACGATCAATAATCAATCTAATTTCGGATCGACCGCAGCGACATTTTTCCTCAGGTAAGGGTACTCCTTGATTGTTTAACTTTTTGCGATTCAGTTTGCCGGAGAGATCGTGCAAAAAGTTCTTATTTACCACACTCCGCTTTTGACATTTGTAATTACTCGATTCACTACCCGCTGGTACACTTTTTGGATGCGTTTTTTTCTCAGAACGACAAATAGTCGCACACAATCTCTCTAGTCTACTATTGCTAGAAAGTATCGAGATGTATGGATCTCGCTAGATGAAGAACCGTTTAATTGAAACGGCCGGTCCATAAACATTTTCGGGTAAAAATCAGTAAAAGTAAAGTAAGTCCCATACCCCCTTGACAGGGTGTCGAGATTGTGTAAAATATTAATGACGTCGTTGTAAAAGATTTTTATTTTTATTTATTCGCGACGCGCAACTAATTAGAACGGCGTTTTGTCTCTTATCGAGAAACCGCTGTTTGCGATATTTTTGCCGCTTAAAATTTGTTTAGTGTATTTTATGTTCCGCATTTGTTTGTTGTTTTTAACGCAAAAAGTCAAATGGCTATTTTCTCAATAACAGTCGAGTAACGATGATTTTTATCAAAATAACTCGAGAATGAGCAAAAATATAATTTCTAATTCTTACGATTCAGTAAGAAAAATGGCCAAGTGTGCGTTCTTTATCACAATGCAACAACGAGCTCATTCACATTTATTAGAACATGTACACAATGGTATTTTGAGTAAGCAATTACTGAAGTTGACAGTCTACATATATTTAATGATTTGATTATGAAACAATTTATTCGTGATCCTGATTGAGGTATTGTGCTATAGCATGTTTGAATAAGTCTTTCAGCTGCTTCACGATAACAGTGAATAAAACGGTAGTTGGTTTTAACAGCGAATTTCGGAGAACTTTGATGTGTTTCCCTTTATTCAATTATTTTCCTTGTTTCTCTTTATCTTAACTTTCTCTTTTTTTCATATAGATCCTTAGTCAAGTAGGAATCTCTGGTAATGAAATCATTGATCAAGCAGCCAGAGACACTTCCTACCTTCCTGAAATTATCTCTCTGTCTATTTCTTTCGATATCAGATTCTATATGAAGTACCAAATTTCCCATTCCTGGCAACAATTTTGGTCATCTCAACTATCTAATCAACTCTTAACGATTAAACCTAATTCCTTAGTTCCTGCTTCCAGGTCTTTCCGATCCAAAAAAAAGAATATCATTCTTACCCGACTTAGAATCTCCCATACGGCCCTCACTCATTCTCACCTAATCCAACGTCTTGATCCTCCCACCTGTCCCTTCAATCAAAACCACCGTCTTAACACATCGCACATCTTATTAACGTGTCCTTCACTTCAACCTCAAAGATCCTCTCTTAATCTTCCGCATTCAATTCTCGAAATTCTTTCTGAAGACTTTACTCACTTTTTTAAAGACCTTAAACTTCTACACCTAATCTAATACCTCTCGTAGTCTTCGGTTGCATATGGCCCGATAAGGAGCCAAAGGTGCTGTTTTTTTTTTTTTTTTTTTTTTTTTTTTTGTAATAATAAATAAATAAATAAATAAATAAATTATTATTTTATATTCTGCTTTAACAGACCACGTTTTTTTCCCCGTAGGACCATCTTTGTAAATATTGATATTTTAAATTTCTTATTGTGTAATTTCAAATTATTTTGTCGCTACGGCAATATTTATTCGATTATTATTTATACGAAAATGTTCAACACTATTGTTCGCGTTTTCCCATTGTTCCATTTATGAAAATACATTAATCACTTTAATTTTTTTAGTTGAAAATTGCGAGATTTTCAGCAAGCAGGTTTTATAACGGAAGAGAGATGCCGTTTGTAACTGTACTAAATGCTGTCGGGGCAATTTTGTTTTTTACCAAACTACTTCAAAACTAGGATGCGATATTTACAAGGCAGAAAAAAAATGTAAAACATGAAAAAGCCCGGTGCGCTCGCTAGATATTATAAAAAAAATACAACTTAAGGTATTAACAATGCGGCGACGTTATATTATTGTTGTGGATTTGTGGATTTACATATGATAAGTTACACTGAAAGCTTTTCAAGTACTATGGGGAAGCTGGCGAGACATGATTTCTCTGGTCGAATATATTTTCACTCCCACGGGCTTATTTTTGTTTTTTTCTTTCATATATTATTCATTTTGATTCTTTTATCGCACAATGCTGCTCCGGAATATGAAAAATTTTCAACTATCTTTATATCTTGTTCGTGGCAAAGGCATTTTTTATAATTTCAAATTGTAGAAATCATTGCAAAGGGAACTATTCAGGGATGTAATCGTAGATCACTTAATCGTGCGATAGAAAAATGTAAAACAAAAGCAATTTGTTCTTCACTATATTTTGCTAACGGAATAAAAGGCTATGTGATAGTGTCGTATGCGAGAGTCAACAAGAGGCTCCGAAACCAGTCAGTAAAAGTAAGTAAAGTAAGTCCCATACCCTTAGCAGGGCGTCGTGGATTGTGAAATTAAACTTTTCATAATATACTCTGCCGATTAAATAAAGTGTTAAGGGAAAAATTATTATAATCATAATCCGAAATAATCGTACATTTCTTTAGAGAATTTCTTCAGATTTGATTATCTCGTGTTTTCCCCATCTCTTTTAAATTAACACATGTCGCACTATATCAAACTTATAAATAAGTAAATTTATAAAAATAATAAACGAATTTAGCAGACTGTATAAATGCACCTTTTTACACGGGGCTGATACTTAAAAAAAATCGTACAACTGTGCTAAAATGTACGATCTCACAGGATGAAATAAGATGATCATAGAAATGGGAGCGATTCTAGCGCATGTAGACTCTAAAATTAATTCTATAGGTGCGAGTTGATTTGCACGGAGATGAGTTAAACATTGCCCACTCTATTCAGGATCCAGAGTTAACGTGTAGCAGCGTTTGCTGACACGTAATTAATTTTCACAGTCGTAAAACAATAGACTCTAGCGTAGAAAGTCTGGAAATCAATTCTGCTGGACCCCAACACGATAACACATACTGCTCAACACGTTTGGTTTCTTACCCAAAGACAATCTTACGAGAAAACGAACAAATATACAGAAAAACGTAGTAGTTCCATACGATACAAGGAAACAAAAAATATCTGCTTGTAGCGTCAGTTAGATAAGTGATAGAAACAGACAACGTGGGCACAAACAAATTATGTTGATCACTTTGCTTTTATTTCTCAATCTTTCGTTTAATTGTCAGTCGTCTGAAAAATTCAGTACTTAGAATTAATCTGCTTCTAAGCAGCTAGTTGGAACATTCTCTTTCGTTAGTTGGTCATCTCTTCGTATCTTTGATTATTTTTAAAATGTACTTTTGTCGTGGTCTTCTGCGTTGTAATCTTTTTTCATTCACTGGTTTTTCGTTTGTCAGGTATCTATTATTTCTTATTGTATACCCTATCAAACTGCATCTCTTTCCCTTATAATCTGCATTGATTCTACACGTTTGTATTTTTAATTTTGTCCGACGACTTAATTTTTCATTTTCCACCAATACCAACCTGCAAACGTGTTTCTAAATGTTTCTATCTTGCTTTTTATTTATGTTCCAAGTTTTTGAACCGTATCACTTTAAAAACATATACTTTTATTAATCACTTAAGTTGAAATGTAACTCTGCACTTTTAAGTGTTAGCGATGATTTCTTTTTAATGAAGAGTGCTTCGTCTCCATTAGACAATTTATTATCGTACCTTTCATTTTCTGTCATTATTGAATCTGGGTATTTAAACTGATTTACTTTCATTGTTTTAATTCCCTATTATTTTTTTTGATTTTACTGCACTCAATGCAGGTATTTCGTATTTTTAATAATTTGTGCATTAAGATTTTTTCATTTCCTGTTATTTTAGACATGCCATCTGTGAATCTAGAAGATATTTTCATCCCGCCTATAATTATTTATTTCCGCGGTTTAAATCTATACATGTTTAGATCAAAAGGTAGCGATGATAAAATTTTTGTCTCATTCCTTTCTTAACTTTTGTCTCTATTTCTGAATTTCTACTCGTAATTATTAATTTTTGCGGTCTATACAGCTTTTCTTTTTTGTTATTCCTTTGAAGGTGAACATTTAGATTTGTTAAAGTTTGATCTATAAACTCTGAAGATTTCAAGCGCAATTTGACTCGAAGTTTAGAGTTGTAGGCGCGTATGTTTAGATTCACGTTTTCTGGGGAATTATATTTACGAGAACGTCGGATAGAGTAAGAATGGAAAAAGAGAAGGAAAAAAATGATGATGAAACAGAATAAAAGAAGGCGGAGAATGGCGAAAAATTTCTGGCGGGGAGAAGAAGTTTTCAGTTTATGAGAGCGGTGACCAATTTCTTATCAATATGCTTTCTCATGAAGCTAAAGTTTTATTATTATTAATGTACCTTTCTAATGCCAGAAAATCGTTAATCAGTTTATGAGAGCGGTGACCAATTTCTTATCAATATGCTTTCTCATGAAGCTAAAGTTTTATTATTATTAATGTACCTTTCTAATGCGGGAAAATCGTTAATCAGTTTATGAGAGCGGTGACCAATTTCTTATCAATATGCTTTCTCATGAAGCTAAAGTTTTATTATTATTAATGTATCTTTGTAATGCGGGAAAATCGTTAATAAATGTTATCTTTAATTTGAAATTATCACCTTTACGATTTTTTTTTTTTTTTTTTTAATATATACACGCCATGTACAGCAACTAGGCTAGGGGCGTGTAAGCTTATTTAATAATGGGTTATATGAAGTGGAAGAAACCAGTAGATTTTAGGAAAGAGGACATAGAGGAAATTGTATTAAGGTCATCATCCTGGAGGATGGTAGCAATGTTACTGCTGATGTTCAATCTTTGCCGGAGGACGGAATAGAAAGGACATTCTAGCAGGAGATGTTTTACGGTCATGTTCACATTGCATACGAGACACTGCGTTTTCTGAGTTTTGTCGAGGATGTGCTTGTGCGTGAGGCTAGTGTGCCCTAAACGCAGGCGGCACAAGACGACCTGCTCCCTGCGGCTATCTGGCTGGTGATTCCATCGCATATTTCCTTTTTGATAAAGTGTAGATGGGAAGGTTCCTCTGATTTATTTATCCAGTCCTGTTGCCATGACTCCAGCAAAAGCTCTTTTAACCAGTTTTTCATGTCTTCAAACGGCGTTTTGATGTTCAACGGAGGACAATTTTTAGCAGCCTTCTTTGATTCCGCATCCGCTAGCCTGTTTCCCGGAATATCTGCGTGTCCAGGTATCCAAAGGAACGACGCGACCAGCGCAGGACAACGTAGTAAACGACCACAAATATCATCAGCAATTGGGTGCGTTGATCTTTTCTGTATGTGTTATAGGGCCCCGAGAGAGTCTGTGCAGATTACTATATTGTTTTTGTTTTTGTAAAATTCATATTTTATCATTTTGGTATCGTAAATGTTGTGGAATTAATGTTTCGATATTTTGTATTTACTTTTAATTTTTTTTTAAAATCTTTCTTTCACAATATTTCCAAAAAAAAGTGGGAAGAAAATAATTTTTGGTAGTGTAAGCAATTTCCTGCCATTATATCACAAAAAGCTTCTGTATTGGGAAATAGCAACAAGATATAATTGATCAAAAAAAAACTTACGATTACTGGGGCCCAAACCAGGATTCAGATTTTTTTGGGACCTCTAATGTAATATGATCTTCCATTAAGACTATAGCAATATATATAGAAAACGAGTTAAAAATAGAATAGAGTTGTTGGCGCAATAATTTTATAGATATACAAACTGTGAATAAATGTGTACTTCTGTTTTTCTACAAAGAGATTACAAAAAAAAAAAAAAAAATTGAAGTGTCGCTTGCGACCCTTGGAAGATCTGAAAACATACATATGAGCCTAGCAACATAGATTTTTTATGCAGAATGTTTAACAAATATTCTTTACTCAAAAATTTAGGATCGACTTTTTCACAATTTTTAAAAATTATATTTAGTGCTGATACTCAATGTCCATTAAAATAAACGTTGGAAAATGAGATCTCCTTAGAAGGAGATATACTTTATTTACTTAATTACTTAGAAATTAATAAAAAAATTTTTGTTTTTTATCTAGAATTGTATTTATGTAAAGATTCTTCCTCTCTTATGAGGAAAACATGTTTAAAGTCTTACTCCTGTATTTTTCCTTCTTTTTTTTTTAGGGAATATTACTAATATAATAATTAAAACAAACTTTAAGTACCTTTTACAAAAGGTAACAGTATCGCTCGAAAATTTTGACTCCCTAAGTGAAAAACGCCGTATAAGTAACGTTAAGATTAAGATACGAACTATCTCCATCAGTGATGAGTTTGGTAAATGATACTATTGCGATTTCAAATTCGTTTTTTTATTCGAATTTCCACTTCCGTTTGTAATTAAAATTATTCGAATTTACATTTCCACGGTGATTAATTTTCATATTTTAATGTTTTATAAAAAATTATTATTTTTTCAAATTATGTTTATGTTGCTAAACGCTCGAAAATGTTCACTTTCCAAGCGAAAAACGCCGTATAAGATGTTTTCTCATCAAAAATGTACAGTGAGATGTGTTAGATCGCTGAAGAGGCCACTGATATTTGAATTCCGTTTGAAATTTCGAGTACGGATGCACACACACACACGTACAGGCAGAAGTAAATTTTCTTCAAGTTAGTAATTAATTCAAAATTCTTTTTTTAGTACATACATTGTATTTAAACACTTTTGCTTTTTTTTTTTTTTTTTTTTTTTTTTGAAACAAAAAAGAAAAATATAAGGAAAGTTATTTGGAATACAACGTTTTCTTATAAATTGTCACCACTGACAGGAGCAGTCCTGTATTGTTATACAAGATTTTTCAATGTTTTCAAATTCAGTTTTACTCAGTTATAGGTTTCGTGCGATGTTTCATCAAAAGTCAGAAGTTGATAAATTAGAAAAAGCCCTCGAACCTTTAAAAAAATCAAATTCAAATACGAAGCAGCAATAGGAAGAGATGCGAAAGGGCGGAAAAATAAAAGAAATTATCGTCAGATGTAACAATAATATACGCGCTCGATTTTTTACCTAGACTATAATAACGAAATCAAAATAAGCTGTCAACGATGTGCTCGTTCGCCGTCGCTCATAGGGCCGCTGAGCCGGGGTAGCAGAATGAGGGGTCATTATTCAAAAGAACAGATTATCAATCATTTCACGTCAGAAACAAAGCCGTTATTCTTCTTTGCCGTCTCGCTAGTTCCGTTCGTATTAAAGTAACAACATGAGGACGGCTGTTTATGATGATGTACCGCGATGGAGCAATACCGTCGACGGCCGCTTCCTCTTCACAAGTTTTGTTCGCTTTTACTCCATTTTTATCTGGACTGCTACTATGTGGAACTGGTCGCGATACTCGGTAAGGGGCCAATAATATGCCCAATTCGGAATCATTCATCATACTTTCCTTATCATACTATTATATACCGTTGTCCCATCGGATTACAAGGTTTTTGCCCATTTCGAATCTTTTTCATCCGACATTAGAATATTTCTTTTGCCGTTACATTCTTCGCGGTGGAAAATAACCGTTTCTATCGGCGAAACGCTTGTTTTTAACTCAGGAAACGCTTTCGCCAGCGTTTATTAATTCGGTTTGTAAAACCGCATTGATACTTTTGACGTCTACCTGACTTACCCTTTTAGCTCAAACATGTTCCAAAAAAAAAGTGCAATTTCATTCCATCCTTTATGAAAAAAAATCACGTTATACTATTTCCTATTAATACCTATTACTCTATTTCTCAAACTACATCACTATGATATAATAAATCTATGGAATTCCACAAAAAAAAAAAAAAAAAAAAAAAAAAAAAAAGGCCAAGCGGTTCTCTTTTCTACCTGAAACAAGACTTTTACAGAGTTACCTATTACAAAACTCGAAACATGTGAAAGTCTGACAGCGCGTATCTTTTATAACATCTCGAATCGATCGGTCTACTTCGAGTTCAAAACTGAGTATTAATCACTACGTCGGACGCTGTTGTTACTAAAAACCATTTACGGACGTGTGCTGAGTCGATCAATGTGTTCCGAAAACGAAAAAAGTGAATGCCATCGATCATTCAATATTAAATAGTCCGCATGTAAAATACATATCCGTGTTTTATTTCACGTTTTCTTTTTTAACAACACGCCTTTTTTTTAAAACAGCGAGTTACACAAACGAGTCATGTTACAGTTCAGAAGGGACAGTGGAGTTCTATAGTTTTCAGTGGCAAGCCCGACGATGGATCGTATGTTTAACGAAAGCGAAGACTTTCTACATATCATACTGATGGAATCTGTTCATCTTTCCTCGAGCTTTCTACGAGATCTGCTATGTCGAGCAAAGTACTCCGATCTACCAGAATGCCTAAATTACATATTATATAATTAAAGATCACCTTTCAATTACGAGCATACTTGTTGTTAGACGGAAAAAATCCATCACCAGATTAAAACCCCTTGAAGGTTATATAAAACATCGCTCCGAATCCGTTTGCTCTGAAATAGTACGCCGAAATATTACGTTCTGTGAAAAAAAAATTTACCTCAGACTTTCATTCGCAGTCGTCAGATTATGTACTTCCTTTGGACTTCCTAGCTTTATAAAGGTTCTTCCCTTTTTACCACTCATTTTGTCCCTTCCGGTATTTTTCTTAAAACTTATTTCGCTTCATTTTTGTCATTCTACATAATCTCAGATCGGTTAGGTTTCATCTCTCGTTGGTGCAGCTTATATTTTCGTTTTTTCCTCATTGTTGCTCGATTTATCCATAATTAGTTGTTTGAACTATTTCTTATTTAGGTAATTATTTGTTATATGTATTAAACATTAAATTAACATTTTTCGTTCACTTCATCATCCGATGTAATTAAGAACATCGTAAAAGGTTTGATAAAAAATAAAAATTCTCTTTTACGCATATTACATATTCTTTAGATTGTATCAGGTGGTTTTATCATAATCTTTTGTAATATGTAAAATACGGGGCTTAAAATTCAAAATTTCACTTATAGAATGAAAATAACAGGTAAAATAGTAAGAGATTACACTAAATATCGATGTAATCCCACTATAAACTATATATTTGCTGGAATAATTCGTAATGTTTATAATATTTTACAAAAAAATAAAATGCTATCTAGACAATGTATTCGTGTTACTTGTTTAAAGTATGTTTATAATATTTTGCAAAAAAAAAAAAAAATGGTGCGAGATCGCAGATTACACTAACGAGTATGGCCGATGGGGTGTGTCTAACCTCAAATAGTGCATTATCCAATATATATCTTAACTGCAGATTTCGCTCGTTCGTATTAACTCTTATTTTTGTAAATGCAGAGTAGTAAAGGCTCCAAATGACCTTCCAAATCTTAATATTGGGGGCTATTGGAAGAAAAGTTAAAAAATAAAACTACTTGTTCCCCCGGTGATTTTCCAAAAAGTAAAAGAAAACAACAAAAAACACGATCCCCCCGAGTGAGTATTCAGAAGTCTGCGAATGTCTTTAGAATTTTACAAAATAATCTTCAAAAAATCAGGTGAAAAAAGCAATAATAACAATCTCTTTGTTACAACCGTTGTACTCGACTTTTAAAGTTGAAATTTCGCGGAAATCTTATAATGAACCCATACGAATTGCGAGAAAAGGAGGAAACTTGTGGATGTAAGAACCGTTGTTAAGTTTAAAAATTAACTCTATTTCGAATTAACGGGGTTATTTCGATTTTCTGAGACTGTGTGACGGCACATCTTAAAAGAAAATTCGTGCCAGGCTAGAATAATATTATGAAAAAGACGATCACGAATTTTCTCGTAAGAGGAGAGAGAACACATTTAATCAATTAGCGGCTATTGGGCAGAAACCGTTTGTAGAAACCAGGCGACGCCTTTTTTAACCGCCAATTTTGGATTAGTTAATAGGGTGGTCCCTGGATGAAACAAGCGAACAACCAATTTTAAAGAAATTTCCCGGAATAAAGGGGAACGAACAACCAACAACAAAAGATAAATAAATAAATAAAAAAACAAGAAAAAAAAAACGAAAAGAAAAAAAGCCAAAAAGAGAACTGCAAAAAAGGGCTGTAGCGTGTATTTCTAAATTACCGTCGAGTGAAAGGATGAAATGTAAAAGAAACGCCGCGCCGAACTTGAGGCGCCATAGAAATTCTACGGTTGGAAAGGTCGACACGCGCACACATACACGCGAAATATACAAGTTTTTCCTAATTAGAAAAATATTTTCATTTTTTTGTTGTTGTTTTTTACTTATCACAATGAAAAATGAAATAACTTTCTTAATTTTTTGTATCGTTGAATTTTTAATTTCGTTTTTATTTATCATTTTTCTTTTCCTAGTTTCTGTTCTTATTTCGGAGGATTAAAAATGAAAGTTAATTTAGATTAAAGCTCGCGTCGGAATGCGAGACAGAAATGCGTTCGAGAGCGAAAATAAATGAAAAGCCGTGGAATAGAAAAAGTTAGGTTTTTATCTTTTTACGGCTTACATTTGTCGAGTTACTGTAGATTTTGCGAAAAGCATTGAATGCTAATAATAAAGTTCATATATATATATATATATATAATATATTTAAATTTTAAACTTTAATTCACGCATTATTATTATGTTAAAAAAAAATTATTTTCTTTTATATTAACTCTTATTAGAGCTACCTCTGAACATTCGATAGAATTGAGAATTTTCTACCTACAATTTGGAACAACGGTCATCGCGGGTTAGTGTTAGACTTTGTATTCAGATTGTTTGGTCCGAACAATATTTATAAGGTGCATTTGAAACACCTTTGATCCAAAATGAGAAAGTGGAGCATTCAAAGGCTTTGAGCTAAACGGGGTTACCTTAGAAACTAGGTGCACCTATTGTTCGTTCCCTCTTACGGTTGGGACCCGTGGAAATTTTATTTTGCAAAATAAATAGAAACAACATTTTTTATTTCAATTAGGTAACGGGTACCTGTTGTTTGAGGTTCAAATATATTTTAATAAGGAGATCATTTTAGGATGAAGGATTGGAAGATTACGCTTGATGACGGGGAAAAATTCCATACATTTCTGTCTCTAAAGTGGTGCAGTAATCATTCAGGCGTTCAGATTACGCTTTCGGACTTGCAAGCGTAAGTAGTTGCTGAAGAAGTATTTTGAGAACTCGCTTTAGACAGTCGGCCTGCATGTGGATAAGTTCGGGAAAGGATACGATTTTATTCGATAATATTTAGAGCACGATTGAGGATGGAACTATTATGTTTCAGAGAACCCTATAAGGGTTAGGTCTGTGAAAATTAGGATATGTTCTCAACGCGCTACGTTAATGATATTAATGTGAACGTTTCCATTTATGGTGATTTGAGAGAGAACGGATTGCTCTTTGGTCGTTGGGAAAGGATGGCAACGGGATTTGGTATTTACTGTAGAGGATTCGCGCGACATGAACCAACGAAAGAGATCACAAAGTGTGAGATAATTTGGACAATGAAATGTCTCCAAGGATGTGCTACTTTTATCAGCCGTTGCTTGAATATAAAACACCACAAATATATATCAATAGCTACGATGACAAGAAGCAGGATAACGGGGAATAATAATGGGGAGGTATATTTTATTCGACCGAAAGGCATAAATAGTTAACAATACGGATGAAATAGTTCTAATTAAGCTGCTAGAACGAATGCCAGAAGATATTATGCAAAAAGAGATATCAACTTGGAAAGTATTAATTAAGCAATGGTTGATTGATAACATTAATGAGTGACACAAAAAGTTAGATAAATTGGGAACTGGATGTGGCGGAGAATCCACCATTCGTATTTGTCGAACATGTGGTTATGAAATTGTATAAATAATTAGTTCTTCTTTTTTTTTTTTATCTTTTTTAGTCTTGTTTTATTATTATTAGTCTTTTTTTTTAGTTAATATTTTCTCACTATTTATAAGTACGAAAATTAATAGTGTAATTGTAAAAAATTATTGTAACACCTTGCGGGACCCACAACTTATTTTTAATAATAAAAAAATAAAAAATAACCATACTAGGCGATATCAAGGCCGAATCGCTTAACATTGGCTACGTCGCGTATAAAATTTGGAGGAGTTGACGCGATTAATTTTCTCCTGAAAACGGGGGCACTTCCGTCGATATAGGATAATAAAGGAGGCAGAAATAAGAAACAGAGAGGCAAAGAATAGGAGAGCAAGTAGAAGGTGAAGCAGACTGTGAAAAAACGAGAAAGTGAAGCGAAGAAAAAAGCCGGTTAGGCAATTTCTAAAACATAAAAATTACGAAATTCCGTTTTAATTATAATTCTTCTAATAAAGATATAACGTATATCTTAATTGTATTATACTTTACGCTGATTACACTGAAAATAAATGCCGAGTTATAATGAGGAAATTAGAATTGGTTTTTTCAATAGTTTGCACTGAAGTATAAGAAAAAACGCAGCGGAAGTCTAAAAAGAGCGCTAGCACAGGCGTGGTGCTGGTGTGAGCAATAAAAATTCGATTTCTATCTGCCTTTTTTGTTTTAGGAGTCAGTAATTTCAACCATTTTTCAAAGCGAAATCAGAGAACAAAATAACGAAGACAATAAAAGGAAAAAAGCAACGGAAAAAATCAAGTCACAGGCGTCCGGAAATAGAAAAATTGCAAAACACGCGAGAAAAATAACGTTCAGTTCGCTTCTGAATAAAATATATATAAAGTTAAAAAATAAGACAATTCCCGGTGACGAGAAAGTGGCATGTTTTTTGGGTTAGGGCTTCTCGTTTTTTTCCGCTTTTTTCGGCCTCTCAATTGCGGGAATGACAAGTCGCAAATGGCTTTTGAGATTCTACCTTCAGCAACTAATCTCGATGCTGGGCGGAGAATTGACTCGCTATCAACCGATATTTCTTACTACCGCATTGCTAGGGCAACTGGTAAAGTTCGGAGAACACACCTTTCATATCGGCGTCGCACCATTCTGATACCCTTCGGTTAAGTTAAATACCCAGGAGAAATCCGAAGGCGCGGCCCCGTATTGTCGGTATTACCCTAAAACTGTTTCTCCGCTAAACCGCATGTCACTATTTTCAAGAAACGGTCTCGCAACCTCTCCCGTTGGCCGGAAAATTTCTTTCCCGCAAACGAAGAGAATGTCGCCCGAGAAAAAATTAAATTAAATATCATCCTGCAACGGGTTCATTTTTGTTTCCCGGCGAGAATTCTTTCATTCAATATTTATACAGCGTGTTCCTCTATTTTCAGCTTGTTATCAGCAGCCGTATTATACCGGAGTAAAGCTGTGTATATGACGGGTTATCATTTTTCGCACTCGATTAAAAGAAAACACACAACAAAACAGAAATACACTGACTGATGATAATCACGATTTACTAATCGTTTTAAGAGGAATGAAATTAAAATTTTCGAAACGCAAAATGAAGCAGTTGAAATATTTTCCCGTCTGCTTTTTCAATTTTTTCCCGAAGAATCAAGTTTCTTAGAATAATAAAGTAACCGTGCAGTTCTGCTAAAACGTCTGCTGCGGTATATCTGTTTTGTTCTCTATTTGCAATCATTGAAACAAATCTTCGTGCACCGGCTGTTTCAATTCAACAGTAGTTAACTTTATTACATTACGAGTAATAATGAAAGGTAAGTTATTGTTTGCGATACTTTTTTTTGTAGGCTTTAACCTTTTAACTGAACACACGAGTAATTATTTCTATTTTCACGATATGCCTGATAAAGATAAACTGCGATGCGCCTTGGTGAATCAAGAAAATCCGATTGCAGACTCGTAAGGAGGAAGAACTTTAGAGCAGGAAGCTGTACTACTACCAACCTTTTTCAATCGAAAGAGCTGAACGCTCCAACAGAATGTAGTTAATGAGCATTTATCTAATATGGAATATGATGACCGAAATGAAGTTTCATGGTACGTAGTAGACCGTGAGATCGAACAAGATAATTGCAGGGAAAGAAGCTATAGGATTGATATTAGAGGAGCACGTTTGTTTTGAAGTATTAAAATCGCGGTTTCGAAAACACGTGGGAAGGATAGGGGTGTAAAAGGAACGCAAAAAAGATTCTCGAAACAACTCTCGGAGTGAGAAATAATAAGAACAGAGTACATAGACAAATTCTAACGCTTGGTGTATTAAAAAACACACTAAGCCGTGAAAAAAAGGTAGCAAATCGTTCTGAGATGTAGACGCATCAATGAACGTTAATAGTGACGTCAGAAATCTTTCCTGCGATAATTACTGACTATGCGAGGGGGGCGGGGGTCGCCAGAGTGTCTGCCAATCGAATATTTTTGTACGGAAGAGAAAATTTGACACTGAAACAGTCATTGATAATAAGTTGTTTATTAATGATAACGTTCGGTAAACGAATGGAAGTTGTGAAATTACTAAAACTATGAAGTAAATAAAATAGGGCAGACACTAACCACACAATGATATATTATAATTTAAAATTTGACGGTTCATTATTGTTGTTTTAATTTTAATTATACGCCAGGAAGATGGATTGTAGTATCCGAAACTAGTTTGGGTTTTTATATTTTTTAAATTATAAGTGTTCTATTTTATTTACTTCATTCAACTGTGTGGCACAACAATGGTGTATGGATTATAACCATTAAAACAATATTAAGATGACTACTGTATGGTATTTAAAAAATAACGAATAAATGAATGAAAGTTATAACATTGTCTCAAATAAATAATGATAATTTTAAATATCTAGAGACGCGAGTAAGCATAAATTGCGACACATACATTCAGCGCTGTAGACAAGATTTTATGGAAATTGAAATGCCTATTTTTAGCTCGTTCGAAGACTTTTAAACGCTTCCAAAATGTTCTATTCACAATATTAATCATTTGCCCCTAAATATTTTCACTTTAAAGTAACGGTATTTATTCTTTCTTCTTCTCCATCCCTACTTCATTTCATCATTCTATTGCGTCTTCACCTCCACACTTTTTACTTCGACAAGTTTCCTTTTCCCTGATCATTGCTATATGTCGCCTTTAGACACAGTTTTCTCTATTGGTTTCTTTATCGTTTTCCGCTAATCTTATCTCCGCGGTGACTCCTTCACCTTAACGGTTCCTTTTTTTTTCTTTCTCATAAGAAGCCAATATTGTTTTCCTTAAATATTCCCACTCCGAGCGGTTTTTCCTTTACTTTCAACTTTTGTACCTGAATTTCCTTATTTCCTTACCTGTCGTATATGCGCTATTATTATCGAGCTAATATGTGTTGTTCATTTTGGTCTAATTCGTAGCTATCTTGATTGATTGGTTTGTTAGTGTACCACCAGAAGAAAGAAAAAAAAAAAGAAGAAGATTTTATGGACCTTTTTATGTAAGATTTTTTCTTGGTCTTCGCTGTACACTAGTATTTTCTTAATGTGTGCGTGTGCCATTTGTTTCCCGTCTGTTCGTGGCGTAAATTTTTTCAGCAAACAGTTTACGAAAAGGAAAGCGATACGACTTACGAAGGAACGCGATAATGGAATATCAATAGAGCTCGAATAACGAGCGAGCAAATCGAAATGCGCCTGGGTAACTATAGGAAAATCGCGATACGAACGTCGCCGTTATCATGCAGTTTTGTTCTTTTCTGGCTGTGTTTGACGACTGCATCTAGGAAACTATAAAACTTTTTTTTCCCTTTTCTTGTTGACTGCAGACGTTTAATGCGTTCGCGAGCGAAAGAGTAATTCCGCCGTCGAACAAATATCATTTGCATTTACCTCTCGTCTTCAGCAGCTAGGATCCGGAAAAATCCGAGAAACTAGAAAGGAACTGGTTCTCCTATTCTAAACCAATTTTTTTTTTTTACCCCCCTTGGGTTTTCTACCAAAGAGCACTAGCCCAGCAAAAAGAAATCGATACATGGAATAGAATAGAAATTATATTTTTATTCTGTCGACAGTGGAATCAAGGAACACCCCTAGCATAGGAACAACAGAGAGAATAGGTAGAGAAAGAACATAAGAGGCGTTGAAAGGAGCAGGAAGACCAAGCTTGAAAAGATGTCGGAGGACACTATGAAAAGCCTAATTTCGCAGTGCCGCCAGTTACTCACTTTTTACGCCGATCCCGGAAAGATCGTGTATAGAGCTGATAAGATTTTATTCGAAATTACTTTGACTTGTACGATAGAAATGCAATATTCTGAAGTTGCGACGAAATTTTCGCTTCGTCATAGAACCGGGTCCATAATTGGAAAACTAGATATTGCAAAATTGACTAAATTCTTCGAGAACCGATTGTGGAGGAAGCAAAATCAGAAATGTCACACATTCGGTGTGCTCTGGTGAGGTTGCGCCTCGTAAGTCGAGCAGTTCTGAGGTCGTCATTGGTGTATATTTGTTTCGTTCAGAATTGGCAAACTGATCTTTGGAATCTGCCAGTGTCGCAAGGGCCGCCAAGGACATCTGTCCTAGTTAATTTAATTCGAGCCTACCTCTATGCAGGCGAAGAACGTTGTTACTCTGGTGGCATTCTTAGATTGCGGCTAATCTTGTTGCCATGACGCCGCTGATTCTGATGTGCCAGAAATGACGGCTGTACCACAGCGAGTTCCGGAGTATAGACAGTAATCGTGTGCATGGCGGCCGTCGTCTTTTCGCATTCTCTTAGAACTATTTGAGGTGTGGTTCGTATTTTTTTTTGAAATTGTCCTTCTCGTTTCACTTCGAACGTTGCGTAATAATCCGAGCGAGCGTGTTCAATACCGATGTAGCTGTGTGTGCACAGATTTCTGTCTTCCGCATCAGCCCTTCTCGCAGTCATCTCTTAGCAGCCTACTCGTGCGTGTTGTCGAGTACTTTAGCAAGCTGTTTTCAGCCGAGAAGGAGGAACATAATCCAGTTCCGTCCGATTAACGAACTGACTTAAAAGTTGCGTCGTTGAAACGGAAAATTGTATGTTTTCGCTCTAGTCGAGATAGACTGCGTCGTTTCAATTTTTTTTTTTTTTATTTTCTTCTTCTAGCGATATTTTGACTTGGCCAAGTTAAAAATCGTATCGCTGTTTTAAGTGAAGCGGAAAATTACGCGTGGAAAAATCTAGTTATCCGAATTGGATGGCAGGTAAACAGCATAGGCCAGTAGTAGGAGAGTCGACTCTGGAAAAGCGAAAAGCGAAAAGCGATCGGTGTAAACTTGGACGAGATGTGTCTGTACGTCATTTGCAGCTGAAACTCGTGATAAAAATTCGGTCCAACATCGCCGTTATTCAGTCCATCGAAATTGTTAGTCCATAAAATTTAAAGCAATTTGTCAAATAACGGAACGAAGCGACCCTCTTCCAGTTTCGCGCGAGATGGAAAAACAAAGGGTCCTGCTGATAAAGCGAAAGCGGCTCGACTTAACTTTTTATTGAAATGTCAGTGTGCTCTGTCTCGATAAAGCGCTACATTGCCGGCTTCCCGGTAGAGTACTCACTGAAATTCCCGGATGCGATAATAGAAATAAATTAAGTCAAAAGCTTCTAACCGAATCAATCTTAGCCTCGCGACCTTACATATCAACCTGCCCGTTCGCCGGCTTAAATTCTTATCGTCGTCTCTTTTCTTCTTTTTTCAGCAAATTCAGCTTTCCCGTGCTACCGGAATAAATCCCTCTGTTAAGACAACGTTTTTCGGTACCTGCGCAATCATTTAACCGACCCAACAGACACATTCGCCGTATATACGTGTATATAGCGGCGTACACCGTGACCGTTTCGACCGGAATACTCTGAATTGAACGGAGAAGTGCCTTATCAAAGAGAGACGCGCTAATTAAACGCTTCGAAAAAGTTTAACTTGTAGCGCATGCTGGCACAGGAGTGAACGTTGTTGTGGTGCAAGTCGACTCCATCACTAGAGTCGAGTCGCGATGTTTATTAACAAATTAATTCGTAGAGTCGTCGTAAAAATAACTGACCAATCCAGAGCTTGTTTAAAAGTGTTTCGCCAGGGAACGAATTACCGCGACGTGAAATTCCAACGGGGACTCCGTAAGCTGTTGCGAACGGGAGCGTCAGTTAGATAAATGACGAAAACCGACAACGTCGACGCGATAAATTATCTTTCGACAAAGAATAAGCGGATTCTCTTAAAATCGAGCCATTTTTCGGAAAATTCAAAGTCGACTGGTTTTGTATCATCGGAAAAAACTGCTGGTTAACTTTTTAACGTTTGTGAGTCGGATTTTGTTTCATTGACGTAGGTTATTTTCCTAAAAAACCGACCCTCTCTCTCAGCTGTTCCCGGGAATTTGCCAATTGCTAACTAAATTTCGAAGGTAATTAAAGAAGACGCGCCAACTGGTAACCGAAAAAGAAAATCAGGTAATTTCTTCGCGACGACCCTAACACATGTGGACCATGCTCACCAATATCGACGGCCTGATGATCTCCGGAAAGGTTTTTTTCATCATGATCCGGCTATACTCGACCAATTTATTCTCGATCTATAAATAACTCACTTACGGATCATCAGTATTAACTAAAACAAATAAGAAAACCCGCATGATAAAAGTAATTTTATAATGTAATGCCACATATTTATATTTCTTGAAATTATATACGTTTAAAAATAAAAGATTTTCGGTTTAATTTTTTTGATACCCGCTGCTTATAAGTATTATAAATTCTTTTAATACAAAACTTTTGTTTAATGGGAAAATATTTTTCGTTTTGAAATTTTTATCTTGATCGTGTGTGTTCATCACTATATTTATATTAACGCGCACATATATTATATTAATTACCCATTAGAAAAAATTTCCCAATTTTATGTAACGTTTTGTATATTTTAATTTTTACCGACTTCCACAAAAAAAAAAAAATGTTATACGTTCGTCAAGTGTTTTTTTTTTTTATGTTTGTTCGCGTATAACTCATATTTATATAGACCGATTTTACTGATTTTCTATCCTTTAGAAAGAGTACCATTCAACTTAGGTACCCCATGTGAGTAATGATGAAAATCGGTGAACATAAATCAAGTGTATTCGTCAAAAAACGTGAAAAAATTTGGTCCCTTTGGATAATTTTTGTTTTTCTTATTACTTTTTATCAGCATAACAGAGAGAAGGCGGTTGACCCAAAATGCTATTAAATGTTTCAAACTTTTCTACATCTATCGTTTTCGAACCAAAAAGCCTATCACGTATAAATGTGGAAAATTTTTAGCTATCGTCCCGTTTTCGTTTTCGCACGTTTGCGTTCGGTAGCAGTTTTCGTTTTTGGAAACACATAATGAATACACTACTTATTGAACTGTGCAGGTTGATAAATAAGAAGTCCCACCATAGGGAGAAGCACGTAAAGACTGCTAATTTTATTAAATGTGAAAACGCAAAAAAAAAAAAAAGTATTATTTTTATATGCGTTGTAATATGTTAAGTTGTTTCGGTAGTTTAATAAAATTTATGGTATAAATTATTGGTTGTATTTTTTTTTTTTTTATTATATAAAATTGGAATATTTTTTCATTATAAAATCTAATGGGGGCCGGTCCAAGAATTACGCTGTAAATTTTGATAATTTTATACAAAGTATTAGAAATGTAAGCAAGAACAATCAAGAGGCAGAGCTCCTTGCGAGGACAAAATGGCCGAGTTTATTTCCGCGCCGCGCTCGGTAGAGAATAAATATGCGGAACTCTACGATGAAACGGGCATTTCAGAAACTTTATTATTCCCCCCCCCCTAAAAATAACTCATTTTATTGAGATCTTTGTTGGTGCTTTTTTCAACTGTACGAATTAAGAGTTTAAAGTCGAACGAGAATCATAACTGGAATTCAGAATGCCGTTCGTACGGTAAAAGACGGGGCGCGAACGGAACCACTTGAACAGAATTCCAAGTGCCGAACTTAATAATGAAATAATGACAATTATTACGGCAAGATAATAATTACGAATTAATTTATCCCGGGTCCTCAGAAGCAAACACTCGAGCGGAATACCGAATGACAGTGCGTCTAATAAGTTTTTCGACGGAACGGCGCGATTCCGATTGCGCTCAAGTAAATGCCGAGGACGGGGCTAGGGCTTTTAATTAATAGCGGCTGGAAAGCGTTTGGTAAATTTCGTGACAGGCGACGATTATATAACGGTTGCTTTACTGATAATGAGAGCGCCCCGATCCGAGACGACGTTAACGATTCGGCTGATCTGATTTATGGCACCCATTTAGCCCTGGGGGGATGCTCTCCATACGATAACAAAACGACCCTTGCTAGCGACTGCTTGTCCGAGGAGACGGTGTTGTCTTTGCTCTCGCTGTAAGCGAAGGGCATAGGTGCGGTGACGAATCGCAATCGTCAAAATTCCGATATACGCTTTGAACGATTAAATTACTCGATTCCATTAGATTCGCAGTAGCCTGCTGAGAAGTACGGCTACGTTTTAAGCACCGGCTGAGTAAAGCTTTATGTCCACTAACACTCGCTAGTACTAATGCGACTTTCTGCGGCAACATTAATCGAAGGAATGCAAATACATAGCGAACAACAAGTGCTTAACAGCGGCAACATAGAGACGTCAGAAAGAAACAAAAGTTCGCGCGCAACCTTAGCCAAATGAAAATAAAAATTACGCTCCGGTCGTCCGGTTGTCACCGTAGTTCAGGTTAACATTACGCCGAACTGTTTTGCACAAACGACTAGAGTTGAAGTTCAATTACGTCATTCGTATCGAAAAAACGATTTTTTCTACTTTCCGCGTTTGGCGAAGCCGGGGAAGTCTTACAAACTGGCCTATTGCAATTGATGGATTCGGTAAATTGTCGCAAAGTAACCGATTACGGCAGCGTAAATAAAGTTCCCAAGACATCGGTTAGCCAAACATCGATACTTTTCTCAAGATGTTTGTAATGAATTGAAATCGAATAAAATAAAAGCATACTTTTTATGTTTGCGTCTGATTTTCGATTTATACAGACCGGCCGTGTTTCCGCGAGTATAAATCAAAAATACCGTCAAATTCCAAATTTCCGAAAGAGTGCGCAGTGGTAATTAGAGATTTCAGTATAATACACGCGAAATTTTATTGCGAACGAAGGGTGTGCCTCGGTGTCGTATGATTAATTTAAAGTGAAAAGTAAAAATAAATTCGACTGAATCACATTGCTGCGCTCACCAGCGAATACAGCGTAGCGGCAGTTAATTTTTTTGTTTAATTTTATTCAGGCTCTTCCCCGATGCACATTATAAACTAGTCATCCCACAAAAAAAAAAAGCATATATATATTTTTTTTTTTCCTCTTTGTTTGAGTTTTTCCTTGGGCTTGTCAGCAACGAACGATTACTCATCAACACGTGTAAATAGTGGTAATTAGGAGTTACAAGGAATGGAATTTGACAAGGAACGCTATACCAAGCATGGAGAAACAATGACAATCGACGTCGATAAATGCCAAACATATGTATTCTGAAAAGAGAAGGAATAAGATTGCCGAAGGTAAGAGCATATTTAGCCCTAAGCCAGTGATGATAATTTTCGATATCTAATCAATTACGCTATGTTAATTAGTTAAGTCCAACACTGGTAAATGTTGAAAGCTGGATGTTAAAAAAAATAAATTTTATCCATTTCGTGTCGCTCGATAATTTTTTTTTTGCGCACTGTGCAGAGGCGATCAAATTTTGAAATGTTGAAAATTTCCTATATTCACAATGTATACTACTTTTTTTTTTTTTTTTTTTTTTTTCGGGCTCGTCACCAAGGACCTTTAACTAGAAACAAATAGTAGGAAAAGAAGCCGGTTATATTTTATTCTGATCAGAAATCTTTGCTAAAAAAGAACAAATAGTAGGAATAACTAGTGGGGAACGAATGGACAGGAATGTATACTTCTAAGGTCAGAGAATTTAAAAAATTTATCAGGTGAATTTTCGAAACATTAAATTAAAATGTATGGTAAATTTGGAATACAGATATAACAAATTTGAAATATATAAACGACACATATATATAAACGACACATATATATAAACGACATATATATATATATATATATATATATAATAGTAATTAGGAACAGGTTTTTGGGCATAAGTGGTCAGGAGCAATATAAAATATGAAAAGAAAATAATAGACGAATAAATAAGAAACAATTTAAAAACTTTTGAAAGGGAAATATTAAATTTTTCGTATTAAAAATGAGATTATTATTATTATTTGGGATTTGGTCATTTAATATATTACATTTATATTTGTTTATATGATAATTTTCGGCTATGTTCGTGATATTTCCTTTATTAATTGTAGCTCTAAGTCTGTTACAGTTTCTTCTAGAGTGAATTTGGTTTATGTTTAGTTTTTATTAAGTGTCGTCTAGTTTAATTTTTCATTTCGTTGCTATTAAATGATCTAATATGTTCCAGGTATCTATATTTGGTTTTTCTACCTGTCTGACACTGATGTGTACATATTAAATCATTTAATAACAATGAAATAGAAAAATTAAGCTGGACACTTAATAAAAAGTAAACACATAAACCAAATTCACTCTAGAAAAAACTGTAACAGTCTTGGTTGCATATAATAATCCTACGAACTTGCCAAAAATTATTATATAAACAAATATAAATTAAATAACCAAATTCCAAATAAGGATAACTCCCTTTTTAATATGAAAATTTAATAATCCCCTTTTAAACATTTTTTAACTTGTTTCATATTTATTTGCCTAATGTTTTCTGCGTGTCTTGTATCGTTTGCATTACCTTAATGCGTCTATTAAAGTTTATTTAACTTGAACACAATCTACGGCCTTTAACATTGTAAACATTGTAAAAACGACTTCCCGCCTATATTCTTCGAAATTTATTTATACTGTGTCTTGAAACTGTTGATTCTAACTCTATATAAATACTCCGTTTTCCATATTGATATCGGTGTGTTTTTAAAGTTTGTTTTGATATTTCTACGAATTTATTTGTATTATTAATTTTTAGACAATCATCTATGCTCGAAAACGTTCCTAATTAGAATGTCATTTATACATTTTAAATTTGTTTGTTATATTTGTATTACATTCGCAATTATGCTATATTTTTGTATTTTACAAACAGTATGTGTCAGATGATTCCGTATTAAATTGAAATATCATCTCTAAAACTCGGAAAAGAATGCGAAAACGATACGTAATGAAGCGAAGGAATTGTTTTCGAAATTCGATGTACACTAAAATTAGACATTAAGCGAATTTTTTTTTACTTTTTGAGATATCTTAAACAAAATCGAAAAAAACTTTGAACTTTTTGGGTTTTTCGTATAAAAGTTTTTGTAGTTTTATTACATTTCTTTTTTAAAAAATGTTGATTAAAAAAACCGCGACCCTTAACTGGCACTTTAAGAACAGCATACCATTTAAGAGATACTGCGATGCTTTATAAAACGTACGTATTTATATTAATTCAGCTTAGATTTAACGTATAGGAATAAAGTTGCTGCTCAACAACACATCTACTTGTCGAAAGGAACATGTTGAAAAAGTAATCCGTCCGTTGAAAGAGCCTAGGTTACTGTGTATAAAAGTTTTTAGAAAAATCCGTTTAACAAATTAGAATGTCATTTATACATTTTAAATTTGTTTGTTATATTTGTATTACATTCGCAATTATGCTATATTTTTGTATTTTACAAACAGTATGTGTCAGATGATTCCGTATTAAATTGAAATATCATCTCTAAAACTCGGAAAAGAATGCGAAAACGATACGTAATGAAGCGAAGGAATTGTTTTCGAAATTCGATGTACACTAAAATTAGACATTAAGCGAATTTTTTTTTACTTTTTGAGATATCTTAAACAAAATCGAAAAAAACTTTGAACTTTTTGGGTTTTTCGTATAAAAGTTTTTGTAGTTTTATTACATTTCTTTTTTAAAAAATGTTGATTAAAAAAACCGCGACCCTTAACTGGCACTTTAAGAACAGCATACCATTTAAGAGATACTGCGATGCTTTATAAAACGTACGTATTTATATTAATTCAGCTTAGATTTAACGTATAGGAATAAAGTTGCTGCTCAACAACACATCTACTTGTCGAAAGGAACATGTTGAAAAAGTAATCCGTCCGTTGAAAGAGCCTAGGTTACTGTGTATAAAAGTTTTTAGAAAAATCCGTTTAACAAATTAGAATGTCATTTATACATTTTAAATTTGTTTGTTATATTTGTATTACATTCGCAATTATGCTATATTTTTGTATTTTACAAACAGTATGTGTCAGATGATTCCGTATTAAATTGAAATATCATCTCTAAAACTCGGAAAAGAATGCGAAAACGATACGTAATGAAGCGAAGGAATTGTTTTCGAAATTCGATGTACACTAAAATTAGACATTAAGCGAATTTTTTTTTACTTTTTGAGATATCTTAAACAAAATCGAAAAAAACTTTGAACTTTTTGGGTTTTTCGTATAAAAGTTTTTGTAGTTTTATTACATTTCTTTTTTAAAAAATGTTGATTAAAAAAACCGCGACCCTTAACTGGCACTTTAAGAACAGCATACCATTTAAGAGATACTGCGATGCTTTATAAAACGTACGTATTTATATTAATTCAGCTTAGATTTAACGTATAGGAATAAAGTTGCTGCTCAACAACACATCTACTTGTCGAAAGGAACATGTTGAAAAAGTAATCCGTCCGTTGAAAGAGCCTAGGTTACTGTGTATAAAAGTTTTTAGAAAAATCCGTTTAACAAATTAGAATGTCATTTATACATTTTAAATTTGTTTGTTATATTTGTATTACATTCGCAATTATGCTATATTTTTGTATTTTACAAACAGTATGTGTCAGATGATTCCGTATTAAATTGAAATATCATCTCTAAAACTCGGAAAAGAATGCGAAAACGATACGTAATGAAGCGAAGGAATTGTTTTCGAAATTCGATGTACACTAAAATTAGACATTAAGCGAATTTTTTTTTACTTTTTGAGATATCTTAAACAAAATCGAAAAAAACTTTGAACTTTTTGGGTTTTTCGTATAAAAGTTTTTGTAGTTTTATTACATTTCTTTTTTAAAAAATGTTGATTAAAAAAACCGCGACCCTTAACTGGCACTTTAAGAACAGCATACCATTTAAGAGATACTGCGATGCTTTATAAAACGTACGTATTTATATTAATTCAGCTTAGATTTAACGTATAGGAATAAAGTTGCTGCTCAACAACACATCTACTTGTCGAAAGGAACATGTTGAAAAAGTAATCCGTCCGTTGAAAGAGCCTAGGTTACTGTGTATAAAAGTTTTTAGAAAAATCCGTTTAACAACATAGACATATAGACGCAATAATATCAAGAAAAGAAGAAGGTATTTTATATGTCTCCATTATGGGGCAATTACTTTCTAAAGGATATTAAACTCGTGCTCAGTTTCGTACAGTTTAACTAAGGACTAATCAGCTGATTACTCATAGGGAGTTTCGTACAGCATTACTACACCTGTGTGCTTAAATTTATACGCTCTCTGTATCGGATCATTAGCATAAGATGGACACAGGGGACCACAGATAAGTGATAGTAAAAGATTTTCGGTTAACTGACTATTGGAAGAGATTTATGCAAATCACAGAAATGTAGAATGACGGAAGCATCAAAGCAAAATACTTAGAGAGAGGGATGTCCGATGCGTTTTTGAGAATGAAATGCAGTGCAGCTGGCGGATAGGATCTATTTAGGAAATGATTTGTTGGCTAATAATACGTCTGGCATCAAATTTACTAGAACGGTAAAGAGAAAGTGGTGACCGGTTGGGGAAACGAGAAACATCAATTCTGGGATTCTCAATAGAGCTTTTAGGAAATTTAACGTGAACAAGTTTCACTGGAGAGAAATTCGAAGCGTTTTTGTCGGTCCGCGCGGGTAAACTAATTATTTTAAATTGCAAGTTAGATAGAGGGTTGGTACGTTAGATGGGTAGGATGGTAATCAAAGATAATTTATGTAAAGAACGAATTCATAGCCGATCCTTCAAAAACTAATGAACCGGTTTTTACCTTTATTGTTTACCTAGGTAACTCTGGTGATATAATATAACCCGTGTTAATTTCTGGCGTTCATTAGCTTTAATACGTAGGATCAAATGTTATTCAACTAAGATTTTACGTTATGGTTTAGGCTGCCAGGACCTATTTTTTTTTTCTTTTTCGGTAAAGAAAATGTGTTGTTGCTGTTTTTGATATCTGTTCGTCAGTTTAAATATGGAAAGAACGTTCGTTGATTCGAGGAAAAAATACATCCGCTGGTTCGCCATTTTCTTCATAATTTTTGGAGGTCAGTTGATTAGGCAAGTAGGTGTCGATAGTTTTGTAAAGGAATAGATTTTTGTTTTCGATCTTAAAATCGAGATTATTAACGCCGTTTTCCATCGATTAAGGATAGTATTATTATAAATGGATTTGTAATTTTAACTTTGTAAAATACCATACTGTGCTCCCGAAACATGTCGGTTATTTAGTTTTTAAATTTATAAATAAAAAAAAAATATCCGGAATAAAAAATTTGTATTTACAAGTTACTTAAAATTTATAGATGGAACGTTTTAGCGGATACAGGTAAATATTTTATCATAAATGGATAAATTAAGATCCAGGGGCATTATTTTTTGTTTTATTACTAAGTTGATAATTTAATTCGAAGATCGTGAATGGGAGATAGAAGTTTAATTACAAATCGGACTTGGATTCGTTTTTCGGGTTTTTTTTTTTGGGCCTGTCAACCGGGGACCTTTCTTTTTCTTCTTCTTGAACCATCTTCGCTATCGAAGGTTGGCATCCACATCTTTCACCAATTTGATCCATGCGTTCCGGTCTCGTGCCAGATGAAAAAGTATTCCTGTCTCGGTAACAGCCATCCATTTTTAGTTGTTGGAAATCCATCTCGTCCTTCTGCGGCCAACACCACGAACACCTTCTACTGCACCCATCAGTATTGTTTGTAATAACTCGTACTTCGATCCCCGCATCAATTGACTCAGATAATTAATTTTCCTTAATTTTATTAATCTGATTAATTCACGATCCTTATTCATCAGTTTCATAACTTCTTTATTTATAATTTTTGCTGCCCACCGTATTACAAGTAATCGTCTATGCAGCCATGTCTCGAACGCTTCTAATCGTCTTATTTGTTCTGCTTTTAATGTCCACGTTTTTGCCGCATATAATAGCGTGGAAAAAACATAGCACTTAACTATTCCCCACCTTTCGTCTTTATCCAGAAACAATGAGAATAGGAAGGAATCACTTATATCTTGATACGGTCAGATATTGTTAGGAGAAAGGAACAAATAATAGGAACAATCTGTAGAGAGGGAAGAGATAAAACATAAGAGGCGCAATACGGAGTAAGAAGACCGAGTATCAATAAAATGGAATAAAAAGCAGAGCACTCAGCAGAAAGAAATCAACACTTAATAAACACATGGTCCGCATCGCAAACATGCTTTTCGTTTGAATGGAGAGGACAATATGGAGAGGCAACCAACGAAAAACGAAAACGGGAGGAAGATAATATAGTATGGCTTAAGAGCGCAAACGAATAACGGGGACAACAGAACGACGAAGTAAAGGAAACAAAGAGAACCATGGATTGGGAGGAAGACGAGGTTGGACAGACAGATAGAAAGAACAATTGTTAGAGAAAGAGGAAAGTTTATATTAATAAAATGAAGGGCACCGCTACAACTCGTAATCGAGTTATCCCTTAAATCTTCTAATACTAATCGTTTGGCTGCAAAAATAAAGCACACTGTAAGACATCTTTCATAGTTAAGGATGTAGTGTATGTTAGTCACAGCCTCTGACGCCTACACTATTTATACTCCGAATACAAGTTTGTTCGTGTATATTTTTCGGAAAATTAGGAGCAGCTTTGGGCTTTTCTCGTCGCTATTTATGAGAGCTATTAAACACGGAGCCGTCGATGACCATCATTATGACAGACAGGTAATTTTTAATCCTAAGCAGACTGAAGATTTCGTATGTCGCATTATTGTCTTGGAACAAATTTTTCCTAATGAGGAAAAAAAAAGAAGTAAAAAATAAACCGTGTTGCCAAACAACAAACGTGTCATCAATCTATATTAACATTTTGGCTTCAGTTCTTCAATATCACTAACCTTAATTCTACTTTGTAGGCTACTAGGATATCCAGGTTTATAGAAAAAAGATAAGTAATCCGCGAGTAATTGAATACACTTTGTAGGAAAATTTCAGATAAATTTTAGTTCGGTAATAAGACTGACAAAATGTCTACAATTAATCTTGCTGATTCTCCTTCGGACGATAATATGATAAGAGTTTATTTTTGGAAAAAGCCTTAATTTTGAACTCCTGGTAAAAATCGAATGTTATTATCAATTTTATGAGCTACAAAGGCGCTTATTTGAAATAACCGTTTGTGCTCACAGATTTTTTTTTTTTCGAAGTTGTTAACAATTACTGAAATATTAATAAACTAACAAAAATAATAAAAAGGAAAACAAAAACGGATAAAAGTGACTTCGAAAAAATAAATTGTAAACACAAGCAATTTAGGTTATAAAAATTAGTAATATCGCTTCAATACAGCGAGAATTAGGTCACTTGTTCACTGATTATTCAGTTCTCAATGAAAATATTGAACATCCTGACACATATCTAGCAGTTATATACATGCCGAACACGAAAATCATACGTTGGAACAGTCCAAATATCCAAATATTTTTGAATTAAAAATAATACAACTCATGTGAATGTAGAGAGATCAAATCAATCAATGGCATATCACTAGTGTATAACATAGGAAAATAATAAATTGATTTCTTACTAGCCTACTTTGCCGATTAGAATATTACCGAGATCGTAACCTAAACAGGAATGTGTGTATTCATTTATTCGAAATAACAATTTTATGTAATTTAAAACAGGATAATTATTAAGCGCCCCTATAAGCGTCTCTACAAGCATCTCTATAAGCGTCCCTATGTTTAGAAATCCAGTTCGGATATTCAAGCGTGTCATCAGAGGACCAGGTTAAATAATTGCCGAATTAAATTTGAAAAAAAATATATTTCGTTATTTGAGTAGAGAACAATATTTTTGTAGTTTGAATAATAGAAATATCACTTCGTAATAAGCACTAACTGTGCTGCTACTTATGCAGAAATCGAAGCAAGAAGAATTCGCAGCAATAATGTTGCTAGCCAACAAGAACTGGTAACTAAATGACTGGAAGTCAAACGCTGCCAAGGATCAGTCTGTTGCAAACAATGGCGCTACCAAACTGATGTGATCTTGTGACGGGTTAGAAATATCAATTCGTAATATATTGCGATTACGCTAAAAGCCAAAAAGGATGTTTTGCAGTAACGACTGACTTGCTCAAAAGGAACTGAAGCTTTTGCGCGTTGACCAAGATCTCTTGCTGCTACAAAGACTGTATGCTCCACACTGTATGCACAGTGACTAGTCTTCCGAGATGAATTCTGGGTAGCTAAGAATGCCAGTGCTTGCCTTGATACGTGGAACTTCGTAAAAGAGCTCGTTTTTTTCCAAAAAATTAAATGATATGAAATTTAAATTTGTATAATGAAATCGTTGAATAATAACAAATTTCTAAAATTAAAATGAGCTAATTGGCCAGATGGTGTTAGCTAGACCAAGAAAAAAATAATAATCTAACAGCCTATATTCATGAACCCCTATGTTGAAATTAAAAGATGTCTCTTAATAATAATTTTTGTAAATAAAAACTTTTTTCCTATAAATATACGTATAAATACATTTTTTCCTAGCATATATTTCTTTTTGCTCGTTCGATTGCCTAGATTTTCAATCGTGTCACTGCATTGTTTCGTAACCTTTTTCAATCAGTGTTGATCGATAATCCCCTAACCCCAACTCAAACAAGTATTCAAGTGTGTCGAAACACAAGCTTCCCCTAATTATGGCGCGTGGGCCGTATTAATTATTGCGGCTGACAATGATTACTGGTCCCATCTCGGACTTTTAATTTAAAACAATTTCTTAATTGAATTACTAACAATAAAAGAGACACGAGTGATTCATTTGCATATTTAAATCTCAATGTCGATTATGTTACATCTATCAATTAAGGACTAACGTGATTTTCGATGAAAATTCAACGTTTGGACTATTAAATTAAATTTTTCGAAAAAGATAATTCGGCGTTAAATTAAGTTTTAAATTGAATTAGCGACGATCCGGATAGTTCAGTGAAGAAAAAAGGTAGCAAATTACGATCGTCTGTGCTCTCGTCGTATTTTCTAAAAGTACCAGATTAGATGAAACAGAGTTTATAGGATCGTAAACGATAGGGTATTGCATGTGCAAGTTCATCGGTTGTAAAAGTTAAGTAGCCGTTCGTTAATTCTGAAGCTGCTCTATTTAATGTCGCCTATTAAGGAAATGACGTAATACCGGCCGCCGAGCGAGGCACCAGCAGTCTCGATAACTTTTGCGGAAATTAAGTGTCTTCGGCGTGGAACGAAACAAAAACTTAACTATTTGTTTTTCCAAAAAGAGACTACGTGTAGCAGCACCATCCACTCTTTCATTTTCTCTATTAGAAATACTAAATTTAAACGTAGTCAGAAAGAAAAGTACATGTTTCGAATAGAACCGTATCGTTATTATGATTCAATTTTTGAAAGTTAATTTTTTTTGTCCAACTACTTTTATAAATTTTCCTGCAGAAGTTCCGATGCGAGGCTCTATCGCGTCGACGAAAGTCTCTGCCATCATCAGCCAAAAATTAGTAATATAAATAAAACCACACAAACTGTGTGATTGTGTGCGGTTTTATTTATACTATTAATTTTTAGCCATTCCTGGAAATATTTTAAAGTTCTATACATATGTATATTGTTTATACATTTTGAAGAAAATGACATGTCAAAGAGGCGAGAAGTTGAACTTTCGAGATTTCGCGCCCAGTTTTCAATTTTAATATGAAATTTTAATTTATTGTTTCCAAATACCCGTTAATTTAGACGAAATATTAATTTTTACGATGCTTTACGTTTTCCTTATTATGCCATACGGAAAGGTATCATCCATAAGCGTTGAATATCATGTATTATTATTATTCTCGTGTCCGGTCGACTAAATACAACAGGTTGTCCAATATTTTATAAATTTTATCAAGTCGTTATCAACGTCGTCGTACAAGCTTCCAAGTTCATATTTGCCGCTGACGGGACATGTAAATAGATGACCATAGTCCTGAACTTCACTGCAGTCACATCGATCGCTATCGGATATTCCCCACTTGTACAGATTATATTTTGTGCGCGCAGTTCCAGTTCTCAGTCTATTCGGGGTTCTCCAAAGACTGTAGCTTAGATAATTCCCGCTAGGCAGTGCTTCCACCTTTTGTCTACCGTTTGCTTTTATGTTCCATATACGAAGTCTTTCCTTTTCTGCAGTGCCTGTCAATTCTTCGACCTTTTGTAGAAAGCTGTTCCTGGATTTTAATCTTGTTTCAGCCAGTCCCTTATATTCATATAACGGGTGAGGGTTGTCGTTGGCTGCTTTAAACCTTTCATTTTTTGCAGCTACCTCCCGTCGAATTTCTGGAGGGGCGATACCACTAAGTTCGTAAAGTTTTGATAGAGGAGTTGGTTTCAGACATCCAGTTATCAGCCTGCATGTTTCGTTTAGGGCCACATTGATCTTTTTGGCGTGTGTTGAGCGGCCCCACACAGGGCATGCGTATTCACCAGTAGAATAACAGAGCGCCGAGGAAGAAATTCTGAGGGTGTTTGCGTTAGCTCCCCAGCTAGAACCGATTAGTTTACGTATTATATTTGTTCTGGCCATGGTTTTCATTTTAACTGATTCGCAGTGCTGTTTGTATGTAAGCGATCTGTCGAGTATAACGCCCAAGTATTTCGGATTATCTTTGTGCTTCAGATCGGTATCTCCCCATTTAATTTGTAGTTGCCGCTTTGCCTCACGATTTTTTAGATGAAAGGCACAAGTCACTGTTTTTATCGGGTTTGGCTTCAGTCGATTTTTCTTGAAATAGGTATCAAGTTCACCGATTTCATGGTTTAGCGTTTTTTCCACTTCTCCAAAAGTGTCGTGCTGTGCCTCTAAAACCAGATCATCTGCGTACAAAAAATACTGAATATTATCAGTCATCGGCTGATCGTTTATATATATATATTAAATAAGATCGGTGACAAGACGCCACCTTGAGGAACCCCGTTTTTTTGAAGTCTCCAGGAACTCTTCTTCCCATTTAATGAGACATAAAATCTCCGATCTTTCAATAGCATCGAGATAATTTCTGTAAACTTAAAATCTCTGGTAACTTGGTATATTTGTGTTTGAGTGTACGGTGGTGAACTGTGTCGAAGGCGGCAGTGAGATCCACAAAGACGACCCCAGTGACTTTGCGTTTTTGAAATCCGTCCTCTACTGTAAGATCTGGTCGGTACTCGACTTTCCAGGCCTAAAACCTGCTTGTTGGGGAATAAGTTTCTGATCAATTTTCTCTGCCATGCGGTTTAGTATCACGCGTTCAAATATTTTATAGAAATGACAAAGCAGGGATATTGGGCGGAAATTTTGTGGATTATTTGCGTCTTTCCCTGGTTTCTGAACAGCTATGACGTGAGCTTTTCTCCACTGCTTAGGGATATTCATTTTTATTAAGCATTCATTAAACATTTGTTGAAGCCAAGTTATCGCTGCCGTACCAAGGTGTTTGATTTATATTAAAAGCATATAGACCATTATTTCGACACATATACACTGATGTATGTTGAGAATATATTAGGGTAAGTAAAATAACTAATAGTCTCCATTGTTCGATAAGACCGAATAAATTTACACACTTGTTGAACGATATTAAAGAAACGAGAAGCTGGTTAGGTCACATTTCACGAGAAGCCATAAATATGAGGTGGGCTTATCTTCGGCATATGGTCTGTAGAATTTTCTGGAAATATTGGTCACACTTGTCGATTTCGAACGCATCGTGACAACCTCAATTCGTACATTGTTAGTGCTCCTGACAATATTCTGTATACCGTTTCGACCGTGTAAACGCGTTCAAACGTAAAATAGTTTTGTTAATGTTGATGTGATGTCTACCAAAAATTGGGACTTTGACGTTAATATGAATCTCGAAAACTTTTTGCGTATTGTTAGGTTATTTTGAGCGCTCTGATTTCTATTCAAGTTTTTTGAGACGCTTTAGATCCTTTTCCTTCCTCACTCATTATTCATCTGTTCTTTCTTATAAACGACATTTAATCCAATTAAAATATATAACTGATTCTTTCTTCTCCCGACAACTGATTCTGGGTAAAACTGGTTGGCGAGTTCAAAAATTCAAAAAAAAAAAAGGAAAAAGGAGAAAAAGAAACAGTTTTAATACCTATTTTAATGCCTATCATAACTATTTCCCCTTACTGCGAACTACACATTTGCCCGAATTTTGTGTTTTTTGTACGAGTAAAAGGAAAAATTTATGATAGATGCATTAAAAAGCTGCAAAGATCGCATTGTATTTTTCACATTCATGTTTTTTTCACGGAAAAAATTGTATTCTTCCATTTTTAGTATTGTTTTTTTTTTTTTTTTTTTTTTGGATTAATTTATTTCGTGACTCTTTTTTTTTCATTTCCAAATCATGAAGGCCGTATTTTGATTTTATTTGTACTTTTAAAAATTAAAGAAGAGTTTTTTTTACTATTATTAATTTTTTTTAGATGGGGGTGATCGACGATGACAGCTCAACAACTAAGGGGAGAAACTGTCAGCGAAAGGGATTAATTTGTTAATAGAGAGATTATGGTTAAAAAGATGTTGGGGTAGAGGGAATTTAAAAGTCTCAGCTATTCTTTCAGTATGGGAAATAGGAATAGAGCGTGAAAAAGAGAAACTGAAGAGTGAAATGATTTGAAGATGGAGGAGGAAGACGATTTCCCTTTTTGACGAGCTAAAAGACGGGCAGGGAGAGAAGAGCGAATTACGGAAAAAGAAATAGAACCGATAAGGAAATCATACTGGGATTCAAATCTGCGGGGACTTAAGAGAGGGAGGAATTATCAACAAGAGAACAAAAATTAGGCCAATCGGCTTTAGATAGAATCCATTTTGGAATACAAAAAGGATTAAAAGAAGATGAAGAGAGAACTTCGTGATAGGAAGTGGTTACTTCCAAAGGTGTATGTATCATGAACAGCTAAGGCCAAGATTAAAGGTAAAGTAAGTCCCATACCCTTGACGGGGCGTCGGGATTACGAGGTTAAGATTCACAATGTACTGAGCTCAACGGCACTAATGAGAGTAGGGGGGCCAGTTCTTTTCTACTTGGGATTCGCCTATACTTTCCCAGATTTTCTTGGTACTCAATTATTTCAGGCTAGGTAAACTTGAGAGCGACTTGAATCCGGAGCGAGGCAAGTCTCGAACCCGTGATCTCTGATTCAGTAGCCAAGCACCTTATCAGTAACATTGTGAGAGCTACGAGAACTACTATCATTGAGAAGAAATAGATTATTTTAAAGGGTATCGTGCGATTACTACTGTAATCACAGCAACCCCAAAGAGGAGGAGAGTGGATGCAATCACCGCCTATGATGAAAGGAAAGGAGAGCGAGTTAATAAATGTTTGAATAGAAAAGTTACACAAAGCATTATCGGGAAGAACATAAGCAAAGATGAAATTAAAAGGTCCGGAAGAATAGTTAGGAATAGAGAGATGTGATCTAAGTTGGTATAAGAAGGATTAGGAGGAAACAAGGGTTGAACATCGTAGGTTATAAACTGAATGTTAAGGAGTTTTTATTGGTTTTAATACGACGGCAGTTCCAATATTAAGTTAACCTGGCAGAGCGGATAATTGGAGGAAAGGAAATGAAACGGTTGAAAAAGACGATGTAAAAATGCGATAAAGGAGATAAGAAATTGAAAAAGACGACGTAAAATCTGAAATGATACCGACTGTACAATTTAACTTCTATGAGATATATTAATAAGCGGAAAGATAAAAAAAAGGGTGCTGTTGGGTAAGAAATTTGGAGTTGAGCATACGTGCAGGCTGTCACCGCTTAGGTAAATCATTTGGCGAAGGTCGTGGTATTAAAAGTAGCGAGCAACATAGACGAAATGCTTTAAAGAGGAGGGCATAAAAATTGGAAATCGTAGATGTTAAGACATTCGCGGAAGAAGGAGAAGAGGAATTAGGAAAAGTAGCTTTATTAATAACTGGAGTGGATTGTCAGAGGGAGATAGTATCGATAAGAGTTCCGAAGGGTGCTCTCAGGAATATCGGCGCGATAGTAATTTTAGGTTGGGTCATTGGGAGGAAGATTAGAATAGTAAGAGTTGAGAGTATTTCAAGTCCTATTGAAGACTCTTGATTTTGTGAATTTCAACTTAATCTTTAAAAATTTGATGATAAGTACCTAGTGCAAAGTGATTTTTGGCCAAAGTGCAGCCAAAGGCAAGTTGAAAAGCCGTCTGGTAAAGAAATGAAATATTCTGAGAAGAGCTGACTACCAGCATGTAGGAACCAAAGGTACTTTTGCCGCAATATGAAGAAATGAGAATA
This sequence comes from Icerya purchasi, assembly GCA_039619475.1. Lineage (NCBI taxonomy): Eukaryota > Metazoa > Arthropoda > Insecta > Hemiptera > Monophlebidae > Icerya > Icerya purchasi. The sequence continues at coordinate 378,063,895 of CM077116.1, read as the reverse complement.
TAAAACAGAGACAATTGTGAACGCAGTAGAAATTATAAAAATAAATAAATGATAGAGGGTGGAGCTCGTAAATTTTATTTCAACAACAAGAATAAGTACGTAAGTTCTGCAGTAGCGGCGAATATTGGAGATCGAAGTATTAACAGTTACGATAAAGTTCTTCCTGAAGAAGATCGACAACATCACGAACTCCCGAAAATCGGAATAAGAAAAATTAAGGAGAATAAAGGACCGAATATTGCGAGTTCTTTATGGGGAAATCTTGAGCGAGTAGAAATTTATAAGCAACAACCCTTAATGTAAAATTTAATACAATTTTTTTCCGGAACGAAAAATAAGTCAAATACCGCTGACTTCTTATTTGTAAAAGAGTACATATGTTGTTTGTTTTTTTTTAAATTCTCGACTAACATGGGTGAGGATTTGTCCAGTTCTCGAGGGAAGTGGCGATATTGCTTTCAGATTTACTCAGTATATCTCCATACTGACGGGCTTATCCAAACTCTCTACCGAGGCGCTATTATCTCTCGAAGCAGTTAAATTAGAGAAGGGGACGGAGTTTTAACCTGTACGCCGCTATTAAACTTTTAGTGTGAAAGAATGTGAAAAATTATACGGATGTTTATAATAATCGAAGCGGAAATGTTTGTAATTGCGGAAACCAAAATAAAAGCGATAATTATAATTTAAACGGTTACACACCGGTTTCTTTAAGGAACAACTGAAAACCGTATTTATTATGTTGGTACAATGTGAGTTAATTATAAAGGAAATGAGTTTAAAAAAAGAAATGATGTATGGATAAAAGTAAGAAAGGAAAAATGACAAGAAAAAAGTAACCAAAAAAAAAAAAAAAAAAAAACTCAGGCGACATTTACTACGGTAGCGGGAAAGAAAAAATAAAAAGAAATAAAAATGAAATTAATTTAGTGTTAAAGAAAAAAAAAATACGACGAAAAGATATTTACAGTAATAATTTGACAACCTAGTGTATATCTGTATTCTCTTCTCCTCTCCTCTTCCTACTATTTTCCTTCTTCCGATTTTCCGTATTTTACAAATTAATTTATTTGTTCAGTGCATCCGCTCCGTTTAAGCCGTGTTTACAATTTTATAACGTATACGAAAATAACCGCACATTTATAACGATATGTCAACCAAATATAAAACTCTTCGTACAGACTTACAAATGTTCTCACAGGTTGTAATAAATGAAATATCGGTGGAATTAAAGGTATTCGTAGTAACTATATATTAAAAATTATCAGTATAATGATCCAAAAGAAATATTTAAATATTGGTGATGATGCAGTCGGAGCAGATTTAATCACGACTCGCCTCATCATGCGCGTACCATTGTAAAACTAAGCGTACCCAAACATTAAGACGCCTATTTTCATGCTCTTAAGTTAGAATATTTGTTTACAATGGGCACACACCTGTCCAAGATTACATAAATAAAAATATCACCAGGGACGGATCCAGAGAGACATGGAGGGGGGATTAAGAACTGTATTTCAATAGCACTTTTTTTTTCAAAATGCGTGTTTGCTTACAAAGGCGCCAAGCCAAGCACCACCGTTAACCTTAATCTTGACCTAGAACCTTCTTACAATAAAACTTAAGTAAGAAATTTTAATTTTTTTTTTTTTATATCGGGGTTTGAGAAACTTAATGCTACATGATCTGGTGAGTTATGCACTGTGTACTTATTTAATAGACAATAATATTTTTATTTATTTATTTTTTATTTTTCTAAAAGACGCGTGTGATTGATTTCGGTTTGATTTACCATTTAGGATAGATTGCCTTATTCGGGTATTAATATTTAGAATTATATATGTGTTAATGAGTAGATTCTAAGTGTAATGTTTTTTATTTAACTGAGTAATGTAAATCACTGTAGGCTGTTATTTTTGCGAGTCAATTTTTGTTTTAAAACTAAGAACGCGAATTTTTGAAATTTAGTTGCCGAAGTTGAATTGCTCAAATTGAGGTTTTCTATGTTGAAGTGTCTGATGTTGTCATACTTACTGCATTGAAAGATTACATGATTGGCGTTTTCAATTTCCCCACAGTCACATTTGTCGTCTTTAGTAATTTTGTTTTTTTTTTAAAGTGGGTTCCGAAGTGTCCGTGGTCAGTGAGGAGTTGGGTAGTGTAAAAGTCAGGTGTTAATTGTAAGCCTGTTCTATATTTGGGATATGCCGACCTGCTGTATCGCTTTCCCAGGAGTTCTGCCGCATGAACATAAAATAGTTTTTAATGTGTCTTTTGAGTTGTTTTAGTGACATTTTTATATGTAAGTCATGATGGATTAGCATGTAGGAACTGTTCTGAAGAGGATCTATTGGAGGGAGGAAGTTCATTATTTGATGACATGATCGTTAATATATTCAAAATTTTTATGGTTTTTTGATAGTAAAATGATTGATCTATAGTTAATTTCTAGGTCTAGTGAAAGGACTCCCGTAAGAGCAACAGCGGTGCTGTGAGTAATTGTTCTATAAGCTTTACGAGCGTTCATTAAGTATTTACGATGTGTAGAGTAGTTTTTTTTGTTTAGGGTTTTCTTTTTTAGGTGTTGGAAAAACACAGATCTACAGTAACACTCTGTGTTTTCAACAAGTGACTTGTGCAGTACAAGTCTGTATCTCTAATTAAACCTCCATGTATTTCTGCACACTTTTATTAATTGATAGTCCAACTTAGATGTAATGTAGTCTATGTATTCTTTAAAGGAAAATTCATTGTCTAATATAACTCCTAGATATTTAAAATGTTTGACTACTTTTAGAGTGATCCCCCTGTAAAGTATTTTAATATTTTTCCTTTTTAGTTACAGGGAGTTTGTGAAAAGGGACACAAAGCATTTTTCAACTGAAAGATTAAGCTTTACTTCATTTAGCCGGGCTTCGAGTAACTCAAGCGTTTTGTTAGCTGTTCTTTCGAAATTGACTTTTGTATCGTCCGTTATTATAAATAGTAAGTCATCTGCATATGTGCGTAGGTCAACGTTCTTGTCGTATGGTAGAGCTTGGTTGAATAATATATTCCAGAAAAGTGGACCTGAAAAGCTACCCTGTGGGCAGCTTTTATTGGTTTCAGTGTTTGCACTATGAATACCTATTTGAAGAGTTACACGTTTGTTTTTAAAGTAGCAATATATTGTACGTAGCAATAGTATGTCTTTGATCGGAATAGATTTTAAAATGTCAAACAAAGCATGGTGCTAGCAGTTATCAAAAGCCCCTTCGATATCCACTCCTATGACGAGAACGTTCAATTTTTTTTTAAGGCTGCTGTTAATCTTGCTGATCATATAATTCACAGCATGTTCTGTGGACAGACCTTGTCTGAATCCAAAAAAGTTTGTTGAGTTCAGATGGCAAGTTATCCTATTTTTTTATAGTTTTTCGTAAATTTTGCTTACAATATTTAAAAGACATATTGGGCGATAGGAGCTTATGAAATATGCATCTTTGTTTGATTTATGAAGTAGGATTACAAAATAAAAACATTAATAGTAATAGTTTTACTGGAGAACATTATTAAATATTAGTTATAATTAAATATCCATAGGTGCAATATTTACACAAATAATTTATAGTATAAATTAAGTTTCTCTGTTATAACAAATTTTTTCATAGAAGCTTTGGTTCTTGGGGGGGGGGGTCCCCTATTTCTCCCGTGGATCCGCCACTGATATCACACATACAATATATTTTAATTTTTCATTAATTTTATTACCTATGTACAGATCTGAACTTATTTTACCCTGTACATACACTGAGCACTAAGAATTTGTAATACTTGAAATTGTACTTTTCAAAGGATGACATTTATGACTGGATTTTCACTCATTCATACAAATAATCTCGGCCGCTTTGAAATATTTCATTTTTTAAATTTGACGTGAGATACCTTTAAGAATTTTTTTAATGTGTGCACGGTGAAAAAACCGAAATCGGGGAGAGGCGTATTCGAAACATTCCTACAACGACGCGAACTAAAACCAATTTCACGCGTTACGTAGTTGTTCTTTTCGGAAGTCGGCCCTAGTGTGTACGGCTTAGTGGTTTGGCGACCAAATTGCATTCTTTGGCTCGTTTTCGCGACAGTCTTTCTACAACTGGCAAGCGCGTGTTTAGCTCCTAGATCGGGAGTCGGGAATCGGAAACGTTCTAGTTGACTACAGTTTAGCGTGAACATCGTCTAGTGGAGTTCAGACAAACGCGTGACAGTCGCGCGATACTTCCGTTGTTATCGCAACGGTAAATAAAAGTGGAATATAAAATGAAAAAATTTGCACCTGATGTCCTCTCTTGGAACCCGCTTTTTGGCTTTAGTCCGGATTCGAGCGGCGACTGGGGCGCTTTTTACAGCGGGCAGATTCCGTGTCATCGAAGAAGCCCGATTTCGCGACTCCACTTAGGGTGCACGATAACACGTCACTACGCTCTAGACCCATATATCATGATGGCGCTAGGCAGAACGTCGACGTCAGTTGCGCATCTGTAAGAATGCCGTACTACGTTCGCCAACGATGCCGGTAAGCTGTCGCGTTTTTAGCTGTTCACCAGCGATTTGGTAATCTAAACGCGCCCTGAGAAAACCATAAAAAATGGCCCTCTTTCAAATCCAGCTCAGCCGATTTCTTTCCGACGTGGTAACGCGTTCCCGTCCGCCGGCTCCTCTTAACGATTTTTACTTTTCTTTTATAGCGCTTTTTCCATATTCTCTCGAATGCTATAGCGGCCGATCGTAATGCGCTACCGAATAGCGCACACCTTAATCCGATAAGTGTCGCCGCACTGCTCTGTGTCGCGATTTTAATATTATTATCGTTCTCCCGTTATTATCATTATTACTATTTTTGCCTCATTATTATCATCCTGTTTCGCCTCTCTTCTCCTTTCCTTCTCGCTTTTTTAGCAGATCTTCCGAATTTCCCATTCCAGCAAATACGCATTTATTATTCAGTTCGCGCACATATCGGCTCTTCGTTATGTACACACACGCACACACACACATGCATCTATACATTACACACACACATATATATATGTATATATATATATATACGTATAATTGTATATGTATTCGTGTTTTCTTTTTTTTGGAAACGTGTTCTGCTCAATTTTTCGTATCTTAGCAATTTTCCGATCCGCCCCCACAACGGATTCGACGCGCATAATTTCGAACGAAAATTCCAGAAATCACGCTTTTCCAAGCTGGCGGCAGTAGTAAACACGTGTTTTTTTGTTTTTTGTTTTTTTTTGTTTTTTTACGTAAATTATTCTTAGCTTCCGTGGTTTATTCCTGCGATCTATTCTGTTTGTTATTATTTCGAATTATTTTTCTATCCACTTTATCAGCGAATTTCGAACGATCCACCACTTTACAGTGGTAATCGGTTATAGCGATACTGAAGAGACGACAAACTATGTTGTTGTTATGTTCGTTGATATATTCGAAATCGGATGAAGTACTTTTAATGTCCAATCGAAAATTTGTTGTCATTGAACAATCATTCCGTTATGAGCCGTCATGAAGTATGTAAATAATGAATTTTCACCAAATACACTAATAATCTAGTTTTTCTTGTTAAATCTCGGAAGGGGGCGGGGCTAGTAGTAGTAGAACAAATCTTGAAATTTTGTAAACGATTTTTTTTCTTTCTAAGGTTTTTTTTTTTTTTTTCTTCTTTTTTGGGCGCGCCAGCGGCATTGACCCAACAACAAGAAAACTAAGCTAAGAAATTAAATAACTAAGCGGTCCGAAATGGACGCAACAAAGGATAGCAGTGCAGACACCACAGAAGATGAAGGAAAGGAGAGGATAGAGGAAGAGTTATAGGGAGTAGGGAGGCCTAATGACAGAAGCTGACTGTATAAAAGGGAGCGTTCGTTACGAAGAGCAGGACACTCGAAGAAAATGTGATTAGCATCACATGTACGAGGAGGATCACAATCGTGGAGAGAACAATCAGGAGAAGGCGATAGAGCAAATCGAAAGCGAGAGGAAGGGAGGAGAGAATGATTGATCCGGAGACGAATTAGGGAGACAATAGAAGAGCGACGACTGAGAGGAATAGAATGGAACCAAGACAGGGAACGAGGAATTAGCTGAATGAAACGGTAATAAGAATGACGATTAGAAAATAGAGAGGTATAAATATCCTGCCAAAGTCTGGCGTGATTGGAGGTGGATAAGGAAAGGATATCTGAAGAAGGGAAATGGTTGAGGAATGAATCAAGGCGACCAGCAAAACGAGCCAAAGAATCGGCTGCATCGTTGCCATCAATTCCGGAGTGACTGGGGACCCACAAAAAATTCTTTCTAAGGTTGAATTATTGATAAATAAAATTTTAAGACAACTTGAGGTTAAATGTATTGCAACTAGTTTTCTGAAATTCCATCCGGAGCACTAGTTACTTCTAGTTAATCGAAGAGACATTACCGACGACGTCGAAAACTCTGCAAATAATGTGCATTCAATTATTTTTAGCAAATCTTGTAAAATTATTTTTTTGAAGAGAACATTTTTACTTTGTTGGAATTTTGAACCATTCGAGGAGAAATTTTGTTCACTTTCGGTATATTTGCTATTTGGAATTTTTTCTTATTTTTCGTTTAATCACTGAAACTGTAATTTAAGAAACGTTTAAAACTCTTTTGTTAAATCTTTATTTCATTTCCTAAATGTAAAAATAATGCAAGTTTTTTCCTTTACCAAATAATACTTTGCGCTTATAGATGCTGAAAAAAAAAATTCTTCTAGGGAATAGCAGACAAAAAAAAATATATATATATATGTATATAATCTTCACATTAATACATAAAAGTTGAACAAAAAATAACACAATACGAGTAAAGTGTTAAAATCGATTGCGAATTTAGCCGGAAATATGAGTATTTTTTTTTTTTTTTTTGTGTGGTTCACCGACAAGGGCTAGCCCATGAACCACACTAGATGGATCTATAAGAGGTAAATCGTAGTTATTATATTTCTACACTTTTTATATGAGGGAATAGCGGAAAATAATACACACTATTAAAGAAAGAGTAGCTAATATTGAAATTAATTTAACCTAACTTTCCTCTAATCCTTGGTTTCAGAATTCCCTTCTCTTCCACGTTCTGTTATTGTTCCTATCATTCTCCCACGCTTTAATCACATTGCCCTCTTCCCACTATCGTCACTCTTTGGCTTTCTCTCCTTATTGTCCTCTACATCCTAATGAAGCAGTTGTGTCTGTAATGTTAATCACATTTTCTTTGAATGTTCTGATCTTTCGGCGGAACGTTTTTCTCGTTTTTACGCCTCCTAAAGTTAAGGCTTCCTGCTTCTTATTGTGCTTCCTATATCCTGTTCTTTCCCTCTCAGTCGCCATTGGTTCCGTTATTTCAGCTATTTCCGATCGAATTAAGTTTTAATTAGTTAACCCTTCTTTCTATTATTTCTGAGTGAGGTCCCTGGTGACGAGCCCAAAAAACAAAATATTGAAATTGTCATAATCATCGAAAGAGAAGTTTGAAATGAGAATGATTACTAGTACTGATGACACATCATCAACCAAGGTGATATTATTATTATTATTATTATTATTATTGTTATTTTAAAATCATACTTAACGGACAGATTGTATTACACTAAAATTGATAATATAAAAAGTGATTATGTAAAATAACTTTAAGGAGTACTTGAGGGAAACATATTGGGACCCCTTCTATTTCTGGTTTATATTACCGATTTATGTAATTTAGATGTATATGGGAAAATATTTTGTTACGCAGATCTTCAGAATCTTTTATAAGATGACTTCAAGAAAATCAAAAACTGGTTATACCTTGATTAAGTGTTTATTAATTTGAATAAAACTAAATTAATTATTTATAGTCACGTACGACGATTTAAGTGTGGAACGATTTTGAAATTTTTCTCTCCAAAATGATGCTCCCCCGGATAAGGTTTATGAGATAAAATATCTAGGTGTTCAACTAAACTGTAAACTGTTTTGGGATAAACATGCAATTTAACTTGCAAGAAAAATTTAAATTAAATATTTTATTATCTAAGCAAATTTTTTAATATACCAACCGATATTAAGCTATATAGAATCATGCATTGGGGCAAAGCTGCTGACTATCATTTAAATCATCTAACACAACGGCAGAAAACTGTTATAAGGTTAGTTGATAGAAACCTAGACACAACTGTAAACTATAATATTTTACATTTTGGAAAACTTTATGAATTGCACCTACTTATGTTTGTTCTTAAGAATAGAATAAAATTTAACGTCTCTGCTGCTCAGGGTATTACTTGATCAGCGGGTGAAGAATTAGCATTATTACCAAATGTTAACAAAAATACCATATCCGAAATCAGTCTATATATGTATGGGTCCTAAACTCTTTGATTCTTTACCCACCTCTTTTTAAAAATAGATTTGAAAAATTATAAAAAGCGCCTTAAAATTCTTGTATGATACTTATTACTTCAATTATAGGGCAGATAGGGAAAAGTAAAAAGAGAACAGAAAGAAGAAAATAAAATAGTTTGTCAAATTTTGATTTGTTTTATTTACCTTTGACTACGACTATGTTGGCAATGTAGTTCTGTATCTCTCTACATTTATGTATAATCAACGAGCGTTTGTATAAGCGCATGAGTGCATTATAAGTGTATTATAAGTGTGTATGTATGTCTGACTGCATGTACTACATGTGTGTTACATATGTATCTGGAGGTGTCCGAATATTTAATTACATATTAATTTACATTATATGTGGGCGTGTGCGTGTGTGAGTATGTATTTATTTTGTTTAATGAGCAATCATACATTTGATAAATCCACATAAATAATTTAAGAAGTTTATTTGCTTCATTTATAGTTTTCTAGAAATGTTTTGTTTACGAAATTTTTATTGTTTCCAATAGCCACCGCTCAAGAAAATTTGGGCATAAACGGAATATGTATTAACAGTAATAATAATAATAATAATAATAATAATAATAATAATAATGATAACTTTCGATTTGATTTGAAGTATTCTTAACATTCACGATAAATAAAATTATTTTTAACTATTTGTTTTTTACATCATATGTAAATCGCATGAATTAAAATGGTTATTTATTATAGGAAAATCTGAGAACGCCTTCTAATTTTGACGTTAAGAGTATAAAGGCCCGAAACAAGTTCTTTAAGAGATATTTCAAATTTGTCCAATAGTATGCGACATTATGAATATCTGCAGTACACATTATATCCAATTTTTCCCCCATCGAGGCAGAATTCATCCTTTTTTTTTTTTTTTTTTTCTATAAAAATACGTAACCTTTAAAAAATGCGCTATAAAATAAAAAATAGGTCATTTTTCTTGCATAGTAATTTAAAAGAGCCGCAAAATGATGAATAGCGTGGAACGTTTAATTTCTATTTTCGTATGCTTAGATTATAGTTTATCAACTTCTTTTAAAATTATCGTTCGAGAAAAGTGAATCATTCTTTATCTTTTTTTTTTAGTATATTACAAAAAATACCATTTTAAAAAAATGCATTTGTTTAGTTCTTCATTCCTTAACATTGCGACAACAATGGGTCATATTTATTCTTTTCCGTCTCGTTCAGGTCCTACAACCATCGAGAACATTCGTTTATTGCTGCATCTTTGATTTTTCTCCGGGTAATTTTATCTTTTCTAAAAACTGTTACCGTATGATCGAAACATCTTCGAATCAATTTTTCTATAATTCTACGTTATTGCAGATAATTGGTTAATTACTCTGCGCGTAAATGAATACCGTATATATTGAGCAAAAAAAAAAAGTGTTTTTTAGTTTTTATTTATTCCTAGGTATATTTAAACATAAAAAGGAACGTAAACAATGTTCATATTCTTACGCACTATGTACTCTGAAGAGGGGATGAATTATAATTATTTAAAAACTATAGTATTCGGAAATTTTTTTTTCCCCCTCCATAGAGCTGAAGATAACTATGAAGACAGAACTAGTAGAGGGACTCATTTGAAGAAAATGAAAACCGATGGTAGCTTTAAATGCGGGCACACGTCTTGTAACGGCTTCATTCGGCTTCTGATTTAGGAAACTTGTAGCGAGAAATCCATTTTTATCGATAATTTTAAACGAATTCGCCAAACAGAGAGCAAAGCGAATTTCCACTAACGCATATACCATTATAGTATTAGCGTAGAATCAGAAATTCGCCGAATTCAGTTGTTAACGCATAAAGAAAAGCATAAGTTTTTGATCGTCGAGAAATGGAAATTCGAACGGTGGTCCGAATTATAACATGGAAATTCGCTCAGGACAAAAACAAAAAGATCTTCTCACTTTTTAGCTCCAACTTTCCCGGTTGCATTCGGGCTTCCGTTTGGCTTTCACTGGTTTTCCTAGTGGCCCATCTATCCCGTCTTCCTTTCGTTCACTTTATCCGCCGTTAAAATTCTTCTGCAGCCAAAGGCGTCGGAAAAATCCCATAATCTCGGTCGAGGACAGAAAAAATAAGGCAAGAGGGGCCAGTTTCCCGAGTGGAAAAGCCGAGCAAGAGCTTTTATTCGGCAATGTTCACGGTAGTCGTGGTATTTGCCATTCGAAAATAGCTCGGAGGCGCGACCGGTCGCAGATTACAATCGACCTGCCCTCTTCCCCCGCACTAATACACAGAGCTATTGACGGCTTCCCCGAATACTCTTAAATGTCTTATCAAAAAATTGGCCAACTTTTATTTCTTTTATATCCCTTCGTCGTATTCATTTTTTTTTGTTTTTTTTTTTGCCTATTTTCTCTCTCCCTATTTATCCTCCTTCCGTTCTTTTATTTCCACTTTAAGGTTGTTATTTTTTGTTTTTGTAATGTGACACGTATAGCGGCAATAATACGCGCGTTTCCAGTGCAGTAGCAATATTAAAATATTCTGATTCGATTAAATTTTCAAAAAACGATTATTTACACACAGCGACAGCTTTAGAAGTGTAGTTTGCGATAGAAATCTAGAAAAGCAAAATGAATCAAAAAGAGTATTCGTGAATATTTGAAGCGTGTTGATTTTCAAAGAAATTGTAAGTACGTATTTTTCGAAAACACGATGTATCATTCGAATTTGACCGGCTTTAGACAAACTGGCAATTTAATCTTTCGTTTATTTTTCAGAGATACTTAATTCCTCACGATCCCTGTATCTCTCTGCCTCGCTCGGTCGTTAACGTTTCTCTCCTTTTACGTTATAATCAGCGTCTTCCCGAAGTTTTTCTATCGAAGCCGAATATTGAAGTTATTTTACTTTCTGAAATTTGGTTGGCGTGTACTGATAAAATGTTTAACACAAATAATTACCGTTGTATTCGGTGTGATGGGGAGGGTGAATACGAGAGCTCTACCGCTTTGATCAGGTCTGGCATATTAAATATGAACTCATCAAACTAAATTTATCTACCATTAGTCACAGTACTAGATGCAGTGCAAGTTGATTACTATCAGACAATTTATCCCGGAATATTCATTGTTATTCCACTTTAGATGTGTCACAGAATTTTCGGAACATATATATCCATTCTTTTGGATACAAATTTCAGTACACTAAGTTGATGTGTTCGAGTTGTATCTAGAGTAACAGGAAATATGTAACTCTAATTAGTATCATTTATAACTCATATCCACATTATCCACTTTTGTTGTTAGTTCACAGAGTGTTCTTTCCACCACCTCATTGATTAGTGACACCACTTCTCCATGACGATTCCCGTCATGATATCATCTAAGAGAGATGCAGAAGGATCAATTCGATAATTATACAATTATACATAGTGCTGGAAATTTGCAGAATGTGACCGGAATAAAATTCTTGATTTACTAGAAAAATAACAGATTCTCAATAAGTAACGTTTTTCGAATAATATCGTTACTTGAACTGATTTGATGGTCGTAATAGGCGAATTTAAGGAAATAGAGAAAAAAAGAAGAAATTCCTTTTTCTTTGTTTCGGCTTATCAACCAGAGACTTTTGATAAGAATTGTTTCTCTACTTATCAAAGGTTTCTGGTTTATAAGCCGAAACAATAAAATAAATCTAACATCGGTAAAAGGCTTTTTCTGCAAGCAATTTTTTGCATACCTTCTTTTAGTGTTCCTTCACTTCATCAATCACCGATTGAATTGCTATTTGATTTTTTCTCCTCGATATTATTCCGGCGGAAAACGGTGTTTGAAGTGTCCGGAAGAAAAATTACATATTACACACGGTATTTCGTAGATTTGTTTATACGCTCGTAACTAATCACTCGCTGCTTCGGGTTTCTTCATATTTAATTTTTTCTTTTTAACATAATTCAGAATAATCTTGACATTTAGAAATTTAGCGTTTGTCAGAAAATCCTGTAATTGGGGATATTTAAAAAAAAAACATAAAACGATAATCAGTTAATTACGGTATAAAATTTGCAATCATTCCAAAGCATAGTCGGGAAAAGCGGGGACCATCTTCTATTTCGCGCATCTGTTGATCCTTGCAAGATGCGTGAGGGTCAGCACCGTATAATCATAATAGAGAGAATTTCTCAATTCGCAGACTATTGATTGTAATTTTTTCTTCTAAATGATCGAGGTCGTTACCGTGTCAAGTGATCAAACACCAGGTTTTTTCATTTTTTCATTTTTTTTTTTTGGTTTTTTTGTATGAGAAAAGGTTACATATTGTTTTTCTTTTTGTTATATCTGTTCGCCTATAAATTTTAATTATTTAGACCGATTTTAAGATTCTTTGTTCTTTCGAAAGTGTACCGGCTAGATAGTGGTGGTACTATGTAAATATACCGTTGAGTATCGATAAGCATGGATGCTCAGTAGTCTCATTAAATAAACGCTAAAAAAAGCAACTCGCCGTAGAGACATGCTTTCTTTGTTTAATGTAAGCGGACAAAAATTAGCCAAAAAAAGTCTCGTTAGAATATGGGATATAAACCACCAAAATTTGAAAACTAAAGGAACAATGAACGTCAGTGGTTTAAATTAGTTTACCCGAATGAAGATTCAAATAGAAAAAAAAAAAAAAACGAATTCGGAACTTCCATAGCACGATTTACATTCGAATATTTCGTTCTTTAGTTAATACTCACATATTTATAGTACCGAAGGTAACGCGTCACTTTAGGTTATTCGTATTATCACTCGAAAATATTAACACAAAAAATTTTGAAATAAAATATTTTTTTTAAAAAAAAAAAAGAGAAATATCGGATGCCTAATTCACTTTAACAAGATTTAATAAAAACGCGCTGAAATGTAAAAAATAATTTTCCTTCATCAATCCGGTCTATTAATCCCCAGGGTGAGCCTTTTCTCATATCCGCGTTAATTTAATCTAATAATAATAACAATAATTACTCGATTAAATATATTTCATAATAAAATGTATCTTAAGAGGGGATATTTTGATTATTTTTAAACGGTATTAATATTTATTAAAATCGCGATACATCAAATTCGAATTGCAACAATGAAACTGCGTTAAATATTTCTGATGTTTTTAGTACATTTACATTGTAAAATTTATTATTTTTTTTTTCGGGTAATTTTTATTTTTTAATGAGTTTTTATGAAGTTTTAAAATTAAATCTTGAATTTGGTTTTGTTTTTTAATTACATAATAATACGATTTCCTAAATGTTACATTTAACTACGATCTCGAATAATTCAACTTTATCGAACGGGATCAGTTTTAACATCGAAAAGTATTCATTTCAGTGTCATAAATTATATTAAAGTATTCCTACTTTTTTTTTTTTTTTTTTTCTTTGTTTTTTATCATTTATATTGATACGAATTTTGTATTCCAAAAACCAGAAGCTCTTGCAGTACACAGATGTTTATTGGAAACATTTTTAGAAACACATTGGCGGGGAAATTAAGGAAAGAAAATACTACAAATTGATACAAATTAAATAAATCAGATCTTAAATTTAAATATATAAATACACTTATGCGCTGAGGTAGCGCGATTAGCGATAGTAATGTTATATAGACCCACACCAATTTTTGTTTTTACACCATCGAAATAAAGTTATTTATACTTTAGAAAACGCTGATTGGCCTGGGTTTACAATTTCTGATATTGAGTTACAGCGTTTATTTTGCAATATAATAAAAATTAAACGAACATAACAACTATGAGATATACAATAATAATTTTAATCTCACTCGTACGGGACCCCTGTACCTGGAAGGAACCTCAATCATAAAGGAAAATTGCTTACTAATGTAGAACTAAAATTACAGTAAAAATAAAAGTAAGTAAAATAAATTACAATGGTTAGAGTACTAATGATGATATTTATAAACTATAATCGCAATAGTATTATTATTAACGGTTAAGCTGATAACAACGACTATGCTTATACTAAAATTATGTTCAAGTTAATAAATAATAATATTGTGTTTGTACATTTCATAAATAGAATTAAAATGCAAAAAATTAAATATTTTGAAAGAGACAAAAACTAAAGAAGCAAAGAAGCACGAAGAGACTAAAGACACACAAACTTCATAGAACTGGAAATCGAAATTTCGAATAGCAGCGGCAATCGAATATTGAACCACGCTATTCCGAAGAAATTTGTTGAATAGAAAAACCAGAAATTAAAGAACTCAGTAGAAAAAAAGTAATATAAAAGTATAATTGTTATGATGATGAGAGCAGTAATATGATGAAGAAATAAAAGCATATCTGAAAGGATGCGAGCAACATGTGGATTAAAAATATTTTGTCAAATGTTTCTTTTTTTTTTTTTGATTGCCATTTTTAACGTTTCCTAACCCGAATTTATAGAATTTTTACTAGTTCTAATTTTGTCTTCATAAACGTATGTCATTGTCTATTTGAGCGCTCAACTACTAAAGTGGTGAATTCGATTGCTGATGACGCAAAGGTAGAAATTAATTGAAATAAAGAATTTAAAAAAGAGAAAATGAAATACTTGTTTTTAAGTTTCAAGGTATAAACAGTGTATCTGTTGCTGAAGATGTTAAGACTTGAGAGCGATCTTTGTCACCCACACTGGTATGGTTGCATAAAGGTCCTGACGGCATCATGTGCTACTTTTGTTCGACTTCCAGAAAGCGAAAATGCCTCGCTAGTAATAGGCCGCATGCAGTGGCACAACGTAGTGCTAAATCTAGATAGATGAACTTTGTTTTCTTCTCCTTTAGCCATAGTGGAAAGTGTTCACCTCTAAGATACTGACACGGTGGATAAGGAGAATTCGCTCTCCATCGACAAGCGCGACTGGAAATTTGCATATTTTATTATACGCGAAAGCGGGCTAGTTTATATAATAAATTCCTCCTTGCCTTCCCCTCATATTCCAAATTTAAATATGCACTACCAGTTAACTTTTTTTCTTTTTATTTTGATTACCTGGCCGGTTGCTTTTTTTTTCTTTTCTTTTTTAAATTTCCCCCATTCACTGACCTGGTAGGGTGATGAGGAAAAGATGAGACACTTTTTTAAAATGCTATTATTTAAACGAAAATTGGAAAAAAAAATATGCAAATTTTTCGCCTAATATTTTTCTCTTTTTTTTATTAATATTTTCTAGGAAAATCTGTTAAAAAGTAAATAGTACTCATAGTAATGGCCATTCGTAATTTACCACGAAAATGTATGTTAGGAATTGAATTTTCCAAACAATTTAGTAAAATCAGTTTTGCCAGAGTGTTTGAACTTTTTCACGACACCGGCTTCGGCTTCCACGCAGCCTGACAAAATAGCATAAAACGAATAAAAAAAACCAAAGGAATTGCCAATCTGTTGATTTCTTCCATTAAATGTACACATCTTTCCTTTTACCTTTTCACATTTTTAACATAAATTATTTTTCATTAAAACGAGTTCAATAAAGAAAAATCATTTTTTTTTTTTTTTTATTTTTTATTTATTTCTTATTTTCACAATGGAAATAAAAAAAAATTACAATAATCTTTTTAAGCCGCAAATGCGCGCTTGGTTGCGCGAATAGCGGAACTATTATTTACGAAATATAATTTGTAATTGTGTTCTTAATTATAACGCACGGTCGGTATAATTATAAATAATCGTACATGGGCTACATATCAGTATATATATATATATATATATATGCTAGAACTCATAAATGTTTAATTACAAAGCTTTATTAAACACAGATTATGTAGCCCATGTTTACAGTCTGCAATATTTTTCTTAGACGTTAACATACCTAGATTTCAAATATATTAATTTATGAACTATTAAGCCTAAATCTAAAACTAAACGCACATATATCCCCAATCCCATGTAGTTGACACGGAAGCTTCAACAATAATATATGAGCTACAAGTATAGTATGTTAGAATATTAATATTAATAATCTAACTCTTTTAGCTTATGTATTATTGTTCAAGTTCCCGAAACAAATAATGTTGTATATACAATGTAAAAAAAAAAACTTCAAAATAATTATATAATTTTGATTAGGAACGACAGACTGCGCCAAAAATGAATATAGCATAAGCTTATTTAAGCAAAAATAATTAAGTATCCAAAACGGATTAACCGATCTGCGCGGAACTTTTTTCGTTGGCCAGAAAAATTACTACTATATAAATGTAGATATTGAACAGAGAGAATTGGACTGTTAAAAGTAGTGGCTTATTCATTTTCGTGGCGAACGCTTTACGCCACTTGATTGCAATTATCGGCATTTTCTGTGTAGTATTAGTTTCTTTTTTGTCTTTTTTGTTTATCTTAGAATAATTGTTGTTCTCCTATCCCGTATTATTATTGTACTGATTTTGCAATTTGGCTGTGGTTTCGTTTTTAATGTTTGCTTCTATTTACATATTTAAATTTTTTAATATTTTTTTAATATACTAAGCATAGTACTGACAAAGCGAAAACGTATAAGTCTATGAAATTTTCTATTTTACCCTGAAATAGTACCCAAAATAATTTCCCGTTAAAAAAAAGTGAAGAAGTCCAAAGGTTTTAGAATTTGATTATACGATAGTAATTTCTTTTCCATAGATAGTTTGGATTTTCTTCCTATAAGCCACAACATGTTCGTATACTTCATATTCAAATCGTTCTGTTTTTTAACAACTATATGACTTTTCCATGTTAGTTGTTTGTCCAAATGGATTCCGAGATATTTTACTGATTCCTTTTTTAACATTGCGGATTTTTTTATTTGTAAATATTACACGGGCAGATTTTTTTCTCGTTGATTACTATTCGCCACCGCTTGAACCATATCGAGAGTGTATTAACAACTGATTGTAGGTTTATTGCGACATTTTCTAGCGACGAATCTGAACAAATCATTGCTGTATCGTCCGCGAAAGTGGCTATTTTCGCGTTATTTGGCGCAGGTATATCCGCTATATCCTAGTATGCTACCTTGAAGTACACCAGCTTTTATCGGATGCAATCGAAATTCTCCATCTCCATAATTAACCACGAAATATCGTTCACTAAGGCAAGATTTAAATAATTCGAAAAACTGATGTGGGAGGTGGCACCGGATTTTATAGAGCAGCCCTTCGTGCCATACTCTATCAAACGCCCGTTTAACTTCAAAGAAAACCGCGTCGCATATTTTTTTTAGTCTCCAAGGGTTGTTCAATAATATTAACTATACGGTATACCTGCTGTACAGTTCCATGATCAGCTCGAAATCCAAACTGATGTTCCGGTATTAAATTTCCACCTTCTAGGAATTGTTTCATTCTTTTTAATATTATCTTTTCGTATACTTTAGAAAGCACCGGAAGAAGAGAGATTGGTCGATATGATGTTAATTCGTCTACAGGGTTTTGCGGTTTCTTCGCTATTATAATTTGTGAAAACTTCAGCGGATAGGAAAATATCGTAATCGAAGTATAGCATTGAATATATAAGTTAGTAGGACAAGACCTTTGCGAGGTAATTCCTTTAATACCCTGGAAGTAATTAAATTGTATCCTGGTGATTTATTCGGATTCATGGTTTGAATTGTTGACTTAATTTCTCCAGGAGACGTAAATTTAACGGTATTCCTCTGATCTATATGGTTTAGCGGTGTTGGTAGAGAATTTGTTCCGGGATTTGTCTGGAAGACATCAGTAAAATAATTTCCAAATTCTTCGGCCTTCTCGAGATCACTTCGAGCCGATTTTCCATTTAATTTTTTAATTGGATGTTGTTTTTCTACCGGTATTTTTAATCGTTTGGTTGCTTTCCAAAGGGAATAGTCGTATTGAGGAGTGGATGACAAGTTATATACTTGTATTCACTGAATGTTTTATTTTTGTGATTCTGTAGCAGTTGCTTTACTTGTTTTGTTTGGTTATTTAATCTAGTTTTGTCTATTGGATTTCCATTATTTTGCCATATCCTCCGCAGTTCCCTCTTTAAAGCAACTTCTTTACGTATATTTCTGTCGGGTAATATTTGATTGTTTCGTATTTCTTGTTACGTAGTGTAGCCGCCCAAGCTGATTGTTGGACAGTTTTTATAAAGTCCTCAACAGCTGTTTCTACGTCTCTTCTAGTTTTTAGTGAAAATTTTAAGTTTATTTTGTTACTCAGCAGTTCTCGGAATGTATCCCAGTAGGTTTGCCTACTGCACAGTTTTGGTGCACATAATTTCCATATAATTTTTCCACTAATAATAATTACTACTGGTGTATGATCAGATGAAAGAGTATTATCAGAGTGAACACCAATAAAGTTTGTTGATAAGCCTTTGATTACAAAAAAGTCCAGTAAGTCTGGGATCGTTAATGGATCTGCAGGCCAGTAAGTTGGGGTTCCAGACGAGTGTACGATACACCGGTTTTCATCAACCGCCAGCTTTAATTATTTGCCTCGAGGTACCGTAATCCTGGATCCAAAATATATGTTTTTTGCATTGAAATCCCTCCCAACTATATAAACATTACCTAATATTTTAAAGTAATTGTTAAATTGGATTTTAGTAATAACATGCCTCGGCGGACAGTAAATGGGTGAAACTGTAATAATGGGTGAAACTGTAATATTACTCCTTTGATCTCTATTTATTAGTACACTCGTAGCTTGTAAATAATTACATTCGTATTTCTGTATTTCATGATGTTTTATACCTTGTTTAATTATAATAGCTATGCCACCATGCGCAGTCCCGAGAAAAAGTTGAGTACTGGTCGAAATTATTCACTTTTACAAGATTTGTTGGGTATTTTGGTGGTGGCTGTTAGTGGCCAGTTAACCTGTATCGTTGGTTTCGGTGTTGGATAAATATTCGGAGACACATTTTCCTATGTACCCTAAAATAGTTACCTGTTGGCGTGCGCCCGATTAGTACAATCCCTATTGTTGTCTGCATTGCTATTTCGGAAGTAAAATTTTTGATTGTAGCTTTAAATTTTCCATTTATCAAAGCTTCTAATGTGAACTTTACAAAAAGTCGTTAAAAATAAGAGTGTTTTGTTCAAATTTAAACTGGAATATCTGTGAGCGCAGCCAAGTGCTGAAAATTTTCTAAGTAATTTGAAAAAAGGTAGTTCAGTATCCAGTTTAATGCTTTTCTTCTTTTTTTCATTTTTTCAACGTGAACATAGTTGTCCCAATTTATCGGCATTTTTGTTTCGATGAATGGTGCAATTGACTGAGGAAAGAGATAAATAGAGAAAGAAAAGTTGCTTTGGAAGTTAGATTTTCTTAATAAGATGTTCGCGCGATACTCCGATGAATCTCTAAAATCTTGTTTATTTTTAGATATCAAAATCTAGCGTTGCAGCGAATCTTGTATCCGTTACCAAGTAACTAGTACAAGTATCGTTAATTTTGAATTTGTGCCGTTACTCTTACATTTTCTTAGCAAGAGGTCGTCGATTAATTAAATCGCCAACCTTTGGGGGAAGAACTTTTTTTTCTAAATCCGCGAATATTTTGTTAAAATATCATTGACAGAACCATTGGAAAAATTATTATTTTCAAATATTAATTGACGCTTTTAATGAAACTTTTTGTTATTGCTGTTTTTAAAATTTCATATAGTGCACATGTATTTTCTTTGGACAGGTTAATTTTTTTTTTTTTTTTTTGTGGACAATTTCGTAAGACACTTCCTGCGACAGTTCTTAAATTTAAATTTAGAAATTCAAAAACAAAATAAAACCGGCACATACTCTGCAGTGATTTGATATAATTTTAATAGTTTTGCGTTGATTCGATGAAATTTATACGTGTAAATTAGTCAATTATACAGTTTTAATTTTAACACTGTCCAAGCGCCGATGAAGAATATAAACATTAAACCTCATTTGCCGTGGAAATGTTAAATATTAATTAAATAACGATAGTAACGAATTTTGTTAAACATTACGGTAAATTTGCCAACTGAATTAATATCTATAAACTAATTCGAAGAGTTTTACAATTTCAGCGCATTACTGTGTAGTGATTTAATTGATTTATAATGTTTTTATGCCGGGTAATTACAATTTATATATAATTCGATACACCATTTATATACAGACAGCATATAACTTCCATTTTTAAAATGTGCCACTTTTTTTCTACTAAATTTTTCTACAGAAATAATAACAGAAAATCGAAATAACACACTCTAGATCCCATTGGCTATGCTTCTTCCCTTGCAGTTTTATTTCGATTTTCTGTTATTATTTCTCTTTAACAAAATTTAGTAGAAAAAAAGTGGCCCCTTTAAAAGATCTCGTGTTTCGTACACAATTAAACTTTAGTAATATTCTATCCTTTTTTTTTTTTTGGAAAGACAGTGCGTTCTCACTTGCATAGTGCAGAACATGCGTGAATTTTTTTTTAAGTTCACGTTACGAAATATAACAATAATAAAGTAATTTTAAAGAAAAACGTGATTTTGCTATTTGAAGAGAAATACAATCAGTGCTGAATCCACGGGGAGGGAAATAGGGAACCCGAAACCTCGATGAAAAAATTTGTTACAACAGGGGAACTTAATTTATACTATAAAAGATTTGTGTAAGTGTTACAACGTATGGATTTAATTATATAACTAAGTAAAACTACTATTAATGTTACGTTTTTATTCTCTTTTTAAAAACCCAACTGTCATCGATCGTTTGTCTTTTTTATTTACTTTTTTTTATTTATTTTGTAATTTTAATTAAAAATAGTTCAATGAGAAATATATTTAAATTTGCGCACGGACAAAGAATTCGGTTCGGATTACTGACAAAAATAAAAAAGAAATAAAGTCTAATAAAAAAATACTATCGTTCTTTTTTTTCTAGTAATTCACTGTTCAAATTCTAAACTATCATTTTTTAGGTATAATTTTATAATTTCGTTTTATTTTTCACCGCTAAAAATAAAACGGAAGTTAAATTAAAAATTGTAATAATTATGTATTTTTAAGAAAAATTTTAAATTTCTACACTTACCGTATAAGGTAATTATATAATTACCCTCCCCAAAATGTCTCTCTGGATCCCCGCCCCTGACAATGCTACAAAAACTAACAGATCTCGGAATTGAAAATGTATTTAATAAATTCTAAGAGTAGAGTATATTTTATTATTAAGTATTAATAATAAAACTAAAAATGTATCTCTCGAACGAAATGTGTATTACGTGTATATCAAATATTCGGATAAAAATACATTCCGTTGCGTTTATTTTTTAGTATTTCTGGTGAATTAAACCGTTACGTGAAACTGATACGAAAAGATAAAATCGAAAATTTCTTTCCTCTTTTGCATTGAATATGACATACGGCTGTGTTAAATTTTAAATTCCGCGTTGCAAAAGTTATGGCAACAAAAGTAACCAAAATATAATGCTGCTAAACAATGGCTAGCTTTATTAAAATTACGCTCCCAACCCAAAAAAAAAAAGTAACTGAACAACGATAGGAGCGCTGCCGTCGTTTATAACTTAGAGAATAAGCCATCTCAGAACTGCCCCTAGTTCGCTAAATCTAATAATAATAATGAAAAAAAAGTACTTCGCCCAAGGAAGAGAAGCCGCGAGCTGTACAATTGCCGTACTATATTGGTTTTGGCCAAATGGCGTTTAATGCTAGGCCAAAAAAAAAAAAAAAAAAATATTATTGGTTTATTCCAAACAAATCAATCGTGATATCTTTTTTTGCAATCTGAAACGATTGAATTTTTTCATTCGTAACCGGTTTTTAAATCTTACATAATCTCGCTTCCGCGCCGTTACCCCAGTAACGAATTTTCCCTCTGTACCCCTTCGCAAATTTTCCGTTTTCCGTAGTTGAATGTTCGCGTGTACAACAAACAAACCGAAAGGTATAATAATAATAGACCGGTGGAGGTGCGGTATATTTATTATTATGGTAATTAAATTGAAATCGACGACAACGATGGCTCGCTTTTCCTGGAAATGGGACTCGTACAATGGTATTGCTCCCCACCGCCGGTCGCGCTATTTCATCGCGCTTGCTTACTTCTTGCATAATACCTGGCTTTAAAAGCAATTTAAATGTTAATGCTTTTTCATCTGGAATTTTTTCCCCGTTTTGCTCTTTATGCTAAACCAGCTGATAGGCCAAAATGGAAAAAAAAAGGAAAAGGGAATAAAATAAATGCTTTTCTACTCCACCATTAAAAGGGTTGTTGACATTCCCTCATTGTAAGGATATTTATAAGTGTACGCGTTTTTTATTTTTCAAAACGATTTTAATTTTAATTTTTAATTTTTATTCTTCGCTTTTTAACTCCGCTAAATTAATTTTATTGTTATTTTTTCGAGACAATCTTGTTATCATTTCTATTGTTACGAAACAACAAAAATTTAATGGCGCGCCACGGAACAAATGATTACTTTCATTTTTTTTTCGTCTATTTTGGCAGCCGCAATTTGCTTTTGGATATATTCGCGCGCTACGATCCGTACGAGTTTTCTTCTAGTGCTGCACGATTACATCTAATATTCTTTCTCTTTCCAAAAAGCTACATTTAATATTTTGGTCCGACTATAGTTCCTCGCTTACCGCACTCCTATCTTCCTAGCCGGCATTCCTTTCTTTCTTGTTTACGGTTCCGTAACTTTTCCTTTCTTTGCCGTTTTACTCTATTGTATCCATATGTCGTCTCCGATTTGACCGTTTCCTACTTCGTGCTTTTCGTTATGCTTTTTTCTTTTTCTTTATTTTCAATCTGGCCCATTTACGTGCCGGGCAATAATTACATATGCGACGCTAACATTCTTTGAATAACATTCTAAATTGCTCTGATATCCCTTCCAATATTTCATCTTACATTTCTGAACCCTCTTTGTAATTATCATATAGTGTTCGCTCAATATCTAATAGAATCGAAATTTAAAGTAACTTAAAACGTTTATTACATACGGGTCAATGTTATCAACTAACTCCTAAGAAAAAGAAGAGAAAAAAAAAACAGGGCTAGGGCGAACGGCATTCCCTAAAATCGCCGCGATTTCATAGACATGTAACATACGATGATTATATGTCACATCGAAGTGATGTAAAACACTACTTTTTTTGAAACTTTACGTTGAGATATCATAGTTTATCTCGAGCTTTGAACGCGTTTCATCATATAGGCATATGGATATACTGTAAAGGTTGAATGTAGACTACTGCTGTGTGAAACTTCTAAAAATGTGTGACATTCATTCGGAGGGTTTTATACAGTTTATCGAATTCAGCAGCTCTAGTCAAGAACTCTTCGGATGTACGAATTTTACTAAATTTACACAAAGGCGCTTTATTTTTCTTTTTTGGTAGGAATTTTTCTAATAAATGAAATTTCTGTTCAGTTGTGCCATATTAATTCGACTTTCCTTTTTCTGTTCGGGGAGGCGTTATTTTGATGCGAATTTTAGTTTGACTTTTTGATTTTTCAGTGCTAACGTTATCCAAAATGTGACTCGAAGTGAAAAATTTTGTGTTTTCACATACACTTTACGAAGAATGTTCCGGCATTAATAATACTTTTTAAAAGTGAACATTTTTCAACTCACGCATATGTTTCAAGTTGGAAACAAGAATTAAACAAAGGCTAAAAATATACATAGTGACTCTTTTTTTGTAACCTAATACGATTTGTAATAGAACCGACAGTGTAGTATTATATTAACTAAAAAAGTCTCCCCAGAGGGACAATACTGTCTTCTCTGCTTAAGCACTCACATCTGTGAGCAAATTACTTCGGTGTCTAAGATAGATCAGAGAAATTACATCATACACTCCTTTGTCGCAAATCTGAGCAAACACTTAGCCGGTTCAAGATTATTATTCCATTGCGCAAATTCGTGTCTTTGTATTTAATTGCCTCTTATTAACTTCGGCATTATTACCATTGCTAAATAATATATAAGCGGGTCAAATTTTAAAAATGTATTGACGATATTCGTATTATATACAAGAGTTTCACAAAATTACTTTTCAATCAAATGAGAGTACGTGACTGAAATGTAGTAGACATGCGCTTTTAAGAAATTTCTCGTAAAGTTTGAAGAGAAAATTATCAACAGTTGTTTTAAATCTTACCTAACCGTGTTATAAATAAGTGATGGTTATGCATCGCATGTTGGAGAACTGTCACATAATGCTTATATTATCTGTTTGTTTTATAAATAATTTTTCAACGCCCAAGTATATCTAAGATCAGGAATCGCGTTACTGATTTACCCCATGTAGGGTGGCAGTGTAATTTACATAAGTCAGCTGCATCAGTAGTTGTCATCTGACCGAGATGATATTTTCAATTAACGAATAATAATAATAGTAATAAATAAACTGGTTTTTGTCTAACTCCGCGAAACTAAATCGAATTAAGTACGTGGGTCATAGTAATATTTTAGAAGTTCCTTTAGATTGCTTCTGAATTCTTTAAGCGATGGAACTGACTAAATGATAATTCGAAGATAGCCGATACTTTTACTACTTGCTCCAGTATAAACACGTTTAAGTTTATTACACGTGTGATTTTTAGGGAAAAAAATACATATCTTCGGTGTAATTTTCGCTTTATTTCGTCTCATTTCGTCTAGTAATATAGTCTTATAAATTATATTATTATTTTATCTTCTTAAAAGTCGCAATAGACTAGTGACGAATTCACACATGACTATGTGATTCTCAGCGCCGGAAAGGTTGAAATTGACTTTAAAACGTAATTTAATGAGAATAGTTAACAACCGCATGATAGTGACAACAGGCCAAAAAAAAGGAAAGTGCTTTTTCGTTTCAATTCGAACAACTATCGAAGCCGTTAAACGTACATCGTCGTAATATTAAACTGAACTGGTCTTTTATAATTATTACTTACTTTTACCAATAATCTTCAATCGCTATATTCGCAGCTAATTTAAGAAGTTCATCAAAGCTGGACAGGTGATTTGACACCCGGCTAAAAAATAAATAAAACAATGAAACAAAGGAAAAAGTTCGACGACGAAAATCGACTTAAAATTTAAACGAGACATAAAATAAACTGAAAATTATTTTCGAAGAAAAACTACTACCTATTTAACTAAATTTTACTATTAAATATTTGTTAACTCCGAAGTTCGTTATTTTCAAATTTATTTCAAAAATTTTTAAATAATACAACCGCCAACTGAATATCGATTAGGAAAAAGCTCGATTCGCGTAGACTTTTTTTGTCCTGTTCCGTACTTCCAGCTACAATATTAGGTATTCTGCTTGAATTCCAGTTAGAGTATAAAACTTCGGTGTAATAGTCGTTCCCGCATGTCTTTTAATGCCAGCCAAAGTCTATTAAAAAAGAACTAATATAAATATATATATATATTAATTACAACGTAATTCTTAGGCTAACCCCCCCCCCCCCCCATTAGACAAAATGTCCCAATTTTGTTATATTTCATAGGATTTTTGTGACTGTTATTTAAAATATCTCAAGATTTTATGTAACGAAATATGTAACAAAATATGTTCTAATTTTATATAATGAAAGTTAAATGTTAAGATAGGATTTTTGAAATTATCTTATTTTTTTTTGTGTTGATGCCAGTAAGAATTTCCTTGTAAATTTTGATCATTTTATACAAAGTATAGAAGAGAAAGAGACCGAAATGAAAGCAAGGGGGTTTAAGGGGCATAGACCCCTGTGAGGTCAAAATGGCCGAGTTATATATATAGGGTGATTTTTTAAAAGTTAAGTTTTTCAGGTTGGCAGCACTGGTGCGTATTGGCGTCCAAACGTCATCTGTCAAAGTGAAAAGTTTTCAATATACTCTGCCATTTCATCATGGAAAGACTTACAAACGAGCAACGATTGCAAATTGTTGAAATTTATTATCAAAATTCGTGCTCTGTGAAAAATGTGCATCGTTTGTATCGACCTGGTGAATCAACAATTCGTGCTGTTATCACCAAATTTGGTGCGAAATTTGGTGATAACAGCACGAATTGTTGATTCACCAGGTCGATTATGACGACCATAATATGGTCGTAACAAACGATGCACATTTTTCACAGAGCACTGGTTTTTCATAATAAATTTCAACCATATCGCAATCGTTGCTTATTTATAAGTCTTTCCATGATGATGAAATGGCAGAGTATACTGAAAACTTTTCACTTTGACACAGATGACGTTTGGACGCCAATACCAACCAGTGCTGCCAACCTGAAAAACTTAACTCTTAAAAAATCACCTTATATATGTATAGGTATATATATATAAAGGTATATATATATAAAGGTATATATATATAAAGGTATATATATATAAAGGTATATATATAGGTATATTTTATTTTTCGTCATATTTTTTACGAGTTTTTCACATTTTTTTTATTTTGGCATTCTTATTTTCTTAGACGATTGTTATTTTAGATTAGATATGAACGTAGTAACGGCTTTGATTCCTCACCTATCATTGAGTATTGTATGCGCAAGGCATTCCAGATATGTTTTATCTTTTTAAGGTTACTCGGTTTGCTGTGCTATATTAACCGTTATTATTTTCCCGACTCATTCTTACTCCTCATGTGCATATATATATATATATATATATATATATATATATATGTGCGCGTTAAGGTTTTCATTTCACCGCATCTGCTGACGTATATATTAGATCTGCTTAAAATACTACCGTTTATCTCAGAGGTCACATTTTGTTATCCGATGGCTTCGTTCTATTTCCTCTATGTTACTTCTGTACGCTTATTTTGTTTTTTCATCTTATTCTTCATCTTTCAGATGCTGTCTTATCTTAGTCTGCATTCCTTCTCATCATTCTGGCAAAGTATTTAAAAAAAACAAAACATAGTACTAACCTTCTCTCGTTAAGATACTCTTCTTTCAGGTTTCCAAATTTCTATGTCCTTTTATTATTATTATTATTTCTCTCCTCTATATAAGTATTAAAAGTTTTGCACGTTTTTGTAAAATTTTTACCGGAAATTTCTTATTTTATCTTGGGTTTTCTCTTACATCCGTCTCCGTTTTTAATTTTTTTCATTCTTGTTGCTCTTAACATTTTTCGAATTTTGATGTGGACGTGTCTAACGGCTGAAGGTCGCTTCATGAACTGTATAAATCATTCAAAAGTGTTACAACGTCATCACTTTGACTGCGCGATCAACAGCTTGGGTTAATTTTTTTTTACTAAATCGATACGTGTCTTCTTTGAAATTTATAACACAAACTTCTGTACAAAAGAAGTTACGGAGGTACTGGTTTTTAGCTTTTTTTTATCACACCTCTTCGTCTATTGTAATTTACGCACAAGTGATGTATCCTTCATGCATTTTTAAAAAGAATAAAAAAAAAACTCGACAATTTAGTATACTAAATTTCTTAATTATCTATCAAGTCCGCATAGGTTTAATTATCGTTTATATCCAGCGTCTTATTATTTTTTCAGCGATAAATTTTTCGTCGATTTTCTTCCTAAATAATTCGTAATCGTACGACGGCTATGACTACTATTCGTTTTACAGATTTATTCGAGTCGAGACGATTTCACATAAAAATGTCCTTTTTCGTTAAGTATTGATTTTTTCTAACTTTGATTAACGTAGCTTTGAAACTTAATATATACACTATTATGGCGCGGCTTCTAAATTCTAACGTCTTTTGTAAGGCAGTAGAGAGCGCTGAAAAAAAAAGGCTCGCAATAGGCGCGCAGTTTTTCGATTGATTAATTTTTAATCATACCGCCGGTCTACTTCTTGCGTTACGTTGGCCCCGTAAATGTGTTTGGCCGCGTTGAAAGTTCCCGTTTTACCATCATTCAGTCGTACGTAACCTCTCTATAACTCCGTCTAATTTGCACCTCTATCTTTTCCGTATTAGTCACCGCCGCCACTCCGTTATAGTGAAACTTTGTTCAAATGAAGAGACTGCGCTTGATGCTTCGGCAGCATTAATCGAACCTCTTCGCGCGAAATTCGCTATGCACATTTAACGGCAACCTCTTGCTAAGTTCCCATGATTACTGGGGAGAACCTCGGGCTATTTCGGAGAATTTGCAAACAACTATCTCTGTCGGCCCGCACAAACCGGGTCGGGGTAACATGCACATTAGCAACAGTTTAAAATTTTCCCGTACCGGACGAAAGATAACGGAATGAATTCGTAACGACGTCCCATTGCAAAAACCGAAAGTTGGTAATTTATCTGGTTCGCTCTCTATAGAAGAACCATAAATCAACTTAAATAAGTTTTCCCTTTGAACTAGTGATTCTCGCGACCAGGTTCACTTATTGCACACTTGTCCTTTTTCCTTCAGCTCTTCCAGATATGCCTGCCTACGCGTTGCACGAATCCCCGTAAACCCCCGCGCCCGCCTCCCCGTCTTTATTTACTTTGTTTTCTCCGAATTCCGGTGCTGTGTCCTCTTTCCGGTACGTTGTTATTCTAGCCGTTCTTCCGATAGAGAGCTTCAACTCCATCCGGGCCGTAGTTGTCGTCGTCATTGTTTGTTGTTGTTGTAACTGTTGGAAAATTCTTTCGACACCACTCCGTACATCCTTTCCCCCGGTCCTCTGTTCGCTGCATTATGCTCAACTTTTAAAGAGGAATTTTCGAACCAAATTATGTGCACCCTTCCGCCGTGCAGAGTTGTGAGCCAGCTACTGGAGAGCCTTCGATCCATTTTTCTTTTCGTTCCCGCTATACTTTTTCCTCTTTCTCAGACGCGACCATGAGATAAGGGTGTGATTGGTCGCTGAAAGTGTGTATAACAAAGAGGCTCAGCGTTACAGACTTTGCTGGACGTAAATTGCTTTGACGTTGACAGCTTTCAGTTTTCCGGTAAAATCCCTGCAGACTACGCGCACAACATTCGACGCCGTCCGTCTTGAGTTGCTCCAAATGTTTGATTAGTCCGAGTTCCGAGCCGACTGCTTTACGTTATATTTATATGCGTGTGCAACAAACCGCGTTGCAGCATCTGCTTTCGTATTGGTCGGAAATTGGGGTGTACGTTTACGTTTCGATGTCGATTGATCCGATGCCGAACACGTACAGCGTGTCATAGATAATACCGCATGCTGACTCTCGTAATCTTTCCTAATTATTATCGCTCGTCTCTGTTTTATTATTTGATCATTATCAATCATTATCCTGCTCTTCTTTGTTGTCATTATTCAATTATTTGTTTCGTTTAAACTTTTTTTAGGAATGTGCCTTTTTTTTTTTTTTTTTTTTTTTCTTCTAAAGAACACGAGCGAATGGCAAGAGAGGGAGAAAGAAAAAAATTAAAACAAAGATGAATCGTACTCTGCATATTAAGTTTATCTGCGTACGAATGAGATTAACTATCTCAGCAGGTAGTTAATTAGTCGAAAAACATTTTTCAACGTAAATAACGGAGTAAGAAGTTTTTCGGATGATCAAAATTAAACACATTTTTGTTAATAAACGAAGCAGAAAAATTACCAGCAATTAAAGAAAAAGCCGCAGCCCTTTAATATATGCAATATTACGTTACATAAAAACACAATACAAAAAGAACGGTGATGTCTAGGAACATCCGGTAGCAACGAAGTTCTTTTCGTTTTCTGGTAGATATTAGCTATAAAGTCACACTCATAAAGTATACGATAAAATAAACCGGCTTAAAAGAAAAGCTATACTGCTTGTTAAAGAGAAGAGGCGAAATTTTAACGGAATTTCACTAACAGAAAATATCAAATAACACAATTTGTCGACGAGCGTGTTTAGCTTAATGAAAGAAATCGGTATAATTACATAATTAAAAAAAAATAAAATTTCAGAGAAGCCAGTTATTTTCAATTTTTCTCCTTCCTTCACTGTCTCGTTCGTACACACTAACGTTTCTGTTGTACAGCGTGTATGTGTATGACTTATACCTATGTACTTTTCGTAACGGTCGGACATTATTTAACGCTAGAATTTGTGCATGCCAATCTCTATTGTCGGGTGTAAATCGGACATCATATCGGTTATTACTATCGAAAATTTTCGTACATAGGTAAAAACGACTTGGCCGTACAAAATTTAAGCTTGAGAACGTGAATTTTATAAAAAAAAAATCTTCGAGCAAATTAAGTTTACACAAAGACTGTTCATTTTGTTAATTTCTTTTTGCGTGTTAAATGCTCATTGTAAATTTAACAAAACCGATGTAACACTTGTGTGTGTAGTACATGGCTCATTATAAAAAATTCGTTAGAAATGAAGACTACGAACTTCAGCAAATACTAAAAATTATAAATTTCTTCAAAAGTGCGGAAAAAATTGAACCCCCGTCGCTTTCGCATAGTAATTTTTTCCTCGCTTTATATTGATTTAGGTTTTTTTATTTTATCGTCATCGTAAAAGAAGTTTGATGCTTTTAATTAAAAAATATATGTCCATAGCCGACATTATAAATAAGTAATTGTCCGTATTTTTCTCGCTATGCACTGGATAATACAGCCGTTACATACAACCATTTCAAAAATATATTCTGTGCAGATGTTTAATCATTTTCTTTACACATATTACTATTTAAAGCTATTTTGGAATAGTGTAAATATTAGAAAAAGAATAAAAGTTATAAATGATGTAAATAATTGCAAGTGATTAGAAGCTATAAACTATACACATACATTATATATATGTATATATATATATATACATAGGTTGTCTCATAAAGACAGAGATCAACGCTGGCGACGCGCACCAAATCGACTTGGCGAATATATTAGCATCTAGATCAATCTTTTGGCTACAAAATGAGACCAATTTGAAATCTGTAACTTAAAAATTGTCCAAGTTATGGACATTTTACGCGATCTACTTTGCTCTGACCCTACAGGTTTTTAACGTATGTGAATATGAGTAACGCGAGTGTTGAAACGGAGCAACGTCACGCGATCAAGTATTGTGTTTGGCGTGGTTTGTCCGGCATGGAAACTCTCCGACAACTTAAGGAAGTGTTTAAAGATGATTTTTTAGACCGGAGTACAATTTTGAGGTGATAAAAGCACTTTCTCGCATCCTTAGAGTAACGCCCGAAGAAGAATTCAGAAAAACGATAACCGTGAAGTGGCAGAATCGAATACGCCAATGTATCAAGAATGAAGGACGTTATTTCGAACGTGGTTTAGATTTACGCGATGGTAATAGCGATTGATTTTTTCCAGATTTTGTGTGATTTTGTACACTTCTTGAAATAAAAGGTGTAAAAAAATCGAGTTTTCATCTTCATTTCACTTCAGTAAAATCGTCATAACTCATTCAATTTTCGACCTGCAGACTTCACCAAGGGCCCATTTTGTAGCTAATTAAATTTTCTATATACACACAAAAAAAAAAATGTCTAAAAAATTCACGCGCCTGAAATAATCGAGCGCGTGCATTCAATAAACCTGTAGGGTCAGAACAAAGTAGGTCGCGTAAAATGCCCATAATTTGGACAATTTTTTAAGTTACAGATTTCAAACTGGTCTCATTTTGTAGCCAAAAGATTGATCTAGATGCCAATATATTCGCCAAGTCGATGCGGTGCGCGACGGCGCGACGCCAGCGTTGGTCTCTGTCTTTATGAGACAACCTATGTATATATCAACAATAGAAAGAAGAATTAAAAAGAAAAAGGCGAAAAATCAAAAATACCGAAAAAGTAAAAGAATCAAAAAAGGTCTACTTTTATTCAAAATTGTTCTGATAATGAATAGTCAGTTCTGTTTACAAATGAGAACGTTTAGAATGTCTTTATAAGAAAAAAAAAATTTTAAATCTATTTTCAGGACTTTTAAGTACGGAATCATAAAAGTTCGTATTTCAGCTAATTTCGTTAATTTGTATTTTTAATGATTAATTATTTTTACAAAGTTACATAGATTAACAAGACTGGAATTTGATCATAAATTTATGAAACTAGCTATCGTTTTGACTCAGAGAAATTACACTAACTGCAGTCAAAATTATCTTTTACTAAATTAACTGTAGAAAAAGTTTTTTTCCGATTTATGATCGAAAAATCTCTTGGTAAATCACCGACACTATAATAATCTATCAAATGTGTTTATCTTGAAGTAACATATAATCAACGCATTAAACATTATCAAAACGATGATCGCTTGATAACTTTTAAATAAAAGCAACTACTCTTAATACCTGCACAAAAAGAAAATAGCTTACACGAAAAGCTCACCTTCGTTCTCTATGTTCACCCAATACTGTTTCTTAATTAATATATTGAAAAAATTATTATTGCGAAATATTTAATCTACCGGTTCACTCGCGAGTAAAACTGTCACGAATCGCTCGTAACGGTGGTCTTGCAATATGCATTAAAATCTATAGTTATCGTCGCAAGTATTGTCAGACATTGAATTTGCAACGA
Organism: Icerya purchasi; assembly: GCA_039619475.1. Classification (NCBI taxonomy): domain Eukaryota; kingdom Metazoa; phylum Arthropoda; class Insecta; order Hemiptera; family Monophlebidae; genus Icerya; species Icerya purchasi. The sequence continues at coordinate 378,031,057 of CM077116.1, read as the reverse complement.
ATTTCTTAGCCCGTGGAAAAAGCCGATAACCTCTATCTGTCTGACAGTAACTTGCAAAAATATGTTTCGTAATTTTCGAACGTTGACCGGAAAATGTATTCCCGAATCTGATTATTCATTCCGATTTTCGATTTTGATAACTACTTTTATTAGGCAAAAACGGAACACTCTAAAATAAATCACTCTAAAACCTACATTATTTAGATTCATTGTTAAATATATTTACTACAAAAATAAATTTTTAACACTTAATTAAACAATTATATATATATATATATATATATATATATATATATATATATATATATATATATTTTTATATGCCCGACGCGTTTCGAATCAAACACTTCATGTTCACGCTGTCCTGAGATGTTGAGACAGAAAACGTGACTATATCGATATCGCTTTAGAGAAGAATAAATAACAATTTTGAGGTGCAATAAAATTATACAATCTTAGGGAGTTTTCTCAGTGTGGCTCGAAATCTGTGAACTATCACAATCAAAAACGTGAATTCTGGATGGTCGAACGATGTTTTGTCAGGTGTAATTTTAAGTAATCTGCCGAAATTGGGACACGGCTTTTTCGCTTTATTGGTAATCGTGTCGGCTTGTTGTTAAGGTTCTCAGATACGGATCCCGCTTTACGCCAATTTTGTTTAATACGTCTAAGGTTACAACGCTTCTTATTCGTTCGGCTATATTAAAAATTATGACAAAAAACGTATATTAAAGAAATTATATTTTAAAAATATTAAAAATAGCCGACATGTTCCGGAGTTACATAAATCATGGCATTAATAAATAAAGTTAAAAGTTAAAACGATATCGTCATCTTATAAACTAATACAATATATCGATATGTTAAGATTGATTCTTAATTTTAAATAGTAAGTTACTATTAATTAATTATACGATTATTATTAATTAAAATCACTTTAAATTTATTAATGTAGTATGTTTCGGCGCTATTAAGTAGATTATAATTATTAATATATTTCATTATTTCTGGGTCGTCTTTTATGTTTAGTTTTAATCTATGTTTATTAATAATTTTAATATTTCCTCTTTAAATTACTTCTCCTTTCACGCTCGGTTATTTTAGATATTACGTCGATTTTTTTATATATTATCCGATAATATTTCGGAAAAAAAAAAGGAAAAATTGGCAAAGAGTGTTCTGTTTTTTACATGCTTCAAAAATATACCTCATAGTAGAGTCGCCGCTAATAACTGTATCAAATGAGCCTCTTATTAAGTTTATTCTTCATTATAAATGAGTATAATATTTAAATTAATTTTCACGGAATAGTAAAACGCGACAAATTAACATATATTTGAATAATCATAAGAATATCGTTCATAAATTGTGAAATGTTGCATTAATTTAATATATAATTAAAGGAATGGAAGTAAAATCTGGAGGTTCCCCTTACGAAGTTTAACCAGTGAATATAATTTTTAAAAAGCAACAATTTTTACATTATAAATAAGCAAAAAAAAAAAAAAAACAAAAAAAAACAACCGAAAACAGATAACTAGTTTTTAAAATTAAAGTTTGTTACACTTTCGCTTAAATTGAATGATTCAATCTATATATGTAGTTATATATTATAAGTTTCTTATAATTCAAAATATTTTATGATTACGCATAATATTAAAAAATTCATTAAGCTGTCAACTGATGGCGCTATTACTGTAGTCTAAATTGCACGTTCGATTTCGAAAAATTACAGCGTTACTCACACGTGTTAAGAATGACGGCAAAACGAACGAACTAAAATTTCGATCAAAAATGAACTGATCACAAATCAGTACTGAAGCGGCAAAAAGCTGCGCATGCGTAATAAATCAATAAAAATCGACGAATATTATTTCGTAAATCGGCGACTGAGAACCCTGTTCGCACAGTTCTACGGCAATGGCTTTGTAACGACATATCACGGCACTGGCTATCAATGAAGGCCAGTGTAATTTTCGTATCTGTTTCACCGTTCGCTTTTCCAATCATTGCCTGGCGTAATCAAGATTATTCCGATTTCCAATTAGGAGTATGCTCCAACTTTTTCTGTCGGCCATCTCCGTGTCGGCAAATACGAACTGCCGCTAAATGACGTTTATTTATTTAGCAAATTGTTCGTAGCGATGGTTCTTTATTTGTTTCTGTGAAATTTGATTATTGGCTGGCCCGGTTTTCTTTCGGCAATTCGTCAAAGTTTGCTTTTCTTCTCACCTAATGCCGCTCGCCGTGTCCTTTCTTAAGGTCCACTTTGTATGTACATAAACAACCGTTTGGAGTGTTTGCTTGTGCTGCTTTATCATTCGTTCTAACAAGTTGGCCCGTTCTCTTGCGTACGTCCGCGCCCGTATTGACGCTTCCTTCCAGGAGAAAAGATGAAGGTAATTTAATCAACGACCGACTTGCATGTTGAGGGTCCGTCGAAAGAACGACCCTCCGCCCAGCTTGTTTTTGTAGTTTGTAGCGCGCAAAACCCTTTAGCCTTTACCGAATTCACTTGTCAAGCAAGCGTTCAACCTCTTTCGCGTCTTACGCTCGTAGCTCCAGTTGGACTCTGCAATCTTTAATAACACCGTAAGCGGAACGAATAGCTTTGTTTATAACTGGCCCCGGCCCGTTTCGTCCTATTGCATTCCGTATATACACTGTATAGGACATTTTCTTTTCAGCCACGCTACGTACCGGTGGGCGCATTAACGGATTTAGCCGTTAAAATGTGTTTATTTTCATTATTCCGCCGGCCCGGCGATATAAATTCTCTGTGTATCATGAAATGAGACTAAGTCGTGAGACACGCTAAGAAGTACTAAAGGAAAAATTATTATTTTATCTCGATAAAAACCACCGTCCCTTTTTTGTTTTTATTTTTTAAATATGCAAGAAATATGTTGGAATTTTGTTGGAGGCTCGTCAGCTATAGAAATCAGCGGCAGCGAGAGAAACATTTTTCTATTTTTTTTTAATTTACAGAATCGAGACATCAGGTCCTGACCGAACAATACCACTGTCTAATCATCTACGCTCTAGCTAGGAGTGTTTAATAACTTCTGTTATACTTTATTTATTTATTTTTTTTGTTTGGTCCCCTATACTTCATATAACCGTTATATGCGTCATTGTGAAAGTTGGCTTCAAGTTCACTTTTTCGTATCATTCTCCGTGCTAACTATCCCCAGCGGAAGCATTCCGTGCTCTTCGAAATCCCTATTACTTTCCGTTCACTTCAATCGTAATTCGCAAATGTATGAAATGCTCCCTAACCATTTATATTCAATTCGTGCTCCTAGGATATGGTAAATTCTAGAGTCCATATAAAATATAGTCGCATAGAGTCCAAATCGTCGCATCGCAGTCTAGTTAATGACTTTTGTATCTTCTTCGCTGTAAACGAAAAATGGCTTCTCACTCCGTCGCTAATACAATTCTCGGTTGAAGTTCTTTTTCAGTAAGAGCGTCGTTTCTCAATGCACAAGTCCAACAAAAATCATGTCATTAGCTGACGACAAATACAAGATATGTGATATACGGCAAGTAAATTACCTTTGTAATCCTCAAGATTTCATGGAACACGTAGAGCCAGATATGGAAGACAGATTATGGGGATATAACGAACGTGTTACGTCGAAAGCAGGTTACAACATACTATAGAATACAAATAACATATACATATGGGGATTGGTCTGTACCAATATATCTGTACGAGCGTCATTTTTAATAAAATATTAGATAACGTGCGTACCTATAAATAAGTCATCGTGCACAGCAGAAATGCAATTCACCGAGCTATCCATTGATCGAAAAATGATCATCCTATTCGATTCATTAACACTACTGGAGAGTAATTAGACGATAGCCCGAAATTAAAAATAACTTTCAAACAGCTAGAGAAAATACAAAACCATTTGACAGTATTAAAACCTATTCCCGGACATGGTAAGACGAGGGGCAATGAAAGTTACCAATTAGCGAGAAATACTGTAAAAGATGTAAAAATATTAAATACCAGTGGACCCGATTGACAGGAATTAAAAACAGATTCAAGAAGAAAATTTTGAGTAATCATACTGTGAAGTATTGTTCTGAAATTTAAAAAAAAAAAACACTTAAACGAAAAAAACTATAGTGCTCTAAAATTCTGAACCTTTCCAAAAATTCGATTCATACAAAAAACGTAACAAAATGCGTTACAAAAACAACTCACAGTGCTAATAAAACGATTAACCATCATTTAACGAGGAACGGAAAAAAACAAAACACGATAGTTACACTGATGACCTTACTTCAGATACTACTCCAGGTAAACCGCAAAGATTAGAGACAATTTACAATGAAGGATTAACAAAAGTGATGAAATTCGCCAAACAATGAGTACAAAATAAAAAACCATTAGTTGTAAAAATAGGGGGAACACCTCTGGAGCAATTCCCAAAAATCGAACATCACGCTGTATCGACAGCGGATGGTGGAAGGAACGACGAAGAAATTAAGGATAAGAATTGATAAGGCACGGGAAGGTTTTAATAATTTAGAACGGACAATTCAACTCCGATTAAAGCTACTTTGATCTTACGTGTGGTCTACGTTACGCGACGGAAATATGAATACATTTTCAAAAAACACAGAGAGAGAACTAGAAGCGTTCGAAGTGTGTGGACACACGGACGGATCTACAGAATAATTGGACGAAAAAGATAAACTTGGAGTGTTGCGACGTACTGGATTAACTGAATCAATTATGCTGACCGCCATAAAGAAATTATAAAAAGAGGAATGCAAATCGAAACCCTATGTTTTGCAATCGTAAACTACTCTGGGCAAAGCTCCACCCGGGAGAAAGCGAGTATTTAGCGGTTTGGTTATAGATAACAGTTAATGTACCGATAACTAACAACTATGAGACTAATGTGTGTTTGTGGTATTCAGTCGTGGAGAAGCTAATTAAGAAAAAAAAAGATCTGCTAACGAAATATAATAACGTAAACTAAGCCGGAATGAAAAATGGTTGAAAGGTGTACCAAGGGCGGGGGAAAAATGCTAAAATAATATCTCGGCAGCACCGTACCTTCATAATAATTTACGCATCTTAATGAGCAAATACAAATTTCGATAGGCGAATGATTTTTATTTTCTTTCGATTTCGGATAGCTTTTCCTTTTTCCTCAGTAAATACCCGTTCACCGTAATGAGTAGAAGAAAACAAAATGGCGTCAGAAAGTACAACGGCTGGTTTTGTGACTAAACTGATCGTATACGGACACGTTAAAAACAATTATTCGGCTCTGCTTTTTGACTCGTTTTTCTTCATTCAAGAACTACACAGTTTGACGCAATCTCTGTTTCGAAGATAAATGAAGTCGAATTAATTTCCACTCGTTGCATCGCGACTGATTAAATGACTCAATTTTTTAAACGCTACATTGTCTCGCCCGCTGTCGAAATGCACTGGTCCGCGGTACACGTTTTAATTTATCTACCGACGACAGAAGTACGACAGGCTGCAACGGTCTATTTGAAATTGACGAGAGTCGTCTACGCGAACAGTCCCGGCTTTTACTGACTGACGTCTGACAGGTAATTACAGAAAAAACGTTTTAGTTAATCCGCTAGAAGTGGGTCCCAGCAGTTTCTTCGGTACCTATTGAACTATTTATCTGTTTTATTGTCTAGAAAAATTTATTTAAAAATTTCCTCTGCAGAAATTTTAACAAATTCACCTACCCCTGAAGTATAGACTAATAAGCGCTAACTAAAGAAATCCATTCGGTCAAAATATTATTATTTAGTTCCAATAATCTACGCTACTACTGTACAAAGAACGCTTCGTTTGATTGATAATGTAACAAAACCTGTAACGTTTCTGCGTCGCCTCCATAGGGCATTTGTTTCGTTCCGCGATAAATTACACGATCAACTGATATCGACCTCTCCATAAGAATTACAGGAGATTAACATTTGGAGGTATGTTTCCGTAATTTTAAATAATTCCGTTTATTAATTACAACGTAATAATTAGCCCCCTCTCCCCAATTAGAAAAAATGTTCCAATTTTATGTGACGTTTGTTATATTTTATAGGATTTTTGTGATTGTTATTTAAAAAATGTCACAATTTGATGTAACGAAATGTGTAACGAAAACTGTAACGAAAACTGTAACGAAAAATGTAACGAAAAAATGTCTTAATTTTATATAATGAAAGTTAAATGTTAGGATAGGATTCTTGTGATGATTATGTTATCTTTTTTTGTGTTGATGCCAGTAAGAATTACATTGTAAATTTTGATAATTTTATACAAAGTATAGAAGAGAAAGAGACAGAAATGAAAGTAAGAGGGGTCAAGGGGCACAGCCCCTCGCGAGGCCAACATGGTGGAGTTATATAATATATATACGTATGTATTAATGACCGTGTCATTCTTAGCTCGAGGTACGCTGCAGTTTTTGACCTATGCTTATGTCCCGACAGTTTTTCGTCAAATGATTATATCCCCGTTGCTTTTTTATCCCGTGATTATCTTTCTGTAATTGATATAAGAAAGCAAAGGTTGAGAATACAGCACTGTACAATTGCTAAGATTTTTTTTTGTTTTAATAAAAGGCGGCAAAAATTACATAGCAATTTTTTTTACTTCATATTTTTCATCGAACTTTAGTTGTCATTTAGCGATTAATTTAATATGATAAAGAATGTTTTGTGGACGGGTAGTACTCCCTCTGAACTTTATAATGGCTGGACAAGCTCTAAAGGCTTATTTCGCTACAGTCTGCGTGTTTCGCCGGCATTACTCAGCAAATTGGTGGCGAGCGGATTCATATGAGTGTGCTAAGTCGGGCGACATATTTATTTGATTGTATTTTGATTTCATACTTCACAAACATGACGTTTAAGCCATTATGGAGGGTACAGTTTGAAATGTACCAGGGGGCTGCAGTAATGGATTTCAGTATCCTATTTTGATATTACTGTATTTTCTGTGAAAACGATTTTTCTAAAAGAAGTTTAGAAGAAAAATGATAGCTCGCTCCTTAAGATGTGACGTTTATGTGGGTTCCCGGTCACGCGGGAATACCGGGGAATGAACAGGCGAACATAATGGCACTGTCAGCACTGCGAGCTCCGCAGAATTGACATTCACCTCCCCCTTCATCCATGGCAGAATTCTTTTTAGCGAAAAGCAAACAAGAATGGAAGGAACAATGAACCGCGTGTCAGACTTTTCTGTCTCAGGTAAAGTCAACGACCGAGCTATGGTGGCCCCCAATAAATTTTTCCCGCACAGACTTCTCAGTGTGATCGGCCGACTGCGGACAGGTCATACCTCGTACGACCATCTTCTAAATGGGTCAATTTCTCCAACGCAGTGCCCTTTCTGTATGAGCAGTTTCATCCCAATCGTCCAGCACATATTAGTAGATTCCACAGTATTCGCATCAACACGGACGTTCCTACCACATAAAACATTCCCCGAGATATTATCAAACTTCCAAAGTCAGAAACATAGTCAATCATTAATTTTCTTAAAATAAACAGAATAGCTAAAGTAATATAGTCACAAACCCCGCACAGTATATAGCCGCAGCAGTTAAATACGGCGCACTGAAGCTTAGGGAATTCAATATAAAAAAACCAAAAAAAAAACATATATATATATATGTGTGTGTGTGTGTGTATATATGTATATATATATATTACGGCCTTGCATTAATAATCGTTTAATTCTATCTATTCCATTCTTTGTTTTTAATCTCCCCGAAACTTCTGCTTCCTTTTATAGTGATTCTGTTTACTTGCACATTCTTAAAAGCGGAGAAGCGTAGACAGACAGAGATCCTCTTGTTCCAAAAGATGAGTTTCTCTAAACGAAGACATCTATCTTTTTTCATCGGTTTCCTACAAAAAACACAAAACTTGTAGCATTACACTCTATATAGTTGAAGCTCGTTACGTCGTAATCAGTTAAATTAATTTACACAGAAACACGTATAAAAATAAAAATTTCGAATTTTACCTTTGTAAAATTATTAATGTAATTAATGGAATTTATTATCAAACTGAAAAAGAACACTTTTTTTTTCTTTTCTTTTTGCCTAGACCAGAAATTAATTGAAAAAATAAAACTTTACAAGTCTAAATAGAAACTAATTTTTTTCGGCAAGTGTTTCAGAATAACTTGTTTGCGCGTAAAATTTGAGCCCAGCTTTAATTCTCATAGCATCCATCGTAACGAAAAACCGTTGCCAGAAATTGTATGGCGAAGAGAAGAATAAAAATCGCTGTAAAATCACTGGTCCGCACGTTCAGCGAACGTGTCGTTCGAACTGCTTCCGTGTCGCAGCGGTTACAACCAGTTCATCAGCATATGGCCGCAGGCGAAACAATAAACGCACGAATTCATTGAATATATCGGGGACTTAATAAGCTTACCGAGTGAATAGGATCACAGAGCGAACCGGCAGAATCGAAAGATGGCACAGAACGTTATGAGCCCCGAGGGATGGTGGCCCATTTATTTCCTTCTAGCTGCCGTTGCAGGACATTTAAATTAAACGCGGGATCTTTTCTTAAAAACACTGCCAGCTCTGCTAACTTTTTTAGGAGCTGTCTTTAAGCACCGCGGCCGCTTCTATTCCGTCCTTATTTATTTATCGGCCTCATTTTAACACTAAACCATCCGCAATGGAATATCGTGCCAAGCGGACGTGCAAACAATAAATTGCTGCCTTTGTCCTCGCCACGCTTCTTCCGACTCTTTCCATTTATTTGCCTTTAAATTTATACCGCATCGAAATATGTTCTTGCTCGTAAACTACCGGCTTCCTTATTTACTTATTCATTCGCTTTTTTCCATCTTATGTTTCTCTACTTTTTCTTCCTTTTTTTTTCTTCTTTTTTTTTAAAGCCAGTAAGGCTAATCGATATTTTTATTTATGACACGCTCTCTCTGTCACGTATGTGTATCGGGTGACATTAGCCTTGATGACGACGCTAGGAGCATTAGGCATCGACTATGCAACGTATGGAAATGCTTCATTTTCGAAAACATACCGAAGGCGCTAAATTAATTATATTTAACGTCTGCGTTTTTATCAAGCATGGCCGAAACGTAGTGTTGGAATCAATTGCTACTAACGGTATTAATCGAGTAAGCTTCGAATAGAGCCATGGATTTTTTTTTGTAAATGGTTCGGAGATTGGTCCTTTTCTTTTTCTTTCCGAAACTTATCATTGCCTTCTTACTATTTTTGATTTTCTCCATCAGTGTGTGGTATATTCGACGTTTACAATGAAGCTGTTCCTTGAATTATCGATTTTTCGTTTCCCGATGTATTTACCGCGACCTATCTCAAGGATCTTCGTTCTCCCTATTAAAATAACGGCTTGTTAGTGTAATCTTTTCGTATCTATCCTTCTAATATTTACGGCGGTGCCTTGTTAAACGCTCATTTTCCATCTCATGATGTCCCTTTCATCACCCGCCATTCTAGTACAGTTTATATGTTTGTCCTTAATCAACGTAGAATCGAACGAGAGAGGAAAGTATTGAGACGAAGATATATTTTATAGAGAAAACGACGGAACGACCAAGGTCAGAGACAGAAATCAGAAGCTATGAAAAGGGATACAGTTGAATTCGATGATAAAAGGAATAAGAAGTAAAATGAATTTTAGTTTTAAAATGAGAACTTGTGATTATGAGCTGAGAATTTATTAGTAAATCGTTCGTTGATAGAGGTGGAACGTGCCGAGGAGTTAACTGCATTAAACGACACTGGGTGCCCAGAAAAACATAGCCGGAATCGAGTGTAGTCATCATTCCATCATAAGGGTAGATAGGCTCTTATCTTTTGATAGCTGGAAGTGAAGATATTGCAAAATTTCTAAGAGTTGGGATAAGCGTGAAAGAAGTGAGAGTTGGCAGAGGAACTCGGCCAGTTTCAGAATTAAGAAGATTTCTAAATTCTATTCTTCCTCCCTTTATTTAACTAACAGAATGGTTTTTGACAGCATTAACTTCAAATGACCTCTCACCTACTCCATATAAAATTCGAATTAGTTGTTCCTATAATATATCTATAATACTATTCTTGATGGAATCTTCGGAAATGATTATCAGATCCTTTACGCTTCTTAATTCTGAAACTGGCCGAGTCCTTCGGTCAACTCTCACTTCTTTCACGTTTATCCCAACTCTGAGAGATTTTGCAATATCTTCACTTCCAGCTACCAAAAGATAAATGCCTATCCGTCCTTATGATGGAATGATGACTACACTCGATTCCGGCTATGTTTTTCTGGGTACCCAGTGTCGTTTAATGCAATTAACTCCTCGGCACGTTCCACCGCTATCAACGAACGATTTACTAATAAATTCTCAGCTCATAATAGTCTTATCGCAATTTCTCATTTTACTTCTTATTCCTTTTATCATCGAATTCAATTGTATCCTTTTTCATGGCTTTTCATTTCTGTTTCTGGTCTTAGTCGTTCTGTCATTTTTTTGTATAAAATACGTTTTCGTTCGAATCCTTTCTTCTCTTGTTCGGTTCTACATTGTTCCTTTTTCGCACCGTGTTCTTAATCCTGCAGACCGTAACTGTGATTGCGACGTCGACTTCATTATTTTGTCGTGTGCTTGGTTTTTCTCTATTATTCCCTACTTTGACTTGTCCTTTCATTAATAGCCACTGTTCCAGTACTAGGTGCCTTTGTTTCCTCCATTTCCATTCATATTAAAATTTAACCTTTTTCTAGTTTTTAACATTAATCCGGGGTTGCCAAAAAAAAAAAACAACTGATTTTCCTACTTCCTTTTTTTCGCTGATGATATTTTTATTTACTCCTCAACACATGGTAAGATTTCGGTCAAATAAGATATTTTAATATTTTATTTAAATTCTTACTATCAAAACTTTCCTATCAAACTCATTTTGCTCTTTTAATAAATCTATTTACTCCATTGGCTTTTTCATCACACGGTTCGATTTCTGTCAGATACGATCTTTTAATGTATATTTCACAAAGTAATAAATTCACAATATTATGCGGAACATAATTAATAAAAGTATCATAAAAATTATATAAAAATCACGCAAATCATATTAAAAATATTACAAAAAATATCGACTAGTTTCGACGAATTACCGTCATTATCGAGATGCTAGTTAATTATTACAATTAAAACTTATTTAACTTTTAATTTATGGTCATCTAAATCATAATATTTATACTAACTAAATTAAAAAACAAATAAGTTTTAATTGTAATAATTAACTAAAATCTTGGTAATAACGATGGTAATTCGTCTAAACTAGTCGAACATTATTTGTGTGATTTTTATATAATTTTTACGATACTTTTATTATTTATGTTCCGCATAATATTGTGAATGTATTTCTTTGTGAAATATATATGTATATATATATATATAATACCGACAGTACTGCATTTAATTTTACACGATCTTTTAATATTTCGTTCAAATTCTCACTGTCAAAACTTTCCCATCAGACCCATTTTGCTCTCATTACCCCCCCCCCCCCCCCCTTAAACAATTGGTTGCTTCGTTTCCTTATCTCCGTGCCACCGTTATTAGCCGTTTTTCCCGCCACAAATACATTACCTAACGCTTCCTGCTTTTGGAACGTTAATATATATTAAAAGCTCTATTTCCGAATAAATTGGGAAACGATTTTATTGTTCTTATCCCTAATAAACTTATTGTTATCGTTACTTTGAATTTCTCTCGAATATCGTTTTCGCAAAGTTAACCTTATTCAAAACTTCACTCTTCTCGTGTATGCCTTAGAGTTATGAAATTCTAATCCTTCCAAAATCGAATAGTTTTTCATGTCCGTATCATCTTTCCTTATTAATGTAGTTTCAGCATTAAATACATTTCCCAACCGTTTCATTTAAACTGATTCCAACTTATCTCTTCATTTCAAGTAATTGACATTTCTCCACTCCAGTCCATTTTTTTATGTTTCTTCTCTTTTATCCTCACTAATTACAAATTGATTTTTTTTTTTTGTCATTAACTATTTGTTACACCCTCCGAAATTTCGTTTTTCATCTCCACCCATTTTAAAAACTCGTTATTTTCTTCGTCCTATCTTATTCCTATTGATGCCTCTAAAAGTAACGGGAGAACCAAAGCTGTCTTTTCATTTTCGGCTCTTTCTCAATCATAAATGTCCTTCCATTTTTCAACATTCATAATTCTATTTCACATAGTGGTAACCTCTGTTTCTTATTTTCTCTGACTCTTCACGACCATATAAATTTTCCTCTTTTGTACAAGCAGTCTGCATGCAGTAGTCATTGCCGATTCTCTGACTTACTCTACCTCTAAAAGTGTGTAGGATTTATTAATAACTTCCCTACTCATAAGAAACAAACTTCCGTTCTGAATATAGCTCGGCGTGAATACTTCTTGTGATTTTTTTGATTTCAACTTCTTTTTACTTTAGGTATAATATAGCCTTGGTTCCGTTTTTTTCTTCATCCAATCGCATTTCCTCCATAATTCGTTACCATTTCGAGCCTGTTTTCATTTCCTTTTTTTTCCCTTTTTCGATGCTACAGACCATAGATTGCTATATGTTCCTCATCTTTAAATGTAACTTTTAAAATAAAACTTCACGATCTCCTGCGGATTTTTCTATTTCTATTACTCTCGACCTGGTCACTGTTGTACTGTTACCAGATTATAATTCACTTTGTTGGTTTTTCGTTTCATTATATTGCTAGGCTGTTGATCTTCAATTAGCATGGAAACAGTCAAAGCCAATCATTTTGGTGCAAACTTTTTGTTTTATCTTATTTGATTATATACATATTTACCAGCATCTTGTTTAAATGAAAATTCTTATCAATTTCCAGGACAGACGTGCAACTAAATTTCGATCTCACTGACCTGTCCATAACAGGTATTGGCTCCGCAATCATTTACAGTTTTGCGGTTAGCTAGATATAGTCAGTTTAAGTTATAGTGAAACCTTGTTTGAGTGTTTAACACGTTCATTGATGGAACAGCGAATGGTGTAAATAGTAAAAGTATCAGACAGGTATGAATAGGTGTGTAAAAAACAAGTAAATCGGTCTCAGTTATAGCCTCGGATGTAGGGAGACATCAGTAGTGATTATTTAATAAATATTGAAAATTTTGGGATAAGCTGGAAAAAGATTTATGCAGGAAGTTGAAAAAGAAAGAGGTTAGGAATTTCAGATAGAAAAGTACATACTCGAAGAATGCCATATCACAGTGCTTTTTCGAATCTGCGGATAGGTAAGGTTATTGGAGGTACCAAAAGCTCTTATTATGACACAAATGTTATATATTATCATCATTATCTCCTCAACCATTCGGTTGGTGGGAAACCTATTCGTACATTTTAGCTGTACAGATACTGGCTTAGTGTACTAGGCAATTGTTATATGCAACGCGGGTGTACATACGCAAGACTACATTCGGAACTGATTGTAGCCACTTGTTATCGCGCTACAAGTGCAGTCCCGCGTGTGTCTGCTGTGTACTGACCTGTTTGCCATTGCCTTTCACGTAAAATG